>CM068299.1:9427679-10027679 GCA_034768395.1 Linum lewisii
TACTTCACAATGATATGCTCATCCATGGTTAGTTCCTTCTTTACTCGTTCCTCCACCACGTACGGGCTCCCAATGGTCTTAGAACTAGTCTTAGGTCTATCGTAGAATATGGCATCTGCACTGATTTGACCTTCACAAATCTCGGGGCCACCTTCTCAGGAATGTCCTCTTCACTATCCGACGTACTGTCCGATGACATTTCCTCGGACGTGTGAGGAGACGGCCTGGGCACCACCAATGTCTCCCCTCGAGGTCTCCTCTGTCTGCTGCTCTGACCCTGCCCTGATGTGGGAGCCTTGTCCTTGTACACCTCCTCATCCTCTTCCTCGTCATCGTCGTCGTCGTCGTCCGAAGATGATGACGACGAATCTTCCTTTCTGTCACTGACTGCCTTGTCTTTTTTCTCATTGTTACCGCCGTCTTCCTTATCATCATCATCCTCACTGCCAACATCCTCATCATTATCATCCTCATTGCCTTCATCCCCGGCATCATCATCCCCGTCATCATCATCTGAACTACGTCATCATCATCCGAACTGCCGTCATCATCATCGTCGCCAGCACCCTTTTTACCGTCTTCCTCATCCTCATCATCATCATCATCACTGCCGTCTTCTTCCCCCTTTTCTTCAGTTTTCTCCACCTCGACATTCTTCTGAGAATCGAGTGCATCGGTCTTGTCCTCCACAACAACTGTCTTCATTTTAATGTTGTTCTCAATTACGGTGAGCCTTGCTTCCCACAACCGGCAATGTGCCTCCATTCCCCGAAGTTCATCTCTCTTGTATTTCACTTCAGCCTCAGCAATTTGCCTCATCAGTGCAAGCTACAATGTACACTAATGTCTCAGCTACATATCAGAATCGTAATGTATTCATAACGGTTTGATGGTCAATATTGCTCACCTGTCCAACATCAGCAGACGCTACATCCACTAACTCTGCCCAGCCGTCCGTAGGACCACTAACAGTGGTTGGGACAGGACGAACTGAAGAGGTTGCAAAATCTTGTGTTGGCTGAGTGGGGATTGTCTCGAACAGCTCGTCCAGCAGGGAGCCTCTGACAGGGGCAAACCCTTTAGCTGTTCTCTACGCCTCAACTTGAAATCCCAAACATCATCGTTGTTCTTCATCATTTGCGCGGCCTCGGACACCCTGCCATCATCCCAATAAGCACATGTAGGGGATTTGAGGGCTGATAAACCATCCAGATGAACCATATCAAGTAAATGGAGCTACAAATCAAGTAAAACAGATGTCATATGACTATCATAACATTATGCAATATTGATATATGTACCATATAATTTGGGGGAAATAAGGGGGCACAAACCACGAGGAAATTGAAATCCCCAGACGGATAGGAAGACTTCGTTTGGAAACCATCCAAGCCCTCTAGCAACGTATCGACGACGTACTGACCCCGGGCACCAACAATGTTCCAAGGCTGTGCAGAATGTACATCCTGCAGAAAGCATTGCCGTCCACACACTCTTCAATCATTGTTTGAGGACTGCCAGCTTGATATTGGTGTGCCTAAGTGAGACATGGCCACACAATAGAAAAAGTCATAAAACAGATGTAAAGATAACATAGCAGTACATAAATCATACATGTAGCATGCACAAAACAACTCATATGTGAGACATATAGCATGCATTGTACTTGTTCCCTCTCATCCCGGTTGATGCCTCCAATTTCCTTCGTTCGACGGCTGGGCAAGTCTGGACTGTGATTCGTTCCCCCGTTGAAACTAGTCCATACACACGACCCACGTCCGAGGCCTGAACAGTGAGGACCTCTCCATTGGGGAAGATAAATCGACGGGCATCTGGCTCGTATGAGGTAATCAAGAGTTGAGTGAGCTCCTTGTTGATTAGCTCGACCTGCATATCGAGTAGCCCGTGGAAGTTCGCATCAATGAGTCCACGGCGTATCGTGTTGCGTCTCGGGTGATGGACAATTTTTCCATTCAAGTCCATTATAGGTCCGTTTTGCACCTAAATTGGACTGTCTTATCTTTCTTTTCTACCGCCGATGGTGGTTTAGTCGATGGCGCATCGGGAGATATCGGGGGTTCTTCTCTCGGCGTCCTTTTCTGCCGTCGAACAGGCTACAAAAAAGGCCATATAATGGTCATAACAATCATATAACGCGTGACATATAGAACAGAGCACATAGAAGCTGCATACCAGAGCAACAATATAGCACAGGCATAATAACAACATAACAGAGGCATAATAGATCAAGCATCTCATATAATACGTTTAATGACTACTCATAACATTAATATATCACTCATGTAAATACCCATAACACCAATCGACAATTAGGATTTACTTACCACCGGCTTCTGAAAGTCGGAGTCAGAATCCTCAGGCATGTGGTCCTGTTTGCGTTTGGACGGAGTGGCCGTGGCCGGCGTTTTAGGGTTAGAAGTACCCTTTATTCTCGACGATGACCGGGTCGGAGTTGGAATGCCTTTTCCCTTTTTGTTCTCAGCAGTACGTTTGCGAACCACCGAGCTTTCGGCTCCTTTCGACAGAGGTGGTGCTTTCTTCTTCCCTTCCATCTTCTTTGTCGATTGTTTCTTTCCTTCTGACTTCGCCATTTCAGTGCTAAGTAGAGAAAATAGACAGAAAAGAGTGAGAAGACATGAGGACCACATACAGATACTTATACTACGAATGTAAGAAGGGGGTAACCTCATTAAGTAGATAAGAACGGGGTTAACCGCCGGTAACCCTTCTTAACCGTCAATAAACCGCCGGTAACCCTTCCAAACCGCCAATAAACCCGGTAACCCTTCCAAACCGCCAATAAACAGCTTATTAACCGTCGGTAGCCCTTCCAACCGTCACTAAACCACCTGGAGCCTTCGAAACCGTAAATAAACCGCTGAATCCGCAACCCTAAACCGCCTGTAAACTGTTCATATGCCCAAGGTCTCAATGATGGAGAAGAAAGAGAAGAGAGAGAGTGAAGAGAGAGGCAAATCTATCAGATCAATGAGAGAGAGTGCTGTGGCGGGATTGGGAAAGAAGATTTCGAAAAAAGAAATCTGCTGATGTGGACCTTTTTTGATTTTACATTAAACATTTTTTTACTTTACCAATTTTCCCCCACTACCCCCGCCTAAACCCCAGCCGTCAGATTGTCCATTTAAGCGAAAATGCACTCTGTCCGTTGGATTGCACTCTCAGACCAATCTGAGAGATTCGGCTCTTAGAGCCATAGCGAAATTGTGTTCCTCATCTAATTGTGCCAATATGGAATTGAAATTATACACCTCATACATTTGTCCAAACTACCCTTAATTAGATAACAAAAGGCTAGCCAATCCACAATAAAAAAATCAACCCTATAATTATCATTAACCAAAATTATCTAAGAGATGATCATCACCTAAATAAATAATATTTTTGCAATCTCATTCCATTATTTTGATCAAAATTGATCCACTAAAGCTAACATAATTATTGTATTGTATACTACTGTACAATGTAGATTTAAAAGAAAACTAATTACCCACACGTGCTCACCATAATGAAGATCCTAAAATTTTGAACGTCGGTCGGTATGGTGGAATGCGATTTTAAAATTATACTTGTAAAGAGAGTTGTTGGTTCTTTACAATTGCCCCGACATGTCCAGGAAATGCCAAGCTGGGGAGGGGCAGAGATGTATAACACTGAAAAAATAAAACAATTCCCCCCAAAACCCACTCATTTCACAAGGATTTCAATTCCTTCTCGGAGGTGATTTCAAAACTGAAAAGGATTTCAATTGCGCCGCAATTTGGTTCCTATTTTGGGTCAGGAAACAAGGAATTGAGATTGTCCAGGAATTTCCCTAATTCCAACTCCCAAATCCCATCCAGGAAACGACCCCTACGTCTTTAAACAACTACTTATCTGTCATATTAGCCACCTTTTAGAGGCACTTATTTTTGTTGCTGGTAAATTTTATTAGAGGCATATATATTTTCATTGTGTTAATTCGGCTCAAATCATACTTAGACGACATAGAATTATAAAATTACAAGTAAAATTGAGCTTTTTTCACATACCATAATTTAAGGATGTCGCCCGTGTTTGACACTTTGACTACCACTACAACAAAACCAGGCTACGGAGGCACACTGTATCTGCCTCTAAAAGTCATTTTTCCAGCCTCTATAAAGTTTTAGAGGCAGATAGCTTAAGTGCCACCAACGCTCCTGTCCCTAAAGGTCTTTTGAGGCAAATACAGTAACACATATTATCTGCCACTAATGGAAGAATTAGTGGCAGATATAATTGTTGGTAATTACGTCTTTAACAGCTACTTATCTGTCATATTAGCCACCTTTTAGAGGCACTTATTTTTGTTGCTGGTAAATTTTTTTAGAGGCATATATATATGCTTTTAAAACGAATTTACTCCTACCCAGATATTTTCTTTATTGGACTCTTCCACTATTTACATATATTATTTTCTACTCTTTTGCTATCTACAGGGTTTGAACCCGGGTGGTTCAAGGAAATATGCTAAGTTCTTAGTTCTTACCACTTGGCTCAAGAGTACTTACTGATACTTTCTGCGTAGTTTTTAAATATGAACTCTAAAACTCAATGATACGGAAAAACTATGCAAAGAAAAAGAAAAGAAAATTACTAATTATTAGAAAAGAAAATCGTTAGCGTTATTATATATATAATTAATTATATAGTATCTAATATTTATCTACACAAAATAGTACAAAGTTTACAAATTATCTACCTTTACAATTTTTTTTGAAAGTAATCGAAATCTTATTCATCAACTCTCATGAGAAATCAAACAACACTCCAACAAAGTCTCATCTAGCCAAATCGGATGGCTATCACCCACAAACGGTGACATGCAAAAGGTGTCATTTGTAAAAGGACACCTTTACAAATTTTAATCATTCAACATATAGAGATAGATCAATTATCTACCTCTAAGCTAATCATACAACCTATAGAGGCAGTTCTAAATTATCTGCCTCAAAAAAGTTTTTTTGTATAAGACAAAAAACTTATAGAGGCAGTTATAAATTATGTGCCTCAAAAAGAGTTTTTTTTTGTATAAGACAAAAAAACTTATAGAGGCAGTTATAAATTATCTGCCTCAAAAAAAGTTTTTTTGTATAAGGAAAAAACTTATAAGGCAGTTATAAATTATCTGCCTCTAAAAGAGTTCTTCAAATAACTTATAGAGGCAGTTATAAATTATAGGTTGTATGAGGTAATCAAGAGTTGAGTGAGCTCCTTGTTGATTAGCTCGACCTGCATATCGAGTAGCCCGTGGAAGTTCGCATCAATGAGTCCACGGCGTATCGTGTTGCGTCTCGGTGATGGACAATTTTTCCATTCAAGTCCATTATAGGTCCCGTTTTGCACCTAAATTGGACTGTCTTATCTTTCTTTTCTACCGCCGATGGTGGTTTAGTCGATGGCGCATCGGGAGATATCGGGGGTTCTTCTCTCGGCGTCCTTTTCTGCCGTCGAACAGGCTACAAAAAAGGCCATATAATGGTCATAACAATCATATAACGCGTGACATATAGAACAGAGCACGAAGAAGCTGCATACCAGAGCAACAATATAGCACAGGCATAATAACAACATAACAGAGGCATAATAGATCAAGCATCTCATATAATACGTTTAATGACTACTCATAACATTAATATATCACTCATGTAAATACCCATAACACCAATCGACAATTAGGATTTACTTACCACCGGCTTCTGAAAGTCGGAGTCAGAATCCTCAGGCCTGTGGTCCTGTTTGCGTTTGGACGGAGTGGCCGTGGCCGGCGTTTTAGGGTTAGAAGTACCCTTTATTCTCGACGATGACCGGGTCGGAGTTGGAATGCCTTTTCCCTTTTTGTTCTCAGCAGTACGTTTGCGAACCACCGAGCTTTCGGCTCCTTTCGACAGAGGTGGTGCTTTCTTCTTCCCTTCCATCTTCTTTGTCGATTGTTTCTTTCCTTCTGACTTCGCCATTTCAGTGCTAAGTAGAGAAAATAGACAGAAAAGAGTGAGAAGACATGAGGACCACATACAGATACTTATACTACGAATGTAAGAAGGGGGTAACCTCATTAAGTAGATAAGAACGGGGTTAACCGCCGGTAACCCTTCTTAACCGTCAATAAACCGCCGGTAACCCTTCCAAACCGCCAATAAACCGCCGGTAACCCTTCCAAACCGCCAATAAACAGCTTATTAACCGTCGGTAGCCCTTCCAACCGTCACTAAACCACCTGGAGCCTTCAAACCGTAAATAAACCGCTGAATCCGCAACCCTAAACCGCCTGTAAACTGTTCATATGCCCAAGGTCTCAATGATGGAGAAGAAAGAAAGAGAGAGAGTGAAGAGAGAGGCAAATCTATCAGATCAATGAGAGAGAGTGCTGTGGCGGGATTGGGAAAGAAGATTTCGAAAAAAGAAATCTGCTGATGTGGACCTTTTTTGATTTTACATTAAACATTTTTTTACTTTACCAATTTTCCCCCACTACCCCCGCCTAAACCCCAGCCGTCAGATTGTCCATTTAAGCGAAAATGCACTCTGTCCGTTGGATTGCACTCTCAGACCAATCTGAGAGATTCGGCTCTTAGAGCCATAGCGAAATTGTGTTCCTCATCTAATTGTGCCAATATGGAATTGAAATTATACACCTCATACATTTGTCCAAACTACCCTTAATTAGATAACAAAAGGCTAGCCAATCCACAATAAAAAAATCAACCCTATAATTATCATTAACCAAAATTATCTAAGAGATGATCATCACCTAAATAAATAATATTTTTGCAATCTCATTCCATTATTTTGATCAAAATTGATCCACTAAAGCTAACATAATTATTGTATTGTATACTACTGTACAATGTAGATTTGTAAAGAAAACTAATTACCCACACGTGCTCACCATAATGAAGATCCTAAAATTTTGAACGTCGGTCGGTATGGTGGAATGCGATTTTAAAATTATACTTGTAAAGAGAGTTGTTGGTTCTTTACAATTGCCCCGACATGTCCAGGAAATGCCAAGCTGGGGAGGGGCAGAGATGTATAACACTGAAAAAATAAAACAATTCCCCCAAAACCCACTCATTTCACAAGGATTTCAATTCCTTCTCGGAGGTGATTTCAAAACTGAAAAGGATTTCAATTGCGCCGCAATTTGGTTCCTATTTTGGGTCAGGAAACAAGGAATTGAGATTGTCCAGGAATTTCCCTAATTCCAACTCCCAAATCCCATCCAGGAAACGACCCCTACGTCTTTAAACAACTACTTATCTGTCATATTAGCCACCTTTTAGAGGCACTTATTTTTGTTGCTGGTAAATTTTATTAGAGGCATATATATTTTCATTGTGTTAATTCGGCTCAAATCATACTTAGACGACATAGAATTATAAAATTACAAGTAAAATTGAGCTTTTTTCACATACCATAATTTAAGGATGTCGCCCGTGTTTGACACTTTGACTACCACTACAACAAAACCAGGCTACGGAGGCACACTGTATCTGCCTCTAAAAGTCATTTTCAGCCTCTATAAAGTTTTAGAGGCAGATAGCTTAAGTGCCACCAACGCTCCTGTCCCTAAAGGTCTTTTGAGGCAAATACAGTAACACATATTATCTGCCACTAATGGAAGAATTAGTGGCAGATATAATTGTTGGTAATTACGTCTTTAAACAGCTACTTATCTGTCATATTAGCCACCTTTTAGAGGCACTTATTTTTGTTGCTGGTAAATTTTTTTAGAGGCATATATATATGCTTTTAAAACGAATTTACTCCTACCCAGATATTTTCTTTATTGGACTCTTCCACTATTTACATATATTATTTTCTACTCTTTTGCTATCTACAGGGTTTGAACCCGGGTGGTTCAAGGAAATATGCTAAGTTCTTAGTTCTTACCACTTGGCTCAAGAGTACTTACTGATACTTTCTGCGTAGTTTTTAAATATGAACTCTAAAACTCAATGATACGGAAAAACTATGCAAAGAAAAAGAAAAGAAAATTACTAATTATTAGAAAAGAAAATCGTTAGCGTTATTATATATATAATTAATTATATAGTATCTAATATTTATCTACACAAAATAGTACAAAGTTTACAAATTATCTACCTTTACAATTTTTTTTGAAAGTAATTGAAATCTTATTCATCAACTCTCATGAGAAATCAAACAACACTCCAACAAAGTCTCATCTAGCCAAATCGGATGGCTATCACCCACAAACGGTGACATGCAAAAGGTGTCATTTGTAAAAGGACACCTTTACAAATTTTAATCATTCAACATATAGAGATAGATCAATTATCTACCTCTAAGCTAATCATACAACCTATAGAGGCAGTTCTAAATTATCTGCCTCAAAAAAGTTTTTTTGTATAAGACAAAAAACTTATAGAGGCAGTTATAAATTATGTGCCTCAAAAAGAGTTTTTTTTGTATAAGACAAAAAAACTTATAGAGGCAGTTATAAATTATCTGCCTCAAAAAAAGTTTTTTTGTATAAGGAAAAAACTTATAGAGGCAGTTATAAATTATCTGCCTCTAAAAGAGTTCTTCAAATAACTTATAGAGGCAGTTATAAATTATTTGCCTCTAAAAGATGTAATCGTATGACTTATAGAGGCAATTATAAATTATCTTCCTCTAAAACTATAAACATTATTTATTAATATTAAAATAAATAAATAAATTACAATTAGAGTCAAATATTTGCATCTATAGAGGCACATATAGTATTTATTTTTTAAAAGTATGTTTAGAGGCAAATATTCTATGTGAAACTATGTATCTGCCTCCGTAGCCAGGTTATGTTGTAATGTACATGTCGTCCAATTTTCATACAAAAATTGAAGATCACATTCATAATAATTTATGCAATCCATATTTTACCAACACAAGTCATATTTTCTTGTTGTCTGATTTCTATTAAGATAGTCTAATGGTCCAGGCCCTCACACCCGACCTAAAAGATAAAGATCCAAGACTCGCAAACTAATCAACCACCTAAAATCCAAGAGGAGAAGGATCCTAATAGAGTTTTTTATTAGACCAGATCTACTAACCAATAAGTTGCTATTCACAATGTGACACATGACTCGAGAAACAAATCTTGAGACTACTATAAAGAGAGGTGACCCCATCATTCATGACATTGAATATTGTGCTACCTACTCATAACGCCTTCTATATATACGTCTTAGGAGCTCCCACGACACTTCATTTTTTCCTAGCCTTTCGACTTGCATGCCTTACTCATCGTATTTATCATCCCTTACTATTATCTCTTTTCACACCTTGTGAGGTACACATCAAGATGCACACTAGCTCGGACCCCATGTTCTCCTGTCTTGTTTCCCAGACTAATTAAACCACTTATTGGTCCACCTAGTTCTCCGGGATGGATCACAATTCATATTTTCATGAAGTTCGTATTATACTATCGTACTTTTTTTACTAATGTAATATGCTTTTTACAAACACATTTCATTTTTTCTAATTTTAGAATAAAAATATTCAAATAAATCATAGTGTGGGGAGGCTAGAATTTTGGACCTCCAAGATGCACCTCACAACCTAGTTAGCGTCTCACAACCATGGGTCCAAAATCCTAGTCTGGCCATTTGATGAAACTCTAATGACAATAACGGTCACAGACTGCCAAACATCTCGAGAGCGGCTTGGGATCAAGGAAACTAACTTCCTTGATCCATCAAACAAGGGCAGTTTGGGTATTATAAAAAAGTGTTGTTCACACCTTTTGCCGCCGCCGTTAGATGTCGCCGGTCAGCCGCCGGCCGTCGCCGGACGTCCTCCGCCGGCCGTCGCCGGTCCGTCGCCGCCGGTATTCCTCCGCCGGCAGTCGCCGGACCTCCTCCGCCGGCCGCCGATCCTCCCCGGCCTCCGGTCCTCCGCCGCCGGCCGCCGGCCGCCATCGCCGGACCTCCTCCGCCGTTCGCCGTCGCCGGACCTCCTCGCCGCCCGGCCTCCCGCCGTCGCGTCGCGACCTCTTCCGCCCTCAATAAAATAATTCATATTTTAAAAATCTTTTGTTGTTGCTATGATTCGAAATCATGACCTCTTCTGTGAAATATTAAACTCCTACCACTACGCTACTGAGCATTTATTGATATTATATAACAATAAAATTATCTTATTAATAGTATGCACATGGTTTGTACAAAAAATGTGCACACGAGTACGAAATATGTGTACACTGATATATAAACAAATGTGTGTACACGTGTACATAAATAAATGTAAGATATTGTGTACACGTGTACAGTGAGTACGTGCACGTATATAAATATGTACGTACACGTGTACAAAGAGTGTGTGCACGTGTACAAACGAGTGTGTGCACGTGTACACATTGTGTACATGTGTACAAGATAAGTGTACACGTATACAAAAATGTAAGTACGTAAACGTGTGCATGTATAAAACGTGTAACACGTGTATAGAAACGTGTACACATGTATAACACGTGTCCGAAAAATCTTTGCAACTGAGTACACAATTTATGTACAAAAATGTGCACGTACACAGTTTATGTGCATACACAGTTTATGTACATACACATGTACAAAAAATGTGTACACATATTAAAAACGAGTACGAAGCGTCACCGAAAAAAAAATTCCAGAAAAATAGGCCCGACGACGGTGGTCCGGTGGCCGAAAAAATTTCGAAATCGGAGCTCCGATCGTCTGTAAAATTCATCGGAGAAGTCGTCGGAGCTCCGGTCGTCGGAGCTCCGGTCGCCGGAGTTCCAGTCGCCGGAGCTCCGGTCGCCGGAGCTCCGGTCACCGGAGTTTCGGTAATTGGCTGTTTGAATTTAATTAAAAACTAAAAAAGAAATTAAATTAAATTAAATGGTGAAATGACCTTTTTACCCTTTTAATTTAAACCATTAGATCTGAAAAAATAAATCAATGGCTGAGATCTTTCCTTGATAGTGTCAAGGAAGGGAGTTTTCCTTGACAGCAAGCTGGACTCAAACATCTCGCTAACCAATTTGCACGTTGCCGCCTGCAAAACAAAATTGTTCAATTTTGAAATTTATGTACAAAATTATCAATCGATATTATTTTCAAAATTTTTTTTTGAAAATTATTTGCAATTTAAATTTCAATATTATTATGCAAAACACTCCCACCAGCCACCTCATTCTCTGCGGATATGGAAATTAAGTAGTTATTTATCGTACATTATCCCCTCCGGCCTCCGCTTTCAACCAAAACTAGATTTTGTAGCGCGCGATGCTACTATACATTGTAATTGATGCGTAGTGTAAGTGTACTTACCCGATAGTTAAGAACGTGTGAGTGGCGCATAAAATTAGAGTTGACTATCTCGTGTATGAATGATATGTTGATCATAGTGTGTGACTAAAACAAAAGAATGTGATACAATATACTTGCAAGATAATTTTATTATTATACTAAACGATTACAAGTAAATTAGTAACACTACATGGTTGCAGTTACATTATATGTATCGGTTCATGAAGTCCTATTTATCGTGAATATTTCTTTTGTGTCTGATGAGAACTTGTATAATATCAATGGAGATTAATAAATGCACACGGAGCCACTTCATCCACCACTAACATCTCTCATATACCCTCCATAACAACAAATTAAAGCATTGTTATCATCATCCAATGCATTTTTTTTTTGGGTAGAAATCAACATCTAATGCTTGTATCACAAAAGAGAACAACATATTTTTTTTGTTTTACAGGTAAAAAGAAAGAGGTATAGCATATAGGACTCTGTAGAAACGATGTGGCAATGGATAATTGACAAAAAATTACTGTAACGGGCAGTGGTTGTTGAGAAAATGTTCTCAATATTCAGAACACCGAGGTGGTTTCTCGAAAAATGCATGTGGTATGGCAGCAGAAGAAGGGCGGACCAGAACGCAATGGAGGGAAGAGAGGATAAAAAGTTATAGAACAACTAAAATGGTTCAAAAAGTAAACGGGTGGAAACATTGACGGTGACTTAAATTTGGTGGTTGTAATACAGTGGTTACCTAACTTAATTTTGTAACAGAGCACTCATCTATGTTTGGGTCAACCATTTTGTAGGTATTGATTTGGTTTTTAAGTTAGCTCAATTTATTTTGAGGGTTCAACAGAGTAGACCAGGGGGATTAAAAACATTATTTTGATGATGTTGCATGCTTAGTTGTCAGTTTGGCCGGAATTGTCATCAAAAGTGACCGGAATAATTGCTATGTTACATTCTTTATACATAGATAATTGCTTTGTTACAAAACGAAGCTAGGTCACTACGGTGTTACAACCCCAAACTTAGGTGACTACCAATATTTTTTACCCAAAGTGTAAACTACTGATTTGACACTAATGAATAGTGTAAGTAGAATTTAGTTTGAAGTTTGAAGTTAAAGACCAGCCAAAATGGTTCAAAAAGTAAACTATTGATTTTACACTAATGAATAGTGTAAGTAGATTTTAGTTTGATCTAATTTTATATAGATCTAATAATTTAACATTTAAAATCAAAATCATTATTGATCGTCTTCTTGAAATATAAAATTGAGAGGATGGATAGCTCAAGCCTTGAAGATAGTAGTTGGATCCACCATAATTTTTTTTTTCCCATGCAAGATCCACCATAATTTATTAAACCAAGTTCAGAGATCGATGTGTGTGTTAAAATGTCAATAAGCCGATCCGCAGCCCTAACTTTTCCTGCTTAATTTAATTAATCAAATATCAGGAATCTAAACACAACTGGCCGGCCATTATTTAATGTAAAAGCTTGAATCGTCCAACGACTGTGAGTCATAAAATTTCATTTGCTATAATTTTAAACAACCCCGCTTTTGCTCCGGAAACGAACCCAAACACAATGGCCGCCGCAGCTAATGAAGAATCCGGTTACGACCGGCTGACGGAGCTTAAAGCTTTCGACGAAACAAAAGCCGGAGTGAAAGGGCTAGTAGACGCCGGTATCAAAGAACTCCCCCGCATCTTCCACGCCCCACCCCATCTCCTCGACGACAGGCCAACCGTCCCCGCCGGCGATCCCAATTTCAATTTCCCAATCATAAACCTGCAGGGCAAACGAAGCCAAATTGTCGAACAAATTAGGGAAGCCTCAGCAGATTGGGGGTTTTTCCTCGTGACGAACCACGGAATTAGCAGGGGAGTGCTGGAAGGGATGATAACTGAATGCCGGAGTTTCCACGAGCTTGAAGTTGAGCAGAAGAAGGAATACTTCGGACGTGGAGCTGAAAAGAAGTTCGTGTACAATAGCAACTATGATCTTTACAGTGGTAGCGTCACAAACTGGAGGGATACCACAATTTGTCGGATTGCTCCACATCCACCTCTGCCTCATGAGTTGCCCCCTTGCTACAGGTAATTCAATTTGAATCCTCATTGTTTGATTGATCTAGTAATCAATTAATTAATTGGACTATGCAGGGGAATTCTGAGTGAGTATTCAGATCAAGTGTTGAAATTAGGAGATTTACTTCTCCAATTAATGTCGGAAGCTTTAGGTTTAGCTCCGAATCATCTGAAAGAGATGGGCTGTGGAACGGGATTGACTATGGGATGTCATTACTATCCACCTTGTCCTCAACCGGAGCTAGCCGTAGGGACTACCAAACATACCGATTTCGACTTCTTTACCTTCGTCTTGCAAGATCACATCGGCGGTCTCCAAGTTCTTCGTCAAAATCAGTGGGTTGATGTGCCTTCCCTCCCACAAACTCTAGTGGTCAACATCGGAGATTTACTTCAGTTGATATCGAACGACAAATTTGTAAGCGTGGAACATAGAGTGATAACAAACAAACATGAATCAAGAGTATCGGTAGCGGCCTTTTTCGATGGCGATTCTTCACAAAGTTCAAGAAGGTATGGACCAATTAAGGAACTATTATCAGAAGAAAATCCAGCCAAATATGGAGACACAACAAGTGAAGAGTTCAGAGTCCTCTCCTATAAGAAAGGCCTCAATGGGATATCTACTTTGGCGCATTTTAGACTTTGACTTGTTTTCTTATATTAGCAAGTCACCTAATGTTGGAGGCCTTTATCTCTTTGTAATGTTGCTTCTTCTGCATCTTCTTCAAGACATTTTGTACTATTAAATAAAGACTACCAGCATCGCTTTCTGCGGGATTTTCACTTAAATAAATAAAAATAAATAGATATTAACCTAAATAAATGTCATTCAAAAGTATTGATATTTGTAAATATAAACGCCCCAGGCCTAGGCAATATCGCCCAGGCCCTAGGCGATATCGCCCCCACCCCTGTTATTTCCGATCCACCCGATCCAAATCTGCCCAACCACCGATTAAATGCTGTCTGGCTGCACCCCAGGCGATCTCGCCCCAACCATAGGCGATCTCGCCCGGACTACAGGCGATCTCGCCCGAGGCCTAGGGATTGGGCAAACTCGCCCCAACCCTTATAAATACCCCATTTTTCAACCCCACCATTCCCCCACACCACTCTTTAACCCCTAAGGCAAAGGTAAGTCCCCTTTCTCCTTATTTTTTTTAAATTACATTATTTAGTAGGTTTTAGGTTAGAGAATTAGTTTAGGGTTTTAGGTTAGAGAATTAGTTTAGGTTTTTAGGTTAGAGAATTAGTTTAGGTTTTTAGGTTAGAGAATTAGTTTAGGGTTATTATGGTAGATAATTTTTTTCAAAGTGATTTATTAACACTGTCATATTGACGTTGTAGGATTTTTATAAAATGGAGAGGACCTTTTTTCGCACCGTTACACAAGGTACGTAGTACATACATTATTTATTGTTCTTATGTCATTGTGAACCATGCCATTATTTATGGATAGGTTAGAGAATTAGTATGATTTTGAGGTTAGTGAATTAGTATAATATTGAAGTTAGACAATTAGTATAATTTTGAGGTTAGAGAACAAGTATCCTTTTGAGGTTAGAGAATTAGTCTAACTTAGTTTTCCTAACAATTTACTATACAATAGATGTCGAACTATGGATGGGCTGAACCGTTGGTGGATCGGATTCCCGAGAGCGTTAGGCCTCAACCTGGTGATTGTTCTCTATTGTGGAGGGAGAACAAGCATAGGGCTACTTTAGTGTGGCGTGACCCTCATGCGTAGTTCTTGCTTGGAGTGGAGTGCAGAGTACGAGGCATTCTTGAGAGAGTGTCGACTCCTCCATGTTGTTCGTTTACTCGGTTCCACACCGTGTAAGGAGCTCGTCATAGCATTGATTGAGAGGTGGCGGCCAGAGACGAACACATTCCACCTGATACATGGCGAGGCGACGATCACTTTGGAAGACGTTGATGTACTTACGGGTCTTCCTAGCGATGGAGTTCCGGTTACCGTAGCGGTGGACAGACGTCCTCCGAGTGTTATATGTGAGGAGTTGTTGGGTGTCCAACCCCTAGCTGGGAGTATTACGGGACAGTCAGTGAAGATCTCGTGGGTGAAGGGAATGTTTGATCGTCTATCGGCTGGTGCTCCAGCAGATGTTGTTATCCGCTACGCACGAGCCTACACTGGAGACTTGATACCGGTTCATCTACTCCTGCTTATTGGGGACTCTCGGGTTGCATCCACGTTCAGTTGGGGTAGTGCGGTACTAGCATGGCTGTATAAGGCCATGGGGAGGGCGGCTTTCTTCACGGCTGGGAGTCAGAGGGGTACAGGTGACTTGGGAGGCTTCACCTTGCTGGTCCAGCTCTGGGCCTTGGAGAGATTCCCGATCATAGCCGAGCGCTACGTAGCAGGTGGTGACCCACCAGATGCTGACACCGTTCCTCGTGGTCTGCGCTAGATGTCTGTCATCCGGCGCCATCAGCATCGCGTGGCTATGAAGCTCGAGGAAATACGCTACGCACTTGACCGGGCCACGAAGTTCTTGGTTAGGAATTTTAACCTCTTGTACATACTCTCTCTGATTTTCTTAATTCTTCCTTATAACATATTTATTAATTCTCCAGTGGATGTCGTACGCCTTCCGCGAGGAGGATTATCAGTTGGAGGACGATGTGTTGTGGCGTGCTGTTTGCCCCATGCTGTGCATAGACTGTGTCGCATGGCACCACCCCGACCGTTGCATGCGTCAGTTCGGACATGGTCAGCGTATCCCACAGGACGCCGAGCCTGCTGCTCGCGTCGAGGAGTTGCTAGGACTAGACTTCAGAGTGCCAGTACATGATTGGGGTGCTAGGTACCTACAGTACTTACGTCTCTGGGAGCAGCGGGATCAGCACATTGCCGAGGGCGAGGTGAGAGCAGATCCATTGAGCCACCACTTCCATGATGAGTACGACGAGTGGTACAGGAGACGGACACGCCTGGCCTTATCTCACGATGGTGCACAGTTTCAGGGGATGGTTAGTGGCCAACTACTTGAGTAACTGTAGGCAATTTAGTATTCCCTTATAGTACACTGACATATTTTTTTGCCTTTTAGATTATGTCTCACACGACCGCATGTCCTGCACTTACTTGGTCGACCCTCCTCACGCCAATCCATCTCGTTTCTGATTCGAGAGTGTCGTGGACGACCCTGTCCACGAAGAAGATGAGGTTGCGGGATCACTGGTAGACCCGTGTGTGGGATCCAGTCTTTAGGACCCAGTATTGGTTGGAAGGATTGGGCATACACTAGCTGGGTCTTGGATACCAGGTAGAAGGGGCTGACGTATTTTCGCCAGTTAGCACCAGCGAATGTGCAACAGGCTACAGCATGGGAGCACGGTACCTTGTAGCCCTGGAACTTTCCGCACGTGCACGTCCCCTTACGATTCGACTGCCTATCAAACCGAACAACGTAGCTGTTATTACTGCTACGGTTCTGGTTGTTGGGACCAGACTTCACCTCGTAAACCCCATTAGCCGCATCGTACGGCAGCACGTAGTGTCTGACGGAACTTGACGTAGATTCTGTGGTTAATTTCTGACAGTACTTGGTATACGCGTTCCCTTCTGCCAACATCCCCTGATATTCCCCACGTCGCCTATGTCAATACTTGACCATACGGTGGAATGTGTGCTCGATCATAGAAGTCATCGGCAAACGTCGCACGCCCTTAAGTACTCCATTGACGCATTCTTGCGCGTTGGTCGTCATGGTTCCCCACCGAGCACCGCCTCCCTCAGTGTTGTCGTAGGCCAAGCTCCATAAGGGCAGTTCCTCATTCACCCATTTTGGCTCCCGTACGTTTTGTTAAATCATGGATCTCCAACCATTCTGCCTTCTTCGCCTCAAACTTCCGCACATTCCCTTCTATTCCTGCGGGTAGCGATGAAGACTTGTATGAATAATATTGTATTAGTTAAGTTCACATATACACCGTAAATAATTTGCCAAATACCTAAGTTCCAAAGGTGAGATTTCAGAGATCAGCGTGACATCGAGCTGTGGGTGGGGCCCTAGTATCGTTGACCGGTCGCAAATGTGGCCGTTGTTGAGTTGTCGTATTATCCAGAAACCATATCTGTTCCTAAGTGTAGAACGCATCCTCCAAGGACACGTTGGGTCGATGCACTTGATGGCCCATTCCTTCGGGTTGGAAGTGATTACCCTGTACTTATAATTGCGGAGGACTGCTTGGCTCTTCGTTAGGGACACTAGTTGACCTTTTGTAGAGAATGTCTGACCCAAGAAGAATTCCATCTCCACCGTCCAGTACGACTTCGCTGGGATCTGGAAGCGCATGTCCATGGAGTAGGTGTTGGAGATTGTCATGATGTCATCACAGTCATCACCCACGCTCGTGGCATGTTCCAGTGGCACATAAACTTCCACGCTATTTGTTGTGGCTCCCCTTCTTCATCGTCGTCTTCCTCGTCGGTTTGGCCAATGTCATCGTCGACGTTTGGATTCCCTTCGTCCGCCGAGAAATGGCTTCTTTCATCACCAGAATCGTCGGTGGTGACATATTCATCTCGCGCCAACCCCTCTTCATCAACCTCCTCCTCCTCCAGACCGACATGACTGGTCACCATGTATTCCCCATCATACGTTTGGCTCTGCTCCGCCATCTGATTTGGAATGACACCCGAGAAATCGGTGAAGTGAGACGGCTCCTCTTCCATCAAGGCGTACAACTCGGCAACTTCGAAAAATGGGTTCACGCGAACTAAGTCGTATATGACTTGTACACCGTTGTCGTCCGATATCGGCCTAGAAACGAAATGCGACAGATTTCCCTCAGAACTGTATATCGGCATTCTCCAGACAAATGACTGGATTATCTGATCCGCTCCAAGACCCATTTTCCTCCGAAACACGGTAACCACACTATCATAGGTCGCTCGCTTGGTCATCTTCAGACGGGCATTATTTCCCCCTTCGTAGGATAAGCCGGTCCAATCCTGGACGATACGGCCCCCCCAGAAAACTTGGATCCAAAATTCTCGTGACAAAGTGTGGTCGGCCATTTTAGAATTGTAATACTTTTGGTTTGGTGAAATCTCCCCCGAAACTAACAAGGATTTAAAGGCTCGTTAGTTGCCCAGGCTTTTGGCGATATCGCCCGGACCATAGGCGAGATCGCCCAGGTCCTAGGCGAGATCGCCTAAAGCTTGGCTATTTCGGACCCGTGACTCTGACTCTGGTCGGGAATCTAATCACGGGTGGCTTTTGCAGGGGTGGGGGCGATATCGCCTAGGGCCTGGGCGATATCGCCTAGGCCTGAGGCGTTTATATTTACAAATATCAATACTTTTGAATGGCATTTATTTAGGTTAATATTTTTTATTTATTTATTTAAGTGAAAACCCCCGCTTTCTGCATAAAATTCAAATATTGGCGAAATTGAATAATTCCATCGCAATTGAAATCAAGAGGAATTGAGCATTTTTCCAGAATTAAACTTTTTATTTTTCGTACAAATAACGAAATAGATTGAAATCCTTACTTACCAAAAATGAATGCATTATCCCTAGATTTCCTTATATTAAGTTATTAACTGGAATTGTCCAAAACTAAAATAATATGAGGGTTTAAATAAAAAAAATTGTAGCAGAAATACGAGTTAAATTCCAGACACAGCGAAACTCCTATTGTCTTCGAGACAATCTATCCTAGCCGTTCAAAATAATTAAGTTTAATCTAACGACTGTAATTCCAAGGGCATATAAGTCATTACCCCTTCTTCTTCATCCTTCATCTCTACATGCCACCTCCATGTGTTCTTTCCACCGATCCACATCGTACCCACTCAGGCGTTGCAGCTAGCCGACGCCACTCTTCTTCCGACTTTATCCGCGTTGTGAATAACAAGCTCCAATCAGGAAAACATCAATAGATTAGAGACTTAACTGAGGATGAAGCCGTCAAGATTGCCGCCGATCGTCGTCGTAGGGGAGGAACTAATCGGATGAGCACCAGGTGTTGGTGCAGATCATGAGTGGGCGTAGGTTGTTGGTATGAATCGATTGGTTCAAGGAACTCACAGTTTGCTCTTTTTGGCAAATATCAATCATACAAAAATGGTGGTGGCTGGGGGTTTCAGCAGAAAAAGTGTGGGAGAAAAGTGTTCTGTTTGATTTCATTCATAGTTAGCTAAAGCCTAAATGTCAATCTCTTCTTCATTCAACTGAGTAGTGGTGGTGATTTTGCCTAAGAAGATGTAATGCTTAATTTAATGATAGTGATGAGTTTGAGCGTGGAGGCGGTGGTGAGTTTTAATGGACAAGATTAATCTTATAACATTTTATATAGGGTTGTTTGTTCCCTAGAATTGGGGTGGGTGAATTGCCTAGAATTGGGCCCAAATTCTGTGAGTTGGAGATTTGAGTGAAATGTATTGTTTGTTTTGCAAAAAGAGGGGGAGAATTGGCTAGAATTGAATTCTCAAGGTGGGCCCTCCAGAGAATTCGGACCCTCTCCGAATTCCCTACTGTCAAGGAGAGAATGTGCAGATTCTAGGGTGAATTGGTGGTGATTTGGCAAAAATAACCTTATTTAAGAGAGAGATGGAGAATAAGTTGGGGTAATTTGGTCTTTGTTAAATTACTTAATTTTGTTTGATTTAATCTTTTTTATTTTTTGAATCCAAGAATCTTCCTAATTCACTCGTCCAAACGGTCTATTTTCGAAATAGACAAGAATCCTCAATTCTCTAGCTATTCTAATTCTCTAGCTATTTCAATTCTTGGCAACAAACGACCCCATAGATATTATACATAGTGTATAATCTTTGTACAATTATTATATAGATGTTGGACACAATATATAAATTTTATACCATCAGTAGTATATAGACGTTATACAAAGTGTATAATCTTCGTACAATTAATATATAAATTTTATACAATCAGTATATAGACATTATACAAAGTGTATTACTTTTGTGAAAATAGTATGTAGACATCATACGAATTTTTTTTTGATTAATATCATACGAAAATATATGATTATACAATTTGTACGTGGTTCATATAGAGTGTGTGTTGTATAAACCTCGTACACAGTGTACGACAAATACAGACTATAAACATAATAAAGAGTAGTGTATAAATTTGTATAAACCTCATACAAAATGTAAAACATAAATACAAAGTGTAAATACAAACTATAAAACATAATAAAGAGCATATACTCTTTGTATAAACCTCATACAAAGTGTAAAACACAATTACAAAATGTAAATACAAACTATAAAACATAATAAAGAGCGTATACTCTTTGTATAAACCTCATACAAAGCGTACGACAAATATAGACTGTACAATAACACTGTATAGAGTGTATACATCTTGTATGCACTTTGTACATACCACATAAAAACTTACATCATAAAAATACAAAATGTACGACAAATATAAACTGTACCAATATGACTCGTACAGAGTGTATATAGTTTATTTATACTTTGTACAGACTAAATACAACCTGTACGTCTGGATGATGAAAAATTTGTATGAAGAAATATTTTTTTTCCCAAAAAAATAAAAAGTTTCCAGATTAATAGATCGTAAGATGTTGATCACGTGGGTGAACGAATTTTCTTCAATGAAAATTTGTGTCACCGGGAAACTCATCAAGAAACGTTTTAGTAATGGGAGATGGTATTCCGGTGACCGAAGACAGCTCGATGACTGAGAAATAATTATGGATGAAAGTCGATGATGTGACAATGTATTGTCATTAATTATGGATGAGTCATATTGGTGAATCATCACTTAACGAGTTTTGGATGGAAATTTGGATGGAAGAAACTGTTTGTTAGATTGGCTATAGTAGGAAGGGGTAAATTGATCATTTCATAGTATAGGGTGTGTTTGTTAACTTGGAAAAGTAGAGGATTCATAGTATAGGGTGTGTTTGTTAACTTGAAAAAATAGAGGGGGCAAAGTATCATTTTTCCATATAAAAATAAATAAATAGAAAATGACCACTTAACCCCTGATTAATTTAGGCCCTTGGCCTATTAAAAGATCCAACAGCCCAGATCTATGCTGTCACGGAACCAACACAATATTGTGCTGGCTCCGGAATCGGAGTCCAGAAATACAATTTATTTTGGCCGTCATTTTTGCAGCAAAAAAATAGAGGAGCCACCATCCACCGCTGAAAATTCAAACGAACAAATTTGACTTGGCTTTGGAATTAACAACCAGTCTTATTTTTGTTGGATGCATATCGACAGTAAATCCTCCAATTGATACTACTATATTGGCCTGGATCATAAACTAAATCCCCAGTAACTTAACTTGTTGTTAGCTGCCGGAAAATATGTCCTCCGGCGATCAATGCTTCAACAACCCACCAACCCTAAATCCCAGCTATGGAGGAGCTGGAAAACTCCAACACGTAGCTGGTTTCCCAACTTATGTTAGCGGATCTCCTGAATCCAACCTCGCCATCCTTCTCATTCACGATGCTTTTGGTAATTAAATCTAAATCAACACCCCTCTGTGTCATTTTTCTTTTCCTAGTTATTTCGTCAACCATTTCTAGTCATTACTTGCAGTCTGTTAAAGCTTGACATGTATATGATAATCTCTCTTTTCATGGCTTTTTGGAACAAGGGTATGAAGCACCAAACTTGAGGTATGTTGGTTATAACTCTGATTTGAGGTTGAAGGGTTCATTCGAAATTAAGTTAGTACTTTTCATTGATGGGTGAAGGAAGCTGGCAGACAAGGTTGCAAGTTTTGGATTCTTTGCTGTGGTTCCTGACTTGCTATACGGGGATCCAGCTGACTTGAGTAACCCTCAATTTGACCCACAATCATGGAAAGCTGCTCATCCCACTGTAACTACTACTTGTACCTATTTAGCTTGGAGAAATAGATTACTAATTCTGATGGTGGAATAAGGCTCATAAGTGGGTGGAAATGGAAACAAGAACTTGCATATGCTTCCTTGGGATCTTGATTGGAAAATAATGAAAGAAAAATTATGTCTTTGACCTGAAAACAGCATATCCGCCATGGTGACAGGACAAAGGATGTGAAGATGCTATGAAAGTAATCGCTGAGCTCAAGAGTAGGGGTGTTTCTGCAATTGGGGCAGCTGGTTTTTGTTGGGGTGGTGAGTCTTTGATGAAAAGGATCTTTTCTTTGCATACAGAAAAAAGGCCTAGTCTTGTTGTTGAGGTTTCCATTTTAATTTTCTGCCAGGGATTGTGGTTGTGAAGCTAGCAAGTAGCAACCATCTTTCGGCTGGAGTTATATTGCATCCTGGCCCTATCACATCTCATGAGATTCATGGTTCGTTAACAGTATATGTAAATCCTTTCTTCAGCATCCCTTCATCTGCTGGTCTAATTCCTAATCTCCTAGTACTATGTTTGAATGATGATTTGAGTTCTTTTCTGTAATCCTTCTGCAGCTGTCAGGATTCCAACTGCAATACTGGGTGCAGAGAATGACCATATCTTCCCAGCTCGTCAACTGGAAGAGCTTGGACATGTGTTAGCAACAAAATCTGGGCAGTTTGAGAGTTATGTGAAGATATTCCCTGGTGTTTCTCATGGATGGACACTCAAGTATAGTGAGGAGGATGATTCAGCTGTGAAGCTTGCTGAAGAGGCTCACTTGGATATGTTAAACTGGTTCCTTAACCACGTCAACAAGCAATGAATTTCTGACACTTGAGCAGAACCATATTTAGAGTGCTGAATTATTAGATGCTTAATCATTCAAGCTAGCCATATACAAAGAGGTATGTAGCTCCCCTAGCTATAACTAGGAGAACACCTCATCATAAGGTACACAGCATCAGAAAACTGAAGGAAACTGTAACAACAGTAGTTATTTAAGAAGCTTTCTCTCAGAGTTTAAGAAGTGGCAGAACAGAGTTACCATCGAAGCCCTTTTGGTAGGATCGGAGAAAGAATTCTCGAATCGTGATTTCCTTATATTTTGCAGGATTGTCTTCCGTTAACAGCTCTTCAATGGGTCCATACATTCTTGAAGCTAACGATGGATGACCAAAATAGGCTGCCACAGAAACTCTTGGTTCGACACTTGTTACCCTCACTCTGTGCTCCGCGCTCTTAAATTTGTCATTCGATATTAGCTACAAACAAATTCATCATTCAACCATATAAGCCGATAAACAATAAAAGTAAGTTAGTAACAATATAAGATTCATTCAAAAGAGTCAGACAGTCACCTGTAACATATCTGCAACATTGACCATCAGCCCATCCTTGATAAAAGGGACATCAAGCCAGCTATTGTGACGAAGAACTTGAAGGCCTCCGACATGATCCTGTAACAGAACTGTGACGAAATCAAGATCGGTGTGATGAGTAAGTTCAGGCTGAGGACAAGTGGGATAGTAACTGCTAGCTAGTCCCAACCCTTCACTGCAACCAATCCCCTTCAAATGATTCGGATCCAAACCCAAAGCCTCAGACAACAGCTCCATAAGCAAATCTCCCACTTTCAGGATTTCCCCTGAATACTCAGCCACGATTTCCCTGCAGCAGGACGGCAACTGGTCAGGCTGAGGAGGATCTGGCGCCATATGGAATAAGATTACATCCCTCCAGTTTCCAACCGGTGCTGTGTACAAATCGTAGTTGCTGGTGTACACAACTTTCTTAGTCAAGTCATGGTCGAAGTAGGGCTTCTTGAGCTCAACGTCTTGTTCGAAGAACCTGTGAACTCCAGCTAACATCTCCTCCAGGATGTTTGCAGGAACTCCATGATTGACTACTTGGAAAAATCCCCAGTTTTCAGAGGCGTCCCTGATTTTTGCAACGATATGCTTCCGCTTTTCAGGATCTTGGTATCCCTTAAGGTTTATGATGGGGAAAATGAAGTTTGGATCGTCAGCCGAATACGGCAGTCCGTCGTCGAGGAAATGCGGCGGTGCGTGGAACATTCGAGGGATGGTTGTGATTCGGGAGTCAACCAGACCTTTGACTCCGGCTTTTGTTTCGTCGAATGCATTAAGCTCCGCAAGGCGGTCGTATTCGGGAGAGGATGAGGCCATTTTTTCTTGAGAGGAAATTAATTAACCAAAGTTTTGGGATCTCTTAATCTGGTGTTTAATTATATCAGTGAGTTTGGAATCTGCGTCATAGCATGTCGGTAGCATTTTTAATTTTTAGGCGTCGTTTTTTGTCAGTGAATTGCATTCCTCCAAAAAAAATGAATACCGCCAGCATTTTAATTATTGAGGGATTCACCTCACAGCTGGAATGCAATTCCTCGTTTTCTGTTGGGTTTGGCATGTGGTTATGGAATTCAACTAAGAAACAAAAATACCTTGTTACCCCTGATTAATAATGATAATATCAACATACTGCCCCTACTCCCCATATGCAGACTTATCTTCCCCCCAAAAGAACAACCTCATCCGCCATTCTCCTCTGCCCATATTCTCCTGCATATCGGAGCACTGCCCCAAATCCCAATCGGCCGACCCGTTGCTCTTCTTCGCGCCATTGTCAACATACTTTTGGTTTGTTGATGTCGATGATATGAATTGAAAATACTGTCCGAAAGCAAGTAGTTGTTTATTCCTTTTGGTTTGTTGCTGGCGATGATATGAACTGAAATAAGAAACCCTAATTTTGAACTAGGTTTCAGCTAACAATATCAATGTAATGAGGATAATGATGGAAGAAAGTAGAATGACTGGGGTAGAAGGATGAAAAGAGGAAGACGACGCATGAACCCTAAAATTGAACTCCGACAGCCGGAAGACAATCCTATACTTGTACGACGGACAAAAAATTGACGCATCAACGAAAGATAGCATAGAGAAGTATGGAGAGAAGAAGGGGCACCTGGTTGAGCAGTTCTCCTCGTCGCCGAATCGTTATCGGCAGCAGGTTCTCCTCTGTCGTTTGCTGCTTGACGATAACCACACGGTCGGCAAAAAGTAGCAGGGGCAAGGATGAGAAAAGCCCTAAAAATGAAACGGAAAGACTGAATCCCGTGTTGTTATTTGGGATTTCAAATCTGTGATTGTGGGAGAATTGAGCCCATTACGGATTTACATTCCGCTGGCATTGGACGGGCTCTTTAGCACTTGAAAACAAGGAAAGTACAGAAACCGCCGCAATTGACCAAATGTTTGTGCGCAATTCATTGACAGAAAACGACCTGTTAATTTATTCATGTTGAGATTAAGCGAGGTGAGACTTTTGAAATGTTTGGAGCTTTTTTTGGATCTGCATGTCATATCAACTACAACTAGACTAAAAAACCCGCACAGTTGCTTGTATGCTCTCCAAAGGGATGTTATGGGGGTGCTGAGGGGGGGGGGGGTTTCAGCACCTCCTATATAAGGGTGCTGAAGCCCAGCACCACCATTAGATCAAGATTGGAGGGTGGGGATGGGTTGGGGGTGGGCCTAGTATGAAATTCAGACGTGGGGGTAAAATGGGGAAAGAGAATTCAGACGTGGATTGGACAGCTTCTTTAATTAAATGAAGGGAGAGAGTCTGACAAAACCTAATTCAGACGTGGATTGGACAACCTATTGTTCATTCATACTCATGTTGTTCATTCATACGCAAGTTGTTCATTCAGACGTATGTATATAATTAATTCATACGCGCGTTGTTCATTCAGACGTGGGTTATAATTAATTCATACATGCGTTATTTATTCAGACGTGTCGAACATTTTGAAATTTAAATTTCCCCCTTCTTTTTCTCTCTATTTAAACACACATCTCCCATCATAAATGCTATTTTTTTAATTTTCTCCCTCTTTCTCTCTCTTATTTCTCCTCATCTCTCACATTTTCAGGCCAGAAACATACGTCTGAATTCGAAAACTCATCTCTCTCTCTCATGTTTCTCCTCATTTCGCTCATTTTCGGGCTAGAAAAATACGTCTGAATTCGAAAACTCTGATTCAGCACTCTCATATAGGTCAGTTTTACTTCCTTTCATGGGTTTTTTCTGTGTTTTACTTACGGATCTGCTCGATTTAATGTTCTAATATTTGTAGGAGCACGAACTGAAGCACGATTGGATGATATTCGTGGTAAGTTTGATACCTCTCTCACTATGTTAGTTTTGAATTTCCCCCTCTTTCTCTCTCATTCCCTCTCTTGTTTCTCATAATTTCTCTTATGTTCGAGCCCAAAAACGCACGTCTGAATTGTGAAAACTCCAAGAAGAACTCTGAAACAGCAAATCATTCATACGCAGCACACGATATAGGTCAGTTTTACTTTCTTTCATATTTTTTTAGTGTTTTACTTACGGATCCGATTTATTTAACGTCCTAATCTTTGTAGGAGTGCGAACTGAAGCACAGAGAGGATGATGTCCGTGGCCAGTTTGATGTTCGGGGTCAGCATGGAGAGGCTGATGACCGAGGATGACGACACACGTCTGAATGCCTCCCGTGTCTTAATTCTTGAGCGGGGAAATATGTATTTTGTCATTTTAAACAATATTTTTGAATTATACAGACACACATCTGAATGCCTCCGACTTAGATGCGTTTTGGCCTCCCATGTCTTAATTCACGAGCGGGGGAATATGTATATGTATATGTATGTTTTAATAAGTAGTTTTATATAATACAGACCCACGTCTGAATGCCCCCCTTACTCAGATGCGTTTTGGCCACACGTGTCTTAATTCATGAGCGGGACAAAATCTGAATGCATACGTTATACTCAATCGTTTTGGATAATACATACACACGTCTGAATGACCTCTGCCTCAGATTCGTTTTGGCCTCCCCTGTCCGAATTCATGAGCGGAGAATTATGTATACATATATGTTTTATATTGATAGTTTTGAATAATACAAACACACGTCTAAATGCCCCGGACTCATATGCGGTTTGGCCTCCCCTGTCTGAATTCATGAGCGGGGAAATATGTATACATATATTTTATATAGATAGTTTTGAATAATACAGACACATGTCTGAATGCCCCGGGCTCATATGAAGTTTGGTCTCCCCTGTCTGAATTCATGAGCGGATAAATATGTATACATATGTTTTATATAGATAGTTTGGAATAATACAGACACGCGTCTGAATTCCCCCCAGCTCATATGCGTTTTGGCCTCCCCTGTCTGAATTCATGAGCGGGTATATATGTATACATATGTTTTATATAGATAGTTTTGACTAATACAGACACACGTCTGAATTCCCCCCAGCTCATATGCGATTTGGACTCCCCTGTCTGGATTAGCGGGGAAATATGTATACATATGTTTTATATAGATAGTTTGGAATAATACAGACACACGTTTGAATTCCCCCTAGCTCATATGCGTTTTGGCCTCCCCTGTCTGAATTCATGAGCGAGTATATATGTATACATATGTTTTATATAGATAGTTTTGACTAATACAGACACACGTCTGAATTCCTCCCCAGCTCATATGCGATTTGGATTCCCCTGTCTGAATTCATGAGCGGGGAAATATGTATACATATGTTTTATATAGATAGTTTGGAATGATGTAGACACCCGTATGAATTTCCAGACATGTGTATTAGTGTTCCAAACATGCGTGTGAATTGGTGTTGGGAAAGAACTATGTTTATTTATATGCAATGAATATATTCGTTGTTAAAAAAATCATACACTTTATTCACTACAAAAAAATTGATCTTTAGCTACCACAAAATTACAACGGCATGAATTTGCGACGGGGATGCTGAGTGTAGCAAATAGTGGTGTGGCAAATAGTATTTGCTACTGCGAATTACTACATGAAATAGTGATTGCCGTAGCAAATACCAACCATTTGCTACTGCATTTTCATGTCGTTGTAATTTTGCAGTAGCTAAAGGTAAACTTTTTGTAGTGATTCTTACATAGCATACCAGACGTGTGTATGAAATAGCATCGTGGAAAAACTATGATTATTCATATTTCGTATTCTTACGTAACGTACCAGACGTGTGTATGAACTAGCATTGTGGAAAAACTATGATTATTCATACTTTGTATTCTTACTTAGCGTACTAGACGTATGTATGAATTAGTATTGGGAAAACTATGATTATTCATACTTCGTATAGATTCGTTGTAAAAAATTCATACGCCATATGAATAAACACAGTTCATACACACATCTAATTCATACGTACGTTCGTACATCTATATTAGCTATTCTTATTAGATTGTAGCAAGAGTGATATCGTTAGATTCGTCGTTAAATAACAAAACTTTTGACGTTGAAATTATTAAAAACCGATTTAGATTGAAGTAATTATGTTAAGTTTAATCACCAAACCCAAATAAACTAAGAGAGAGATTGTAATTTGACATAAATTAAAACTTTTCTTTAACTTTTCAGACATAGGAGTAGATTATCAAACTATCCCTCACTTAATTTCAACTTGCCTTCCATCTGAAATCACCCAAAGTCAGCCCTTAGATTTGCCACGTCTGAATTTCGCTGCGTCTGCTCCGTTGGATTGGGGTTTCAGCACCAAAGTGGTGCTGAAACTTCAGCATACTATAATTTTTCCTCCCCAAAGCCTCTACATGAAAGGAGATATTATATTGTATTATATTATTATTATAGCAAGTTGGTGATTAGACTCTAATCAGATTAGGTTGGTGATAGAAAAATTCTATAAAATTATTGATCGATTTAATATATATATATCCCATTCATATGAGATCTCATATGAATAATTCGAGAAAAATGAGAAAAAATTATAACCATTAGATAATATGAAGGATTGTGATCAATATTGCATTGGAGATAACAATTTTCTCAAACTGGGCAGCATCCCATTCACCACCATCAGTTAAGCGAATATTTTTTTTGCTAAGGCAAACTCTCGGGGTGGGGAGAACCAAGATAGCGAGTCTACTTAGGAGATACAAGAAATAAAAAAGAAGGGGAAAATG
This sequence comes from Linum lewisii, assembly GCA_034768395.1. NCBI lineage: Eukaryota > Viridiplantae > Streptophyta > Magnoliopsida > Malpighiales > Linaceae > Linum > Linum lewisii. The sequence goes on from CM068299.1 coordinate 9,457,045, forward strand.
AGAAGAGGGGAGTCTTAGAGGGGCGTGGAAAGCGAAAAATAGAAACCGACTAACACGGCTATAGTCCTTCATAGACTATTAATATATGCAACGTAATAGTTGCAAAAGCGAATCTTATTTTAGGCAAAGTTTAAAACCGTAGAGTTGTATAATAACAAGGGAGGCATTTTTTTGCCTTGGTGTGTGGGCGTGGGAAGGCAATTTCTAATATGAGGACGACCCTTTAAGTGTCTTTACATGAACTGGGTATTAAGGTAAATTGCTTAATTAGTAATTATTTTTTTAATTCTCGTTTTGGTTTCAATTTTAATTAATTACCGTATTTTCCCCTTTTGCCCATACCTGATTCCCCACCGTTAGATTAGGATCATCGTCCAGCGACTGAGTGTCCTCATATAAGGACTCTTATGACTCTGACTAATTTTTATGAATCCTATAATAATGTCGTGGAATGTTAGAGGTTTGTAGGATGTTTCCAAGTAGTTTAGGGTTCATTAGGATTAGGAAGATGTTTGCAAATATTTGGTGTTTTCAGGAAACAAAGATGGAGGACATGGATAATGTTGTGGTGAATAGATTGTTGGGTAGGAGTGATGTCAGTTGGGAGATTTGTAATGCGGCGCAATCTCAGGGGGTTTGATGACAGTGTGGGATGAAGGTGTCGTAGAGCTAGAGAATATTTGGGGAGGTTGTTTTTGCTTGGTCACAATTTTCAAAAATGTAATTGATCCGCCCGGTTGGACCGGTGGATCAATATTGTGGTTCTCTGGAGGTTGTAGGTGGTGAATCCGCCCTTGATATGCCTCGGACCCGGAGGGGTAGTACCTCGTAGGGCGGATATACAAGGAGGTCAGTGATTGTAAGATGGTAGGAGTGATGTGAGTATAGGAAAATGGATTACAGAGAAGTATCGGGCAAGAGCCCTCTAGTGAGGGCGGAACCGATAGCCTTTAGCGTGCATCGTAGTAGCTTGCAGTATCGGGCGTATGGTCCCAAGTGTATATGTGTTGTCCTCTTCTGAATGGGGGGTCCCTTTATTTATAGGGTCCCATGGGTGCGGCAGGATCCACGTGTCGCGTTCCAAGTGGGCCGTAATGGGTCACCATCAACAGTAAACGACGGTGGCCGCTTTCTTGTCACGTCAATGTGGAGGGCGGTTCTTTTAGGAGAGGGCGGCCAGATGTCCGACCCTGAAGGGTGGATCGCTGTGTGAGTCCTTAGGGCGGATCTGATTCGGGCCCATCAATTGTCCCTTAGTATGGTCTCGAGAGCGCAAAGGTCACGAGGTGATACTATGGTTCAACTGTTTGAGCCTTAAGGGCGAACCCGACTCTAGGGCCCATCAATTACCCCCTAGTATGGTCTCGAGAACGTGATGGTCTCGAGGCGATACTATAGGTCAACTGCTGAAGCTTTGAGAGCGAATTCGACTGTAGGGCCCATCAATTGCCCACTAGTGTGAGTCCTTAGGGCGGATCTGACTCGGGCCCATCAAGTAGTAATTAGATTTGGATCCACCATAATTTATTAAACCAAGTAATTCACAGATCGACGTGTGTGTTAAAATGTGAATAGTGCTTTGTTAACTAAGCACGCATATATAAACGTAGGAATAACACAATCCGGTCATTCTGTGGCACGTCTGGCTCTTAGATATCACCCAGGGGTGTTGTCGGTAGTCCTCACACCCTGGGAAGATTGTAGTTAATTTACAGCTTACTGCATTGATTCTCCTCTAGGAGCTATCTTTGTCAAAAAAAAAAAAACACAATCCAGTCATTCTTTAATGTACAAGCTGCTTGAATCGTTCAGAGACTGGGTGTCATACTTAACATAAGAAAGGCCTAAACGGGACTTCTACATTGGCACATTTTAGAATTTGACTTCCCTTATTTTTCTAACGTAACATATAGCTCCCTATACTACGAAATGATTTATTTTAAATTTGGCTTTCATCCAAATTTTCGTTAAAGTGATGACTCACACTCAATCATTAATAATGACATTACCTTGCCACAATCCATGTGGTCATGATAGAGCGGAAAATAAGAAATTAAAATTTGGAAAGAATTAGGACCTTCCCTAGCAATCAAATCCCTTCCGGATTTTAATTTCACTACAATTCATTTCCGCGCGAAAAAGGACTTCTGATGTGTGAATTTCAACTCACAACAATCAAGGTCGTATTCCAAGAGGGCTCTCTCAAAAGCTACTACTCACACGATTTATGGACGGTCTATTCATTTAAAAGGAGTTTTAGTTTGAAAAGGAAATCAAAAACATAAAGGAAACTAAACAAGAAAGCAAAAAAAACAAAGTGGTTCAAATCAAAGATAAAGGAGGTTCTCTTGGTGGGTAGTTTCATCATGCTCAAGAGGACTAATTGAACAAACAAGCCAATCAAGATCGAGTTTGCATTTGGATGACCATGCATTTCACTTCTATAGACTCAATGCACTCTCGTAGCACCTAATCCCTATCCAAATACTACTCAACTTAGGCTCTCGCTCTCAAGCTAAGTGAAAAAGGATGCATTTTAAGTGTTTGATGAAATGCCAAGACACAAGACCCTCTCTTAAGACTCTATGACCACAAGGCTAGGCACAACACTCTCATATCAATGCCCTAACACTAAGAGATTCACCAAAAAGCCTTTTCAAACTCAATTGAATGAAAATCCACATGCACACCAAGTGTTCGATAAAATGCCCCAAGAGAGAAATCAAGTAAAAATGGTTGAAACAAGATGATCTAATCTCTTAGAACACACTCACTTCAATCCCTAGACCTACAATCTATGCAATCCAAGCACTCTCATGCATCAAATCACATTGAATGGACCAAATCAAGCAAACATGGCATAAAATGGCATTAAGAACAAGTCTAGGAATCATCCTCATACAACCAAGATCAATCATGGCAAGTTCTATACAATCATCCATCTATCATAGCACAACTAATCTACCCATCCAAGAATGAACCCTAGAAACTCAGCCACACATGGTCAAGGGAGTAAAGAGAAGAGAAGGAAGAATGGTCACCAAGAACACCATGGATGAATCCTTGTGATGATCTTCACTTCTCCACTTGTAAGCACTTCTCCCAAGGTTTGTTGGCTTCAATCCTAGCTCCAATGGCTTCAAATTGCTCCAAAAATGTGTTCTAGGGTTTGAGGGTTCGTGGGTATGTGTTTGGGGTTCAAGGGAGATGAAAAAATGCCTCAAAAGAGTAAAAAACGTGGGTATTTATAGTGCAGGGGGAAGGTACACACGGCGTGCACCCCTGCACTCTGCATAAATCCCGAACTTGCAACAGCCATAACTCCCTCGTCCGGACTCCAATTGACCTCCCGTTTGATCCTACGTGCTCCTTGTCACCGGTACTTCAACGAAAAATCCTGAAAATGCAAAGAAAATAACTCCAATAGACACATAATTGGCCTCAAAGTGGCAACCGGACAACAAATGGACACTTGCACAAAACTTCAATAAAAGCATATTAAGCATGACATTTAAGGATCAACTACGGGCATTTCATAGGTCAATCATAAGCCCAAAATGCACTAAATAAAGTCACATCAAATTCCCCTACGACTAAGCTTTGCTTGTCCTCAAGCAAATGAATCAGAAAACATCCAAGTTCACAAATGACAAGATCGGTCCTATTGAGATTCAAACAATAACAATTTGGCTTAAACTGTTCCACGAACAAACTTAACCTATACATGCAAGAACATCAATCAAACAAGTCTAAACCTCACTATTTGATGCACACTCCAAGTAGTGGTTAATTGGGATACATAAAAACTGACCACAACAACACCAACTCTAATCAAAAGGACTTGAACTCGGGAGATGGAACGGATTAAACGAAGGTAGGGTAATTTGGAAAGTGGTGAGTGATCGCGATGTGGCTATCGACTCAACTTCGTCCGCTTCTAGATCTGCACTTTTTATGCTCAAGCTAGGATCACTACAACAAGGGCCAATTTGAGAACTCTCTTTTTTTTTCTTTTTTTTTTCTACTGCATACTAGTGCTCGATCCAACACTTCACTTAGGTGTTGAACCTGCCTAGCTCACAGCCTTTGCCTTTGCTAGTGCTCAACCCGACACTTCACTTAGGTGCCGAGCTTGCCTAGCTTTTCTTTTGGCATTTCAAGAGTTTCAGCAACTTGAACACTTCCTTTTGAGCATTTTCTTTTGAACATTTTCTTCACAAATTAGCCACTTGATCCTTAGCCCCTTACAACTTCCACACAAGATTTTGAATAGGAGTCCGTCTAATCTCAAGCCACAATCACGAGGAAAAAAAAGGGAATGAAAAACATGGATTAGGGTGAAAATGTGTATGATCCAACAAACAGGCCAAGGCTCAACGGGTTTTCCTATAGGAACTGATTCGGGTGGGCTTTTTGGCTGAATATGGTGAAATTCTAATTGCCTTTATCATCTTAGACCGGTGTTATCGAGCGGTACAAAAACACGTATCAAACCAATCAACCAACATACAAGAGTGATAAAATCTTTGTTCTCGCCTAGACTCATTTGATATTAGTGCTAACATGCTGGTTATAGGTTCTAAGCGGAACAGTTTAAACGTCATTGTGAAAGATTGAAGTCAATTAAACACCAAAAGTCAAGAACCGAATGATTCTACAATAGAGGAATTTGGAAACAATCAAGAACATGCAAATCACCAAAGCATAGCATTACATCTCTACCACAAATAATCACACCAAACCTCAAACTCCCCTACGACTAACATGAGCATTGTCCTCAATGATCAAGAGAGAGAGGGTAAGGTGGAACGAAGTTACCGCGTTGGTAGAGAGGAGCATAGGACGTAATAGTGGTGAAAGAGTTCCATGATGATCCTTGGTGAAGAGTGATCCAAAATGCTTGTCAAACCTTATTCAAAAAGCTAAAACAACACAAAAACCTCAAAAAACAATTAAAAGTAAAAAATTAAGGATAACATGGGGTGCCTCCCAAGAAGCGCTTAGTTATCGTCTTAAGCTTGACGATACCTGCGTTGTGGTGTCCAACTTAGTACCTCCTTCAAGTCAAGTAGCTTCTTCCACGATGAAAGTTGAGCTCCAAGAAACATCTTGGGAGAATGGTAGGCTAGCCAATGCACATTGATGCTTACATAACACTTGGTACCTTGGGGTGGCTTGCTACCTTTGAAATTTGGAACTTGAGGAAGATAGTAAGGTGAGGGGCCACCATTGAGCTCCATCGTCTCCAAGTTGGTGATGCCACTCGAAGAGTCTTCCGGGTCAAGGAGAGGTGGCTCCACTTCCATTATCACCTTGGTGAACTTTAGTTAAGGTATTTGGAAGTGAATAGAACGGTCCACTACTAAATGCTTTCAAAGGATTGAGAAAGTTCCCCGACAACGGCGCCAAAAACTTGATGTGCGAGATTTAACTCACAACAATCAAGGTCGTATTCCACGAGGGCTCTCTCAATAGCTAATACTCACACGGTTCATGGACGGTCTATTCTTTTGAAATTGGTTTTAGTTTGAAAAGGAAATGAAAACATAAAGGAAACTAAACAAGAAAGCAAAACAAAACGGTGCAAATCAAAGGTAAAGGAGGTTCACTTGGAGAGATAGGTTCATCATGCTCAAGAGGAACAAATGCACAAACGAGCCAAACATGATCGAGGATGCAATCGAATGACCATGCAAATCCCTTATATAGACTCAATGCACTCTCGTCGCACTAAGTCCCTATCCTATAACCACTCAACCTAGGCTCTCGCTCTCAAGCTAAGTGACTAAGGATGCATTAAAGGTGTTTGATGAAATGCCAAGCTACAAAACCCCCTCCTATGACTCTATGACCACTAGGCTAGACATCACACTCTCATGTCAATGTCCTAACACTAAGAGAATCATCAAAAGACTAATCAAAGTTCAATTGAATGAAAAACCTAATGCACACCAAGTGTTCGATAAAATGCACAAGTGAGAAATCATGCAACTATGGTTGAATTGAGATGATCTAATCTCTTAGAACACACTCTCTTCAATCCCTAGACCTACAATCCATGTAATCTAAGCACTCTCATGCATTACATCACAAATAATATACCAATCAAGCCATAGCCATCAATGGAATTAACAACAAGTCTAGAAACCATCCTCTTACAATCCAAGATCAATCATGGCAAATGTGTACAATCAACCTCTATCCTAGCATAACTATCTATCAATCCAAGGAAACCTAGGAAATCAGCCACACATGGCTAAGGGTACACAAGAGAAAGAAGGAGAGATGGTCACCAAGAGCTTCATGGCAATCCTCTTCTTGCAAGCTCCTCTCCCCAAGGTTGTGGGCTTCAATCCAAGCTCCTTACTCCAATTTGCACCTTGCTCTAGGGTTGATGATGGATTAGTTGATGAGGAGAAAGTGTTGGAGAAGTTGAGAGGAAAGAGGGATGAAATCGGCGATGTGTAAAATATTATGACCTCCCCTTTTAATTTTCGCCTCCTTCCTCTATATATACTGCACCGAACAACACTGGAATTTTCGGCGAAAATGATGTAATATTTTCGCCGAAATTACCCTTGAAAACACCGAACGGCTGCTGCATTTCTTCTAAAGTTTTCGGCGAAAACTTTGAATGTTTTCGCCGAAAATATCTTCAATGATCAAAGGTCTTTCGTCTGCTTAGAGTTTTCGGTTCGAGAACTCTAGGTTCTCGCCGAAAACTTCTTCACCTGAAAGTGCATTTTCTTCGATTTTGCAACGTCCATATCTCCTCCGTCCTAGCTCCGATTGACCTCCCGTTTGATCCTACGTGCTCCTTGTCACCATTACTACGACGCCAAGACCTGAAAATGCCAAGAAAACAACTCCAATAGACACGGAATTGGCCTCAAAGTAGCAACCGGACAACAAATGGACACTTGCACAAAACTTCAATAAAAACATATTAAGCATGGCATTTAAGGATCAAACACGGGCATTTCATAGGCTAATCGAAGGCTTAAAATGCTCTAAATATAATCACATCAACTTCTAAGTTATTCTTCATTTATTATTTTGGCTAAAAAAAATTTGTAACCAAACTTTTACTGAGAATGTCAAACATAGCCAAAACTATTCGTAATCCCAAAATGACAATGTTTTGTTTTCCGTTAACTTTTTCGTTCAAGTTAACGGAAATTTAACCCCCAAAGTGACGTGTCAGCTGATGTGTCTAACATTTTTCCACATAATTATTTTTAATTAAAAATTATTAAGAAAATAAATAAACATTAAAATTAAAAATTAAAACCCTAATTTCCCTAACTTCTCCTTCATCTCCAGCAGCCCTGTCTGCCGCGCCGCCAAAGCCCATGCCTCTGATTCAACTCCCCAACCGAGGGGCTGCTTCTCCGTTCCTACTATTCTCGATTACCCAACTTCCCCTTTGATTCCCGTTCATCCAACCACCACTACCGTTCATCCCTCTTCGTTGCTGTTTCAAGAACCCAGAACGTACCCACGTCCTCTATCCTTATTCCCAATTGTGAAACCCTTCGGCCTTGTCCCTCTCTCTCTCTCGAGGCTCCGTTGCCGCACTTTCTCTCTCCTCCATCTTCGAAAGTAGCGCCGCCAGGTAGGTGGTTGGACTGTCGGGTTTTATGAAGGAAGGTTGAAGGGTGGTTTGGAGAATCCCAAGATCCAAATCGAGATCTAGATCTATGTTGAGGACAGTCGAATCATCACTTCGGGGGAGGTTAGGGTGGAGCGACGACAGTATAGGGAATCAGGAGTTGAAGTCGGGAGGAGGTCGGAGCAAGGTAGGCAAGCGACAACGAAATTTGGGGGATTGAGATTTGAAGGAAGCGAAAGGGGAAGAATAGAAGAGGAAGAGGACTGAGAGATGAGGCGCCGGTGGTCGTAAGCGAGGGACGAGGCGGCTGAGGAAGTGAAAATGAAGGAGGAAGAGTCGAGGGGACGCGGCGGCGACGGTGGTGGAGGTGCGGCGGCTATGGTGGTGGAGGTGCGGCGGCTATGATGGTGGTGGAGGTGTGGCGACTGTCGTCGCTAACTTTAATTTTTATTTTAAATGTTATATTTTATTTTGGTTTAACATATTTTATTATTATTTTGAATTTAAATAATGACATGGCATCTGACGTGGCATCTAGTTGACTGGTCAAGTGAATGCCACGTTATCTCCGTTTGTACAGTCACTAATGGTGTTAAAATTTTAACAGATGTTGGCTAAATTTGTCCTAGAAAAAAAAATTTGGTCTAAAAAGTCTGACGCAAATAATTTTAGATATATTTAACATTTCTCAGAAAGGTTTGGCTACATATTTGTTTTTGCCATATTATTTTTCTTCTCATAATTTTTTTAATTATTAACAAATTACACAATGAGTCTTGGTTGTAGTGGATATCTCAACACCCAAATGTCACTTCCTTTCCTTAGGTCCCATCCCATAATAAATTACAGTTCACGGTTCACAATCTCGGAGGGTGTCAGGCCCAGGTCCAGACCCAGACCCGATTCCATTTCACAGTTTACACTCCCCACAACCCATCAATCTAATAAATCTTAACATTTCAACCACAGCCTACTTCTAACCAAGCCCAAGCCCAAGCCCAATTTTAAGAGAGAGACTCCTGATCAATGATCATCCCCTGTAATTTTTAGTTAATAAGATGATTGATTGATCGTGATTTTGCTATATCGTCACAAAATAAAAAAATCCCAATTCACATCCTCCTCGCTCAGTTTGTCATTTATCAAGAAGGACCAAGGGTTTTTGTAGGGCTTTCTCCTACTTCTCTTCATCTTCTCTGTACAAAGAGCAGAGAGTCCACAAACAAACACCATTAAAAGATAAGGGACACTGAAACTAATATGGGTTCTCTCAATAACGGGCTAGACACGCAAAGGCAGATAGAAGAGGAAGAAGAACATGTAACAGTAGCAGTAGAAGAAGAGGACGAGCCAATTCTCAAAGGACAGAACCAGAGGTTTTGCATGTTCCCCATTAGATACCAGCAATTATGGGAGATGTACAAGAAGGCTGAGGCTAGCTTTTGGACTGGTACTAAATTCTGAATTCCCCAATTGTTTATCAACTGTCTATCTGTTTATTGTGTTGATTATAATATTATTATCATACATGAAGATTGCAGTCTTTTCGTTTCCTCTGTTATTCATACTTGCGTTGAAATTGTGTGTGTTTTTTCAATTGGTTATCTTGGGAATTGCAGGAAAGGGTATAAAGTTGGAAACTTGTTTACTTCTGTCCTCGTAGCTATGGATAATTGTGACGGTTACTCCAAACTTTCAAATGCATGACGTAAAGCAACTACCTTTGTTATAGAATGCATTGTGGCTTTTGATGAAGTAGGCATTGGGGCTGTTTAGAATGGCCTAGATAAATTTGGGAATATGGCGGTGTTAACTGTTATTTTTCTTTCCATTTTGCTTTGTTCTATCCTTTTTCGTCATCTTTGTAGTGACTTGCTGCATTTTATTGGCATCTGCTTTACATTCTGGAGTTACTTAGATAGCTTTCTTCGCTCGTTTTTCTTCTCTAATTTTGTCTCGTTTGTTCTTAATGGACCTGCAGCTGAGGAGGTTGATCTCTCACAGGACATGCGAGATTGGAAGACATTGTCTAGTTCGGAGAAATACTTCGTCAGTCATATACTAGCATTTTTTGCTGCTTCTGATGGTATTGTTTTGGAGAACCTGGCTGCAAGATTTCTCAATGATGTTCAAGTTCCAGAGGTAAGACTGCAATGTTGCTTAGTTGTAAAAGAAAAGAAGTTCTTTTTCTTCTTTTCCTTAGTGAATTTGACCAATTGTTGACGTTTACTTTCCTTCCACCTTTTGGCTTGTCCAAGTTCTGGTGTTCTATGTGACGCAGTTTTCTAACTGTTGTATATAAGGGCAAGATATTCGGATGATGTAAAATTAGTGTCTCCATTTATGGCGATCTTTGCTCATGTGTGCAAGTTCATGTGCTAATAATGAGATTGAGCATCCAATTTCTTTTCAAGCGTTTTTATGAGAAGCATGGTTCTGGAAATTTTCAGGCTAGAGCATTCTATGGGTTTCAAATCGCCATGGAGAATGTCCATTCTGGTAAAACTCGCTAAGTTACTTTTTTTTTTGATCAAATACTCGCTAAGTTACTTGATTGGTTTGAATATTGGCATGGAGTAGGGAAAAATTGACAGGGGAACTTCATGTGTGGTTTGCTCAGAAATGTACAGTTTGCTTTTGGAGACTTATATCAAGGACCCAAGTGAAAAGCATAGATTGTTTAATGCAATTGAAAATATACCTTGTGTAGCGAGGAAGGCTAAGTGGGCCTTGGATTGGATTAATAGGTAATCCATTCTCCTTTGAGTTTGATTGATGGCACATTATGGTTGTTGAGCCTTGTACAGATCGAGCCAAAACCAATCGTCTTCTTTGTTCCTCTTATTCCTGTTCATACAATAACATGGTCTTTTATTACTTCCTTATCTGCAGTTCCACTACGTTCGCGGAAAGACTGGTTGCTTTTTCTTGTGTTGAAGGAATATTCTTTTCTGGAAGGTAGCAGGATGTTCTTTCTTTTTGCTCCATCACACAGTCTTATCACAGTTTGAATCTCTCAAGGACTTCCTCGTTTTTTCCAGCTTCTGTGCCATTTTTTGGCTTAAAAAGAGGGGCCTGATGCCAGGATTGACCTTCTCTAATGAACTAATATCCAGAGACGAGGGCCTGCACTGTGATTTCGCTTGCCTATTGTATACGTAAGATGTTTCTGTCTCTCTTGACTCTAATATGTTGTCCATTTGTGATCCTTTGACGATACATAAACTTATTCTCTAAAAACTACGTAATTTTTTTGCTTGCTTATAGTTTATTGAAGAAGCAACTTCATTGGCAAAAGGTTCATCTCATCATTGACGCTGCAGTGGAAATTGAGACGGAGTTTGTATGTGATGCCCTCCCTTGCGCATTGATTGGCATGAACGCAGAGCTGATGAGCCAGTACATTAAGTTTGTTGCCGATCGGCTCTTGGTATGTCTCTATTTTGTATTCTCCAATCACGATGAAAGCGCAAACATGAAAATCTCATCATTTCACTTTTCATTTTCAGGTTGCCCTAGGTTGTGAGAAAAAATACAAAGTGGAAAACCCCTTCGATTGGATGGAGTTCATATCTTTGCAGTGAGTTTTCAACTCTAATCCATCAGATTGTGACTATTTAGTCAATGCCCCTTCGGCAATGCTTTGTGTATTTTGTTCCTACTATGCGTTGTCAGCATGCGTCATGTGTTCTGTAGCTCCATCGGAATTAGCTCCTTCCTTACGAGTAGATTTGTTTTACTCATTCAATATCCTGAATAACTGCAAAGAAATAAGTTCATCAAATGGTAACTTTTGTTACTTTGCAGTGGTGGAGAATGCATGTTAGACCCAAAACTTGTTTAATCCACTATGTTTGCTACTTCTTTGTTAGTCTTTGACCACTTCTAACATGGGTCTTAAACAACTTTCATATTTTAAAACATATCCCATGGTAGGATAAGGTGCTAACGTGACATGAGATGTTCTTCTCAGCTGATTTCAAGGACATTATGGAATCAAACCTGTCACTATTCCGTTATGTTTGACTTGGCCTGATTGATGTAATCATATCAACAAACGAGTGATATTAGGCATGTTAGGGGTTGTATATTCATTACTCAACTCCCTTTGTGTTTCTGCTTTGACCTTGCAGAGGGAAAACGAACTTCTTTGAGAAAAGGGTCGGAGAGTACCAGAAGGCATCTGTTATGTCAAGTCTTCAAGATGGTGGGAAGAACTACGTCTTCAAGATGGATGAAGAGTTCTAAAAAACTGCAAGAGTTGCTGAAAATGTGGATGCCGACATTTTTGGTGTATAGCCTACTACTGTACTGTATCTACACTCTGCATCCGACCAAGATGGAGATGTTTATATGAAAGAATAGAATGCATATCACATATTACACTCAAGTTGTCATCATGATATTGTTTAGTGTTCTGGGCCTGGATTGATGATAATTATGTGCACTAACTAAACGGCTGATGATTCACCTTTTTGAATCTTTAGGGTGTGTTTGTTTTTTGCAAGTTGATTTGGTAGAAGCTTGAAAAAGAAAGGGGGCGTGGATGGACTTAATTGGCCAAACTCATGTTGCAGGCCAATGGAATAGTGGACTTTGTTCTGTTAGGTAGAGCTTTGAAAGCTTCAGACTGAGACTGTGACAACTTTCATCACTCTTAATTTAATTATTATTATTATTATTATTATTATTTAAAGCTGTGTTTGAAGCTTTCTTTCATGATTTGGATAAGCTAATGTAATGACTTTTAATGCTTCTTCTTCTTAGTTTATTTATTTGTTTATCATTAAACTTGGGGTGAGGTTTGGTAGTGACAACAATCACTTGACATAATCAAATAAACTAATGCATTAATGTCTCCATTGTCATCATTCATGATTTCAATGGAAATGCAAGCTACAAAGAGCAGAGTATGTCCTATTGACAATGAAGTCGGTTAACTATAAAAATGTGAAAATCTCAGAGATGCTAATTAACAAGCTCTGGAACGAGGTCAAATGTGAAAAATTTCCATCCTTTGTTTGTTATCCTATCTTCAACTCTAGAGCTTCTAAGTTATGGCCATTAAAGAAGTGTATGAGCACAACTGGTTGGTTGTTGTATATGAGCAAATATGTATTTCTTTAATATGAGTTGATAACAACAGCATCAGAAGTGAGTCAAAGTCAGACATGCCCTTTTTCTCATCTGGTTTTATCTTAATTTAAATTAATTAATTCAGAGGATTTTACCATGATGTTACATACATATCCAATCATGTTTGCTTGCCTTGGCCGTTTGGTATAGTTGGTGAAGCATCTCTTTAAACAAACAATTAACCTGCAGCACCAGCACCAGCAGGTGGGATATATAATATAGGATAAATAGCACTTTGACACCTATATTTTTCCAATTTAACAGATAGCCCCCTATACTACAAATTGCTATTTTTACCCCATTCTTTGACTACATTGCCGTTGGGCCATTCCGTTCCAACTTTCGTCTTCGTAATATTAAATCTGCACCTGATGGAGAGAGATATTGAGAGTAGGAGACAAAGAGTTAGTCAGGGAGTTAAATCGGGGATGTACCATGAAGAGTGTGATGAAATACGAAGGATTTTAAGATCACACATTTTGTTCGTCGATTTTATCATATTTAATTATATATATTTACATTCCCAATTAGAAAATGCTTAATAAGCTAATATATGACTATTAGAGCTAACATGGTGTGCCAAATGCCCATCGATTAACGTTACGAAGACGAAAGTTGGAACAGAATGACCCAAACGAAAAAGTGATCGAAGTAAGAGGGGATAAAAAGAACAATTTATAGCATAGAAAGACTATCTGTTAAGTCGGCAAAGTAGAGGGAGCCAAAGTGATATTTACTCTATAATATAAATAAATGTATATTATCCATCACTTTCCAGTCTTAAACCCAATTAAGGCTATATTATTATTATTATTCTCCAATTTATTAACAACCTTTCTGCTATCCATATCTCTCTTTCCCCACCTTATAAGAAAGGCTAGCTAGCCCACTTACACAATTACCTCTTAATCATATCCTACCAACTTAAGACGTTTCACCAACTTCACTTTACTCATAATCAACCCTAATTAATTGGTTACTTGTCTCATTTGGTAATAGTTCATAATCATCTTAATTAGGTACATGGATAGCAGCAGAAATGTCTGCAACTTGTTTGGTAACAGTTCATAGTCATCTTATCAGGCTCGTTCCGGTTACTGGCTATTATCGACCCGCAACTTGTGGATTCTAGCTCAACTAGATCCACTGAAAACTCAATCAACTTGCAGGCTTTCTGAGGATTAAGGCTATCTTCCAAAACCTCAAAACTCAACAGATATGAACAAAAATGAAAAATATAGGTGGGTTTTGTGGGTAGGATTAAGGGTAAAATGGAGTTGGACCACCACAAACAAAGCATACTACTAGAGCTAAAGGATGAAATTTGGAAAAGGTTGTTGCTGCTGCTGCTGATGCTGTTGAATGCTGATGGACCCATTGAATATCAAGTACACCCAAAAATTCAGTTTTCTTTATGACAAAAGGGTAGAGAAGTTTTCATATCTTAAATAACAAATCTGATCAAATCCCAGAAGCTTGAACTGATCAACACCTACCACAAAAGAAAGAAAGAAAGAAAAAAACCTCATCATTATGCAAAGCACGAGCACATTAGAAACAGGACAAAACAGAATAATGAATCAAAAAGGGACAAAAACAGTGCCAACTCCACGACACTAGCTTCATTTGCCTGGTGGTATGGCACAAGTCCAAACTCCATAACTCTTGATTTCGACCCAGTTTGCAAACATTAACACTGGTTGGTTACCACTCATTAACAAGAAAATGAAAAAAGATGCTAACTTTTCTGGTTGGTTATCAGCTGCAGCTGCAGCTCTTGCTCCTGGTTTTCTTTACCTTTCTTTTTCAAACCAAAACGATGTCGTCTTGTTATGGTTATCATTGTTATTATTATAATCGTTAGGCCCAAGTTGTCATGGCACCATCTCCACCTACCGTTACCCACCAACTCCATCAGTTTGGAAACACAGACATGGGAAAGCTAAGCACAATCCCCTAAATAGACTTTTTTGTTTTCTTCCATTGTTTAATTTTGTTTCAGGCAGCTTTCAAAAGGAGTGGCCACTGGCCAACCCATTTCACCATTTACCTTTACCATTTTGCCCCTCTCATTTCAACTATAATCTTTGGCGGTTAGTTGCCTTCTTTCCCACAGTGATTTAACACTTGCAAAGAAAAAAACCCCATTATACCTGCACCTGCAGCTAGATCCAATGAAATTGGATCTGTGGGTGTCCCTCTGTGTTTTCTGTGCCAATTAAATAAAGGGAAAGGGAATTTCCTTGTGCAAGCTTCTTTCTTTTTTTTCACTTTTACTATCTGGCCATTTGCTAAACCAGCCCCAATTTTCTGCTGGTTGCTGCCCTCATCCGTGGTCAATAGAGGCGAGAAACCCAGGAGAAGTTTTTTCATTCCAAACTCAGAAGACCGATTAAGAGTTTCGAGCTTTCCCCACTTGTATTGAAATTACAGGGAATGAATGGCTGCTCCACTGAGTATCTGGGATGGTGTTCTGGAGATAACCCAGATGGCACAAAAGAAGGTTGGCGATCCTCTGCTATGGGCTCTCCAAATATCTTCCAAATTGAACTCCTATGGCGTCTCTTTGCCCTCCCCTGAGCTAGCCACTGTGTTGGTTTCTTACATTTGTTGGGATAACAATGTCCCCGTTATGTGGAAGTTCCTTGATAAGGCCTTGGTGCTCAACCTTGTTCCTCCTTTCTTGGTCCTTGCTCTTCTCTCTCACAGGTTCGTTTTCCTTTTCTTTTTGCTTAGTGGGGTGTACTAATATGCTGCTGTGAATTTGTGGGATGCTTCCTTTTTGAATCTGGAGAGTGTCCCGCTTGTTCAAAGTCTTGCTCTATCAAGCTCAAAGGATCAATTTCCAGGACATGTATTAGCTTTGTGTCTTATGTTCACCATATAAGTCAGTGTTCTGTTACCCAGGACATGTTTGTAATTAGGAAGTTGTTTCATCTTGTCAAATTCAGTTCATCGACCTTTTGATTGTTTTCTTCTTCCCTAATCTGTTTTGAGGGGAGCCAAAGTCAACAATGACTACAGCTAACTAAATTAGGTTTATGGCTAAATCGCTCTACGTTCTCCTTTCACATAGTCTGACCAACTGACAACTTCGTGGAAACCAATGGTGATTGAATTGGTTATACTAATGATTGATGTTTGATGATAAATTTTGAAAGCATTGTGATAAATCAATGGTCTTGTCGCCTGAACCATCTTGATGCTGACACACAACCTGAACCGTTAAAACCTGGTAACATGATATAGCTTGTTTATTGCATTGTTCTTACTTAATTATGTGGCGTTTGTTGCACCAACAGGGTTATTCCATGCAGACGTTCCAAGCCAGTGGTGTATAGATTGTACATGGAACTTCTTAGAAGGCACGCTTTTGAGCTCAAGGGTCAAATAAATGGCCCAAATTATGAAAAGTAAGTTTAAAGGATTTTCCTTGTATGCCATCTTAGAGAGATTGACTTCTAAATTGTAATTCCTTTCCACACTCTACCTCTTCTAAGACATAATGGCACTGTAAGATTCCTTTTCTACACAACTGTAGCTTGAGTACGGTTTGGAAGTAATGTGGTAGTGATAACTAGGTCTTTCTACCTGAAAGAGTTTTCATGTGGGTAATCCTTGTTCTTTGCTACAGGATCATGAAATCAATAGATGATGTTCTTCACCTTTCCGAGAATTTTGGGCTAGAAGCCAGTGATTCTGGGATCCTTGTGGTTGAGTTCATCTATTCAATTGTGTGGCAGTTGCTAGATGCATCTTTAGACGATGAAGGATTGCTCGAACTTACATCTGATAAGATGTCAGTATGGTCAACAAAGCCTCAAGACATGGAAATAGATGACCATGAAAATTTTGATGAGAGAAGAATGGAACATAATGGGAAGTTGTTCAACATGAACACAGTGATGGCTGTTGAGATGATTGGTAGATTCCTGAAAGACAAGAAAACTTCAAGGATTCTTTACCTGGCACGTCACAATTTGTATGTATATCCTGCTCTGTTGATTCGCAAAAAAAGAGTTTAACCAACATGACTTGGTGTTCTATTAACGCATACTTTGCCACTTTGTTTCAGGCCCACACATTGGCCAAGATTTATTGAGAGATTGCAGCTGCTTGGAGCAAATTCTTCAGCAATTAGAAACTCAAAGGTGTTAACTTCTGAGGATCTTTTGCGTTGGGCTTCAGATAAATGCACAGTTCTCACTCAGGAACCAAACAGGAACTTACTGCAGAAGTTCCATGCTGTTACTAGTTTTGAGTCCCCTTCAGTGTCTTCTTCTGTTCTATGCGACGGAGGCAGTATTTCTTCTCTTTGGCTTCCTCTTGATCTTGCATTAGAGGATGCCATGGATGGGTATCAAGTCAATGCTACAAGTGCGATTGAGATTGTAAAATGTAAGGCAGATTTCCTTAATAGTGAAATGAAACAACTTGGCTACTTTTATTTGCAACGGCGGTTAAAATTGATTTGCGGTGTTGCAGGTTTGGTGAAAGCACTTCAAGCTATGAATGGCACTACATGGCATGATACCTTTGTAGGACTTTGGATTGCTGCTCTCCGCCTTGTTCAAAGGGTTAGAACTCCATGAAAAGTTTATTCCTTTGATTGGCTTATTTACAAGGCTGAGGATTCTTTTTTCTGAACCAATTATGAGTAATGATCCAAAGAGTTCTTCAGGTTTCACTCAGCTAATTGAACACTCAAATTTGAATCAATCTTATTTTTTTTCCAGGAAAGGGATCCCATTGAAGGTCCCATCCCTCGCTTGGATACACGTTTGTGTATGCTCCTGTCCATCATACCTCTTGTGGTTGCTGAGCTCATTGAGGAAGAGGATAATGCACCTACTGAGGAAGTAGTAGAATATGAGTCCACAAATCACTGGAAAGAGAAAAGAGGTGCAGGAAAGCGCCGCAACGATGTTGTATCTAGCATACAGTTATTGGGTGACTACCATAGTCTACTTACTCCGCCACAGTCCGTTGTATCGTTGGCCAATCAGGCTGCTGCAAAAGCTATGTTGCTGGTTTCAGGCATCAATGTTGGGAGTTCTTACCTTGAGTGTGTCAGCATGAAAGACATGCCAGTCAGTTGTTGTAAGTATATTGTTTTGTGTTCTCACTTGAATGCTGGCCATAGGAAGGAAGCTGATAACCCCTTGTTTCTATTTGGTTTTCAGCTGGGAACATGCGCCATCTGATTGTTGAGGCTTGTATAGCCAGAAATTTGTTGGATACATCCGCATACCTTTGGCCAGGGTATGTGAATGGTCATATCAACCAAATGCCTAATGTCCCACCTCAGATGCCTGGTTGGTCATCATTCTTGAAGGGTGCCCCTTTTACTCCAATCATGATCAATGCAATGGTCTCAACTCCTGCTTCAAGGTATAATACAAACCCTCTCTTTAAGTGTATGCTGCCAATTTTTTTAATGTCCGAGGCTGACACAAACCAGTAGTGTTCATGAAGGCATACTGTGCCACATGGTCGTATTGGTTCAACCACATACTAGAATTACCTTATTAGAGAATAGGAAAGGGACGTGGCTGTAAGAAAAGAAAGAAGAGCCTATGACTCCATATTTAGATTCAGTGGTTGAATCGAACAACACATACTCAGAAATTGTAGTTTCTTTTCAATGGAAAGTTCTTACTCTAAGGCAACACTCTTTATTGAATATTTTCCAACTATTCCGGCTCATTTACTGTTATTGCTTCTGTGAACATAGTAGCTAAATAATTCCAACCTGTTACATTTCGCAAGTATTGTACAATTTTGTGTGGTGCAGTTCATGGTAACTCCCATGCATCCTTCTGCAATTTTTTTTTTGTCTTAAAATGATATTACAATTTTGTTCTTGATGATTTTGTTTACAATTTGTTTTTTTCAAATCAGTCCTCCAATATTTAGGGTCAACACACTGAGTTTCCACATCAATTTGGATTCATTACCTTTAGATAAGGGTCTGTTTGGACTATCTATGGGTTTTCATGAGTTACAATAGCCTTTAAATCAAAATCTGTTTCAGCTACTTGCAAATTTTTATTGTTTTTTGATAAAGCAAATTTTTATTGTTTGAGATTTTGTCTTTTTAAGTTAGCTTATATATATGTCAACCACCACTTTCACATGTTTTATTAGGCTCGGATTATCAAGTCTTGGTTCGACAAGTTACTTTATCAAGTCTTGGTTCGACAAGTTACTTTAGTCATTTATAGCGAGTTTTTCATGGGTTCCATAACCTTTGAATCAATTTTTTTGTTTTGTATTTTAGTACATAAGTTTTTTTATTTTCTATTTTAGTACGTTAACATATGGTTTGTTCATAGGTTACATGGTTAGATAGTTAGGTGTTCCTTGGTTCGGTTATCAAGTGTTGGTTTATTAAGAATCATAGGTTAGACAGACCATGACTCGAGTTATTAAGTCTTGGTTCATCGAGTCACGTTAGTCGTTATATTTTGAGAGTTTCACGGGTTCACATAGCCTTTGAATTAATTTTGTTTGTTTTCTATTTTAGTACATAAACTCTTGGTTTTTCATATGTTGCATAGTTCGATAGTTGGGTGTTGGTTGGTTCAGTAATCAAGTATGAAGTATTGATTGATTCAGTAATTGAGTGTTGATTATATAAGAACAATAGTTTGTTTGTTGCCGCAATTCATATACAGCCACCCGCAGCGGGTGGGCCAATATCTGCAATTTACCAAGGTTCATTTATTTGGTAATCGAAGTTTATCATTGTCTCAAACGTTTGTTTACGATTTCACCAATGTCATTGAATAGTCAACCTCACCAGTTCAATAACTGTTACGGTTCACAAACTTGACCAATATGGCTTACTCTCGTGGTAAGATCATCTCCCGAAGTGCATTTTAGGAAAATCTTAATCTCAAGCCTTATATATAAACCGTAAAATGGTTTGGCATCTTGTGCACAAGTGTGCCAGTTCCAACTTACAGAACCTCAATGTTGATATCTGAATAAGAAACATAGCTATCCTCAAAACTAATTGAGTGGGTGCTAGCCTGGTCTTCAGTTATTCCTTTTTCTTTCCTGAAGCCAGGTATATCAGATGATCTTTTTGTTAAATTTACAAAGGGTAAAGCAACTGAATTTAAGCTCATGGATTTGATGGAAGTTTAGCAGAGCTGGAGAAAGTATTTGAGCTAGCAGTCAAAGGATCAGACGATGAGAAGATATCAGCTGCTACAATTCTCTGCGGGGCTTCTCTTCTCCGGGGTTGGAACATTCAGGTAATAGCTCTTCGTTCTTGTGGAACGTTTGGGTGATACTTCCAAGTTTTCTACCCTTCTTTTCTTTCAGGTTTATTTCTGTCACAATTTGCAATGTGAAAGAGTTACAAGTATACTGCTGTGCCTGAATTTGAATGCAGGAACACACAGCTCAGTTCATTACTAGATTATTGTCTCCACCAAAACCTCCAGATTATTCAGGGGATGAAAGCCATTTGATAGGCGCTGCTCCAATCCTGAATCTACTGATTGTTGGCATATCACCTGTTGATTGCGTTCAGGTCTTCTCCCTCCATGGCTTGGTAAGATTCTTTTTTAAGTTTGCTGCTTTATTGAAGTTCTTCACTTCTCCCAACACGGTGATTTTCTTGGTTTAATAGAAATTCTGATCCCTGCAAAACAGTAATCAATCACTAACAACCTGTAATTGCCATGACCAAATTGATTATGGCTTTAAAGGAACGGAAATATGTCGAGAGATTTTGTACTTGAAATTTGACGTCTAACAATGTTAATATAGTAAAACTTACTCAAATGTTTGTGGTTTTATGTGTCTTTATCAGATCCCACAGCTTGCGTGCTCATTGATGCCTGTCTGCGAAGTTTTCGGATCTTGTGTGCCTGATGTGTCATGGAAGCTGCCGAATGGTGATGAAATCTCTGCCCATGCTGTTTTTTCAAATGCATTTGCTGTTCTTTTGAAGCTATGGCGGTTTAACCATCCCCCTCTCGAACATGGTGTTGGAGATGTCCCAACTGTTGGATCTCAGTTAACTCCTGAATATCTTCTGCTAGTAAGAAACTCCTACCTGCCCTCTTCTGGAATAGCCCTCAATGATCAAACCAAGAGAAGACTTTCAAAAGTTTCAACTTCATCATCTCCACACCCGGTCTTTCTGGATTCATTTCCAAGGCTTAAATGCTGGTATCGACAACATCAGAAATGCATAGCTTCAGCCCTCTCTGGTCTTGTTCATGGAACTCCAGTTCACCAAACTGTGAATTCGCTTCTTACTATGATGTTCAGAAAGATCAACAGAGGAAGCCAATCAGTGACTACTATTACTTCTGGAAGCAGTAGTTCATCTGGACCAGGAAATGAGGATTCTTCTCTAAGACCTAAATTACCTGCCTGGGAGATTTTAGAAGCTGTCCCTTTTGTGGTTGATGCTGCTTTAACAGCTTGTGCTCATGGGAGGCTTTGTCCTCGTGAGCTGGCCACAGGTTAGTCTCATCATACTTACAAATGCCGTGAATATGGAAACTTCCGTGGTATACATCTGGATTGGTAATCAATTGAAATGTTCTGA
The DNA here is from genome assembly GCA_034768395.1 of Linum lewisii. Taxonomy (NCBI): domain Eukaryota; kingdom Viridiplantae; phylum Streptophyta; class Magnoliopsida; order Malpighiales; family Linaceae; genus Linum; species Linum lewisii. The sequence goes on from CM068299.1 coordinate 9,478,365, forward strand.
ATTCTCAGGGCTGAAAGATTTAGCAGATTTTCTCCCTGGATCTTTGGCAACCATTGTCAGTTACTTCTCTGCTGAAGTAAGTAGAGGAGTCTGGAAACCAGCATTTATGAATGGCACAGACTGGCCAAGTCCTGCAGCGAATTTGTCGAATGTTGAGGACAAGATCAAGAAAATCTTAGCAGCTACTGGGGTTGATATACCTAGCCTTGCAGCAGGTTTGGTTCTTACTCCCCGTTGAAGGAATCTTGAAGTTGCAATGCAAGCTAACATCATATCCAGTCTGCAAATTGGCAGTTATCCTGCTCTGTAGATCTCTCAAGATTTTGCATTAACAGTTTATGATATTTGCAGGAGGGAGCTCACCTGCCACTCTTCCGCTGCCTCTGGCCGCTTTTGTCAGTCTCACAATCACCTATAAAATCGACAAAACCTCGGAGAGATTTCTCAATTTGGCTGGTCCAGCACTGGAAACTCTTGCAGCAGGTTGCCCTTGGCCTTGCATGCCAATTGTAGCCTCCTTATGGACCCTGAAAGCAAAACGATGGTTCGATTTCCTCGTGTTTTCTGCATCACGCACGGTCTTTCTCCACAACAATGATGCAGTATTCCAGCTCCTCAAAAGCTGTTTCACTGCTACACTCAGTGGTGCAGCCATCTCAAGCAATGGTGGGGTGGGAGCACTTCTTGGTCATGGCTTTGGTTCACATTTCTGCGGTGGCATTTCCCCCGTAGCTCCAGGAATCCTATATTTGAGAGTCTACCAGTCCATCAGAGACATTGAGATCATCACAGAAGAGATCATTTCTCTCATGATGCAGTCTGTGACGCAAGTTGCATGCACCGGGCTTCCTAAAGAGAGAATAGGGAGGCTGAAGAGGACAAAGAATGGATTGGAATGCGGCCAAGTTTCACTTGCTGCAGCAATGAGAAGGGTGAAACTTGCAGCTTCGCTCGGCGCATCTCTAGTTTGCTTGTCTGGAGGGTTAGGTTTGGTTCAGTTGCTGTTCCAAGAAACTCTACCCTCTTGGTTTATATCTAGCCATCATTCCGAACAGGAAGAAGATGGGTGTCTCGGAGGGATGGTTGCCATGCTAAGAGGATATGCGCTAGCATATTTTGCAGTACTTTGTGGAGCTTTTGCTTGGGGAATTGGCAACTCATCGTCATCTTGTAGGAGGCGTCCAAAAGTCCTGAGAGCTCACATGGAGTTCCTAGCTAGTGCTCTTGATGGGAAAATCTCGCTCGGTTGTGACAATGCAACTTGGAAATCGTACGTGTCAGGATTCCTTAGTCTAATGGTGGGTTGTACACCTCCATGGGTTCTTGACCTTGACGCAGATGTTCTAAAGAGACTAAGTAAAGGGTTGAGACAGTGGAACGAGGAGGAATTGGCATTGGCTTTGCTAGGCATTGGTGGGGTGGAAACCATGGGTGCAGCTGCTGAATTGATATTTGAATTGCATTGAGTTTTACAATTTTTCTCCATTTTTTGTTTCAGAATCTTCATACTAGTAGCCTCTTTAGTGTGTTGACTGTTGTACCGCAGAATCGGATAGGAAGTTCATGTAGACTGTAGCATATTTAACATACTATCTAGTCAGGAATGCTGTCCAGCAAATAGCAGGGGACTCTTTGTACAGTCAGGACTTGAAATTTTGTTCAGATGTAAATCCAGGCGACTGCAGTTGAATTATAAGTGTTTATTGAACTTATAAAATGGTATATGATTGCTTCTGTATTTAAGCAGATTCATTTACCTAATCCTGTTTCCAATAACTCAAAAAATTGTGTACATAAACAGAGTTGCAGAGATTATCCACTACAAGAAGCAAAGCAGAAACACAGCAGAAAGAATATGAGCTCCTTCCTTTTGGGCACTACATCATATCACACCACTGTATCCAGGCAACCTCTGAATTCTATTGCTATGCATTGTTTTCCTCACTGAAAATGCATCCTCCCACTTCCCTGCATCTGCATACAGATTAGACAAAAGAACTCTGCTTGCGCCATGAGATGGTTCCAACCTTGCCAAATTTTCGGCAGCTCGTTTTCCTACATCCACATTTTCATGAGTCCTACAAGCGGACAACAGTGTGCCCCATATCACCACATCTGCTTCCATCGGCATGCTCTTTATCAGCTTCTCTGCTTCTTCCAGCTGCCCAGATCTCCCCAGAAGATCAACCATGCATCCGTAGTGCTTAATGTCGGGATTTACTTTATGCTCGGATTTCATACTCTCTAAGTATCTCTTCCCTAGATCTACCATCCAGCATGACAACAGGCACTGAGAACTCCAATGAATGTAATTGCATTGAGTTTGAGACCTCGAGTTTGCAGGTCTGCATATACCTCGAGAGAAATGTTTGCATGTCCATGCATGGCCAAAGCGCATATAATGGCGTTCCATGGTGAGACAGTAGTTGCCTTGTCTCGAATTTGATGAAACATTTCCAATGCATTGCTGATACTCCCACATTTGGCATACATGTCAATGATTGCAGCACACAGATTGTCATTGAGAGGAATACAGCTATCAAGTACGAATTGATGAGCCTTAATTCCATCTTGCAGTGTTCCTAAAGATGCTATTGCAGAGAACACGCTGACCATTGTCACTTCATTTGGCCGAATACCAATTGCTACCATCTGATGGAATAACTCTAATGCCATGCTAGGTTGCTCTCTCTGTGTGTAACCAGATATCATTGTGCTCCACGAAAACACATCTCTCTCTGGCATCTGATCAAATAACTGCGCTGCTCGGTCAATCATCCGGACTTTAACGAATCCCGACATGAGAGCATTCCAGAGGGCAACATTGTCTTTGATTCCAGATCAAACTGCAAACAAGCTTCCCTTATCTTTCCACAAGCTGCATAAAGATGGGTTATTGTTGCCTGTATAAAATCATAGCAGTCAAAACCTCTCTTCACAAGGATGTTGTGCAACTGTTGACCCTCGCGGATCGCTAGAGCTTTCCGGCAAGCAGAAACCAAGTCGACCATCATAACATCACTAGCTTCGACACCTGTACAAATCATGGACCGGTACATCAAAAGAGCTTCATTCAACTTCTCTACTCGTACATAGCCGTCAATTATGGTACCCCAAGATACAACATCCTTCTGTGGAATCCTATCAAATATGTCTTGAGCCAGATGAACAAGGCCTCCCTTAGCATAGCCGTTCAACATTACGTTCCATGAAAAGATGTTCCTGACTTGCATCTCGTCGAAAAGGGTCCGAGCTTCAGTTAAACTGGAACAGTGGCAATACATGCGTAACAAATTGGTGGATACAAGAACCAACTGATCGAACAACATCTTGATTACCAACCCGTGAAGCATTCTACAGTTCCAGACTCCACCCGAACTCGAACAAGCAGATATCAAGCTCGCTAGCGTCACTTCATTTGGAAGCACACCCGCATTTCTCATCTGCTTAAACGCCTCAACTGCTTCGAAACAAAAGTCGTTCTGGGAAAAACCCATTATCATGGTAGTATAGGAGACGCAGCCTCTTTTAGGCATTACGTCGAACAGCTTTCGTGCTTCATTTAATTGGCCGGACTTGACATAACCAGCAATCATAATGTTATAGGACACAGGATCCAGTTTCGAACATGAATCGAACATGGATTGTGCATCGCCCAAGTGCCCACATTTGGCGTACATGTTAAGCAAGCTGTTCTCGACGAAGTTATTCGACTGGAGCCCGGTCTTGAGGACAATGCAGTGTATTTTTCGGCCTAGAGAAACATCCAAGTTGACACAACAAGACTTGAGAGCAGAGACCAAATCGAGCTCGTGATCCGTGGCTTGCTGGTCTAATCTGGATCCGTGTCCATATCGGGGACGATGAACTAAATCTCCAAGTTCCACAAGGGCGGAGAAACATCGCAGCAGAGGAGAAGAAGAGCCGACAAATCGAGGAAATAAAGAAGCCTGATTGAAAGACGGGAGTCTCATGAGAGATGGAGCCATTCCATGTTTGAAGAAGAAGAAGAGTCGATATGCAAGATTAAGAGTTGATGTCCGTTAACCTGTCAACGGCCAAGGACAACCCTTTAGCAATATAGTTCATCCTCCTCATTAGTCTCATCCTTCCGGGTCGTACAGAAGCGATAGGGAGATGTCCGCCATGGTTTCCGCCCTCAACCACGTCGTCTCCGGCACCGGACAACCGGCGAGTGAATCTTCAGGGTTCTGTCGTGACTGGACCAGTTGAGCTATTCTCCGGCAAGTAAGATAAGCCGTAAAGGCGAAAGAGAGTTAGAGGAGAGAAAGAATTGAGGTGAAGTTGAGAAGAAGAAAGGGAAGAAGTATAGAAGAAGAGGGAAATAGGTTTTAACATTGTTCATTGATTGATTCCTAACATTACAATATCTTGCTTTTATAGCCCTACCAAATACTGAATTCCAAACAGATCCTTCTACTATCTAATCATTACAATTTGGTCACTCCTATAAGTTGGGTCATTACAGGTTCTGGCTCTGGGTTGTGGGCAGTTGGGCAGAAGAGAGGAAGAGAAGGTGGAGAAGAAGAAGGAGAACCTTCTGGTAATCAATTGATTGATCGGGAAATGGTTTTCCGCGCAGGGGAAGAAGAAGGGCATGGAGGTTTAATTGGGATGTTAAAGAGGATTTCTGGGTTTTGAATTTTGGTAGAGATGAAGAGGGCTTATTATCCATTTTGGTCATTAACGTATAATTTTGTTACAAACTAGTCATTAATCTTTAATTTGTAACCTACTTGTCATTAATCTATAGTGCTTGTAACATTTTGGTCATTCCGTCAACTCTCTATCCAAATTCTCCGTTAGGTACTGATATCAGCATGCCAACTCGGCCTTTTTCCCATTCACAAAAAAAAAAAAAAAAACTCGGCCTTTTTCCCACTCACCCCTGCCATGTCACCTAATTCATCATAAACTCAACCCAATGTAATCTAAACCAACCAACCAACCCAAAACTCACTGACCAAATCTAACTTACCCTTCTTCTCCCATCTTTCTTCCCCCACCTGCATTGCATCTGGGACCATCTTCATCATAAACTCAAAACCAAAAGCACCAAAAAAAAATTGATTTCAAAACCAAAAGCACCAAAAAATTGATTTCAAATCTCGTCGGTTCAGTTCTTGAGTCGATTGGAAAATGCACGAGTCTGTCCAGCATAAGGATTGGAAACAAATGAACTTATCCACCTTAACAATTACCAAAAGAGATTGGTAACTATGCGAAGCAAGGAATCGGAATCGAAATCAGTCGAGGAGGAAGAATCAGAAAGTTTCAATGCAAGTGGAGGATGAGTTCTTCCTCAAATTTTTCATTAAATGCTAACGTGACAACTGAGTCATACATCTCAATCAGCTAAAATAAATCGCCAAAGGATCTAAAAAGTGAAAAGTGAAAAATGCACCGGAACCTTGGCACAGAGCCACAGACCAGTTTCCAGTTGATTCAGTAATTGTCTTCATACAGGCGCATCTTGCATTTGAGTCGTACAAAATAAACCCATTCTTTACTAACAGTAACACATCACGATGACGCTAATATACAGACTCCAATTGAATGGAATGCACCACCACCATGAGAGCAACACCAACACTATAGGCTATATAACCCCACAAACATAACATAAATTTCTACACCCCCAGAGTTCTTTCATATATCTACACACATAAGGCATTCTTGACCGTAGTACTATATAATTTACCCCCTTCCACTAAGACTTAGGAACGCATATTATATATGTTATATATAAGCAGCATACCTAATAGAACTCTCTATCTGGGAAAAGCAACGGCGCCACGAGAGACCATATGTAGAGTCCAGCAGTTACCCATTCCGTGCAGATCCGTACCCAGACTGATGTCCAACCTACGTCAATCAGATCCGCACTCTCTGATGAGCTGGTCCACCCGGAAAGGAGCATGGCTGAGTACATGCTAGCCAGGGCAAATATCAGGTGGAAGAACGAGTACGAGTAACTAACTGGACGGGACTCCATTTCTTTCTCCTTTCCCTTTCCTTCTTCCATCTCTTCATCTCCAAGCAAAGGTTTGCTTCCAGCTGTAACACCATACACAGCATCTCAGAATGGGTCTATCCAGTGAATTCTATCAAGAGATACCATTTTTCAAGTAACAGCCAAAATCTGATGAAAACCTTTCTCATATATTTCATGCCTGATATTAGATTATAGTTTTACTTGTTTCTTTTGGTGTCCAAGTCATAACATCACCTGATGCCCTGGGGGAAGATGGTGGGGATGGAGACAAGAACGTTGTTGAAGACCCAGCACGAAGAGCAGAGTATAAGACTGAAAGAACTGTCGTGAGCATTCCGAGAACTAGTGTCCCTACAGTGACCGCCTTTGACTTATTGAGTCCGTTGCAAGCATAATCACGAGGTTCACTGGACAGACCCGTGTAGCAAACATAGGCACAGTAAATTGATATAATTGAAGCCGGCAACAGGCTTCCATTCACCTGCATCCAAAAAAATTCAGGCTTCCAATCTCGATAAAGAAAGTAAAAAAATTTCTATTGATGAACGGGGAAGAGAACTAGAAAGGAGATCAGTTCAAAGTAACTAACAATTGAGAAGCGACAAATCACTAACCGCAGGATGCATTGCTATCACAGCAAAGGAAAATGCAAGAATCATGGTCATGACAATGAAGAAGACATTGACGCCACAATCATTGCCAGATGGATTGAACCATATAAATAAGATTCCAGAGAGTGCAAATGCCCCCATGTAGCATCCAATTGATATAACAAGTAAAGCTACATACCTAGGAACAAGAATTTCCTACATTAAGTTCAAACAAAGAATAGGTGAAAGGAGGTAAATTAGAAAATAAGTATTTGAGTATACCATTTCTGTTCATCCTTCTCGACCCATGCATCATTCCATCTGTGTGTAAAATCCAGTAGCATAATCACTTGAACCAACAAAAACAACCCTGCTCCAAACTTGGAAAGAACTCCTGCAAGAATTTGGTGGATACGTCATCATCATTCACCATCGGAATGGAAAAAGGTAAAAAGAAGCAAGGATAAAATCGCAAGACTAGAATTGTTCTGAAAGCAATCCAAGCCCCACGAACGTGTTCAATGTCACAAAGAGAAGCCATTCATCAGACACCAGCTGGCAACTAATGCCCATATCCATTTGGAAGGGTTCAATCAAGACTAACCATAGATAGAAACCACGACATTAGGAAGGAAAAACATGAGCACAACAAGCACAGTCCAGATCACTATCTTTGCCATCCATCCACCGTGATGAACTGCATCACGTTTGTCATTCTGGTCCTTAACACCGATCATCATCAGAGCCAAAATCCCGAAAAACAAGAAATTGCCTAGACTGACGCGAAGCACTGCTTGCATTTGAAACCATTCCTTCGACTGGCCATCTGATGAGTTTATCCCTGTATATGTGATGCCCAGGCCAATATGAGATTTCCAAATTCCATACTTGATAATGCTTCCAAATCGAAACTAGATTTAGCTTTATTCAGCTGGACTGCCTAAACTCGGATAAAAACATTAGGGATCACCAAATGACGCATAAAAATTCAGCTAAACGTAAATATCAGAAGTTGGCATCAGCAATTAGAATATCCAGTTAGCTTGGAGATTTCAGACCAGGAACTACGTTACACGACATCTTTATAAAGACGAGAAATCATTGCAGCAAGGGATTGGTTAAGCAGCTGTTATGATTCGTCAACTGGATAAAAAATACATATCGAAACAGGGTAGTAGGAAGGGACTGACAGGGAAATTTCTCAAGGAGAGGTCCTCCAACTTCGCGGAAAATCCAGGAAACGACGAGGGAGAAACCAAACAGAGCGCAGTAAGCGATACGCGCCGATTTCTTGGAGATACCGGAGGCCACCGACGAGCATAGGCCGCAGGTGAGGGACGCACAGCACATCGGCAGGCATGCCAAGCAAGACATCTTCCTTCTCAACGAATATTCCTCTCCTCTGGATCAGAAGAAGCAGCTTACCGAATGAAAGAGACGGATTGATGGGTGATGGAAGACACGTTTCGGTTCGTATATGGACGAGAAAGAAAACACGAGAAATTCTGCGTTTTTTGAGTCTCATCTGGTTGTTTTCCTACTGGCTGGCTGGCTGGTGTGATCTTCTTGGCCATCTGTTAGTAATTGGATCTCGTAGGCCTATCAGTTTGTAACTTAAGCCAAATAGCCCTATCTGTAGCTAATAGCTTTTAGCTTTATTTTGATCTATTTGTCATTTTCCCATTCAGACTAACAGTTCAGACTTAGATTGGACATCAATTTACTCATTTTGAGGTTTTATGGCTTGCCAAGTATTTGACAAGAACAATGGCGAAGCTAGAATTCAAGCATACATGATGGCCCATACATTTAAAATTCAATCAGTCTGATAACGTCATGAAGCGTTAAGTGAAATTGGAAGACCCAAATACAATTGACAAAAATGAAGATAAAATAGTCAGTTTATCATGGGGGCTATTTGTCAGAAGTACTTGCAAAGTGAGAGGCAAATCTGATCTTCACTTGATTGAAGTTTTGAAAGTGATTCAGGCCATGTCAGCAGCGAAATCCATAATTGCATTCGCTAATCCCATAGGATCTCCACAATCGAATTGGAAGAATCGGATCTGAAACAAACGCAAAGAGAACCCAATTGATGTAGAGTGAAATATGGGCGCCACGCTGAAATTGTGAAAGCAAAATGTGGTGGAATGGTGTGTGAAAAAGAAGAAGAAGAGGGCGGAGATTCAATGGCACCGAACGGAGAAGGTCGGTCGGCGGCCGTTGTGGACGACGACACAAGAATCAAAATCCAGATTCAAATTTAGAATTTTGGGATTATAACTTATTTGGTCATTAAACTATTATAACTGAACTATTAAAATTGAGACCTTCATGTTAACCTTAAAAGTTTGGCCCACAATTAACAATTCAAAGATGTTTAGCAGGTGTGCCTCGTACGTTTCTCGCTAGAAATTAAGCATGAATTAGCCCACTAGGATGCCTTGTTTGGTATCGTCCGCCAGCATGTAGTCAAGAAGTTGCAGAATGTCTTGTTGTGTGTGAGGGATGTGACAACTCGCATCGATTACATTGATGAAATGTTTTACTGTTCAATGTCAGTTTGTTCATATATAAACAGGGTCAACAAAATATCGTCAAAAAAATCATTAACATTTTCTCCCTACACATCTTTTATCTCTTTGCACTCTGATAGGATTTTAGATTAGGAGTCACTGAGATTTCATGGAAATGAATTTGTATCATGTTATTAAAGTAGTTGTGTACAGCTAGCTAGTTAGAAAGACACGCAAATTATTTGACATATACCAACTCCCTCCCTCCCTCCCTCCCACGGGGGTATATGAGAAAAGAGAGTGATTAATTAGTGTGATTGGATATGAAAGGGCAGCTTAGTTGAATAGTTCTTGTTAGCAGATAATGTTTATAATGAAAAGTGAATGTTGTGATTGTGGTGTTTCAGTTAGTCACATCCTACACTATAGGCTACTACTTGGAACTTGCTTAATTAATTCATTCAGCTGCTGTGGTGACCCCTCCAATCCAAGACCATCACATTATTATCAAGATAAGTAGTCGACATTACCCCACTTAAACAAACTTGTCTCGTCAACAATATACAACCACTATATATATATGCACACATTTTGGAAATATCCATTTTCCACCCTTTCATTAATTCCACACCACATCATGTATGCAAAAAGGTGTTTATGGTTAGAGACGTTTTGTACAACATGAAATTCAATGTATCATTTGACATGATAATAATATAATTAAAAAAATTAACTCTATAAATAAAAAATTGATTGCGGTACTATTAAAGATAAACATAAGTGATCACATCCAATGCTGAAAAAAATCGTTAATGATTAGTATGCACTATATCATACATGAATGACATCTAGTTCAAACTCTCATATTATTCAACGGATCCATACTAGCACTCATCAAAGAGCCGCGATGACAAATATGGCGCTTGGAAATACGTGTCTGGAGTAGTAAAATGAAAAACAGAACAATTAGAGAAGGAAGATGAAGATCAATGTGCTCACATCTAGAGGACATGTTGTCGACCATATATATAACGGTGGAGATGAAAAGAGAAAGTAACAATGTATATTTCTGTAAATGGAGTAGAATTTTGTGTGATATATGTGTAAACTAAATTAAAATTCTAAGATAAAAACTCTAAATGACTGTAATTAATGTAGTGAACAAAGTAAAAGAAGTCCATAGTGTCCCAAGAAATGGAGTCCATGTTAATATGGTGTTACGTACAGTACAATCCAAAAATGGCTTTAATGACACAGTTTAGATTAGATTAGATTAGATTTTTGAGTCCAACAACTTGTCTTGTCTACCACGTGAACTACACTACATAACCCCCTTTGATTGCTGCTCTTCTCCAATCGATCGCCCCATGAAGAAATGAGACCACACACGTTGTTGATCCACATTATTTTTTCATTTTGATGAAATATTATAGGACTGTTTATGTTGTCAAACATGCATGCCACAAATAAATCTTTGGATTACTGTTGAATAGAGATATATATATTATGCGGAACCAATCAAATCCCTTTAGTCTTGGAGATAAGATTAGTGACCCCATGATTAGACACCTACGCTTGGATTTCATCCATAATAATAATTATTACTAGCTCATATAATACATACACTATTTTACTTTGGGAAATTATGAATCTTGAGGGAGCTAGGGCCATTTGTGGTTACTGTACAAGATAAGGGGCATGTATATCATTTGAAGTGATTAGAAAGCAAACAACTATAGGTTAATATTTGGACTAAAGGGAAAGGGGGGGGGGGGGGGGGGGGGTGGGCTTTGAGTTGAAAAGTTGAGCAAGTGAAGGAGGGTGCATGTGATTATCCACGTGGATGGAGGTAACATGTGGGGTCCACTTTCTGACAATCGACGACTGTACTTAGTTGTGGGTCCTAGATATGTCGTTTCAATATATAAATATAAATATAAAAATATCTATATATAGTCGAGGAGGTGAGGATTATTGTGTATGTTAATAACGAATTGAAACACGATGGGGAAGAAGAGTAGTAGGAAGAAATCCGGTGATAGTGGAGCGAAGAAGCTGAAGAGGATGGTGAGCCAGGTGAAAGGAAGGATGTACTTAATAAGGGTTTGCATCACTATGCTCCTCTGCTCCCACGATTACTCATGATATTTGTATATTGTAAGTATGGTATAGTACCTAGTTAGGTAGATGATAGCTAGCTAGGGGAGAAGGCATGTTGATGCTGATGCTGATGCTACCACATTCTTCAGACGTTTTTGGGTCCTTGATTTATATGAAGTGAAGTCCTACGTACTTCAGTTTTCAGTAGTTGTGTTAATACTAATAATATTAGTTGGTGGTTCAGTTTTGTTTGTGTATATTAATTATTTGAGTTTACTAGATCACGAGAACGGTACTAGACAAGAGCAACCTAAGTAAGGGCTTGTTGTAAGTCCGACCTCGTATCTCGAATGCAAATTCATCCCAGCCAGTTAGTTAATTACATATAATACATGTTTAGTACTGAGCAATCATGGATTAATAGATCAGTTTTGATGAGAAAGAGGTGACAGACACGGAAGATCGGTGGTGCATTGTTGTTGCATTGCATGGGCCATGCATGATGTTTGGAACTCACCATTTTCTCCCGTTTCCAGGCGGAGACACGCTGAATGAATGGCTGATGACGACAAGTGTGACACAAGGAACGACTTTCAAATTAAAGTTTATTATAGTTCCACCACATTTTAATTATTCAGATACTCAAGCTCTCGGATGTGGGTCGTTTGGATGATTGAGTTCAAGAGAGTAATCTTTTTTCTATGGTTTAGTTTAAGTAACATTTCTGCTACTTATGTGTTACTTGAAACAAACTATATAAAATACTCTAACAGTGAACATCGGAATGAAAACAATATGAGGGATGTGTAAGTTTTTTTTTTTTTTTTTAAATACAGTGAGATTGTGATAATGGTAGACTTGAATAGTCTTGTAGATTTTTAATTTTAGAATAAAATTTGCAGACCCTAGTCTTTTCATATCATATGACATAGATAGAATATATTTTGGAATATTTATGTTACAATACTTTTTATTCATTATTAATATGTCATCTACATATAAACAAATAATGACATAATTTTAATCGTGAAATCATTTGATAACATTCGTGCGTCAAATTTAATGTGTCATTGTTTAATTAAATTTTTATGTCTATACAAAAACTTTATCAATACCGAAACACCTTTTTTTCCTGTCTGAGTACGAGAAACCATTTGAGCTGGTGGATCTCTTCCTCCAAGTTGTCATTTTAGAGAGGTAGTTTTCACATCTATTTTGATGAGGTTTTAGACCATACACATCAATCAAAGCAAACAACTTTATCAATATAATTCTAGTGGACATATGACATACAATGCAACATATTTTTTTCGTTAACATAACATATAATTATTTGATAAAGCGTATAAATTTGTTGTAACATGCATTTATTATTTCCTTCATAAATGTTTTGTGATTTGAAAATAGTGTATTTGATTAATATTGTGGTTTTAGAAATAGATGTTTTGTGATTAAGCTTATTTGCTGAAAACATTTGTTTGGAAGTTGCTTTAATTCAATTGGGATTTGGGTGGGTGTTATTATAATGAAGTAAAATTACCCCTTTATCCTTGTTATAATGAATTAAAAGCGTGACATTGGTTGTAATAATGTAAAAAAGTAGGACATATATGTAAATGAACATTAGCTCCAATTTCACCATTCTCAAATCACCCAAAACTCAGCTAATAGTTGTATTTTGAAATCATCTATTTCTCCCTCAGTTTTCATCCTCAAATCACTCATTTTTTAAATCAAGGGTTTCTCCTGAATACACATATTCACCCAAAACACACTCCAAATTACAGAAACCAAACAAGGATCATAACTGGGCTCATGATTTGATGATTAAGGTCTCCATTACTAATGCGCAAAATTATGCACACATGTAATACTCACAAGAATGCATTTATGAGGTCGTTATTCTATAGGACCTTCTGGCTCCTACTATTACTCAGCTTAGATATGAATTCTAATTCGATGAAATGCTTGGGATGTGTAGTATGACTAACAACAGTTTGAAGCATAAAAGAAAAATCCTAATTCTAGAATGTTGATTATGAGATAAAAGCAAATGAAGTTTGTATCAAGTATGAGAATGAGGTTGACTCGAACCCACCATTTTTAGATATGTATGTTTAATGAGAATGAGAAATTAATTCATTCAAATAAGATGACTTGGCTATTTACTTAAATACTACTAGATCGTTTTCACGAATCTAGAACCCTAACAAATTAAAGACTCCTTTCTCGAGCTAATCCTTAACTTTATAGAATATTGCTCTAAATTTGTTCGATAAAATGCAACAACGACATGAGATGCAAAATGGCAGGCTAACACGTTTCTATATCGAGCTAACGAGAAAACTAGTGTTCTTTCTAAGCGTCCTATTGACTAGCGTTCCTCTCAAACCCACAAATCAATGAAAAGAAATGGAATTGCATCAAACAATATCAAATTTAATTTACAATTAGGTTTTAGGAAGAAACTCATCCCAGTCCGAATAAACATCAATCACAATGAAGGGTTTTAAAACATGTCATTATCCATACAAAATCCGAGCTAATTAAGCTTCATCTAATCTAGGCAACACGAAAAGTATAGATACTCATGATCTGAAGATCAACTAATAAACAAAGATGAAAAAAATTGAAGAGAAACCCTAATCATGTCGCTATAATTAGAATTCTGGTCAGTCCTTAACAAGTATACCTCTTTTCTTTGCTATATATTAATCCAAGGGCTCCAAAAACCAGGTCTTTGATGGGGTTTTCGTGCTCCAAGTCAAATAGAATGAATAATGACTGATAACTTTCGTTTACAACTTGAAAAGGGAGCAATTTTCTGCCTAGCCCATTTGATATTTTTTTTTATAATGAGGTAATGATTCATATTAACGATCAAACGAGCAGCAACAAAAGGATGTGGAAGTTCAGTCATACATCCAAGGGAAATAAAACAACCAAAATAATAGGGCAAAAGAACTACAACAATCCTAACCAATCCATAGGTACAATTTGTTAATCAGGACGGCGGCGGCTCTGATTTGGAAGAGGCGGTCGGTCAGGAGCATCGACTAGTGGTTGCTAAAAAGAATGTGTTAGGATGAAAAAGGTTGAAGAAGAATAACTTTTTTGTGACCCAACTAAGTTAAGTGTCTGATTTGTAGTTACAAAAACTACGGGGATTGTTTAGTAATCTTTGAATGTTAACATTTCCAATCACTGATTTTCGTGTTACTAACAATTTGATTTTTTTTTTTCATTTTGTAAAAATGTTGAAATGTAAACATTGTTGAAATGACCACTGGCTACGACTACCTAACATGTTAACTAGTTCAATTAACTAGTTATCTAACCATGATAACTAGATATCAACAAAAAAATCTATTAACTAGTTATCTCGACTAGATATTAAGTTATTTGGCCACACCATAACATGTTAATAGAATAACTAGTCATTAATCTAAAACATGTTAACTAATTATCAACAAAAAATATGTTACCATTCAGTTAACTAGTTAACGCATGATAAACTGCTAACTATTTAACTAGTCCTCACCGTAAAGTTATCAGAGATTGGTCACTGCCAAAAAAAATGATGAACCCTATAATTTTTTCCTACTTTGTTGCTTTCTTATTTTGCCCTTTTTTTTTCTCTTGTCTTGCTTTTTCTAATACTAATAACCAAAGGATATGGAAATCAGATTGCAATTTCATTGATAGACAAAAAAACAAGCTTGAGATGACATTCAGTCAAATTCATCTCACATCCTGCGAGATCAAGGGGGTAAAGAAAAGCACATGTTCTTCAAGGCCTAACTGGGTCTTAGCTCCTTCAGATTGCCTCTCCCAACTTCTGGACTTGGAGACGCAGCCAGCAAAGTGAAGGAGAGCAGCTTCGAGGGTGAGGGCGGTGCAATCTCCTTCAGCCAAAGAGTTGACCCACTTAGTGGATTCATCATTCATTCCTCTAGCAAAGATCTCAGCCAGCTATCTCTGCTCGAACCCGTGATGAGGACAATTGTAGAGAAGTTATTGGAATTCATTCCAAGCATCATATAGGCTGACTCCGTCCTTCTGTTTGAACCGAGCAATGTTGTCTTTTGTAGGTCGTGGTTCTGGATGGAGGGAAATATTCCTCCACAAAGTCTTGGGCAAGATCATCCCAATTAGTGTAGCGACCGGGTGGCTTGCTGTTAAGCCACCTATTGGCGGCGCCTCCGAGTGAGAATGGGAATGCTCGCAAGCATAGAGTGTTCTTGTCGAGATTCCCACTCTTGAATGTCTCGCACATGGCAAGGAAGTCCGCCGGATGATTGCATGGGTTGTCATGCGGCTTCCCTTCAAACTGGACATCCCTAAAGATCATTCCTAGGAAGGGGATTTTGATCTCATAGTCAGGATCTGCTTCATTAACTAGGACGACGATGCTTGACCGAACACTAGTCGCGTTCAGCTTATTGTAATCTACCATGGTGCGTTGAACAGGAGGTGGTGGTGGATTCATTCTGGGAGATGGAAGTGGTGATGGAGTAGTGTGAGGTGTACCTGAAGACTTAGGTGATGGAGTGGATTCTTCCTTAGTCTCCTAGATTTTAATGGGGGATGGCGGTTCGATTACAACTTGCTTCTTTGTTTGCTGTTGTTTTATCAGTGCAAAACTGCCAAGAATGTTTGAGCTCTTAGTCTTGACAGATTTGAGCTGAGAACGAGTAGCTGGACGGTTCATATACCTGCATTCAACCTGCAAGTCAACAAAAACAAGAATAACTGGTGTAAAATCGTAGTGTGATGAAAAATGGTAAGATGAAAAGTAGAAGAATAATTGTCAACTCTTCTTTCAAGCAATTAAGAAAAGGTCACCGACAACGACGCCAATTTGATAACACATAGAACAAGGTATCAAATACTATCCCACTAACACTACAAGGAAAAGATAATTTTAAGCAGACGTTTAACAGCGGCCCTGAAATTGCCGCTGTTAAATTATTAAAAATGGGAAATTTAACAGCGGCTAAGTGGCCGCTGTTAAATTAGACAGTTTAACAGCGGCCATAAGCCGTTGTTAAAATTCTCTTTCCTGATTGGCTGAAACTGATGCACACGGATAGCCCAACTTATTATCTGAACCGTTGATTTAATCTCAACGGCTCATCTTCTTCTTCCCTACACTTGCAGCCTCCAACAAACCTAAACTCTTAGTCGCCACCGCCGCTTCCGCTGGAAAGCCATCTTAGCCACGATTTTCATCTTCTTCTCTTCGTAATCATCTTCTCTTCTTCCATAAGTTTCATAAACATCTTCTCTTCTCTTCTTCCATCTCCGATCAGCCACCGCCATAACCGCCGCCTAGACGCCTCCGCCGCTGAATCGACGTCTAAGGGTAAGTTTCTAGACTCGATTTCTATTCCTATTTTCTTTGGATTCGTTTTGTTCATCTTGATTACAAGTTGGGTTCTGTGTTAGGTGAGTGGGGTTTAAAGATTAAGGGATTGGGTTCTTGAAGTCTTCATCCTTGTACAAATCAGAGAAGATGAAGAGAAGACAGAGAGTTTGGGACGGAATTTAGACAAGAGTTGAAGAAGAAGAAGACGACCAAGACTGGGATTTAGCCATTAGGGGACGAGCTAGTATTCCCAGAGTTGGTGCCGGAGCCGTATCGAAAAATAATGGCCGGAGCTCCGGCTATTACCGCTAGAGCTTCGGCTTTTAATTTCTATCGTCGAATCTGTTTAACAGCGGCCACAAGCCGCTGTTAAAATATTTCATTTAACCGCGACCAGATTTTCGCGCTGTTAAATTGTATTAGCATTGAGCGATTTAACAGCGGCTCGTGGCCGCTGTTAAATGCTCTTTCTGCCGCTGTTAAACTGTCAGTTTCCTGTAGTGTAAAGTAGGATGCTTACTACCTTGATTCTCCTCACGGAGCTATCTAAGTAAAAAAATAGTAGGATAGATCGTATTCCACGGGTTTCTTCTAACTGTTTACTCAAAGAAGTAAGCAAGTACTCGGGTTTTAATCAAGTTGCATGGTGTGAGTTCCACGACTTCTAAACTATTAAGCAAAGGAAATTGAGATTGAATTAAAAGGCAGATTGATTGATTAAGGTTGTTTACGAAAGACAGACAAAAGCTTAGACTCGAATCCCCTAAGATTATTAAAGCATTGGCGATCACAAAATCGGCGATTTTCAATCCTAATTCATTCAGTTCTTAGACCCCGTCACTGCTCCTTACCCTTAGGTCTAAATCCGCGAACGTTCTCTCTATCGAACTAACTACCAAAATTAATTAACCGTATGTGCGTTTACTTCTACAACGGATAACTAACTGGTGCACCTGATTGATTTTAATGAGCTGTTCTAGAAACGGATTAACCATAAATGGTTCCTACGAGAGGCATAATTAATCCATTGAATAGGTTAATTAATTGATTTGATGTTCTAAAATAAGGCAGATGATGTGTGGTTTTCAACTCACAACATTCAAGTTCGTATTCCACGGGGTCCTCTCATAAACCAATACTCACACTTCTCATAGACGGTCTAGACATTTGAAATTGGTTTAGTTTGATTAAGAAATTCAGAAACAAAGGCAAAGATTAGTAATACTAACAAAGATTAAACAAGAGAGAAAGGTGGATCAAATTAAAGACAAAGGAGGTTCTCTTGGTGGGTAGTTTCATCATGCTCAAGGGATCTAATTGAACAAACAAGCTAATCATGGTTGAGGAAGCATTCGGATGACCATGCAAATCAATTCTATAGACTCAATGCACTCTCGTAGCACTAAATCCCTATCCTAAAACCACTCAACTTAAGCTCTCGCTCTCAAGCTAAGTGACTAAGGATGCATTAAAGGTGTTTAATGAAATGCCAAGTCACAAAATCCTCTCCTAGAACTCTATGACCACAAGGCTAGACATAATACTCTCATATCAATGTCTTAACACTAAGAGAAACATCAAAAGACCAATCAAAGTTCAATTGAATGAAAAACCAAGTGCACACCAAGTGTTCGATAAAATGTCTAAGAGAGAAATTGTTACACCCTGAATTTTTTTCGAATTTTTAATCGTTTCTTAGCAAAAGGGGGAACACGAGTCCATTCGAGGTTACATCTAAGGGTCAGTATAAGTTGGTCATGGGTAGGATTCAATTCGGAAATGTGAATCAATCGAAGAAGAGTTAACAAGTAGCTAGGGAAGAATGATTGTTGGAAGACTTGGAACACAGTAGGTTTTGGAACCAGATTAGGCCTTAGCCGACCCAGGTTCAAATCCCAGCCATGACTTTTTTTATTTATTTCGACCAAGCACCCAAAACGACGCCGTTTTGGTCGACTTCTTCCTTGACACTGTTACTTTGACGATTAGGCAATTTCCAACGGCCAAAACCACTCCGGCGACCCTTCCTAAGGGCCAAGAGACAGTTTCTAGTCTATTCGGGACATGGAACCCACCATAACGTGGTGTAAACTCGAATCAAGTTTGGAGCTCGAGTCCATTTAGAAACGGACAAAGTGGATAAGGAGTTGATCCCACTCCGGCGGAAATCTCGGAAAGACGGCGACTTCTCCAGATTGCCATTCAACCCGAAAATCTTATCCTCATTGGCGTTAATCGACACCTCCGAGCCTATATAAACCATCCGTTGCTTCAGTTCGAAACTTGCACCACACTAATTCGATTTCCTTCCTCCTCCGATGATGGTTCCGATGAAGCTTGCGTCAATACACTCCAGGCTTCGTCGAATCGATCCAAAGCCACCAACCGATCTATTTCGACCTTACGAAGCTTTCCCCCATATTTAATTACGATTTCGAGCAAGTTTCGAGGAGTTTGAGTCGACATCGGCGTCGGACAGAAGTGCTGGAACGTCTCCTGCAAATTGGAGAAGATGATGACAGAGTTGTATTTTGGTCACCCAAATTCTATAGGTGATAGTCAGTCCTCCAATTTAGTTTTAATTACTACCGTGGTCCATGACTATAAATCTTTGACAGTTTGGCCTTAGATATTCTATTCTCTTAGTTTAATCCTAAACTCTAAATGGTGACAAATTTGGCCCAACTAATTTTCAGTTAGTACAATTTGGCCAGGAAGTTACGGAAGTCCGTTAAGTTCTTATTTCGAACCGATTCGAGCTACGAACCGATCTTCAAGAAATCGGCTCGTGTTATAGGTGGGTTGGTTTAAGGGGGTAAATTCCTTGGATTAATTAATTCCTCAATTTAAATAGCTATTTGGTTAAACTTTGTCACTAACCAAATATTGTGATTATTCCGAATTAATCGTTTGACGGGAACCGGATCAACGAGTGAGGTACTCGGGCCTTATTTTGGACTCGTGCATGCTTAAATTAAGGTCCTTATAATTCTCGTGGTGATTTACTGCTAACCGAGCACTAACCCATATGAGTTGGTTTCCCGATAGGTTAGATTATTTAGAGTAAGGAGTGACGCGGATCCTCATTAATTCCGGTTTATAAAGTTATGATGCTTAAGGTTAGAGGGACTTAAGTAGTCCGAGTGATTCCCCTACTTACCTGGAAATTAAGACGGAAAGTCTTGGTTTTGACAACAAGGTGTCGTTTCTACGGAAAGTTCTATCTTTCCGGAACCGTTGGTTTTATACCTAATTGTGTTTGATTCGGTTATGGTTAAACTGTGATGTTATCTGATGATGTTTGGCACCTAGTGTATATAGGTGGAAAGTAAAGCCTCACTAGCTAGTCCTCCGCCAGGAACATCGATGGATATGGGTTCCTACCGGGTGATGGGAGTTGGGTATTGTTAGCCCCAGTCGATTCACGGTAGATGGGTACGAATAGCCCCAACCGGATGATAAGAGTTGGGTGAAATTAGCCTCGACCGGATGATGGAAGTTGGGTATTGATAGCCCCAATCGATTCATGGTAGTCGGGAAGAATAGTGACTCTTGTGAAGTCTCTATTACAAGCTCAGGAGTAAGCCTTATCGATGATGGCGTAGAGGTTAGCTAGGCGGGAAGAGGGGACGCCCTATTGTTGATGAAAGTTGTTCGAGTGTGATCTCGATATTGTGTGGTACTATTAGAATAGCTCATGTGATGTCTTATTGACTTGTGATTTTGTGTGTTAATGTTTCACATATAGGTCATGATTGGAATGTTGGATTAACATTCCTTGTGACAGGTCATTTGATAAACGGTAACGGTAATCTCCGTTATGGAAGGATGATTATGGAATTACTGGTTTGCGTTGTTAATTCCATTAAATGTGTTTATTCATGTTTATACGGAATAGTCATGATAATGGACTGACCCCGAGCCACCCACCAGTTTTGCAGGAATTTTCTGGACAAGCAACGGGCCACCGGAGTTTCTTAAGGCGTGTCAGAGCAGTGGATCATGAGACAGTGTAATGGACAACTTGGAGGGTTGCTCTCAAGTCGTTGGGCCCATTTCCGTTGTAAATGATTAGATGTTTAATACCCTGGTTTTATGGTTGGTTTGAAAGTAGTTGGTCAAAGTTATATTTTCAACCTTTGAGTCATCGTCTGTCCGGGAGAAGTTGTCATTTTTCGTTTCATTAAATTGGGGTGTTACATTTTGGTATCAGAGCCGGCTTCCTCCTGTTTCTCGGGTTACCAGGAAACACTGGAAGATCGGTCTGCTGCGGGAGTTATTCTGGTGATTTTAAAGAAAAAATGTATTAAGTTTTGACGGATTTTAACAAAGGTTTAAAAGTGAAAGGTTTTCACAGGCACCGGTCTCAGATCCCTGCATCATGGCACCGACACAGAAAGCTCCACGGTGAGACGTTCTTGAGTTCTTTAACTAACGTTGTAGAAATAATCCGTTATTATGACAAATGGTGGGTGTGGTTGTTATAGATGTTACAGGATAAAAGTAAGAATTTATTTGCTTTTCACGCGAATGATAAGGGTTCCGACCACTATACAAACAACGGCAATGACCGCTAAGGAAGTTTGGTAGATAACTTTTATGTTTCTATTATGAAAAGCACCATTAGTCGGTTTCTGACGGAAGATGCAGCAGTATCGGGAATAGTCTCTCCTGAAATTGCCTGTCTTTCATTTCCGAAGGTACGCTCATAGATGTTTAACTTCCTTAATAGGCCGTTGATCACGACTTTGGCTCGATGTTGCATCGGGGGATCTAACCATGCGAAGTAACTACAATAGTTGTTCATCCTCTGCCACAGAACAAGGGGATAGATGAGATTTCTCCCTGATCAGTTTTAAATGTTAGTCGAAACTGATAAAGCGCTTTTGAACAACCGAGCGACGTCTTTTGCAGCTAAAGAACCTTCGCCCTGGATTTTCTTCCGTCCAGGATGTTGTTATAACCGTGGCTTCCCCGCACTGGCAAATGGAATCATAGCCATTTCTTTGATAAAAAAGAGATGAATGAGGTATTTCTTTTCCAACCTCTGTTGTGTTATCCAAAGCGTTTCATTACCGTCTATTTAAAGGGACGAACCCTATCCACCTAGCCCTTGACTCCTTGGCCACCTCTTTTTGTCCTTGCGTGTCGACAAGAAATGAGTGGTGTCACAATTATTGTGACCACTCCCTTCTCGAATTTGGCTCCCCTAAAAATCGAGTTTCGAAAACTTGACCACCATCACCATCTCTTTCGTTTTCCCTCCCTTGCTTAGTGATGCGCAGATTAACGCCACAAGTTTTACTCAATGGATTGCTCCAAAGAGATCGTTTTTCCCTAGGGTCTTTCTGTTTCTATTACTCAACAATTGTGGAATAAGCAATTCGGGGTTTTGTCGTTGGGTTTTTCAAATGGTTTGTGAAATGAATTTATCTAAGAAAGCAATTAAATCAAACAGAGCAAGTAAAGCAGATTGGGGTTTTGAAGATAGACTAAGGTGTTTGTCCAGACTCGAATCCGCTCTAGCTCGATTAAGATGGATGATGCAATGCAATTTCAGTTTATCAGACGTGAAGACTCGACACTTCCTTTGGTAATCTCTACTCCATGGTCAGGACGCAGAGAAACTATCCTATCAAACCTACAACTTCCTATTGTCAAGATAACTCGCAAATCGTCAAGAATGCACGAAGAACAGTGAAATGCCACAAAGATATGCAAAGAGATTAGTTTCACCGGCCCTATGGTCAAGACACCGGCAACCCTAACGACCTCTTAAACTCTAGAATGATCTACGTCCATGGTCAGAACCGCAAATCAAAGATGAAGCAAAACCCTACGATATGGTCAATTAACGGATTCTTAGAGCTTCAAATTAGGGTTTAAGAGAAAACTCATCACATGCCTGAATAAACCTCAATTAACATTAACGGGTTAGAAACCCGACATCATCCATACAAAATCTCACTAGAGTTTCATCTAATCTGAACAAACTAGAAAAGTTTAGCTCGGCATCATCACAGAAGCAATCCACAAAACAATGGAGAAGAAAACTGGAGAAGAAGACATCTTACTCCGAGAAAACCTAATCCTGATGAATCCTAGAAACTCCTGAGTTAATCCTCGCTTCTCCTCGCTTAATCGTCACTTCAAAGCTTCAAAATCCTCCTCCGAGAGTGTCTGGTTCGTCGAAATCAGAATGAAGTATGAAGTCTGTCTGTCTGTCCCTTGAAAACCCTCTTTTCTTCTCCGAAAATCCGTCCTAGGAAAAAGTGCGCACGACGGCACTTAAAAAGTGCGCCGACGCACTTTTTCACGAAAAAGGCACACTTTTCTTGGCCGACGAAAAATTTCCAGAACGACGAAATAAAAGTGCGCCTGGCAGCACCAGAAAAGTGCGCCGGCGCACTTTTCATGGATTTAGGCGCACTTTTGCCCCTGGCAACGACCTTCAGCTCTTTTGATGATTCCCGCTCCGTTTCAACTCCAAATTGATCCCCGTTTGAAGTGCCGAGCTCGTAGAAAAGTCATCCACAACGTCGTAACCTGAAATCTCAACAAAAACAACTCGAAACAACATCAAATTTCCCAAAAGAAAGCCAACGGGAGATAAAACATATTTTTCATGAAAGTCATTCAAGTTCATCACAATTCAAAGTCAAACAAGGGGAATGTCGTTCAAATGTGGCGAGATAAACGTGGTAAATCTAACGTCATCAAATCACCCCACACTTAAACGTTTGTTTGTCCTCGAACAAGAACTTTACCACAACAATGCACCAACTTGAATGAGCAAACCGAAAACCTCTTGGTTCCTAGAAAGATGTATACAGTGCTTCTACCAAACAAGAGGATTACCCAACTAACCACACAATTAAGAACCAAACTTTTGCCAGAGTAAAAGAGGAACAAGACTTTAACGAGCTAGTGAACAACCTAACTTGGTAAAGGCAAGACAACACTTACTTCCGCTACACTTACTCTAGGACGCAACCCGACACTTGCTAGATAAGGGAACACGACTAGAACAAAATTAAAGAGCATTTCAATTTTTTTTCCCTTTTTTTGTATTTTCTGATTTTTTTTTTTACTTTCGAATGGTCGGTACAATGTGGATACTACCGGGTATGGAGCAGCCGGAAACCTTTGGAATTCCGCGTTATCCTAGACCCCAGCCACGATCGGGAGTAGGTTAGAAGAAGAATGCCACATTGAGACTTCCCTTTGGGACTACAGCAATGGGCAGACACGTATGCCAGCTCGTGAATCGACCCACAACTTCAATACCGAACCACTCATTTATCAGATTTTCTCTGATTGGGAACATTAACAACAATTTAAAAAAAACGAAATTAAAAGATCCCTTATCTAGACTCGATCATGGCATTGAACTAGAGAATTCGAGCATCAGACAAACCAAGTCGTACACATTAACAAGTCAATTCTTCACTAACATGATAAGGGCCAGTTCCTAGAATACTTCAAGCAAGAAGAGTGGGAGATGATCATAATTCAGGTTCTCACACACACATTTGGTTAAAGCCAAAGCACCACATCAATCTCACCATATGGAAGACAATAGGCAATCCAAGAAGTTATTAAGAAATGTGGAAAATTACTTGCTACCGAGAATGGGAAGCTGTGAAAAAGTGACAAAACAAGGCACAATCACCGCCCATTACTTGGCAAAACATGCAAATAAACACCCCACCCCACACTTAAATTTGGACATTGTCCTCAATGGGACTATACAAACAGTGAAGAAAAGTGTAAAGGGGTACCGGGAAACAGACCATGAGGGTGCAAGAGACGGCATGAGTGAACAATCAGAGCGCATTTCTTGATCAGAGCCGGGGTCATAGAAAGTGGAACAACAAACCTGAGGATAGGGGAAAGAGAAAAACATAACACGATTAGAGCATTCAGAATACAAGGGTTTAACTGACTCGACCCGCAGAACAGTTTAACAAAGACTCAAACACAAACCCACTCAAAATCCGACACAAATGAAAAGAAAATACAAGTCTGAAAGTGGAAAATAAAGAAATCCTGAAGTCGAATCCGGGTCCCTAGCCCGTCGTCCGCGGCCTCGCTGAGCCCACTGTCGAGCCGTAAGGGGTGGCTGACGATCCAGGATCTGCTGTAGTAACGCCATCTGCTCCTCGTGCTGCTCCTGGTACAAGTTATGACGAGCATCCTGCTGCGCTCTCCACGCAGTCTCCCTAGTGTGCCAGGTACGCTGCTCATCCTGCTTGCGGATGACCTCCTGCTGCCAAGCAAGAGATCCCTGACCAAAATCTGCACGCCACGCGTCCCAGCTCGCCAACCTGTCATCGACGCGTCGCTGCCACGTATGTCCTCCCTCGTTGAAAGTTGCCTGCCACTGCTCCATCCGCAAGACAGATCTCTGTAAATCGAAAGGCTGTGAGGGGTCACCAAAGATAGGGGTCTGTGGTGGCTCTGCCGCCTGTGGTCGGGGTGGCTCTGCAGCTGAGGGAGCGGGCAAGGCCCCACCATCAACCGGTCGGGCATGCCTAGCTCTCCCCGACAACGGCGCCAAAACTTGATGCGCAGATTAACGCGCACAAGTTTTACTCAATGGATCGCTCCAAAGAGATCGTTTTTCCCTAGGGTCTTTCTGTTTCTATTACTCAACAATTGTGGAAAAGCAATTCGAGGTTTTGTCGTTGGGTTTTTCAAATGGTTTGTGAAATGAATTTATCTAAGAAAGCAATTAAATCAAACAAAGCAAGTAAAGCAGATTGGGGTTTTGAAGATAGACTAAGGCGTTTGTCCAGACTCGAATCCGTTCTAGCTCGATTAAGTCGGATGATGCAATGCAATTTCAGTTTATCGGACGTGAAGACTCGACACTTTGGTAATCTCTACTCCATGGTCAGGACGCAGAGAAACTATCCTATCAAACCTACAAGTTCCTATGGTCAAGATAACTCGCAAATCGTCAAGAATGCACGAAGAACAGTGAAATGCCACAAAGATATGCAAAGAGATTAGTTTCACCGGCCCTATGGTCAAGACACCGGCAACCCTAACGACCTCTTAAACTCTAGAATTATCTATGTCCATGGTCAGAACCGCAAATCAAAGATGAAGCAAAACCCTACGATATGGTCAATTAACGGATTCTTAGAGCTTCAAATTAGGGTTTAAGAGAAAACTCATCACATGCCTGAATAAACCTCAATTAACATTAACGGGTTAGAAACCCGACATCATCCATACAAAATCTCACTAGAGTTTCATCTAATCTGAACAAACTAGAAAAGTTTAGCTCGACATCATCACAGAAGCAATCACAGAAACAATGGAGAAGAAAACTGGAGGAAAAGACATCTTACTCCGAGAAAACCTAATCCTGATGAATCCTAGAAACTCCTGAGTTAATCCTCGCTTCTCCTCGCTTAATCGTCACTTCAAAGCTTCAAAATCCTCCTCTGAGAGTGTCTGGTTCGTCGAAATCAGAATGAAGTATGAAGTCTGTCTGTCTGTCCCTTGAAAACCCTCTTTTCTTCTCTGAAAATTCGTCCTGGGAAAAAGTGCGCCCGACGCACTTTTCTTGGCCGACAAAAAATTTCTAGAACGATGAAATAAAAGTGAGCCTGGCAGCACCAGAAAAGTGCGCCGGCGCACTTTTCATGGATTTAGGCGCACTTTTGCCCCTGGCAACGACCTTCAGCTCTTTTGATGATTCCCGCTCCGTTTGAACTCCAAATTGATCCCCGTTTGAAGTGCCGAGCTCGTAGAAAAGTCATCCACAACGTGGTAACCTGAAATCTCAACAAAAATAACTCGAAACAACATCAAATTGCCCAAAAGAGGGCCAACGGGAGATAAAACATATTTTTCATAAAAGTCATTCAAGTTCATCACAATTCAGAGTCAAACAAGGGGAATGTCGTTCAAATGTGGTGAGATAAACGCGGTAAATATAACGTCATCACTTAGTAAACTCTCTCAACTCCGGGAATGTGCTATCGAGAGGATGGCAGTGTGCGCGACGTGGGATTGGTAATCTTTGCCTTGACCATCTTGTGTGGTCAAATTTTCATTATCTGGAAGCTGACGTCAGAGGCAGCTGAGGAACGACGTCGGGAACTCGATCGCAAGAACTTGCATGATGAGTAGTCCACTTTAATTTCGCACTAATTGTTGTTGTGGTAACCTTTGTTTTAAGTGGTGATCTTACGTTTGAGTTAGTTTTTTTTAATTACTGGTTTGAATGCATAAAGGTGGAAGAGAAGTAGAAAATTATTATTAAGAAGAAACTGGGTACATGAATTGGTAGTACAAAACGGCCATTCGGGTCCCGTCTTTTTAGAACTAACTCCGTGAAAGATCCACTAACTCGTTCGGACGCTCTCGCTTCTTTCCCTTGTCAGCCTCCAGTATCTTACTTGCCGTTCCTTGAATCTCGTCCCTAAACCGTTTCTTTCCACAACAAATCTTGATTGTTCCCGCTTGGTCTGGTCTTCCTCTGATGGCAACTCCTGTCTGCGCAACATGAGCCATGTTAAGCGGAAAGCACCTGCCTACTTTTGGTACAGAGAGAAAATTGTTTCCGAAATGATCAAAAATGGTACACCACCCTCCTTTAAAATGGAAGGAAAAATTCAGTTCCATAAGCTGGCTCATGCTAATGAAACTACCGGCAATGTTAGAGATCAGTAACACGTCCGGTATGATCAAGGGTCCCAACCTAACGGAACCATTCTCTTTGGACTTTGCCTTGGAACCCTTCCAAAGGAAACGAGTTGATTAAAGCTACGATTTAGAGAAATGAAGGAGTTTTCATTCGGAGTCATGTGATTAGGGCAACTGCTATCTAGTGTCCATTCTATTTTAATAGAATCGCAAAAGGGACAGAAATCGGTCAAGTAAGGATTACCAGGGGGACTGTCAGACTCTCAGTGGTGGGAAAAAAGTTGAGAAATGGAGTCGCTCCTGCATTTTTCCTTCCTTCACCGAAAACTTCCATTCGAACCTCCCGTAAGTATTGACGAAATCTCCTCAGAGCACCATGCGGGTGACACTTGGAACCGAGCTTCATATGGGTTAAATACCCAAGTGAAGGAAACGTTGATCTCCGACACAATATCTACGTAAATCTCTCTCGCTTTCTGCGAAGACACGTGAATGGCTTAGAATCGTCCACCGCATCAGCTCTACTTTTAGGCTCCGTTAAAAGCCTGAACCTGTGTTGTCATGTCGCTCTTTTTGGTTTTGACTTTT
The DNA here is from genome assembly GCA_034768395.1 of Linum lewisii. NCBI lineage: Eukaryota > Viridiplantae > Streptophyta > Magnoliopsida > Malpighiales > Linaceae > Linum > Linum lewisii. Next base: position 9,506,205 of record CM068299.1, read on the forward strand.
GAGTCCGAACGGCGACTTCTTGGGCAAGCTAACCGTAACTGATGGAACCGTCGTTGTGCTGAGCAGGTTCAATCAAATAACTATCAAACTCAAGAGCTGGGATAGATCGTATTCCACGGGCCTTCAATTGGTTGGCTACTTCAGAACTAGCAAATTACTCAAGGAAAAACACGTTGTGCGTGGTGTGAGTTCCACGACTTCTAATTCTAAGGAATGCAGAGAAATTAAAAGGATTAAACTAAAGCAGATTGGGAATTAAGGGTTCGAAAACAAGAATGACAGACGAACTTAGACTTTGAATCCCCCTTCGTTCCCCAGAGCATTGGCAATCAACAGATCAGCGGATTTCGATTCTTATTCAATCAATTACTAAGACACCACCATAACTCCTTACCCTTAGGTTTAAGACCGGCGAACGTTCGCTCTATCCGTTCTAACTACCAAGATTAACTAGCCGCCCGGGTACGGTCGCCTCTCGCAACGACTTAATTAACTGGTGTAATTACTAATGATTTATGAGTTACTCTTGCAGTGAATTAACCCTAACCGGTTCCTACGAAAGGCACGCTCCAATTATAAGGTTAATTGTTTAATTCGATGTTCTAAAGTAAGGCGAGCGTTCGCTTCTATCCTTAGCTTAACCAGAATCTAATCAAGGTGATCAATCCAGACAAGACACATGAACAATGAAGAACGAATCAAACATGAAAAAGAACTGATTGAATTTCGAATCTAATCACCGCCGATCCGTGACCGCTTTAAAGCCCTGGGTCACTTAGGGTTCATCTAGTCTAAGCTCTGAAGGGTTTAGCTACTCATGATCATTACAAAAGACACAAAGACAAGGAAAGAGTTCATCATTCATAGGAAGAACAGAAAAGGATCTGAAAAACCTAATTCAGACGACTCTGACAAACTCCGATCTTCGGTAAGTTACACTCCTAGCTCCGGTTCTCCGAGATGGAAGGGATGGCGTCACGATCTCTATCCGGCTCTTCGAACTCCAACTCTTCGCTCCCGAACTTCAGAGAATTCTGATCTCAAAAAGTTGTATTATGATTAATTATGATCCGTCCTTTCTTTTGGCCGCCGGATTAAGTATAAATACTTAACCCTAGTTGGGCCGGGCTGAGCTGATATTTTCGCCGAAACCATAGGGATAGTTTCGGCGAAAATTCTTGTGTAAATGGCCATGATTTCTCTGCCTTGCATTTTTGGTCCGAAGAGTTTAATGGTTTCGCCGAAACCATTCTTCATTTGGCATTAGCTGATTTGCACTGCTGGTTTCGCCGAAACTGGGGGCCTGGTTTCGCCGAAACTGTAAGTGTGAATGGCAGATTTTCGGTTTGACTTGATTGACTCCTTTGATCGATTCCGGTTTGATTCCTCGAGGCTCCTACGCCTTAGACACGTCCATGGCTACGCTATTTGACGGCAAAAACCTGTGTAACACAAAAACACTAGAAAACCATCAAATAGACCCGAAACGGGCCAAGGTAACACAAATGGCACGAGATAGGGCAATCGATTGAATATTCGTTATTCTACCCTAAAACCAATGTCTTAAGCAAAGAAATGTCGCTTAAATGAGGCTGATAATCACGTCAAATCGAGTGTCATCAAATACCCCACACTTAAGCTTTTGCTTGTCCTCAATCAAACTGAATAGAAATGCTCATGTTCATAAATGATAAGATCGATTAAATTGGAGCTCAATCAAACACAATGAATTATTAGACAGATCGATCCTAGAACAAGAAACCTAACATGCATACTGATCAGCCAAACTACCTGGTCTCACTAATAAACTGCACACGACAAGTAATTAGCAATCAATCATGCACGCATTTGACCTGACCGACCAGACTTCTCACACAGGATATATTTAGTACAATGGGGACTCTCTCTGTGTTTAAGGACGTGTTTCTGCTCTCGATCATTTTCTGTTACCGAATTCTGTCATAGGTTTGCATTTCGACCACATCTCCACCACTGTGACAACACGAGTATCTAGTCAAGAAGGACTTCCCTGCTAGGACTGTAATGAATTCTACGCTACTCGGGTTTATAATGAGATGGATGATGGGAATGAATGATGATGGCTCGGTGCGGTGTAGCTTTCGACTAACTTCCCTCGAATCTAATCTATGGCTTCCTACCGTCTAACCAAACACTGGTGGAATGATGAACGCTCGTTGATGTGACTTTATTTGGTGCATTTTTAGCTTATCATTGACCTATGAAACGCCCGTGTTTGATCCTTAAATGCCATGCTTAATATGTTTTTATCGATGTTTTGTGCTAAGTGTTATTCTGTTGCCCGGTTGCCACTTTGAGGCCAATTCCATGTCTATTGGAGGTGTTTTATTTGTATTTTCAGGTCTTGGCATTGTAGTACTGGTGACAAGGAGCACGTAGGATCAAACGGGAGGTCAATCGGAGCTAGGACGGAGGAGATATGGACGTGGCAAAATCGAAGAAAATACGATTTTCAGCTGAAGACAGTTTCGGCGAAACTATCATATAGTTTCGCCGAAGAAGAAGCTTTCGGCGAAGCCTTCAAGTCCTCGGACCGAAAACTCGAACCAGACGGATGGCCTTTGCTCTTTGACAACATTTTCGGCGAAATCATTCTATGTTTTCGCCGAAAATCTATGAAGGAATGTCAGCCGTGTTTTCAAAGACAGTTTCGGTGAAAATTATATGTGATTTTCGCCGAAAATTCCAGGTCTTTTCAGCCGGCTATATAAAGAGGAGCGGACGAAAGTTAGGGGGATGAATTCATTATTTTACACAACACCATCGCCGATTGCCCTCTCTCTCTCAATTTTTCAACATCAACTCCATCATCTCCTCTCCCTCAAACACACACCAACCTCCCTCAATTGTTGATCAACTTGAAGATCTAAGTGAAGCCTTCCACCCTTGGATTGGAGCTTGAAGAGCAAAGTGAGAAGAACCTCCATGGAAGGATGATCTCCTCTCCTAAATTTCAGGTTTCCTCCATGGTTAAGCTAGGCTAAACTTAGGTTTAGTTTAGTGAGGGATGGATCAAGCTAGGATAGGTGATTGATTGTTTGGATTGATGTTCTTATAGCCATTTGTGTAAGATGATGATCCTAGACCTTGTACTTTGTAGCCATTAGAACTTGACTTGTTCTTTTGGTATTGTTATGTCTTTCAATTCATGAGAATGATTGATTGATGTTGATCTAAGGTTGTAGGATTGTAATTGGATGATTTGAGAGATTGGATTATCAAGTTACAACCATTTTGAGCTTGTTTTCCTTGTTGTCATTTTATCAAACACTTGGGGTGCATTTAGTTTTCTTTCATTTGAAGGTTGAAAGACCCTTGTGATTGCTAGACTAGTGTTATGTGATTGACATGAGAGTGTCTTGCATCATTACCTTGTGCTAGATGATTGTTAGCATAGAATTCAAGTTCCAAGCATTTCATTGAGCTAGTTTAAAGCATTCCATTCCCTTTGTTCACATAGCGAGAGCATGGTGCATTTGGTCTAGGAATAGAGAGTCAATTGTGCGAGAGTTCGTTGATTCTACTTGAGTGAGATGCATGGTCATTAATTACACATCGTTGCTTAAGAATCAATCCAGCTTTCATGAACCTTGAGCTTGAAGAAACCCCTTGCTAGACTAAACTCCTTTCTCTTGTTTGATCCTCAATTTTCACTTGTCAATTTTACCTTGTTTGCTTATGTTTTTAACTTGTCTCCTTTCAAAACCAAACTTCAATTTAAATGTATGGACCGTTTACGAACGTTGTGAGTATTAGCCTATGAGGGAACCCTGAGGAATACGACCTTGATAAATTCCTTATCAAGTTTTTGGCGCCGTTGCCGGGGAACTCTCATTCCTAAGAAAGCAATTATTAGTGAACCGATCTTTACACTTCCTTCCGTTTTCCTTTTTGCTTCCTTGTTACTCTTTGTTTACTTTGTTATCCCGCATCGTTGTATTACTCGGGTGTGTTTGTTGTGCTTTTTTGCAGGAGATTTGGATTAGTGCATGAGGCGTTCATCTCGTCTTCAAGCACGACTCCAAGGACTAGAACAAGTGCTCGAACCACGGACTACTTCCCCACCTCCTACAGTTGAAGAACAAGAAGTTGACCACATCTCACATCACACTATGTCTCAACACGGAGATGACGATGACCAATCGGTACATTCACATCACACTAATGAAGATGATCAATCGCAAAGAGGTGCGAGGCGCACACTAGCCGATTATGCTCGCCCAACCCTTGAAGGGGCAGCCTCGAGTATCGTGCGAAGACCGGTAAATGCAAGGAACTTCGAGTTGAAGCCTAACATGATTCAGATGGTGCAGAACGGAGTGGTGTTCAACGGTATAGATGAGAGTGCCCATCTAGACACTTGAAAGACTTCCTTGAGATATGCGATACGGTGAAGAACGATCAAGTTCACCCGGATTGTGTACGACTCCGACTCTTTCCCTTCTCACTCAAAGGTAGAGCCAAGTCTTGGTTGGAGAACCAACCTAGTAGAACATTCACTACATGGGAGGGACTAGCCGAAGCCTTCCTTAAGGAGTTCTTTCCCCCTTATATGACGGATGCAATCCGAGATCGAATCAACCACTTCACACAACACAAGGGAGAGCTCTTCCATGAGACTTGGAATAGGTTCCAAGCCCTTCTTCGGTCTTGTCCTCATCACAACTTCGCCGAATGGAGCTTGGCGGATATCTTTGCTAGGTCCCTTGACTTTGAGAATACAAGGATGATCAATCAAGCCGCCGGAGGTGATCTAAGGACGCTCACTCCCGAGGATGCTCTAGAACTCTTTGCGGAGATGGCCAACAAAACAAGGAGTTGGTCTCGACAACAACCTCCAAGCTCTAAGTATGGAAGCGACACGCACTATGACTCTAGAGCTATAAGTGTTGATGCACCAAAGGATTCATCTACCTATGGGAAGAAGCATAAGTTACCGGGACATCGAGATGAAGATGACCCTATGTTTGCGCTCCTCATGTCTAAGATCGATGCTATGGCATCCCAAGTAAGTAACCTAAGCATGCCTAAGCATCCCTCCAAGGTTCAATCATCTCATGTGGGTAACCCTCCAGTGGCTTCTATATATTGTTGTGAATGTTGTGGGGGTCAAGGTCACGATGTTAGTGCTTGTCCTTCCGCCACTCCTGAGCTTGGCCAAGGCGACCATGAGGAGGTGAGTTTCGCACAAGGTCAAGGATTCCACGGTAATTTCAGCCCCCAAGGTAACTATCAAGGTAACTATAACCGACCTTGGTACAACAAGTCTAACCAAGGTTACCAAGGCCAAGGGAGTCAAGGTAGTGGTTATAGCAAGGGTTACAACCAAGGAAATCAAGGAGGTTATCAAGGCTATAGAGGGCACCAAGGCAACCAATGGTCTCAAGGAAGTAACCTAAACCAAGGTAGTCAAGGCCACCAAGGAGGAAATCAATGGAATCAAAGTGGACCTCCAAGTCAAGGTTCCCAAGGTCCTAACCCACCGGGAATGTACAACCATAGAGGTGAAGGACCACCCGGTTTCAACAAGCCTCCTCAAAACAAGGAGGGTGGTTCTTCGATTTCTCAAGAAGACACCAATGCGGCAATGATCCAACTCATCAAGAATCAACAAGCTTCAATTGCCAATTTGGAGAACCAATTGGGACATATTTCTAAGGCACTCTCGGAGCGACCCTCAGGCACTTTACCTTCCAATACCGAGGTCAATCCCAAGGGCCCGGAGCATTGCAAGGTAATGACATTGAGAAGCGGAAAACCTTTGCAAGATCCAACCTCTTCCCCAAGTGTCTCCCAAAAGGTACAAGCTCCTAATCCAATAATCGATGATGATGATACTAAAGATCCGTCGGATGAAGTTGAGGTTGAAGTCGAACCTCTTTCGGATAATGTGAATACTAAGGTTGCTAAGGAACCTAGTAAGGCTACATCGAGTACACCACCGGTGTCTCCTCCCGCACCGGTTGTACCTCCATACAAGCCTAAGCTCCCATACCCCTCTCGAGTGAGTAAGGATGGCCTTGAGAAGGTTTTTAAGAAGTTTGTGGAGCGGCTTAGTCAAATGCAGTTCTCTCTTCCGTTTCCCGAAGCTATGACTATGATGCCTCAATATGCTAAATTCATGAAGGAACTCTACACCAACAAGAGGAAGCTACCGGAGACACCTCTAGTCCACCTCAATCAGGAATGTTCCGCCGTTCTCTTCAAGAGTCCACCGGAAAAGCTTAAGGATCCAGGTACTTTTACTATCCCTTGTGCTATAGGTAATACCTCTTTGGCTAATGGTCTTGCGGATCTAGGTGCTAGTATCAATGTCATGCCTTATTGCATATTTGAGAAACTAGGGTTGTCTAATCTTCGTCCTACTCGTATGTACATTCAACTTGCGGACAAGTCGACCAAGAGTCCTAGGGGAATTGTTGATGATGTGCTAGTTAAAGTAGGTCCTTTTGTGTTCCTAGTTGATTTTGCGGTCATTGATACCGATGATGTTGATGTCTCATTGATATTTGGTAGACCATTCCTTGCTCGTGCTTTAATTGATGTGCATAATGGGAAATTGACATTGAGAGTAGGACAAGAGAGTGTCACGTTTTGCATAGCCGATGGCATGAAGTTTGCTCACGCACAAGATGATTTAGAATACTCATGTGATACTATCGCTTCGGCTAGTGTGTGTAGTATTTCTAACTTCGTGTTCGAGATTCTTTGGATGTTTGCCTTAGAATGAATGTGCAGGAACATTTAGACATCCCAGAGTTAAAAGCTCAAGTGGCTTACCTTGATGAAGGGAGAGACAAGTTGGAGAGTGAGACAGTTTTTGTTGCTCTTCCAAAGGTGGAAAGGGTGAAGACCTCTTATGAAGAACCACCTACTCTTGAGCTCAAGCCTCTTCCCACACATTTGGAGTATGCTTTTCTCATGCCAAACTCTAAGCTACCGGTCATCATCAATGCTAAGCTTCTACCCGAGCAAAAGGACCGTCTAGTGGAGCTCCTCAAGAAGTACATGAGAGCTATTGCATGGAGCATCTCGGATATTCGAGGTATAAGTCCCACATTTTGCTCACATCGGATCCTCATGGAGGAAGACTTTAAGCCGGTTGTGCAACCTCAAAGAAGATTGAATCCTAACATGAAAGAGGTTGTGAAGAAAAAGGTTATAAAGTTCATGGATGCGGGGATTATCTTTCCTATCTCGGATAGTCCTTGGATTAGCCCCGTGCAAGTTGTTCCCAAGAAAGGAGGGATCACGGTGGTAGCTAATGACAAGGATGAGCTTATCCCAACAAGGACGATCAACGGATGGCGTGTATGCATAGATTATCGTCGACTCAATGAGGCCACTAGGAAGGATCATTTTCCTCTACCTTTCATGGATCAAATGCTCGAGCGTCTCTCCGGTCACGAGTACTATTGTTTCTTGGATGGCATGTCCGGATACTTCCAAATACCAATTGCCCCGGAGGACATTGAGAAGACCACATTCACATGCCCTTTTGGTACGTTTGCCTATCGCCGAATTCCATTTGGATTGTGCAATGCTCCTGCTACTTTCCAACGATGCATGCTTGCTATCTTTGATGATTTTGTGGAAGACATCATGGAGGTGTTCATGGATGATTTCTCGGTATTTGGGGATTTATTTGATCTTTGTTTAAGGAATCTCGAGAGGGTGTTGCGCCGTTGTGAAGAGACCAATCTCGCACTAAGTTGGGAGAAGTGCCATTTCATGGTCAATGAGGGATTGTCCTTGGTCACAAGATCTCTAGGAGAGGCATTGAAGTTGATAAAGCGAAACTAGAGACCATCTCTCAACTCCCTCCACCTTCTTCCGTGAAGGCCGTGAGAAGTTTCTTGGGGCATGCCGGTTTCTATAGGCGTTTCATTAAGGATTTTTCCAAGATTACTACCCCTATGACTCGGCTTCTCGAGAAGGATGTGGAATTTCGATTTGATGAAGAATGCTTGAAAGCCTTTGAACTCCTAAAGGGTAAACTCACAAATGCACCTATACTCATTGCTCCGGATTGGTCCAAGTCATTTGAGTTGATGTGTGATGCTAGTGATTACGCTATTGGAGCGGTTCTAGGCCAACGAATTGACAAGAGATTCCATCCGATATACTATGCAAGTAAGACTCTCAATGAAGCTCAAAGGAACTATACAACCACGGAGAAGGAGCTCTTGGCTATAGTGTTTGCCTTTGATAAGTTTAGGTCCTATTTGGTGCTTTCTCATACTATTGTCTTCACGGACCACCAAGCTTTGAGGTACCTCCTATCCAAGACGATGCTAAACCAAGATTGATTCGTTGGGTTCTTTTGTTACAAGAGTTTGACATTGAAATTCGGGATAAGAAGGGATCCGAGAATGTAGCCGCCGATCACTTGTCTCGTTTGAAAGAAGCTGAATTGGTACACAATGGTCATGAGGAAATCAACGACAACTTTCCCGATGAGCTATTATTCGCTTTAGCAACAATGGAGTTCGAGGAGCCTTGTTTGCGGATTTAGCTAACTATCTTGCTAGGGATATTTGAAGGAGGGCCTCTCCACTCAAGACAAAAGGAAGTTCTTTGCGGATTTGAACATTACTATTGGGATGATCCCTTTGTGTTTCGAGTTGGTTCCGATGGGATAATTAGAAGATGTGTTAACCATGGCGAAGCGAAGGTGATAAAAGGTGATTTACCAAGGTCGTATTCCACGGGGTCCTCTCATAGGCCAATACTCACACTTCTCATAGACGGTCTAAACATTTGAAATTGGATTGGTTCGAAAGAGAAATTCAGCAACAAAGGTAAAGGAATGCAATACTAACAAAGACTAAGCAAAATAGAAAGATGGTTCAAATCAAAGACAAAGGGCTCTCTTGGTGGTAGTTTCATCATGCTCAAGATGACTAATTGAACAAACAAGCCAATTAAGATCGAGTTTGCATTCGGATGACCATGCATTTCACTTCTATAGACTCAATGCACTCTCGTAGCATCTAATCCCTATCCTAATACCACTCAACTTAGGCTCTCGCTCTCAAGCTAAGTGAAAAAAGGATGCATTCTAAGTGTTTGATGAAATGCCAAGACACAAGACCCTCTCTTAAGACTCTATGACCACAAGGCTAGGCACAACACTCTCATATCAATGCCCTAACACTAAGAGATTCACCAAAAAAACCTTTTCAAACTCAATTGAATGAAAATCCACATGCACACCAAGTGTTCGATAAAATGCCCAAGAGAGAAATCAAGTGAAAATGGTTGAAATAAGATGATCTAATCTCTTAGAACACACTCACTTCAATCCCTAGACCTACAATCTATGCAATCCAAGCACTCTCATGCATCAAATCACAATGAATGGACCAAATTAAGCAAACATGGCATAAATGGCATTAAGAACAAGTCTAGGAATCATCCTCATACAACCAAGATCAATCATGGCAAGTTCTATACAATCATCTCTCTTCATAGCATAACTAATCTACCCATCCAAGATGAACCCTAGAAACTCAGCCACACATGGCCAAGGGAGTAAAGAGAAAAGAAGGAAGAATGGTCACCAAGAACACCATGGATGAATCCTTGAGATAATCTTCACTTCTCCACTTGTGAGCACTTCTCCCAAGGTTTGTTGGCTTCAATCCTAGCTCCAATGGCTTCAAATTGCTCCAAAAACGTGTTCTAGGGTTTGAGGGTTCGTGGATATGTGTTTGGGGTTCAAGAGATGTCAATGAATTCCCCAAAATGGCCAAAAATAAGAGTATTTATAGTGCAGGGAGCAGTGCACGGCGTGCACCCCTGTACTCTGCAGAAAGCTCGATTTTGCGATGCTCATATCTCCCTCGTCCGGACTCCAAATGACCTCCCGTTTGCTCCTATGCGCTCCTTGTCATCCGTACTTTGATGCCATAACCTGAAAATGCACAGAGGCAACTCCAATAGCCCACGAATTTGGCTCCAAAGTGGCAAACCGGACAACAAAATGACACTTTGCACAAAACTTCAATAAAAGCATATAAGTCATGTCATTTCACGAATACACACGGGCATTTCATAGGTCATTCATAAGCTTAAAATGCACTAATTAAAGTCACATCAAATTCCCCTACGACTAAGCTTTGCTTGTCCTCAAGCAAATGAATTAGAAAACATCCAAGTTCACAGATGACAAGTTCGGTCCATTGAGATTCAAGCAATCACAATTTAGCTTAAACTGTTCCACGAACAAACTAAACCTACACATGCAAGAACATCAACCAAACAAGTCTAAACCTCACTAATTTCTGCACACTTCAAGTAGTGGTTGATTGGGACACAGCAAAACCAACCACGACAACACCAACTCTAATCAAAAGGACTTGAAATCGGAACATGGATCGTGAGTCGTGAATGTGGCTATCGACTCGACTTCATCCGCTTCTAGATCCGCACTTTACAACTCTGGCTAGGATCAAGGGCTACATTTGAGAACTCTTTTTCTTTCTTTTCTTTTCTTTTTTTTTTCTTACTGCATACTAGTGCTCGATTCAACACTTCACTTAGGTGTTGAACCTGCCTAGCTCACAGCCTTTGCCCTTTTGCTTAGTGCTCAACCCGACACTTCACTTAGGTGCCGAGCTTGCCTAGCTTTTCTTTTGAGCATTTTTTTTTTTCACAATTTAGCCACTTGATCCTTAGCCCCTTAACAACTTCCGTACAAGATTTCGAATTGGATTCCGTCTAGTCTCAAGCCACAATCACGAAAGATCAAAAAGAGAATGAAAAGCATGGAAGAGGGGAAGAAATTCTGATTGCCTTCATCATCCTAGACCGGTGTTATCGAGTGGTATAAAAACACGTATCAAACCAATCAACCAACATACAAGAGTGATAAAATCTCAGTTCTGGCCCAGACTCATTTGATATTAGTGCTAACATGCTGGTTATAGGTTCTAAGTGGAACAATCTAAACATCATTGTGAAGGCTTGAAGTCAATTACACACCGAAAGTCAAGAACCGAACGATTCTACAATAGAGGAATTCGATATTCAATTAAGATCATGCAACACATCAAAACATAGCTTTAGACTTCTACCGACAAATAATCACACCAAACCTCAAACTCCCCTACGATAACATGAGCATTGTCCTCAATGATCAAGAGAGATAGAGGATAAGGTGGAACGAATATACCGCGCGGTGAAGAAGAGAAGCCGGAGATGGAATCCCGGGTCAAGTAACCTGTTCAGGACGAGGACCTGAATCAGGGGTACCTGTAGAAAACAAGGGAGGGCACACCACTCAAACACAACCCATAGTCGACAAGATGAGAGTACGGATGAGATGTGTGATCCAACAACACGACAAGTTCAAAGCCAGAAATGAAAAGAGAAAATCAGAAGTCAAACACAACGAAACATGCAGTCATAAACAGAAATAAAAGAAAGGAAAAAAAATCCAAAGTCCTGAGAAGTGGTGAGTGATCCAGTGGCTCTCAGTGGGGTGGTGGTCGTGGGTGCCCAGGAACTCCTTTGTAGGCCACTCATACGCCCTTTCGTCAACCTCCAAGAGCGGCCAAATACCGGCTCCATCAGCCAAAGTCTTCAAAGCATCCAACCAACCAGCATGACTCTGCAACCCTTCAAAATCAAATCTACCCTGCCTCGCCACGGGCCATCTTGCCATAACCTGATAATGACTGTAAGCCCGATCTCTGGGGTCGAAGTCGAAGATCCTCTGAACCACTGATTCAGGAGGGTCGACGCCACGAGGAGCTGGAGGCGGCGAAGGCGACCGTGGTGGAGGAGCAGAAGACTCCCCAGTCTGTCCCTTCCGCTTCTTGGAAGCTGGTGCCTTGGATTGCTTGGGGGCGGAGGATGAAGAAGCTGCTTTACCCTTGGGAGGCATCCTGCAAAAGAGTGCATACAAAGAATCAACCAAAAAGGCTACACTCCTAAGACAAATCCTATCAAGGCGCCGAATCATAACACATGATCAAAACATTGAGCACAATTCAAAATCATCGAGTTCAAGTGCAACAACCTATGCTAGCAAAAATCAAATCATTGAAATCCAAACTTAAGCAAAAGGCATGCATCATGGATCAAAAACACGAATCAAAAACATATAGGCCTAAGTCCACACAATGTAAGGAGGGATACATAAAAATTAAACCAATGAGTGGTGATTAACCACACCCCTCCTCACACAAAGAATGGAATTCGGTCCCCGAATTCAGAACCTGCAGAAACAAAAGACACACACAAAGATAGGCACGGAGTAGGATCACAAGTCAAACACTAACAACCACACCGAACTCCACCATTCAAATAAACCACGATAAAACAACATTCGGCCCCCATCAAGCCACCACTAATCCTTTGCAACCATCCACCAATCAATAATAATCAAATCAGCCACGAATCAAGAACAATCAAATCAGCCACCAATCAAGAACAATTAATCAATCTCACAAAGCTAAAATCGGCTCAACAATGGACACAAGCAACGCCATAACCCCAAACCTGCTCACATGAAACCAAGCAAATCCCACACCCTAAACTAAGCAACCAAATCACACCCCTCACATCAAAATCCGAACAATCAAAATCAATGCCCAACTCCACAATTCAAAGCAAACCAACAATATCAACATTCAATCAAACCACACTACCAACGGCCAACTAACTCAAGCAACCAAATCAGAAATTCAAGCCAAAAGAAACCTGAGATTGGGGCAGTGGGCGGCTGGGCAGGAGTGGCGGCGGCGGCTGGGAAGAGAGAGGCTGGGCGGGTGAGGAAAGACGGCGGCGGCGGGATGGGGATCGGCGGGCAGGAGTTGTTGGCGGCTGGGCAGGGGTGGCGGCGGCGGCTGGGAAGATGTGGCGGCGGGCAGGCTGGCGGCTGGGGGAAAGAGAGAGTGCTGGCGGTCGGGTTAAGGGTGCGCTGGCGGCGGGCAGCTTGGCGGCGGCGGCGGGAAGAGAGAGGCTGGGCGGGTCTGGGAGAAGTTAGCGTTGTCGGGTGGGGCAGGGGTCGGGGCGTCGGGGCGGGCAGGCGGAATGGGTGGTGGCGGCGGCGGCTGGAACAGGTCGGTCGATTGGAGTCGGCGGCGGGCAGGAGTTGGTGGCGGCGGCGGCGGGTGATTGGAGTCGGCTGGGAGTCTGGTGCGGCGGCGGGATGGGGATCGGCGGCTGGATTGGGAAAGAGAGAGTGAGAGGGTGGGGGTCGGGGGTGAGGGAAGGGATAAGGGGGGTCGGGTTTAGTTGGGTGGGCCAGCCGGTTGATGGGTGGGTTGGGTTGGGTTGGTTGGGTGGGTCACCGGTCGGGTGGGTGGGTTGGTTAGGGTGGGGCAGGGATGAGTGAGTGGGTCGGGTCGGACCAGCTGGGTCAAGTGAGTTGGGTGGCCCAAAACCAAACCGAACAATGACTCAAATCGGAAAATCAAGTATCAACCGAGCCAACCACAAACCAAACCGAAATAAAGTAGGGGAAAATCAGGTGCACGGCGTGCAGGGTGCACGGCGTGCAAGGTGCACGGCGTGCAAGGCTGCACGGCGTGCACCGCGGAGCTAAAATATTTTTGGAAGCTCCTGGACAGCCCGTGCACCAAACCGTGCACGGTGCACGGCGTGCATCATGCACGGTGTGCAGTGGTGCACGGCGTGCACCTCCTCAGCAGAAAATCAAATTTTCACCTCGACGAAAAACGACCAAAACACCGTCAAATCAACCCAAAACGGACCCCGAACTTCAGAATTTCAACACCTACGAGACCACAAAGGACACCACAACAACTCAAGGACCTTGAACACCACAAAAACACACAATCATGCAATCAAATCAAGAAGAAAAGACACGAAAAACACTCGGGTTGCCTCCCGAGAAGCGCTTGGTTAACGTCTTAAGCTCGACGAAGCACAAGGACCAGCTAAGTAAAACCATCCCAACTCATTACCTCTTTGAAATCGAAGTCATTACCTTCGCATGGCACACGGAACTTGAATTGAACCTTACCGACTTCGGGAGGTGTGAGCTCGGATTTCCCGGATGATGAAGTGTGAGCAATGGAGAAGGGGCCAAACCACTTGGAGTGAATTCTCTCATCGGGTGGCTTCTTAGTCTTGATAGTCTCACCCATTGGTGCGACTTCCTTGCCCTTCTCGGGTGGCTTCTCCACACCTTTCTTCTTAGCCTTAGGTGGAGTCTTTTGAAGCACGAAAGGTGGAGCCTCCTTTACTTCATCCTTTTTCTCCTGCACATCACTAAGAGCAAACAACTCCGCAAGACTATGACGGACAAGGTTAGTGCTATTAGTAGCCGAAGTAAGCTCATGCGGATTCTTAGGATCATGGTGACTAGCATAAGACAAAGTAAACTCCATGCCATTTGAACGGTCAAAGATCATGCATTCATTATCGACCCTAAGTGTAAGTTTACCACCGTAGACATCAATCAAAGCACGAGAGGTTGCTAAGAAAGGTCGTCCTAGAATCAAAGGCACATCGGTACCACCCATAGCATCTAGAATAACAAAATCCACAAGGAATTCAAAAGCACCAACCTTAACCAACACATCTTCGACAATAACACGAGGGGATGTCACAGATTTATCCGCTAATTGAACATTCATTTGAGTTGGTTTTAGTTTCCCTAGGCCTAACTTCTTAAACATGCAATATGGCATAACATTGATACTAGCACCCAAATCGGCTAAGCCTCTACTTATTGCATGTTCACCAATAGTGCAAGGAATAGTAAAGCTACCTGGATCCTTAAGCTTTTCCGGTGGCCTCTTAGAGAGAATGGCGGAGCATTGTTCGTTGAGCTTTGCCGAAGTCACATCCGTAAGCTTGCGTTTGTTGGTGAAGATCTCTTTCATGAACTTCGCATATTGAGGCATCTTGGTGATTGCTTCTCCAAAAGGCATTGTGAATTGCACCTTGTCAAGAATCTCAACAAACCTCTTGAAATCTTTTTCCATGGAATCCGGCTTCAAGCGAGAAGGATAAGGTGGTTTAGGCTTGTACGGAGGCACAACCGGTGCGGGAGGAGAGACCGGAGTGGCACTCGTCGTAGCCTCTTGAGAACCAACCGTATTGGTCATCTTAGAAGCTTCTTTAGCCTTGGCTCTTCTATCTTTAACCTCAATCTTATCCGTGTCAGCATCGGAAACAACGTCTTCAACTATAACCAATCATCATCTTGAGCACTTACCACCTTAGGTATGGCATCTTGTACTTGCTTACCACTCCTCAAAGTTACCATCATAAGCTCCTCGGGACCCTTGGGATTGACCTCGGTGTTGGCTGGCAAACTACCTTTAGGTCGCTCCGAGAGTGCCTTAGAAATATGTCCTAATTGGTTCTCCAAATTGGCAATTGAAGCTTGTTGATTCTTGATGAGTTGGATCATTGCCGCATTGGTGTCTTCTTGAGAGATCGAAGAACCACCCTCCTTATTTTGAGGAGGCTTGTTGAACCCGGGTGGTCCTTCACCTCTATGGTTGTACATTCCCGGTGGGGTAGGACCTTGGAAACCTTGACTTGGATGTCCACTTTGATTCCATTGATTTCCCCCTTGGTGCCCTTGACCTTGGGGTCCTCCTTGAGTCCCTTGGCTACCTTGGTTTAGGTTACTTCCTTGAGACCATTGGTTGCCTTGATAACCCCTATAACCTTGATAACCTCCTTGATTTCCTTGGTTGTAGCCCTTGCTAAAAACCACTACCTTGACTCCCTTGGCCTTGGTAACCTTGGTTAGACTTGTTGTACCAAGGTCGGTGATAGTTACCTTGGGGGCTGAAATTACCATGGAAACCTTGACCTTGTGCGAAGCTTACCTCCTCAAGGTCGCCTTGGCCAAGTTCAGGAGTGGCGGAAGGACAAGCATTAACATCGTGGCCTTGACCTCCACAACCTTCACAACAAAATACCGAAGCAACCGGTGGATTGCCCACTTTAGATGGCTTAGGCATACTAAGATTGCTTACTTGTGAAGCCATGGCATCAATCTTGGACATTAGGAGAGCGATCATTGGATCATCTTCATCTCGGTGCCCCGATAACTTAGGCTTCTTCCCATAGCTAGAGGAATCCTTTGGTGCATCAACACTTACGGCCCGAGAGTCATAGTGAGTGTCGCTTCCATACTTAGACTTAGGAGGTTGTTGTCGAGACCAACTCCTTGTCTTGTTGGCCATCTCCGCGAAGAGTTCTAGAGCATCTTCGGGAGTGAGCGACCTTAAGTCACCTCCGGCGGCTTGGTTGATCATCCTTGTATTCTCAAAATCAAGGGACCTAGCAAAGATGTCCGCCAAGCTCCATTCGGCGAAGTTGTGATGAGGACAAGACCGAAGAATGGCTTGGAACCTATTCCAAGTCTCATGGAAGAGCTCTCCCTTGTGTTTTGTGAAGTGGTTAATGCGGTCTCGGATTGCATCCGTCATATAGGGAGGAAAGAATTCTTCAAGGAAAGCTTCGGCTAGGCCCTCCCATGTGGTGAAAGCTCTACTCGGTTGATTCTCCAACCATGACTTAGCTCTACCTTTGAGTGAGAAAGGAAAGAGCCGGAGTCTCACACAATCCGGGTGAACTTGGTCATTCTTAACCGTGTCACATATCTCCAAGAAGTCCTTGAGATGCCTAGATGGACATTCACCATCAATGCCATTGAACACCACTCCATTTTGAACCATTTGGATCATATTAGGCTTGAGCTCAAAGTTCCTAGCATTGACGGGTCTTCGAACAATGCTAGAGGCTGCCCCTTCAAGAGTAGGACGAGCATAATCCGCCAAGGTACGTCTTGCACCCCTTTGTGAGTGATCATCATCATTGGTATGGTGAGAATGCTCCGAACGTTGTCTTCATCTTCATGATGAGACATGTTGTTGCGTGTGGCGCTATGAACCAAATGAGAGGGAGAGAAGGTTGGTGGCTCAATCACTTGCGCAAGACCTTGAAGTCGTGCTTGAAGACGAGTGAGTCGCCTCATGCACTAGTACAAGATACCTACAAACAAGCACAACAAACACACCCGAGTAATACAACGATGCGGGATAATAAAGTAAACAAAGAGCAACAAGGAAGCAAAAAGTAAAGCGGAAGGAAGTGAATAGATCGGTCCACTACTAAGTGCTTTCAAAGGAATGAGAGAATCCCCGGCAACGGCGCCAAAAACTTGATAAAAGGTGATTTACCAAGGTCGTATTCCACGGGGTCCTCTCATAGGCCAATACTCACACTTCTCATAGACGGTCTAAACATTTGAAATTGGATTGGTTCGAAAGAGAAATTCAGCAACAAAGGTAAAGGAATGCAATACTAACAAAGACTAAGCAAAATAGAAAGATGGTTCAAATCAAAGACAAAGGGGCTCTCTTGGTGGGTAGTTTCATCATGCTCAAGATGACTAATTGAACAAACAAGCCAATTAAGATCGAGTTTGCATTCGGATGACCATGCATTTCACTTCTATAGACTCAATGCACTCTCGTAGCATCTAATCCCTATCCTAATACCACTCAACTTAGGCTCTCGCTCTCAAGCTAAGTGAAAAAAGGATGCATTCTAAGTGTTTGATGAAATGCCAAGACACAAGACCCTCTCTTAAGACTCTATGACCACAAGGCTGGGCACAACACTCTCTATCAATGCCCTAACACTAAGAGATTCCCAAAAAAACCTTTTCAAACTCAATTGAATGAAAATCCACATGCACACCAAGTGTTCGATAAAATGCCCAAGAGAGAAATCAAGTGAAAATGGTTGAAATAAGATGATCTAATCTCTTAGAACACACTCACTTCAATCCCTAACCTACAATCTATGCAATCCAAGCACTCTCATGCATCAAATCACAATGAATGGACCAAATTAAGCAATGCAAAATGGCATTAAGAACAAGTCTAGGAATCATCCTCATACAACCAAGATCAATCATGGCAAGTTCTATACAATCATCTCTCTATCATAGCATAACTAATCTACCATCCAAGATGAACCCTAGAAACTCAGCCACACATGGCCAAGGGAGTAAAGAGAAAAGAAGGAAGAATGGTCACCAAGAACACCATGGATGAATCCTTGAGATGATCTTCACTTCTCCACTTGTGAGCACTTCTCCCAAGGTTTGTTGGCTTCAATCCTAGCTCCAATGGCTTCAAATTGCTCCAAAAACGTTTCTAGGGTTTGAGGGTTCGTGGATATGTGTTTGGGGTTCAAGAGATGTCAATGAATTCCCCAAAATGGCCAAAAATAAGAGTATTTATAGTGCAGGGGACAGTGCACGCGTGCCCCTGCAACCCCTGCACTCTGCAGAAAGCTCGATTTTGCGATGCTCATATCTCCCTCGTCTGGACTCCAAATGACCTCCCGTTTGCTCCTATGCGCTCCTTGTCATCCGTACTTTGATGCCATAACCTGAAAATGCACAGAGGCAACTCCAATAGCCCACGAATTTGGCTCCAAAGTGGCAACCGGACAACAAAATGACACTTTGCACAAAACTTCAATAAAAGCATATAAGTCATGTCATTTCATGAATACACACGGGCATTTCATGGGTCATTCATAAGATTAAAATGCACTAATTAAAGTCACATCAGAAGGACATCATGCTTCATTGCCACTCCGGACCTACGGGTGGACATCATGGAGCAAATCGCACGGCTCGCAAGGTACTTGAGTCCGGATTCTTTTGGCCTTCGATCTTTCGAGATTGTCAAGACTTTGTCAAGTCTTGCGTGCTTGCCAACGTTCAGGTAACATCTCTTCCCGTATGAAATGCCTCAACATGTCTCGTTAGTGGTCGAAATATTTGATATTTGGGTATTGATTTATGGGACCGTTTCCTACTTCGCATGGTAACAAGTATATTTTGGTTGCGGTTGATTATGTGTCTAAATGGGCGGAGGCACAAGCTTTGCCTACCAATGATGCCCGAGTTGTAGGAAGTTTCTTGTTAAATTGTTCACCCCGTTTTGGTGCTCCTCGTGCTATTATTAGTGACGAGGTACTCATTTTCAAGGACAATTCGATAGGGTGTGCCGACGGTTCGGTGTCACTCATCGGATGTCTACCTCGTATCACCCTCAAACTAGTGGCCAAGCCGAGGTTACTAATAGGGAACTTAAGAGAATTTTGGAGAAAACGGTCGACCAATCACGAAAAGATTGGTCGTCAAAGCTTGATGATGCTCTTTGGGCCTACCGCACGGCTTATAAGACCCCTATAGCACTACTCCCTATAGGATGGTCTATGGCAAAGCTTGCCATTTGCCGGTAGAGCTTGAGCACCGATCTCTTTGGGCGTTGAAATTTCTAAACCCTTGATATGAGTCTCGCAGGAGAAGAGCGTAAGTTTCAGTACATGAGCTCAAAGAGTATCGCCATCATGCTTATGAGAGTGCCAAGCTATACAGGAGAGACGAAGCTTATTCATGACTCCCGCTTGAAGTCGGGCAAGGATTTCAAATTGGTGACCAAGTCCTCCTATACAACTCTCGGCTCAAGCTCTTTCCCGGGAAGTTGAATCTCGTTGTCCGGACCTTTCACGTAACTCAAGTGTTTCCTTATGGCACCATCGAGTAATCTCTCCTTCTCAATCCGACCTTTTAAGGTGAATGGCCATCGACTTAAGCATTATGTATTATGATACTAATTGGTACGTTGTGGTTTTATCCTTGGGTTATGCCTTGAGTGCTCTTGGTTTCGTCTAGCTAGAGACGTTAAAGAAGCGCTTCGTGGGAGGCAACCCATGTTTTCCTCACTTTTTCGATTTTTTCTTTGTTTTTAGTTTTTTGATTTGGGCCTTGGTAAATGGGGGATCACTCTTACAATTTTGCGCTGGACCTTCCCTACTTTGTTTTCCAACTTTCTCTACCAATGGGAACTCTTCCACCTACCCTCCTCTTGATCTTAGGAAAAAGCTCTTTTCAATTGATTTTGGGGTATTTTTGTTGTAAAGTCTAATTTTTTTGGGGAATTCTTGATCTTAATTGTTCGATTCCCCTACTGTAGAACTTGGGTTTTGATTTTTTGGTTTTGTTTGGGCTTCTAGTTTTCGCAATGACGTTTGACTATTTCATTTTGAACCTATAACCCTTTAGCCTAATTAAAAATGATCAGCCAAACAAATTTTATCACTCTTTGGTTTTTGGTTATACTTTTTTTTCCGCTCGAAAAACCCGGGGCAAAAGGATAAGCAACAAATTTTCCCCCCTTTTCCCTTTCCCCTTTCTTTACCCTTTTTCCTTCTGATTGTCTTGAGATTAACAGAATCCAACCCCCGAAATCTTGTTGAAAGTTGTAAGGGGCTAAGGATCAATCTAAATTGTAAAAAAAAAAAAAAAGAAGAGAAAAATGCTCAAAAGAAAAGCTACAAGCTCCACCAAGTAAGTGTCGGGTTAGCACTACAAAAGCAAAGGCTTTAGCTAGGCAGGTTCAACACCTATGTGAAGTGTTGAATCGAGCACTAGAAATGCAGTAAGAAAAAAAGAAGAAGAAAATGGGAAATGAAAAGAAAAGAAAAGAAAGAAAAAGAGTTCTCAAATGTAGCCCTTGATCCTAGCCAGAGTTTGTAAAGTGCGGATCAGAAGCGGATGAAGTCGAGTCGATAGCCACATCATGATCACTCATCACTTCAAAAAAAAAAAGTCCTTTTGATTAAATTGGTGTTGTCGTGGTCGGTTTTGCTGTGTCCCAATCAACCACTGCTTGAAGTGTGCAGAAAATGTGAGGTCTAGACTTGTTTGGTTGACGTTCTTGCATGTGTAGGTTAAGTTTGTTTGTGGAACAGTTTAAGCTGAATTGTTATTGCTTGAATCTCAATGGACCGATCTTGTCATTTGTGAACTTGGATGTTTTTCTAATTATTTGCTTGAGGACAAGCAAAGCTTAGTCGTAGGGAATTTGATGTGACTTTATTTGGGATTTTTAGCTTATCATTGACCTATGAAACGCCCGTGTTTGATCCTTAAATGCCATGCTTAATATGTTTTTATCGAAGTTTTGTTGCTAAGTGCTATTCTGTTGCCCGGTTGCCACTTTGAGGCCAATTCCATGTCTATTGGAGGTGTTTTATTTGTATTTTCAGGTCTTGGCATTGTAGTACTGGTGACAAGGAGCACGTAGGATCAAACGGGAGGTCAATCGGAGCTAGGACGGGAGATATGGACGTGCAAAATCGAAGAAAATACGATTTTCAGCTGAAGACAGTTTCGGCGAAACTATCATATAGTTTCGCCGAAGAAAAGCTTTCGGCGAAGCCTTCAAGTCCTCGGACCGAAAACTCGAACCAGACGGATGGCCTTTGCTCTTTGACAACATTTTCGGCGAAATCATTCTATGTTTTCCCCGAAATCTATGAAGGAATGTCAAGCCGTGTTTTCAAAGACAGTTTCGGCGAAAATTATATGTGATTTTCGCCGAAAATTCCAGGCTTTTCAGCCGATATATAAAGAGGAGGGGACGAAAGTTAGGGGGATGAATTCATTATTTTACAGAACACCATCGCCGATTGCCCTCTCTCTCTCAATTTTTCATCACCCCCATCATCCTCTCCCTCAAACACACACCAACCTCCTCAATTGTTGATCAACTTGAAGATCTAAGTGAAGCCTCCACCCTTGGATTGGAGCTTGAAGAGCAAAGTGAGAAGAACCTCCATGGAAGCAAGGATGATTCCTCTCCTAAATTTCAGGTTTCCTCCATGGTTAAGCTAGGCTAAACTTAGGTTTAGTTTAGTGAGGATGGATCAAGCTAGGATAGGTGATTGATTGTTTGGATTGATGTTCTTATAGCCTTTGTGTAAGATGATGATCCTAGACCTTTACTTTGTAGCCATTAGAATTGACTTGTTCTTTTGGTATTGTTATGTCTTTCAATTCATGAGAACGATTGATTGATGTTGATCTAAGGTTTTTAGATTGTAATTGGATGATTTGAGAGATTGGATTATCAAGTTACAACCATTTTGAGCTTGTTTTCCCTTTTTGTCATTTTATCAAACACTTGGGGTGCATTTAGTTTTCTTTCATTTGAAGTTGAAAGACCCTTGTGATTGTAGACTAGTGTTATGTGATTGACATGAGAGTGTCTTGCATCATTACCTTGTGCTAGATATTGTTAGCATAGAATTCAATTCCAAGCATTTCATTGAGCTAGTTTAAAGATTCATTCCTTTGTTCACATGCGAGAGCATGGTGCATTTGGTCTAGGAATAGAGAGTCAATTGTGCGAGAGTTCGTTGATTCTACTTGAGTGAGATGCATGGTCATTAATTAAACATCGTTGCTTGAGAATCAATCCAGCTTTCATGAACCCTTTAGCTTGAAGAAACCCCTTGCTAGACTAAACTCCTTTCCTTGTTTGATCCTCAATTTTCACTTGTCAATTTTACCTTGTTTGCTTATGTTTTAACTGTCTCCTTTCAAAACCAAACTTCAATTAAATGTATGGACCGTTTTCGAACGTTGTGAGTATTAGCCTATGAGGGAACCTGAGGAATACGACCTTGATAAATTCCTTATCACTCGTCCTATGATACCCTCAAGCAACCTAGCACTTATTCTTTTTCTTTACACGATTTTTCTTCTTTTGCTTTCGTTCTTCCATTTGTAGGGAGAAGAAGTTTTATTTGAACTAAACTTTGAACTTTTTCTGATTTTCTTCTTTCTTCATTTTTTTCTTGAAGCTTGTTCTTTTCTTACTTTATTTATTTTTTTTTCTTTTTGTGCCCTTTTTCTTTTAGTTGCTAGAGGGGTTTACACGTCTGGACATGATAGCTAAGACCACCTGTTTAATGGCTATAGGCAGGTTACCACAAACCGACTTCCGGTAGGTCAATCTAGAAACTACAACCACAGGGGATCAACGGGAATGAAAGAAATGGGAAATGGCTGTAATGTATTATCGAACCGAAAGAACAGGCCAAGCTCAAGGGTCTAAACCTGGTGGATTTATCGTTTGGTAGGCTATCTGGCTTAGTAGCTGAATCTAGTGCCCCTATCCTTCTAGAACTCGTTCATCGTGTGGTCTCGAGTAGGTCTCATGCAAATTCTAACTCATTCAAAAAACAAAGAA
Organism: Linum lewisii; assembly: GCA_034768395.1. NCBI lineage: Eukaryota > Viridiplantae > Streptophyta > Magnoliopsida > Malpighiales > Linaceae > Linum > Linum lewisii. Next base: position 9,529,307 of record CM068299.1, read on the forward strand.
CCACTCAGAAGGAATTTAAATTGCAAGTTACGTGCAATGGATCAAAAGCTCACAGTTGGTTTGCTAGTCGGGGTTCGGTCATTTTCATGCAATCAAGGCTACAAATACAAGTGTATTTTAAAATTCTGTTCTGACCCGGCAATTTAGCATCAAAGCATACAAGTTGGTTCTCCCAAATTCTAGGTTAAGCAGTCTAAGCATCATTATGAAAGGTTGAACAACAACTTAACATCAAAAACCAAAAAACTGAGCCATTCTACTGCTAGAGAGACTTGAATGAATCACGAGGCACACAAAACACAATCAAGGGCAATCAAGTTCATGCAAGGTTCTCTAGCATCCTACCCCACACTTAAATCGGACTGTGTCCTCACAGGACTAATTTTTAGAGTTCAGAGTGGAATGGAAGAACCTGGAAGAGGACGGTTGATTTCAGAGGTAAGCACGGATCCAGAGAGCGGAGGTAAGTGTAACAGAACCTGAAGCAAAGGGAGTCTCCCAACTGCCTACAAAACAAAAACAAATAAAACATAAAAAGGAAACCGGGACAAGTGCCCCGGATCCACACAGAAAAAAGTTGGACCGAAGTCTGAAAAGAATAAATAAAAAGAAAGGACAAGGAAAAGGACACCACCTGATCATCACTGGTCAGAGGTGTCGGGGTGGGGGAAGTGGAAGTAGTCGCCGAGCTGTCGCTGCCACTCCAGCTGTCGCTCATATCGTCGGTCGGCGCGGCGCATATGTTGCTGCATAATAGTCCATCGCGCCTCTTGAGCGGCGTTGTCGGTGATGCGCCACTCCTGCAGTCGCTCGTACAACTCACCAATGTCCGCGGGGTGGTGTTGCGGCTGGTGAGTATGCGCCGGAAATGGATCTGGAATGCGCGGCGGCGACTGGTGGATGTACCATGCCTGATGGTGTGGCGAGGGTATATAATCTTGGAACTCAGGCGGCGGCTGCGGCTGCTGCTCCTCAGCATCATCTTCGTCCTCCGACTCGACCGCAGGTTGGAGTGGAGGATCTGCTGCTACATGGGGACTGAGGTCGAGTTCTAAGTCGTACTCGACCGCCAAGTCTCCTCCAACGGTCATAATTGGGTGTCGTGGAATGTTAGGGCCATATTCATGGCTGATGCCGAAGGAGAGGATGAGCTGACCGATGAAGTGGCCTCCCAAGAGTTTGCGTGGTAGCTTCTTCCTCTTGGTCCTCTGGCTGAAGATGTGAGCTAGCACCCAGCCGGGGTGGAGAGGGTAGCTCTCACGGATGGCTCGGTGAAGCACGAGCTCCTCCTTAAGGATATGGTGGCGATCCTTGTCTCTGACATATAAAAGTGACCTCCGCCAAACCATATGAATAAACTTATAGACGGGTGAGAGAGAGACTTAACTGAGTTGTTCTTCCCGAGGCGATCGCCAGGCACGCCTGTCATGTGGCTCCAGAGGGCGTGTAACTCCTCGTCGTCATCATCCTCGCCCCAACCGAGGTGGTGATCGTGATAGTGCTCGTAGGGGATGCCCAGATGAGCGGCAAACTCATCGTAGGTGAGCTGCCTGTGCACCCCACCAAGAAAGAAGGTGATCACCTTCTGGCCCCGTCTCTTCTTATGCTCGTCCAAGTCAAATGTCGCCCAGAACTCCTGGAGAGCAATGTATGGGAACTCGGCGGCTATGGTGTCAGCTCTAGGAGACCGGCCGGTGCTAGGGCGTCATGCACGTTCTGGTAATAATCCTCATTATGCTCCTGGAGTGACTCATGGATAAAGGACGCACATTAGCTCCACGGATGTGCTCGATCTTCTGGAAGTTCTCAAAGTAGAAGTCCGGTAGACGGGCGATGGTGGGATGTATCCAGCATGGCGAGGGAGTGCAGGTGGAGGACCCAGAATGGCGGGTGTGACGGGAGCGGCAGCTCCTGAGCTCGAGGCGCCATCAAGTCGCGCCTTAGTCCTGCGCTCAAAAGTGTTCCTAAAACCAGAAGTGAAACCAGATTAGTCAACTAAGATCCTACCCCACACTTAGTAGAAAAACTCAATTTCACAAAGAAATGAGGGAAACTAAGTGGGGTAAGCAAAGTAAGGTAACCGGTAGTCATAGACAATAGAACACATGTCTTAAGAACAGCTATAATCAGGTAAGCGCAATCAGAGTTCAAAAAGTCAAACCGACATTTAGAAAGTCAACATTAAGTTACATAGAACCCTAATCATGGCAAGACTATCACAACTTGGAGAATGACGGGAAAATATGATTTCAAATGCAGCACGATAATATGAACAAGAATGAACGCTTATGACAGCCAAATGATCAACGCAGTTCAAAGTCAAACCGACATATCTCACAAGTCAACATAACAAAGAATCAATCGTATGCAAAGCAACACATGACCAAATGATATGGAAATTAAGCACGGAACTCCCTAAGCATCCTAGAACAGTTCTATAAGTTCAGGCAATCCTAGTTCACACGAAACAGTCGGCACGTGATGCGCAAATTAATGCACACTAGTTTTACTCACTAGATCGCTCTAGCGAGATCGTTACTTCCCAAGGGTCTTTCTGTTTCTATTACTCAACTAATGTGGAATAAGCTATTCGGGTTTAAACGTTTGGTTTGGAAATGGTGGTGAATGAACTAAAAATCTAGAAATGCAAATAAACCAATCAAGCAGGCAAACAAGATGGAGCTTCAAGAATTGACTAAGGCGCTTGTCCAGACTCGAATCCGCTCTAGCTCGACTAAGACGGATGATGCAATGCAACTGAGGTTTTAACAGACTCAATTCCTCGACGCTTCCTTTGGCAATCTCTACTCCATGGTCAGGACGCAGAGAAACTATCCTAGCAAACCTATGAGTTCCTATGGTCAAGATAACTCATAAATCTCCAAGAATGCACGAAGAACAATGAAACGCCGCACAGAAATGCAAAGAGATTAATTTCACCGGCCCTATGGTCAAGACACTGGTAATCTTAATGACCTTCTAAACCCTAGAATGACTCACGTCCATGGTCAGAACCGCAAGACAAAGATGAAGCAAATTCTACGATATGGTCAATCTGCGAATTCAAGAGCTTCAAATTAGGGTTTTAGAAAAATCTAAATTAAGTCTGAATAAACCTCAATTAACATAAACGGGTTAGAAACCCGACATCATCCATACAAAATCTCACTAGAGTTTCATCTAATCTGAACAAACTAAAGAGTTTAGCTCGACATCGCTACAGAAGAAATCGCAGAAACAAAGAAGAAGAGAACTGGAGAAGAAGACATCTTACTCCGAGTAAACCTAATCCTGTCGAATCCTAGAAACTCCTGAGCTAATCCTCGCTTCTCCTCGCTTAATCGTCACTTCAAAGCTTCAAAATCCTCCTCCGAGAGTGTCTGGTTTGTCGAAATCAGAATGAAGAATGAAGTCTTTCTGTCTCTCCCTTGAAAACCTGTTTTACTCTCCGAAATCCGTCCTGGGAAAAAGTGCCCCCGGCGGCACTTAAAAAGTGCGCCGGCGCACTTTTCCATGAAAATGGCGCACTTTTTGTGGCCGATGGAAAATTTACAGGACGCCAAAAATAAAGTGCGCCTGGCAGCACCAGAAAAGTGCGCCGGCGCACTTTTCATGGATTTAGGCGCACTTTTGCCCCTGGAAATGACCTTCAGCTCTTTTGATGATTCCCGCTCCGTTTGAACTCCAAATTGATCCCCGTTTGAAGTGCCGAGCTCGTAGAAAAGTCATCCACAACGTGGTAACCTGAAATCTCAACAAAAACAACTCGAATAACATCAAATTGCCCAAAAGAGGGCCAACGGGAGATAAAACATATTTTTCATAAAAGTCATTCAAGTTCATCACAATTCAGAGTCAAATAAGGGGAATGTCGTTCAAATGTGGCGAGATAAACGCGGTAAATCTAACGTCATCAAATCACCCCACACTTAAACGTTTGTTTGTCCTCAAACAAGAACTTTACCACAACAATGCACCAACTTGAATGAGCAAACCGAAAACCTCTTGGTTCCTAGAAAGATGTATACAGTGCTTCTACCAAACAAGAGGATTACCCAACTAACCACAAAATTAGGAACCAAACTTTGCCAGAGTGAAAGAGGAACAAGACTTTAACGAACTAGTGAACAACCTGACTTGGTAAAGGCAAGACAACGCTTACTTCCGCTACACTTACTCTAGGACGCAACCGGACACTTGCTAGATAAGGGAACACGACTAGAACAAAATTAAAGAGAATTTCATTTTTCTCTTCATCTTTTTTTTCCTTTCTTTTTTTTTTTCCGAATGGGCGGTACAGTGTGGATACTACCGGGTACGGAGCAGCCGGAAACCTTTGGAATTCCGCGTTATCCTAGACCCCAGCCACGATCGGGAGTAGGTTAGAAGAAGAATGCCACATTGAGACTTCCCTTTGGGACTACAGCAATGGGCAGGCACGTATGCCAGCTCGTGAATCGACCCACAACTTCAATACCAAACCATTCATTTTTCAGATTTTTTTGAATGGGAAAAATCAATAACAACTTAAAGCACGAAATTAACAGATCCCTTATCTAGACTCGATCCAGGCATTGAACTAGAGAATTCGAGCGTCAGACAGACCAAGTCTTACACATTAACAAGTCAACTGTTCACTAACACGATAAGGGCAAGCTCCTAGACTACTAAGAGCAAGAAGAATGGGAGATGGTCATAATTCAGGTTCTCACACACACATTTGGTTAAAGCCGAAACACCACATCAATCTCACCATATGGAAGACAGTAGGCAATCCAAGAAGTTATTAAGAAATGTGGAAAATTACTTGCTACCGAGAATGGAAAGCTGTGAAAGAGCGACAAAACAAAGCACAACCACCGCCCATCAAAACATGCAAATAGACACCCCACCCCACACTTAAAATTTGGACATTGTCCTCAATGGACCACACAAAAAGGTGAAGAAGGGTGTAAGGGGTACCGAGAAGTAGATCATGAGGATGCAGTGGAGGCAAGAGTGAAGTACAGGCGGACAGTCATAGCGGGAGCTGAGGATAGCCTGAAACTGGAGAGAACCTCACAACACGATTAGAGCATTCAAAGTACAGAATAGACCACTGACTCAAGAACTACAACAGTTCGACACAAACTCAAAATTAAACAACTGATTCAAAAACTCAAAACCGACTCCAGACATGGGTTGCCTCCCATGAAGCGCTCTTTATTTTACGTCTTTGAGCTAGACGATACCTGGTCTAACGTGCGGCATCCCAGCTCAGAACTTCTTTCAGACTGGCATCCGTGTCCTGAAAGAATACCTTCATCGCTCCACTCTGAAGCACAAATTCTTCCCGCTAGCATGGTAAAGCTCCAATGAACCGTCGCCACGCAATCCAGCTACCTCAAAGGGTCCAAATAGCTCCACTTTGTCCAGGACCACATCTGGGGGTTTGGTAGGAGTAGTTTCATGGGGCGGCGCCTTATCTTTCTTAGGAGCTTGTTCTTCTTCTTAACTCCACCTGTATCATTGGTAGATACTATCGCCGCTTCCTGATCCTGCAAAGATGAAGATGAATAAGGAGTATCCATATCGGTAAATACAGTATAAACTGAAGCATTTTCAAACACTAACGACATGGATTTCTTAGCGGAAGAGTGCACATTAGGATCAGGTGGAGGGATTTCGAATGTAATAACTTTTTCCTCGTCCCGAAAGGTCAACCTCCCAGCCTTTGCATCTATGAGTGCACCAGAAGTGGCTAGGAAGGGTCGTCCCAAGATAAGGGAATGTTAACACTCTCCATGCAGTCAATAACCACAAAATCAGTCATGAAGTAGCTATCATGCACCTTAACTACAACATTTTCAGCAATACCCCTAGGATGTCTAACAGTTTGATCAGCTAGGTTGATATTCATGGTGGTAGGAGTTAGTCTAGGAGTCCTAGACGCTCAAACAATGAGTAAGGCATAACACTAATGCTAGCACCTAAATCCGCAAGAGCTCTATCAACCAAATATGTGCCAATAGAAAAAGGGAAAAGAAAAACTCCCTGGATCAGGTTGTTTTGGCACCACGTGGCTCTGCTTCGGATTAGACTCGCCAGCTCCATGGAGGGTAACTGTGGCTATCTCCTCTATCTCGTCTGCTTTCGTCTTTTGAGAGGAGTTCTTTGGAAGAGGATGGACAACTTTGTCTTTCTTCTTGTCAGGAATCACGCTTCTCAGCTCCTCCACCACAGCAGCAGCTTCTGCATTTTTCAGCTTCTTCTTCTTGGAGAGAATTTCTTTCATATGCCTAGCATAATCCGGGTTTGCAAGAAGTTCTTCCAATAAAGCAACTCCCATCTTCTGGTTATTAATTGTTACCAGAGTCTTCCCCAAGTTCTCCTTGTTTAGCACGGGTCTGTTCAAGGCTGCAGGATAAGGTGCTTTTGGTCGGTAAGGATCGACTGGTGGAGTAGCTTCTTTTCTTTGCTGCTCCTTCTGACACAACTGCTCCATTGGCTTCTCCAATTCATCCGTGCCATCCTGAAGAGAAACTGCTCCACAGAATTCTTCCTTAGTTTTGCCTCCTCCGGCATTGTTAGATGAAGAGGAGGGAGTTGTGCTAGGAAGAAGACCAACTACCTTCTCCTGCAAAAAGTTGGTTATTGCCGTCACCCGATCGTCTAGCTTCTTGACAAAGGCCTCGGTGAGTGAAATGTCCTTCTTATTGGATTGAGTCTCAGCAAGAATCTTGTCCAACATGATATCGGAGTAGGACTTAGGCGCAGAAGAGCTCGAACCACCGTTATTGTTCTGATTTTGGTTCTGGTTTTGATTGTTATTCCAGCCTCCTCTGTTCTGCCATTGGGAATTCTGATTCTGATTCCCATTATTCCTCTGATAACCCCCTTGGTTCTGGTTATTGTTCCAGTTCCCTCTGTTCTGCCATTGGGAGTTCTGATTCTGATATCCTCCCTGGTTCTGGTTATTCCCTTGGTTTGGGCCACCAACATAAGCAATCTCCTCTTGTTGTTGGTCTTGGTTACTCTCAAACTTCCAAGTACAGCCCTCTGCAGAATGACCTGCACCACCACAATTCGAACACGGAGCGGATACAGCTAATACATTCTCTGTTCGAGTAAGCACCTTGAACCCTGGCGGTGGAGCTGAAGGAACACCCGGTGAAGGAGCTATCTTAGCCCTTTCCAGCTCATGCTTTAATCTTTGCACTTCCATCTCCAATTTCGAGTTATCCAACTCCAACTGACTTTGAACAAGGTCTACTGGTGCAGGAACTGTGGGAACGGGGTATTGGGCATCAGCAGAAAATCTCCTTTGCCCCAGACTCCTGTCGTCCACCTTTAAGGGATTAGCTTGCATTAGAGACTTGATCCTCATGGCAAAGACCTTGCAAGCAGCCAAAGCCGCGACTGCGGTCATATCATCCAAGTCTGTATTCAGCTGTAAAGAGAAATCCTTCCTCTTCTCATAATCCAAGCCTCGGAGGAATATAGAGAACTTGTTATAGTCATCCCATCCATGGTGAGGACAAGCTCGGAGAAGCCCTTGAAATCTTTGCCAAGCCTCATAGAAGTTCTCCTCCGGACCACTTGTGAAACCTGTTATCTGTGCCCTGAGTGCATCGGTTCTGGAAGGGAGAAGAACTCTTCTAGGAATGCTGTAGCCAGACCATCCCACGTAGTGAAGTGATTCGCAGGATGATCATACAACCACAGTTCTGCTTGACCCTTCAGAGTGAAAGGAAAAAGCTGAAGTTTGACTGCATTATGATCCGCTTCATTGTTGGAGACTGTATGAGCCAGCCTCAAGAAGTTCCTCACATGAGCATTCGGGTCCTCATTAACACCTCCAGAGAAAGTGTTCCCGTTTGCTTGAATCATGTTGATCAAGTGAGATGGAATGTGCAGATTCCGAGTTCCCGTGTTGGGAATCTGAATGCACGAAGCTGTCCCATCTATGGTTGGACGATCATAATCCTTCAATGTCCTTTCCGCCGCCATAACTTCAATCTCAGGTGGGATAGGAGCATCTGTGGGAGGATCAGTAGTAGCAATGGTGGATGGTGAAGGCGAAGATGTAGATGAAGATGTGAAGAGGTTCTTCCTTGCTTTAGGTGTCTTGGCGGGAGGAGGAGGTACAGGAGTAGTGCCGAACTGAGTGTAGAAAATTCTGCCCTTGTCAGCTATGCGCTTACTCTGTCTTCTTTCTTCCGTACCTGCAATCTTGCCTGAAACAACAAAAACAAGAAATACCAAGTATATAAAAATGTGGGAGATAAGAAATGATGAAAGAGTGAATGAAAAGCTTAGACGCACAATGCCTTTCCTAGAAAAAGAAAAGCTCCCCGGCAACGGCGCCAAAAACTTGATGCGCAGATTAATGCACACTAGTTTTACTCACTAGATCGCTCTAGCGAGATCGTTACTTCCCAAGGGTCTTTCTGTTTCTATTACTCAACTAATGTGGAATAAGCTATTCGGGTTTAAACGTTTGGTTTGGAAATGGTGGTGAATGAACTAAAAATCTAGAAATGCAAATTAAACCAATCAAGCAGGCAAACAAGATGGAGCTTCAAGAATTGACTAAGGCGTTTGTCCAGACTCGAATCCGCTCTAGCTCGACTAAGACGGATGATGCAATGCAACTGAGGTTTTAACAGACTCAATTCCTCGACGCTTCCTTTGGCAATCTCTACTCCATGGTCAGGACGCAGAGAAACTATCCTAGCAAACCTATGAGTTCCTATGGTCAAGATAACTCATAAATCTCCAACAATGCACGAAGAACAATGAAACGCCGCACAGAAATGCAAAGAGATTAATTTCACCGGCCCTATGGTCAAGACACCGGGTAATCTTAATGACCTTCTAAACCCTAGAATGACTCACGTCCATGGTCAGAACCGCAAGACAAAGATGAAGCAAATTCTACGATATGGTCAATCTGCGAATTCAAGAGCTTCAAATTAGGGTTTTAGAAAAATCTAAATTAAGTCTGAATAAACCTCAATTAACATAAACGGGTTAGAAACTCGACATCATCCATACAAAATCTCACTAGAGTTTCATCTAATCTGAACAAACTAAAGAGTTTAGCTCGACATCGCTACAGAAGAAATCGCAGAAACAAAGAAGAAGAGAACTGGAGAAGAAGACATCTTACTCCGAGTAAACCTAATCCTGTCGAATCCTAGAAACTCCTGAGCTAATCCTCGCTTCTCCTCGCTTAATCGTCACTTCAAAGCTTCAAAATCCTCCTCCGAGAGTGTCTGGTTCGTCGAAATCAGAATGAAGAATGAAGTCTTTCTGTCTCTCCCTTGAAAACCCTGTTTTACTCTCCGAAATCCGTCCTGGGAAAAAGTGCGCCCGGCGGCACTTAAAAAGTGCGCCGGCGCACTTTTCCATGAAAATGGCGCACTTTTTGTGGCCGATGGAAAATTTACAGGACGCCAAAAGTAAAGTGCGCCTGGCAGCACCAGAAAAGTGCGCCGGCGCACTTTTCATGGATTTAGGCGCACTTTTGCCCCTGGAAATGACCTTCAGCTCTTTTGATGATTCCCGCTCCGTTTGAACTCCAAATTGATCCCCGTTTGAAGTGCCGAGCTCGTATAAAAGTCATCCACAACGTGGTAACCTGAAATCTCAACAAAAACAACTCGAAATAACATCAAATTGCCCAAAAGAGGGCCAACGGGAGATAAAACATATTTTTCATAAAAGTCATTCAAGTTCATCACAATTCAGAGTCAAATAAGGGGAATGTCGTTCAAATGTGGCGAGATAAACGTGGTAAATCTAACGTCATCAGCACGCAAAACGAGGCAAACCGAAAAGTCAACCGAAAGTCAACCTTGACGAAATTCAGCAATCCATATGTCAAAAGATTTGTATTGAAAAGTTGTACACTTTACCTTGAAGCCATGGAAACAAAAACTGAACGGGTTGGGAGGAATCGGTGAAAAATTTGAAAACTGGGGTTTCGGAGAACTGGAGCTGCAAAGCTCCGATTCGAACGTTCTAGGGCTTGTTGGGATCGGAATGAGGAGGAGAGAGGTGCGGCGGCAATCGGCAATGGCGGCGGCGAGTGAAACGGCGGCGGCGGCGGGTGGTAAGATTTGGGGCGTTCGGCGATTTTTTAAAGAGATAGGGGGTTGTGTTCGGGGTGATGAGTGAAAATGGGAGAAGGTGAGAGAGGAAGTGGACCGGATTTTTTAAGGATAAATTGGGTGAATTTTCAAATCAGTTTCGGCGAAAGTAGGGGTGGTTTCGCCGAAACTACTAGTTAAAATGGATTGACCGATTTGAACAGGCGGTTTCGCCGAAAATTGAAGCTCGGTTTCGCCGAAAATTTTAGTTGGGATGGTTTCGCCGAAATAGAAAATTTTCAACCGAAAATGAGGAACAGGAGACTAGGTTCGAAATTTGAAGATCAGTTTCGCCGAAAACAAGGGTGGTTTCGCCGAAAATTTTGAACTGTTCGGGTTTAAAATATTTTCGTAAATCAGGCCAACTTCAGAAAATCACAGTTAAATCCAGAAAAATCGGAACGACCTCAATCAATTTGCGACTGACTCTATGACATGCAGACTCTGCACGAAAAATAATAAATCAAACAAACTGACACTTTTGGCTCTCCCGAACCGACTCTAAAATACCAAGGTGGAAACAAAACAAAACTGACTCCAGCCGTGGGTTGCCTCCCACGAAGCGCTCTTTTATTAACGTCCTTGAGCTGGACGATACTGGACGGTATTAGGAGACATCCCAACTTAGATTCTCCTTCACGCTCGCGTCGGAGTTCATGAAGTACAGCTTCGGGACTTCTCCGGTAAGCGTGAATCTCTTCCCGTTTGCATGCAAAAGCTTGGTACGTCCGTCGGGAAGATGATCAACGAACTTGAACGGTCCGAACAGCTCTCTGGAGAGATCATCCTTCTTGAGTGTGATGATGGAAGGGATGAGGACTGTCGGCTTCTTCTTATCTTCAATCTTCTGCTTGGTATCACCAGGATCGGTGATCGTTAGTACTTCCTTAGGTGATGCTTTCGGCTTCTCCTTCCATACTTGTTCCGGCGCCGGTTTCTCGGAACTAGTAGATGGTGCAGCTGGCTTGATGGAAGACGGTGGAATTTTTGGTCTCCAGACCATTTGGGTCTTCGCCTTCTTGTTCTTTCCTCGAGGTCTGCTCGGTGGTTTAGAAGAGGCTTGCAGTTCCTTCTTCTTCTTAGGCGGCTTCTGAACCGATATTTCTGGCTTCTTCTCAGTGACCTGTTTAATATCTGCAGCAACAACTGATCTAGAGACACTGGAAGAAGCATTAGTAACGGAGTTGACCGGAGTCAACCCCACCGTTTCAACAGCTAGGCAGTGAGATTCTTCATTCCTAGAGTCATATTTCACGCCATCTTTAAGACGGAACGTTTTCGTTACTTTACCAACTCTTAAAGTTAATGATCCGTTGGGAACGTTAATATTCATTCCAGTAGTAGCCATGAAAGGTCGACCTATGAGAATGGTAGCATCATCTGTACTAGTATCCATAATCACATAATCAGCTAAGAACGTGAACGGACCACATTTAGTGACAACGTCTTTAATCTCTCCCTTAGGGGTTTTAAGCGATCTATCAGCAAAGACGAGTTGGATACTAGGCGGTTCAAGATCTCCTAGGTTTAACTTTTCATATAGACTCACAGGCATAACATTAACAGATGCTCCTAGATCAACTAAGCAACGTTCAATCTCAACATCATTAATGACCAAAGGCAAAGTAAAAGAACCAGGATCAGATAACTTAGCTGGATATGGAGAAACAGGTTTCTTAGCACGAATGTCAGGATATCCTTCCTTGTTCCCCTTCATGCCAGTCTCGATCCTTGCATTTGGCAGCAGTGCTCTAGGAAAAGGGGGCTTCACGACGTATGGTGCAAGAGGCGGATCCTCCTTAGGCGCCGGTTTCTGTTCCTCTTCTTCCTCTTCTTCCGGAGTTTCAGCGATCCTGCGTAAAACAGAAAAGGCATCAGCAATTAAGTTCGGAAGCTTTCGAGCAGTTACCATTTTAGCCTGTTCTTTTCTCGGATTTGGTTCTGTCTGGCTTGGAAGCTGGCCAAATGGTCGACCAGATGCTAGCATGCTCAAGATGTTGTTCACGACTTGCTCAATCCGTTGTCCAGATGCTATTTGTTCTTGATTGAGAAGAGCTTGAGCCTTGAACTGACTGTCATGATCATCGAGTCTTGTGATGATCTGGCTGAGCTTCTTATCCAGGTCACTGACAGTATTATCTCTTTGATGCTGCTGTCCTGGATAGGTATTGTTAAGATATTGATTCTGGCGATTGCCAGGAGCAGTTCCATAATTACCCGGATTGCGATGCGGCGGCTGGTAGACACCTGCCGACGGAGGGTTAGGCCTCTGATCCTGAACTTGAACAGCCGGGCGGTTATTCTGGTTCTGGTTATGATTGGTGCCAGCATTATAGGGAGGTCTGTCGTGATAGTTCCCTTGCTGTCTGAAGTTACGATAACCGGCATAACCATTCTGATTATTAACGAAGCCTTGTTGGATGAAATTTACCTCTTCGGCAGACCAGACTTCTGCCTTACCAAAATTCTGACAACGGCCTCCGTTATGTGAGCAAGCTCCACACCACTCGCAATCGGCAACATAGACAGAAGCTGTCGGTGGCTTGATTGGCGTGGTAGACTTCTTCAAATGCTTCTCTACCTCTGCCTTGATAGCTGCTTCGAAATCTAGCTTGCTCCTCGATCCTTCATATTGTCGCTCCCAGTTCCTTGACTTGGAGGCACAGTTTGCAAAGTGCAGAAGAGCAGCTTCAGGAGTGAGTGTAGTGCAATCCCCCTCAGCTAGAGAATTGACCCACTTGGCAGATTCTTCTCGAAGTCCTCGAGAGAAGATTTCAGCTAACTGCCTCTGCTCGAATCCATGATGAGGGCAGTGTAGAGAAGTTCTTGGAATCGATTCCAAGTATCATATAAACTTTCTCCTTCTTTCTGGGAGAATCTGGCGATGCTGTCCTTGATGGCGGTTGTTCTGGCCGGAGGGAAGTATTCTTCAACAAAGTCCTGAGCCAGAGTATCCCAGTTAGTGTAGTAGCCAGGTGGTTTGCCAGTAAGCCACCTCTTAGCAGCGCCTTTCAAAGAGAACGGAAAAGCCCTCAGACAAAGAGTGTTTTTGTCGAGGTTTCCGTTTTTAAAAGTATTGCAGAGATCAAGGAAGTCTGCAAGGATTGTCTAGGGGCCTGCCTTCAAACTGTAAATCCCTAGAGATCATGGTCAAGAATGGAATCTTGATCTCATAGTCAGGATCTCCTTCAATGCGCGGAACGACAATGGCAGATCGAACGCTAGTCGCGCTCGGCTTGTTATAGTCTGCTAGACTCTTCTGTGCAGGTGGGGGTGGCGGCGGTTGATCGCCGTTGGTGGTAATCTATCGGTCATGGTGGGAGATGGAGGGGGTGAAAGTGACTCGGTGTATGAAGCGGATGACGACGGAGATGAGGAACTATCCTTCGGTTCCTTGATCTTGATCGGAGTGATGAATGGATTGGATCTGCCTTTCTTCAGAATCTGTGATCGTAGAGGTGTAGCAGAACTGCCTGGATTTCCTGCAATCTTAGCCTGTTCGGTCTGAGAGCGAGTCCAAGGACGGTGAGGCATACACCTGTAAACCTACAGATAACAAAGACAAACAAAACCAGTGTAAAATCGAAGTGGATGGAAAAATGAAAGATGGAAAATAGAAGAATAAATTGCCAGATCTTCTTTCAACAATCAAAAGAAGTCCCCGGCAACGACGCCAATTTGATGGAACCGTCGTTGTGCTGAGCAGGTTCAATCAAATAACTATCAAACTCAAGAGCTGGGATAGATCGTATTCCACGGGCCTTCAATTGGTTGGCTACTTCAGAACTAGCAAATTACTCAAGGAAAAACACGTTGTGCGTGGTGTGAGTTCCACGACTTCTAATTCTAAGGAATGCAGAGAAATTAAAAGGATTAAACTAAAGCAGATTGGGAATTAAGGGTTCGAAAACAAGAATGACAGACGAACTTAGACTTTGAATCCCCTTCGTTCCCCAGAGCATTGGCAATCAACAGATCAGCGGATTTCGATTCTTATTCAATCAATTACTAAGACACCACCATAACTCCTTACCCTTAGGTTTAAGACCAGCGAACGTTCGCTCTATCCGTTCTAACTACCAAGATTAACTAGCCGCCCGGGTACGGTCGCCTCTCGCAACGACTTAATTAACTGGTGTAATTACTAATGATTTATGAGTTACTCTTGCAGTGAATTAACCCTAACCGGTTCCTACGAAAGGCACGCTCCAATTATAAGGTTAATTGTTTAATTCGATGTTCTAAAGTAAGGCGAGCGTTCGCTTCTATCCTTAGCTTAACCAGAATCTAATCTAGGTGATCAATCCAGACAAGACAATGAACAATGAAGAACGAATCAAACATGAAAAAGAACTGATTGAATTTCGAATCTAATCACCGCCGATCCGTGACCGCTTTAAAGCCCTGGGTCACTTAGGGTTCATCTAGTCTAAGCTCTGAAGGGTTTAGCTACTCATGATCATTACAAAAGACACAAAGAGAAGGAAAGAGTTCATCATTCAAAGGAAGAACAGAAAAGGATCTGAAAAACCTAATTCAGACGACTCTGACAAACTCCGATCTTCGGTAAGTTACACTCCTAGCTCCGGTTCTCCGAGATGGAAGGGATGGCGTCACGATCTCTATCCGGCTCTTCGAACTCCAACTCTTCGCTCCCGAACTTCAGAGAATTCTGATCTCGAAAAGTTGTATTATGATTAATTATGATCCGTCCTTTCTTTTGGCCGCCGGATTAAGTATAAATACTTAACCCTAGTTGGGCCGGCTGAGCTGATATTTTCGCCGAAACCATAAGGATAGTTTCGGCGAAAATTCTTGTGTAAATGGCCATGATTTCTCTGCCTTGCATTTTCGGTCCGAAGAGTTTAATGGTTTCGCCGAAACCATTCTTCATTTGGCATTAGCTGATTTGCACTGCTGGTTTCACCGAAACTGGGGGCCTGGTTTCGCCGAAACTGTAAGTGTGAATGGCAGATTTTCGTTTGACTTGATTGACTCCTTTGATCGATTCGGTTTGATTCCTCGAGGTTCCTACGCCTTAGACACGTCCATGGCTACGCTATTTGACGGCAAAAACCTGTGTTAACACAAAAACACTAGAAAACCATCAAATAGACCCGAAACGGCCAAGGTAACACAAATGGCACGAGATAGGGCAATCGATTGAATATTCGTTATTCTACCCTAAAACCAATGTCTTAAGCAAAGAAATGTCGCTTAAATGAGGCTGATAATCACGTCAAATCGAGTGTCATCAGTAACCTCTTCTTCTTTTAATCGACGCCCTCCCTCTAAGTCCTTCTCTAAAGAAAAATGACTTGTTCTGATGAAACGGAAACCTTGAGTGGGATAAATTTCATCCTTCTGATAGTCATTCTTCTCTTTGTGCTATCACCTTCATCCTAAAACTATGCAAACACATAGACCGACGAAGGCGTTAAGAAAATCCTCCGGAAGGACCAGTTTGGCGAAATCGAACATAAGTCTCATCCCACATGCCTTAGTATTTCTTCAAATTCATGTTGTAACCTTATTCTCATTCTTGTGGTTTTTGTCTGGGACATAAGAATGTATGGTCTCAGATGGTGCGTACGTTTCTCCGAAATCTTTAGGTACCCGGCTAGTTGGTAAGAATTCTGTATCTCAGAATCCCTGCGGATGGCAGGCGAACCAAGAGATGCCAATAGTTTGTATCGATACTTTAACTAACGAATTTAAAAAGACGATCTCGTAATTCGCACTTGTTTACCCGTACTTGCCGACACTCGCAAGTGGGCGAGGCTCAATGATGACACCTCCCCTTCCCCTTCTCTTTAAGAACCCCCTCTCTTCTCTTCTTTCTCTCGACAGCCGAATCACCGGTGGAAATCTTGAAGTCCTCCATCGCAGTCGCTTCAAGAATGGAAAGGGTTTACGACGAGGACTACGCCATGAAGAAGGCTATCATCCTCGGGACAGGATGCCTCCTTCTCATCGTCTCTTTCATTTACTTTGTGTGCATAGGTTATCGTAGAGACGTCTTCGATGGACCTGTGGAAGCATTCGAGAAAACGGCGATCATCATCTGTTTAGTGATCTTGTTTCTGGCTTGCCTCCCTTTTAGTTTTCTCCAATAAAAAAAATTAAGTTTTCTCACGTTTTTGAATTGCTCTGGTTTTGACACCGTTAAAGTTAACTGTCATCTGATTTCGAGGACGAAATCTTTTTAAGGAGGGGAGAAATGTTACACCCTGAATTTTTTTTTTCGAATTTTTAATCGTTTCTTAGCAAAAGGGGGAACACGAGTCCATTCGAGGTTACATCTAAGGGTCAGTATAAGTTGGTCGTGGGTAGGCTTCAATTTGGAAATGTGAATCAAACCAAGAAGAGTTAACAAGTAGCTAGGGAAGAATGATTGTTGAAAGACTTGGAACATAGTTGGTTTTGGAACCAGATGAGGCCTTACCCGACCCAGGTTCAAATCTCAGCCATGACCTTTTCTTTCTTTTTTTATTTCGACCAAGCACCCAAAACGACGCCGTTTTGGTCGACTTCTTCATTGGCACTGTTACTTTGACGATTCGGCAATTTCCAACGGCCAAAACCACTCCGGCGACCCTTCCTAAGGGCCAAGAGACAATTTCTAGTCTATTCGGACATGGAACCCACCATAACGTGGTGTAAAACTCGGGAATCAAGTTTAGAGCTCGAGTCCATTTAGAAACGGACAAAGTGGATAAGGAGTTGATCCACCGGCGGAAATCTCAGAAAGACGGCGACTTCTCCAGATTGCCATTCAACCCGAAAATCTTATCCTCTTTGGCGTTAATCGACACCTCCGAGCCTATATAAACCATCCGTTGCTTCAGTTCGAAGCTTGCACCACACTAATTCGATTTCCTTCCTCCTCCGATGATGGTTCCGATGAAGCTTGCGTCAATACACTCCAGGCTTCGTCAAATCGATCCAAAGCCACCAACCGATCTATTTCGACCTTACGAAGCTTTCCCCCTATTTAATTACGGTTTCGAGCAAGTTTCGAGGAGTTTGAGTCGACATCGGCGTTAGACAGAAGTGCTGGAACGTCTCTTGCAAATTGGAGAAGATGATGACAGAGTTGTATTTTGGTCACCCAAATTCTATAGGTGAATGTCAGTCCTCCAATTTAATTTTAATTACTATCGTGGTCCATGACTATAAATCTTTGACAGTTTGGCCCTCAGATATTCTATTCTCTTAGTTTAATCCTAAACTCTGAATGGTGACAGATTTGGCCCAACTAACTTTCCAGTTAGTACAATTTGGCCAGGAAGTTACAGAAGTTCGTTAAGTTCTTATTTCGAACCGATTCGAGCTACGGAACCGATCTTCAAGACAATCGGCTCGTGTTATAGGTGGGTTGGTTTAAGGGGGGTAAATTCCTTGGATTAATTAATTCCTCAATTTAAATAGCTATTTGGTTAAACTTTGTCACTAACCAAATATTGTGATTATTCCGAATTAATCGTTTGACGGGAACCGGATCAACGAGTGAGGTACTCGGGCCTTATTTTGGACTCGTGCATGCTTAAATTAAGGTCCTTATAATTCTCGTGGTGATTTACTGCTAACCGAGCACTAACCCATCTGAGTTGGTTTTCCGATAGGTTAGATTATTTAGAGTAAGGAGTGACGCAGATCCTCATTAATTCCGGTTTATAAAGTTATGATGCCTAAGGTTAGAGGGACTTAAGTAGTCCGAGTGACTCCCCTACTTACCTGAAATTAAGACGGAAAGTCTTGGTTTTGACAACAAGGTGTCGTTTCTACGGAAAGTTCTATCTTTCCGGAACCGTTGGTTTTATACCTAATTGTGTTTGATTCGGTTATGGTTAAACCGTGATGTTATCTGATGATGTTTGGCACCTAGTGTATACAGGTTGAAAGTAAAGTCTCGCTAGCTAGTCCTCCGCCGGGAACATCGATGGATACGGGTTCCTACCGGGTGATGGGAGTTGGGTATTGTTAGCCCTAATCGATTCACGGTAGATGGGTACAGATAGCCCCAACCGGATAATAAGAGTTGGGTGGAATTAGCCTCGACCGGATGATGGGAGTTGGGTATTGATAGCCCCAATCGATTCATGGTAGTCGGGAAGAATAACGACTCTTGTGAAGTCTCTATTACAGGCTCAGGAGTAAGCCTTATCGATGATGGCGTAGAGGTTAGCTAGGTGGGAAGAGGGGATTGTTGATGAAAGTTGTTCAAGTGTGATCTTGATATTGTGTGGTACTATTAGAATAGCTCATGTGATGTCTTATTGACTTGTGATTTTGTGTGTTAATGTTTCACATAGAGGTCATGATTGGAATGTTGGATTAATATTCCTTGTGACAGGTCATTTGATAAACGGTAACGGTAATCTCCGTTAGAAAGGATGATTATGGAATTACTGGTTTGCGTTGTTAATTCCATTAAATGTGTTTATTCATGTTTATACGGAATAACCATGATAATGGACTGACCCCGAGCACCCACCAGTTTTGCAGAATTTTCTGGACAAGCAACGGGCCACCGGAGTTTCTTAAGGCGTGCCGGAGTGATGACACTCGAATTGACGTGATTATCAGCCTCATTTAAGCGACAGTTTCATTGCTTAAGACACGGCTTTTAGGGTAGAATAGTGAATATTCACTCAACCGATCCATCTCATGCCTTTTGTGTTACCTTGGCCCATTTCGGGTCTATTTGATGGTTTTCTAGTGTTTTCGTGTTAGCACAGGTGTTCGCTATCAAATACGGTAGCCAAGGACGTGTCTAAGGCACTGGAACCCCGAAGAATCACACCCGAATCAACCAGAAAAGTCATTCAACTTAAAAGGAATTCCTGCTCTATTTTACACGAGATTTTCGGTGAAAATACCCTTGAGTTTTCGCCGAAAATACAAGAAGGAATCAACTGCCCCTCCCAAGAAGAAGTTTTCGGCGAAAACCTTGGGAAGTTTTCGCCGAGAACCCTAAGCCATTTCAGCTAGAAGAAACAGACGGATCAAGCCAACTTTTCAACAGGTATTTTCGCCAAAAATCTCCTTGTATTTTCGGTAAAAAATCAAGTGAAAATCAACAGTCGCTCGGTTAGGTTTAAATACAAAATCAGCGGCTAAACAAAAGACAATTTTTTACACTTGGACGAAAAATCCCAAGACTGAGGCTAGAGAGAGAACGAGTGGATAGAGGTCGAGGAGCCAGGAATGGATCGTGACGCCATCCATCCATCTCGGAGAACCAGTGCTAGGAGTTGAAGATCCAGCAGATTGAAGCTGCAAGGAGTCGTCGAAATTAGGTTTTACAGTTCTTCTCTGTCTTCCCTACCTGAGATGTATTCTTTGTTTGTCTTCGATTCTTCTGTATTGAATATGAGTAGCTAAACTCGTATAGCTTAGATTAGATGAACCCTAAGTGACCCAGGGCTTAAAGCGGTCACGGATCGGCGGTGATTAGATTCGAAATTCATTCAGTTTCTCCTTCATGTTTGATTTGTTCTTTGTTCTCTGCGTTTCTTGTCTGGTTTGGCCACCTAGATTAGATTCTTGTTAAGCTAAGGATAGAAGCGAACGCTCGCCTTACTTTAAAACACCAAATCGAACAATTAACCTAATCATTGGAGTGTGCCTTTCGTAGGAACCAATTAGGGTTGATCCATTGCAAGAGTAACTCATTTATCGTTAGAATTTGCACCAGTTAGTTAAGTCGTTGCGAGAGGCGACCGTACCCGGGCGACTAATTAATCTTGGTAGCTAGATCGGATAGAGCGAACGTTCGCCAGTCTTAAACCTAAGGGTCAGGAGTTATGATGGTGTCTGTGAACTGAATGAACTAGAATCAAAAATCGCTGGTCTGTTGCTTGCCGCTACTCTGGTGATCTAAGGGGGATTTCAAATCTAAGCTTGTCTGTCGTCTGTCTTAGTCAATCACTCAACCTTTCTTTGCTTTAATTTCATTTCAATTTATCTTGCAATTTTAGTATAGAAGTCGTGGAACTCACACCACGCACTAAGTGTTTAACCTTCAATTTAATTGCCAACATATTTGATTAAGGAAGTAGAGGAGACCCGTGGAATACGATCTACCCTAGCTTCACAGCTTGGTAGTTATTTGATTGACCACTATTCTGCAGTACATCAAATTGGCGCCGTTGCTGGGGACTCTTCTATTTCGTTGAAAGAAGAGTTTCCATTTTTATTCCTCTACCTTTCCATCTTTCATTTCCCATCACACTTCAATTTTACATCGGTTGTGTTTGTTTTGTCTCTTGCAGATCATAACAGGTACAGAATCGGATCACTTCCGTCCCATCTTCCCCTTCCGCAATGGCTGCTCCTAAGAGTGTTGCGGACTACAGTAAGCCGCACGCATCTAACGTTCGGTCCCCCATTACCGTGCTTTCCAATGACAACGATCCTGACTATTAGATTAAGATTCCTCTCCTAGAACTGATCTCTAGGGACGTACAATTCGAAGGGAAGCCAGATGATAATCCCTGCACACATATAGCTGACTTTCTGGCTGTCTGTGAAACTTTCAAGTCTGGAAACCTCAACAAGAACGCTTTATGTCTCCGAGCTTTTCCGTTTTCTCTCAGAGGCGCAGCTAAGCAGTGGCTTGGAAGCAAACCACCAGGTCATTACACTAATTGGGAGACATTAGCTCAAGATTTTGTTGAGGAGTATTTTCCTCTAGCAAGAACAACTGCTTATAAGGACCGCATCTCCAGGTTCACTCAGAGAGAAGATGCAAGCCTGTACGACACTTGGAATGAATTCCAGTCCCTTCTCTTCAACTGCCCTCACCATGGGTATGAACAGCGGCAGCTGGCTGAATTCTTTGCTCGAGGTATGTGCGAGAATCTGCGAAGTGGGTCAACTCCTTAGCAGGCGGAGACTGCACCGCCCTTACTCCTCAAGATGCTCTTCTGCATTTTGCTAGCTGTGCTCTAAAATATAGAAATTGGGAGAGGCAAAGAGAAGGAACCAAGAGTCAGAGTCAGATGAGTGTTGCAGAACAATCAAGGCAGAGGTTCAGAAGCATCTACAGGCAGTTGGTATCCCCCTCGATCCTCCATCAGCTACCATCTTTTCGGCTGACTGTGGATGGTGTGGAACCTGTGCTCATAACGGTGGAAGCTGCCTCAACTTCGGTAAAGCAGAAGTCTGGTCTGTAGAAGAGATGAACTTCGTTGGTCAAGGCTTCGCCAACAATCAAAAAGGCTACGCCGGTTTCAGGAACCTCGTACCGCAGAACCAATACAACCGGTTTGCAGATCCGTATCAAAGACCTCCGGGATTCATTGGAGGACAGCAACAGTTCCAAGCAAAGCCGTATTACCATAGAGACATAGATTACGAGAAGAAGTTTGATCAGATCATGAGCAGACACGACGACCACGACATTCAATTAAAAGCTCAAGCCGCACTCAATCAAGGACAGAGAGCTCAGAGCCAGAGGATAGAGGATGCTATAAGCAATATGACAAGACTTTTCACTAGCAATCCTTTCCTTAATCAAACGGCATTTCAAGCAGACTTCAGTGCAAAGAGTGAGCATGCTCAAGCTATCACCACCAGGAGCAGCAAGCAAACAACCAACCCAAAGGCTCCAGAACCTGACGTGGTACCAGATACCAGTGCTGCTATGGATATGCCAGAAATTGAAGATATCACAGAAGAGGAGGAGGAAAAAGCATCTGCTCCCCCCTCCTCCTCCCAAGACAACTTTTGAACCCGTATTGGCACCATATATACCTCGGATTCCCTTTCCAAAGTCTGCAATGAGCAAGGCTAAGGATCACGACACTCAGTATTAGAAGTGGTACAATGTTCTTAAGACTGCAGAGATCAAGATACCAGTAACAGAAGCTGTGGAGATCATACCACCTCTTGGGAAGTTCTTTAAGGATCTCATGAAGAAGGTGAAGAACGGGGAGGCGTACTCTGTCACGCTCACTAATGAATGCGCTTCTCTCTTTGGTGCGCCATCTCCCATAAGACAGCCGCCACCACCCCCAGCTAAGTGTTCTAATCCCGGTCCTTTTACATTACCGTGCATCATTAATGGTATTAAAATTGATCGTAGTCTGGCTGATTCTGGTGCTTCTATTAATGTTATGCCTGTTTATCTATATGAAAAGTAGAACCTAGGGAAATTAAAACTGATTACTTTGCATCTCTGTTTAGCCGATAGGTCTGTCCAACTACCTAGGGGTATAATAGAAGATGTAGCTATTTGATGTGGTCCGTTTACTATAATTGCAGATTTCGTTATTTTAGATACTCGCAAGTTAGACGAACACTTATCCTAGGTTGACCTTTCTTAACTACTGCTGGTACAAATATTAACTGCAAACAAGGCCTGTTAACTTTAAGTGTAGGACAGGAGAGTGTTGCATTCCGCATTAAAGATAGCATGAGATATTCTGTTGCTCAAGATGATAAATGTTATACTGTTGATCCCCTAGAGTTGGCCTCGGCCAACTTCGTTACTAATGCTTTATCTAGTGATCCACTAGAGTTGTGTTTGATTTCAGGAATTGACGGTGCACTAGAAGTCCCAAAGCAGCGCCTATGGCGAGATGAGTTAGACGAGTAGAAGGCGACATTCACACCCATTCATGCGCCTACACATATTGAGCCAGCATCGAGTCGGATCACTACTTCATATGAGAATCCGCCAAAACTCGACTTGAAGGAGCTACCTGACCATCTAGAGTATGCGTTCTTGGGGAAGGAATGCCAGCTGCCAGTCATCATCAATTCGAACCTATCTCCCGAGCAGAAAGAGTAACTGATTAGGCTACTAAAGAAGCATGTCCGGGCTATTGCCTGCCAGTTGGCCGACATCGGAGGCATCTCTGAAACCTTCTGCAAGCATCGGATAGTTGTGGATGAAGAGTTCAAACCGGTCAGACAACCACAACGCCGATTAAACCCTCTGATGCAGGAAGTTGTGAAGAAAGAAGTCCTTAAGCTTTTGGATGCCGGTATCATCTATCCTATTGCCGACAGTCCTTGGGTCAGTCCGACTCAAGTCATCCCGAAGAAAGGAGGAATCACCGTCATCCCTAATCCAAAGGGTGAGCTCATCCCGACTCGCACGGTTACCGGATGGAGAGTCTGTATCGATTATCGACTACTCAATGATGCCACCAAGAAGGATCACTTTCCACTGTCCATTCATTGATCAGATGCTTGAACGATTGGCTGGTCATGATTACTACTGCTTCTTAGACGGGATGTCCGGTTACTTCCAGATCCCCATCGAGCTTGATGACCAAGAGAAGACGACCTTCACCTGCCCGTTTGGTACGTTTGCTTATCGTCGTATTCCTTTTGGTTTATGTAATGCTCCTGCCACTTTTCAGAGATGCATGCTGGCTATATTTGGAGATCTGGTAGAGAATGTGGTGGAGGTATTCATGGACGACTTCTCCGTCTATGGAGATTCATTTTCAAAGTGCCTGGCCAATCTGGACAAGGTGCTAGTTCGTTGTGAGGAGACCAACCTGGCTCTTAGTTGGGAGAAATGTCACTTCATGGTTACCGAAGGCATTGTTCTGGGCCATAGGATCTCTAAGACCGGTATAGAAGTCGATCGTGCCAAGCTTGAGACCATTGCCAGCCTACCGCCACCGACCTCGGTCAAGACAGTTCGAAGCTTCCTCGGTCATGTGGATTCTACCGGAGGTTCATCAGAGATTTCTCCAAGATCACTCTTCCAATGACAAAGCTTCTTGAGAAAGATGTTCCTTTCGTTTTTGATAATGCTTGTCTTGCAGCCTTTGAGACTTTGAAGACTCAACTCACCACCGCACCAATCCTTACATCACCAGATTGGAATCTTCCATTCGAGATTATGTGCGATGCTAGTGACTTCGCCGTTGGCGCGGTTCTTGGTCAGAGAAAGGAGAAGAGATTTCATCCTATCTATTTTGCTAGCAAGACGCTCAATGATGCTCAGAGAAACTACACTACTACAGAGAAAGAGCTTCTGGCCATCGTCTTCTCCTTTGACAAGTTCAGACAGTATCTGGTTCTTTCACATACCATCGTCTATATAGATCATGCTGCTCTGCGCCACCTATTATCCAAGCAGACTCGAAGCCACGTCTCATTCGATGATCCTTCTTCCAAGAGTTCAATATAGGATCAAAGACAAGAAGGGAGCAGAGAACTTAGCAGCCGATCATCTTTCCCGACTCGAGGAATCACAGACAGGTAAGTCTCTTACAACCCCGATCAATGATTCATTCCCTGATGAGCTGTTGCGTGTTGAAACTTATGAACAGGTCAACAGCGTAGCCATTGAACTCTGGGCAATCCCTCACGCTCAAGAGCTAAGTAACGCGACCGATTCAGAAGAGCCCTGGTATGCTACTCTGTCTAATTATCTCTCACACGGCATTGTACCTCCTGAACTGGATTATAATGCACGCAAGAAGCTTTTCAAGGAGGCCAAGTCATACTTCTGGGATGAACCCTTCTTATACCACATCAGCATTGACGGAATGATCCGGAGATGTGTTTCTTACTTCGAAGCAGCTGACATCATGCATAAATTCCATGAAGGACAGTTCGGAGGACACTTCGGCGGGAACCGCACTGCAAGAAAGGTACTCGAAACAAGTTTTGTATTGGCCTTCAATCTTTAGTGATTGTGGTGCTTTTGCTCTTCGTTGTGATGCGTGCCAGCGATCAGGTAACATCTCTAACCGTAATGAGAAGCCCCAAATTGTTTCTTTAACTGTTGAGATCTTTGATGTTTGGGGAATTGATTTCATGGGTCCGTTCACACCCTCAACGGAAACAAGTATATTCTTGTAGCCGTTGATTATGTCTCTAAGTGGGCTGAAGCTGAAGCTTTACCCACTAACGATTCAAGAGTGGTGGGTCGGTTCCTTACCCGTCTTTTCACGCGTTTTGATTCACCACGCTTTATCATAAGCGATAGGGGTACCCATTTCCATGGACATTTCGACCGGGTGTGCAAATGCTTTGGCGTCACCCACCGTATGTCCACAGCTTACCATCCTCAAGCTAATGGTCAAGCGGAAGTGACGAACCGTAAACGAAGAATGCAAATTGAACAAGCAAACAAGTGAAGAAGATTGGAGATTTGAATATAAACTAAGGCGTTTGTCCAGACTCGAATCCGCTCTAGCTCGATTAAGACGGATAATGCAATGCAATTTCAGTTTATCAGACTTGATGACTCGACACTTCCTTGGGTAATCTCTACTCCATGGTCAGGACGCAGAGAAACTATCCTATCAAACCTACAAGTTCCTATGGTCAAGATAACTCGCAAATCGTCAAGAATGCACGAAGAACAGTGAAATGCCACAAAGATATGCAAAGAGATTAGTTTCACCGGCCCTATGGTCAAGACACCGGCAACCCTAACGACCTCCTAAACTCTAGAATGATCCACGTCCATGGTCAGAACCGCAAATCAAAGATGAAGCAAAACCCTACGATATGGTCAATCAACGGATTCTTAGAGCTTCAAATTAGGGTTTAAGAGAAAACTCATCACATGCCTGAATAAACCTCAATTAACATTAACGGGTTAGAAACCCGACATCATCCATATAAAATCTCACTAAAGTTTCATCTAATCTGAACAAACTAGAAGAGTTTAGCTCGACATCATCGCAGAAGCAATCACAGAAACAAAGAAGAAGAAAACTGGAGAAGAAGACATCTTACTCCGAGTAAACCTAATCCTGTCGAATCCTAGAAACTCCTGAGCTAATCCTCGCTTCTCCTCTCTTAATCGTCACTTCAAAGCTTCAAAATCCTTCTCCGAGAGTGTCTGGTTCGTCGAAATCAGAATGAAGAATAAAGTATGTCCGTCTCTCCCTTGAAAACCCTGTTTTACTCTCCGAAATCCGTCCTGGGAAAAAGTGCGCCCGGCGGCACTTAAAAAGTGCGCCGGCGCACTTTTCCATGAAAATGGCGCACTTTTCGTGGCCGATGGAAAATTTACATGACGCCAAATTTAAAGTGCGCCTGGCGGCACCAGAAAAGTGCGCCGGCGCACTTTTCATGGATTTAGGCGC
Organism: Linum lewisii; assembly: GCA_034768395.1. NCBI lineage: Eukaryota > Viridiplantae > Streptophyta > Magnoliopsida > Malpighiales > Linaceae > Linum > Linum lewisii. The sequence continues at coordinate 9,555,513 of CM068299.1, forward strand.
ACTTTTGCCCCTGGAAATGACCTTCAGCTCTTTTGATGATTCCTGCTCCGTTTGAACTCCAAATTGATCCCCGTTTGAAGTGCCGAGCTCGTAGAAAAGTCATCCACAACGTGGTAACCTGAAATCTCAACAAAAACAACTCGAAACAACATCAAATTGCCCAAAAGAGGGCCAACGAGAGATAAAACATATTTTTCATAAAAGTCATTCAAGTTCATCACAATTCGGAGTCAAATAAGGGGAATGTCGTTCAAATGTGGCGAGATAAATGCGGTAAATCTAACGTCATCAGAGCTCAAGCGGATTCTTGATAGGACAGTTGGCCGATCCCGCAAGGACTGGTCATCTAAGCTCAATGATGCCTTATGGGCTTATCGAACTGCCTACAAGACTCCCATCGGTACCTCACCGTATCAGTTGGTCTATGGCAAGGCATGTTATTTGCCAGTTGAGCTTGAGCACAAGGCATTCTGGGCTAATAAAGAGTTGAATATGAGCTACGCAGTAGCAGGTAATAACCGCCACGAACAGATCACTGAGCTTGAGGAGCACCGTCTCCACGCATATGAGAGCACGAAGCTGTACAAGGAGCGCACGAAGAGAATTCATGACTCTCAATTAAAGACGATCAAGCAGTGCTACCTCGGAGATGAAGTCCTCTTATATAACTCTCGATTGAAGCTCTTCCCGGGTAAACTGAAGTCCCGTTGGTCCGGCCCTTATACCGTGGTGCGACAGACATCCTTAGGCAGTGTCCTAATCAAATTGCATGATCAAGAGCCGTTTATGGTCACCGGCCACAGGCTCAAGAGGTATCTGCAGGGATTGGCTGTTTCTTTCATCGACGTGCACTACTTTACGACAGAGCTGTGACACGAATCCAGGTATCGTCTGGCTCACGGACGTTAAACAAGAGCGCTTCGTGGGAGGCAACCCACGGCTGGAGTCAGTTGTTTTCGTTTCGAGTCGTTTTGTTTTAAAACCCCCTTTCTGAAAAAAAAACTGTCGAGCCATTTCAAGCGAATTTTCGGCGAAAACCTCCCATATTTTCGCCGAAAACTCGAGTTTAAATCAACCCCGATCCTCCTGTTTCTCGCCACCAAAACTTCTCGCCGTAAAATCCCACACTTTTCGCCAAAACAGTTTTTGATTTTACAAGAAATTTTTGCCAAAAATCCACCATTATTTTCGCCGAAAATTCTGTGTTCTCCGCCAACTATTTAAGCCGGTTTCAACTCCTGATTTTCGCCCCCCTATCCAAAAACTTAAAACCCGATTTCACATCATCTCTCTCCCTTTTTGAACGCCGTCGCCACCAAAACCCTCGACGCCGCCGCCTATCCCTAATCATCTTCAACCTAGAACCCTAGAATCGGAGCTCCACGGCCCCAGTTCCTTCCGAACAAGTTTTCAAGCTTTTCGTCGATTTCTCAGATTTCCAATCATTTTCTCGAGTCATGTCTTCACAGTTAGTTGTTCAGCCCTTGATTGTGAATCTTTTGGCTTTTTGACTTTCGGTTTTCGGCATGGTTGACTTGGGTTGACTTTTCCCTCGAATTGCATGATTGCTGTTTCGGTGTCTTTTGGCTAGGCTTTGGAAATTCCTTTTGATCTTGTTGGCCTCGTAAATTGTTGTCTGTGCGATCGTGCCTATGGATTCTTTCATGATATTTGATTTTCAGTCCACGTTATTTCTCATGCCTGCTTAGTTGAATGCCGATACTTTGCTGCTCTGTTTCAACTCGGTGATCTCTTGGCTAACTTGCTTACCCCCACTTGTTATTCTAAGTGTGGGGTAGGATTTTGATCTTCTAATTAGGGTATTCCTTGAGTTATGTTTTACAGGGCTCCGAAGCGATTCAAGACCACCAGTGCAGATAGGGCGCAGCGATCCTCGGCTCGTCAGACCAGGGCTCCACCAGCCCCGACACCGGCGGTTGTGGCCGTCATCCCACAGGCTGTTCCGGCCCCCATGATCCCTATTGCCAGTATTCCAGCTGCCGCTACTGGGGCCTTACATCCTTTCATCGCTGCCCTTGAGCCACACCAAATGGAGGTCTATCAGAAGATCAAAGACATTCCTCCGGCTAAGGTGGCAGTTCTTTCTTTAGACAGTCTCAAGGACCACAACCCGGCTTGGCACTCCACCGTCGACACCGCCCTTCATAAAGCCGATTTGCGAGTTCTGACCACTCATGGTTCCCCCTACCCGCTTGTCGCCCTTCAAGAGTTCTGGAGTTCGTTCCGGCGCCTCACTCTGAAGCCCACACGTGATCAGATATTCGTATCCTTTCACCTCGGTGGTGTTCTCCACGAGAAGTCCATCCACAGTTCGGCCACCTGGTGGATCCACACGCAAACCTCAATAAAACATTCGCTGGCTTCAAGGACACATACTCCATCACGAGTGCTCCTTACCCAGAAGTGTGGAAGTGGGCCGCTGGCCTAACCGAGATCGATCCTATCGTCAACCCCACGGTGGGTGATATTGCTAACCCTATTCTTAAATTCTTACATTATGTTTGGGTGCAGTCTTTGTGTTATTGCAGCAAGACGAGCCGTCACCTTGTTTCTTTGGAGGAGCTCGTGTTATTCCGTGCTTTAGAGGAGGATGCAAACTTCCATCCCGGATGGTGGCTTGCATGATTTTTCCACAAGCGCACTACCACCAAGAAACTCCCTTCTGAGCTTCCAGGCGGACCTTTCATTTCTTGTCTGATTGACAACCTCCAGCTCGGTGACAAATGGGGCCCCGCTATTCCTCGTGTCCCGATTGAGCATATAGGTGTCGAACTCGCCGTAGCACGGGGCATCGACCTTTCGTTGGACTTTGAGACTTGTAAATCGCTTCCCCACCGCATCCCACAGCCGGTTCCACGCCCCCATCGCGCCCGCAAATGGCCGCTGAGATTACTGAGCGGCTGGCGCATATTGAGCAGTGGCAGCTAGACTACTCAGCTGGTTCGCTTCAATGGCAGAAGGGCCGAGTAGCACATGAGGAGACCCAGAACGAGCGATGGAACATTCTACAGCAGTTCATGGCCGACCAGGCTGCCAGACAGAGGGATGATCTCGCTTGGTGACAGCAGATGGAGCATCGGTTTGGCATTTCACCTTTAATGACCCCGCCTCCACCCCCACCTGCGGAACAGTGATCAGGTTGTTTCTACCCTTTCCATTTCTTTTCTTTCTTCTTTTCAGGTTTCGATCCAATTTTATTCTGTGTGGATCCGGGGCACTTGTCCCGGTATCCTTTTGATCTTTTTTATGTTTGTGTTTTGTAGGTTATTGAGTGGCTACTTCACTCCGCTCTAGCCTCTCCGCGTTCATCCACTACACCGCCCATCACCCTCCAGGTTCTTCGTATCTCTCTACTTTAGTGTGGTCCTGTGAGGACACAGAACCGTCTAAGTGTGGGGTAGGATGTTAGAGAACCATGCATGATATTGATTGCCTATATCTTTGTGTGCCTCGTGATTCCTTTCCAGTCTCTCTAGCATTAGAATGGCTCAGTTCTTGATTTTTGATGTTAAATTGTTCAATCCTTCATAATGATGCTTAGACTGCTTAACCTAGAACTTGAGAACCAACATGTTTACTTTGATGCTAAATTGCCTGGTCAGAACAGAATTTTAAAATCACACTTGTAGTTTGTAGCCTTGATTGCATGAAAATGACCGAATCCGACTAGCAAACCAACTGTGAGCTTTTGATCCGTTGCACGTAACTTGCAATTTCAATTCTTTTTGAGTGGTTTTCTGTTTGCTTGAATGAGTTAGAATTTGCATGAAACCTACTCGAGACCACACGATGACACGAGTTCTAGAATGATAGGGGCACCTAGATTCAGCTACTAAGCCAGTTAGCCTACCAAATGATAAATCCATTAGGTCTAAACCCTTGAGTTTGGCCTGTTCTTTCGATTCGATAATACATTACAGCCATTTCCCATTCTTTCATTCCCCGTTGATCCCCTGTGGCTGTAGTTCTAGATTGACCTACCGGAAGTCGGTTTGTGGTAACCTGCCTGAAGCCATTAAACAGGTGGTCTTAGCTGTTATGTCCAGACGTGTAAACTCCTCTAGCAACTAAAAGAAAGAATCGGCACAAAAGAAGAAAAAGAGTAGTAAATTTCAAAAAAAATGAAAAGAAAGAGAAAAAAAATCAGAAAAGCCAAAAAGTTTCAAGTTTTCATTTCAATAAACGTTCTTCTCCCTACATATGGAAGAACGAAGTCAAAAGAAAAGTTAGTAAGAAAAGAAATGTGTAAAGAAAATAAGTGCTAAGTTGCTTGAGGGTATCATAGGACGAGCGTTCACTATTCCACCCGCGTCTGGTTAGACGGTAGGAAGCCATAGGCTAGATTCGAGGGAAGTTAGTCGAAAGCTACACCGCACCAAAGCCATCATCATATTTTCCCATCATCCATCTCATTATAAACCCTTGTAGTGTAGAATTCGTTACAGTCCTAGCAGGGAAGTCCTTCTTGACTGGTTACTCGTGTTGTCACAGTGGTGGAGATGTGGTCGAAGTGCAAACTTATGACAGAATTCAGTAACAGAAAATGATTGAGAGCTTAAACACGTCCTTAAACACAGAGAGTGAGAGTTCCCATTGTACTATATTTTCCCTGTGTGAGGAGTCTGATCGGTCAGGTCAAATTCGTGAATAATTGGTTACAATTACTTGTCGTGTGCAGTTTATTAGTGAGACCAGGTTGTTTGGCTGTTCTGTATGCATATTAGGTTTCTTGTTCTAGGAATTATCTGTCTAATAATTCATTGTGTTTGATTGAGCTTCAATTTGATCGATCTTATCATTTGTGAACATGAGCGTTTCTATTCAGTTGCTTGAGGACAAGCAAAAGCTTAAGTGTGGGGTATTTTGATGACACTCGAATTGACGTGATTAACAGCCTCATTTAAGCGACAGTTCATTGTTTAAGACACGGCTTTTAGGGTAGAATAGTGAATATTCACTCAACCGATTCATCTCATGCCTTTTGTGTTACCTTGGCCCATTTCGGGTCTATTTGATGGTTTTCTAGTGTTTTCGTGTTAGCACAGGTGTTCGCCATCAAATACGGTAGCCAAGGACGTGTCTAAGGCACTGGAACCCCGAAGAATCACACCCGAATCAACCAGAAAAGTCATTCAACTCAAAAGGAATTCCTGCTCTATTTTACACGCAGATTTTGGCAAAATACCCTTGAGTTTTCGCCGAAAATACAAGAAGGAATCAACTGCCCCTCCCAAGAAGAAGTTTTCGGTGAAAACCTTGGGAAGTTTTCGCCGAGAACCCTAAGCCATTTCAGCCGGAAGAAACAGACGGATCAAGCCAACTTTTCAACAGGTATTTTCGCCAAAAATCTCCTTGTATTTTCGGCAAAAAATCAAGTGAAAATCAGCAGTCGCTCGGTTAGGTTTAAATACAAAATCAGCGGCTAAACAAAAGACAATTTTTTACACTTGGACGAAAATCCCAAGACTGAGGCTAGAGAGAGAACAAGTGGATAGAGTTCGAGGAGCCAGGAACGGATCGTGACGCCATCCATCCATCTCGGAGAACCAGTGCTAGGAGTTGAAGATCCAGCAGATTGAAGCTGCAAGGAGTCGTCGAAATTAGGTTTTACAGTTCTTCTCTGTCTTCCCTACCTGAGATGTATTCTTTGTTTGTCTTTCATTCTTCTGTATTGAATATGAGTAGCTAAACTCATATAGCTTAGATTAGATGAACCCTAAGTGACCCAGGGCTTAAAGCGGTCACGGATCGGCGGTGATTAGATTCGAAATTCATTCAGTTTCTCCTTCATGTTTGATTTGTTCTTTGTTCTCTGCGTTTCTTGTCTGGTTTGGCCACCTAGATTAGATTCTTGTTAAGCTAAGGATAGAAGCGAACGCTCGCCTTACTTTAAAACACCAAATAGAACAATTAACCTAATCATTGGAGTGTGCCTTTCGTAGGAACCAATTAGGGTTGATCCATTGCAAGAGTAACTCATTTATCGTTAGAATTTGCACCAGTTAGTTAAGTCGTTGCGAGAGGCGACCGTACTCGGGCGACTAATTAATCTTGGCAGCTAGATCGGATAGAGCGAACGTTCGCCAGTCTTAAACCTAAGGGTCAGGAGTTATGATGGTGTCTGTGAACTGAATGAACTAGAATCAAAAATCGCTGGTCTGTTGCTTGCCGCTACTCTGGTGATCTAAGGGGATTCGAAATCTAAGCTTGTCTGTCGTCTGTCTTAGTCAATCACTCAACCTTTCTTTGCTTTAATTTCATTTCAATTTATCCTTGCAATTTTAGTATAGAAGTCGTGGAACTCACACCACGCACTAAGTGTTTAACCTTGAATTTAATTGCCAACATATTTGAGTAAGGAAGTAGAGGAGACCCGTGGAATACGATCTACCCTAGCTTCACAGCTTGGTAGTTATTTGATTGACCACTATTCTGCAGTACATCACGGAGCAGTGGATCATGAGACGGTGTAATGGCAACTTGGAGGGTTGCTCTCAAGCCGTTGGGCCCATTTCCGTTGTAAATGATTTGACGTTTAATACCCTGGTTTTATGGTTGGTATGAAAGTAGTTGGTCAAAGTTGTATTTTCAACCTTTGAGTCATCGTCTGTCCCGGGACAAGTTGTCGTTTTTCGTTTCATAAAATTGGGGTGTTACAGAAATCTTGCAACAATGGTTGAATTGAGATGATATAATCTCTTAGAACACGCTCCCTTCAATACCTAGACCTACAATCCATGTAATCTAAGCACTCTCATGCATTACATCACATTGAATAGACCAATTTAAGCAATCATGGCATAAAATGGAGTTAACAACAAGTCTAAAGATCATCTTCATACAACCACAATCATTCATAGCATGTTTATCCAATCATCTCTCTATCATAGCACAACTAAATCTACCCATCGAAGATGAACCTAGGAACTTAGCCAGACATGGCCAAGGGAGTAATGAAAAGAGAAGGGAAGTTGATCACCAAGAACACCATGGAGTGAATCCTTGAATCAATCTTCAAATCTCCACTTGTAAGCTCCTCTCCCTAGGTTTGTTGACTTCAATCCAAGCTCCAATTGCTCCAATTAGCTCCACTTAGCTCCAGAAATGAGTCCTATGGTTTATGGGGTCGTAGGTATGTGTTTGGGGTTCAAGAGAGATCAAAGAATGCCCCCAAAAGAGTAAAAAATGTGGGTATTTATAGTGCAGGGGGCAATGCACAGCGAGCACCTATGCACGGCGTGCACCCCTGCACTCTGCATAAATCCCGAACTTGTAGTGGCCCTAGCTCCCTCTTCCGGACTCCGATTGACCTCCCGTTTGCTCCTATGTGCTCCTTGTCATCCGTACTTCGATGCCATAACATGAAAATGCACAGAGGTAACTCCAATAGACCAAGAATTTGGCTCCAAAGAGGCGAACGGACAACAAATGGACATTTGCGCAAAATATCAATAAAAGCATATAGAGCATGGCATCTCACGATCAAACACGGGTATTTCGTAGGCCAATCATAGGGTCAAAATGCATTAAATAAAACATCAGCAGACGTTCGCTAACTATCCTTATTTGAACAGGAAACTAATCTAGGTGATCAACCTAGAAAAGAAACATAGATTAAGAACAAACCAATTATTAATAAGAAACTATCTGAATTAAAACCTAATTATCGCCGATCCGTGACCGCTTTAAAGCTCCAGGTCACTTAGGGTTCATCTAATATAAGCTTAACAAGTTTAGCTACTCATGTTTGAAATAAGAGAACCGAAAACAACAAGAGAATTCATCATACAAAGGAGGAACAAAGGAGATCTGAAAAACCTAATTCTGATGATTTCATGAAGCTTCAATCTCGATAAATCTTCACTCCTAGCTCCGAGCAACTCCGGGATGGAAAGACTGTGATAGAATCTCTCCGAGAACTCCAAGAAACGCTCTAAACTCTCTCCTATGTGTGTAGGTAGTCTGAAATTCGAAATCCCCTCAATTGGTGTAGAATGGTTTTTTAAATAGGGATTTACCAATGCTGGCCCGGATTAGGCCCAGTTTTTCGGTGAAAATACTGAGGTTCTCACCGAAAACTTATGTATAAAGTATTTCATAATCGGCGACGAGAATTTTTTGCGCTGCCTTCACAATGTTCTCGGTGAGAACATTGAAGTTCTCGCCGAGAACTTCTTCATTATCTTCTGAATTATTTCGACGAGTTCTGACTGGTTTCTTGGACATTTTCTCGGCGAGATTATAGAAGTTCTCGTCGAGAACTTGAGTGTTGGGCACTTTCCCATGCTTCTTTGATCGGTTTGAGTTTTCTAATGATCCTGAATCACTTCTTGAGGTTCCATTGCATCTCGAACACGTCTGACGGCTACATATTTGATGTCAAAAACCTGTGTACTCAAAGAGACACTCAAAAATACATCAAATCGACCCGAAACGGGCCAAAGTAACTAATTCGGTAGGAAATAGCGTTAATGAATGAAAACCCACTAAACTACCCCAAAAATTGTGTTACAAGTAATGAAATGTCGCTTAATCGGGGCTGATAGTCACGATTATTTTAGTGTCATCACCTAGTGACTAGTTACATGGTAAAATAACTAGTTACATAATAAGACAACTAGTTACACGACTTTCTATGATGAGTCTCGTAACTAGTTACGAGCAAAAATAATTATTTAACTAATTATAACTTAATTCCCTAGAAAGCGGAGAGAGCTCCGAAAATACATATTTAATCTACCACCTCAATTTTCATCGCCGATTGCCAGTGGCATTGAGGAATCAACGATTTATCCGCAAGTTCCTACATTGGGAGTTGTCTAGGCAACCATGGTGGTTCCCAACATCACAGCTGAATCATACAACAAACAATGTTCCTCCAAAGAAAAGATTCCAAGAATCACCATCAACCCCACCTCGCTTGATCGCCATCGAACTCCTTCCATTCCAGATTCCCTCAATCGATCGGTCAACAACTTAAAAGTAGAATTCCGATGTCAACATATCCTCCACCTTTCAACGTATCCTGAAGAATCTTAATCTCTTATTTCACATTCCCATCTTCACAGAACCCACTGATCAGCAAGCTACAAGTGAAAGCATTAGGCTTGTGTTGTGACCTTTCTCTAACACGTCATCCCAAAGCTTCTCGGCCTCGCTCAGCTCACTTCTAGAGAACATCCCTGAAATAAAAGTATTGTAGGTTAGAAGACTTGGGCTCGAACCCATCTCAAACTCATAAGAAAAAGGCTTTTTAACATCGAATACCTAACGGTGGCTTGTAATCGATAAATTTGCAACAAAGAGCAGAGCTTTGTACGTAGTTCTTCTTGAGCATATTGTGAAAGAGGTTATACGCTTCACCAGCTCTCTTATCTCAACTGAACGCCTCAATCATGACTAAATAAGCAACATCATTCGCTCGATTTCCATATCACTCATAACCTTGATAGTGTTGGTGAGCCTTCCTTGCTTGCGATATCCATCCATCAAGATGGCATAGGTTGTAGGATCAAGGAGTCAACCTTTATCCAAAAGATTTAATCATTTTTAGCTTTCTTCATATTTCCTTTTGAATAATACCAGCTGAGACCCATGGTGTAAGTCACCACATTTGGGATCATCCTCATCCCAAGCATTTCGTCGAACACTTTGGAATGTAGCTTCCATGTCATTCATTTTACACAAAGCATTGATCGAAATATTGGCGGTAAACACATTGGGAACGACTCTGTACTTATCCTTACAATCTTTGAACATGAAGTGGAGGAGATCGTACTTGCTATTATGGAAAAACGCGTTGAGTAGAGTGTTCAAATACCTCATCGAGCGTTGCACCTTGAAATCCTCTATACGGATGAACGCCTGTAGGGAGAGCTTTGGCTTCCCTCGAGCCTGTTGTCGGACGAGGTGGTGGTTCCTGATCCGGATTCGAACCCGGATGGAGTAGTGGAACCTCCTGAGGTGTTGGGAGACCCACCGCCCGATGAGCTGTCGCTGTCGACTTTTGCAATGTTATGAGACAATTTTACCCCTCCATGTTTTTTTGAACGATAGTGCTTGAATAACATTCATTCACTTGTCTATTTGGATACGAGTCATACCGAAAGATAAATCATACCTTCCCATCGATGAATTTAAAATCATAAATATCTGTGATCTTGTTGGGTGACTTGAAATACAAGAAAGCTTCTCACTTTTAACATAAACGTATATGAAAGGCAAATCAATGTCATGTTTTCTTATTATTGATTTACATGGATGGATTTGAATTTTTTCTCATAAATGGGTTCATAAAAAAATCAGTTCTCAAAATAGAGTAGCTTAATAATTATTTCTCAATCTAAGGTGAAATATACTAACTAGGAATTAAGATCGTTTAACTAACAGACGATAAACAATGTTGCCTAAGAGTTAGGCGAGTTTCTTGACACGTCAAAAGTAAATGGAATAAATTCGCATATGATCTAGGCGATTTACACAATCAAGAAAATGATTTAAGGAAACACTTATTGAACTATATATATATTTTATTTTCCGTTGGATGTGGAGAGAAATGTACATATAATTGCACAAAGAGGGACACGTGGAAAAAACATGTTAATGAATCCGCCTAACCCTTAGGTGACATTGCTTTATCACCTGTCAGTCAAGCGATCTTAGTACCTAGTCAACATATTTAATCCTAGATTGGGAACTGACAAATGAAGTATTCTATTTTAGGAATTATTTTTACGAATAACCCTATTATGAACAAAGTTCATTCGATTCTGCTATGCTACTATTGATTTTTCCACACTGATATAAGACACACATGGAAACTTATATGTTAATGAGCGACCAATAAAATCATTTATCCATATAACCTACAACTACGTCAGCAAAAATCACTTAGAATGAAATTTGATGATACCTTATTCTTGAGTTGAAATTATATTGTAACCCTACATGCATGGGTAAAAATCTAATGTAACCAATAATAGTAGCATCATAGTAATTATATATAGGCTTGAAAATTTGTTAGTGGTTATAATCTCTAAGAACACTAAACTTTGCAGGTTTTTGTTAACCACAAATCGCATGTGTGGTTAGTAGTGCGGTTTGTAGTTATCATTAAAAAAATGAGTTTGTTACAAATGAGTTCACGTACATCCAATATCTAATGTTTGCTTTCCTTGAACCACACATTGAATCTTGATAATCAACTGAATGTATCGAAAGAAATTAAAAACTAAATTTCATGACTCATATAAAGTCCTAACTCATCAAGTCCTAACTCATCAAGATTTTTAGTTGTCTTCATTAGTGTTGTAATCTTTGAAAATTTGACATGATATTGACGATTTCAAGCCAATGTATTTTTTAAATTTTGCTTATGTAGTTAACAGCACTGCATAACCGCGGTACAGTTAGTGGTTAACCGCAAAAACATGTGGTTTGATTTTGGTTAACAATTTTGAAGAAAATGTAGTGTGGTTAACCGCAAGCGCACCAATTTTCACCCTTATTAATTATTTATGTGGGTCAGAAGGCCTACATGACACCAATGCCATTTTATATTATTAGCATAGCTGACAAACAATATACATGCAACACATACGTCAAAAAAATATAAACATGTAAAAATAAGACATAAGAAAATTTATAACTAAAAAATAAACGAAAAAATATAATATTTTTCAAATCATTTCATGATGAATTCCTTGGCTTCGACAACAGAGTGGTGGCACAAATTGCACTCAAAACCGCCACCACGGCTCCCAACACAAACGCCGGTGAGTTCCCACCGCTGAATAGAGCGTCAAATGGCCCACTCCCTAATGAAACCACCATTTGCGGTAGACAAATCGCTAGATTCAGAACTCATAGCGAGAACCCCTGCCCTGCTCCGGATCCCTGCGAGTAGATCGACACCATCGCGAATGGAATGTTGTATGTCACTGCCAGCGGCAACCCCAATATACCGAACACCGCCAACGAGGCGCTCTTAATACTCGACGATGGCCCCGTATATCCTCCACCACCATGTTGTCGCTCTGATTCTGCTGCCTTGCTGATGAACACCGTCATCGCGAGGCAAATCCAAGGATGAGATTCACGCCTCCCCATAGAAACTTCGCTCCCAATTTCCTAGCCAAGGGATCGATTGCCAAAGAGAAGATTAGGAGGACGATCGAATTGATCATCAACCCTATTGATCCGGCCCGAACTCCTCGATCATACAATTAGATCTGACTCAAATTCATTCCAGAATCTCCACCGTACACTTCCCTCCCCATCCAATCAGTGTTGTATAGCACCCATGGGAACCACGCGAACCAGTTTAGACACGTTACCAGTAAAAGCATCCACGTTGGCCTATCCATATTTTTCAACGCTCTCAAGAAACTTGTCAACCCTCCTATGTCATTGTTTTCTATTTCGCTGACGTCACCTGAATCGACATTTCCTTCATTCGCTTCAGGACTCCAGCGTTGCTCTCGAACGTAAGCCAGTGCAACAGTGTTTAGGACGAGGAGCAACACCACTGAAATGAAGAAGCACGACTTGAGATTTGCACAGAAAATGTCGCAGGCGGGTGTGTGGGAGAATTTGAAGATCTTGTATAGGCTGTCTTGTGCGCCGGCGAGGTACCCAAGGATGTTTCCGGCGCCCATGAAGAACGAAAAGAGGGAGTTCGAAAATCGGGTGAGCCTCTGGTTGTCACCGGAGAGGTCGGCGAGCAAGGCCCGACACGGTTCCTGAAGCATGTTGTTGGAGACATCGAGGACCCAAAACCCGACAACGAAAACCACGATGGCCCTTACTCTTGGTCGACCCTTGTCGAGAGAGTCACCGTAATAATAACCTATGTCAGCGGCGTATCCAATTAGGAAAACAGCAACCACGACGAGGATGGTGCCAGCAAAGATGAAGGGGCTACGACGGCCGAACCGGCTAGTTGAACGGTCGCTGAAGTAGCCAACGATCGGTTGGACCAGTATCCCAGAGATGGGACCACATAGCCAGATGAGTGCGGCCCACTCGTGGGGAATCCCGAGGAGCTGTACGTATGGGGTCAGAAGGGATAGTTGGAGGGCCCATCCGAACTGTACTCCAGCCGCGATTGAGGCCACGGCGGCGATCTTCTTCACAGGGCTCGGAGCCAACTGTTGTGATGACGGTAGTGAAGCAACTACAGTTTCCATTTCTACTGCTAATCAAAATTCAATAGACTTTTGATGAATTGAAATGTCGATCCTGTTCTTTTGGAGATTAAAAATGTTGGGAGTATTTCATTTTCTTTTATAGAAGGGAAATGTGAAAGTCAGTATTTACGTATAATATTTTTCTTTTTTTTAATCGTTGTTTAGTTCTTTGGAAGTTTGCTCGTAATTACTTTCCTTTTAATGTTGTTATGGGTTTTAACAAAAATTAGGATTTACGTATAAGGATTAATAAACTGAATTGGAAATTTTTGTTTGGGATTAATTAATTGTTGTTTTGAAAATTATTGTTTTGGGAAATTGTTGACACGGTGTAATCGAAGTAGATAATGCATGCAAGGTACGTCATTATGATCAAATTTTAAAGGGTTTTTTTGGGCATAGGAATGGAAAAACAATGAGAGTTCCAACGAATTCTATTCAAACCAAGATTTAATAGGTGCAGGTAGAAAATTAATTTCACTCGGATTGTTTTCGAATGACAATTTGAATATAATAAATCTACTTCATGGAATGGAATCTATTCTGAATAGGTGATACCTGATTTGTGATGGATAAGGATAAATATTATCAACTCTCTCATGATTTAAATTGCCTATCTGATAAAACAAGAAAAATTGAAATAATATTTATTATATTCTAGCATTTTGTATCTTATATCTATAAATACATTAAGGGAGAAATCCTCTTTTTTCAGTTGACACGTCAGCTTTTTGAGGATTTTAGAGCTTCTCCTTCATTCTGGAAATGAGGGTATTTTGGATAAAATTGATTTTGATACACATTTTTGCTCTTCTACTATGCAAAGTTAACAAACATACCATTTTACTATTTTCTAACTGATTTAACACCCTCTACTTTGAAAAGTTTAACAAATATGCCCCTACATTTTTCTTTTCATATATTTTTCGTCTAATAAGTTGATTATACGTGCTACGTCATATTATTTGTCCACAACATCACTGACCGGGATGTCCACAAGGTGAAAATATTTAAATTAAAAAGAAAAGAAAACGAAAAGCATTATAATCACCATTATGTACAGATGTGTTTTCGGGGTATTCCTTTTTCTTTTTCTTTCTAATTTAAATAATTTTGGTTTGTGAACATTCCAATCAACGATAAGGTGTACAAATAATATGAAGTAGCACGTATAATCAACTCATTAGACGAAAAATAGATGAAAAGATAAATGGAGAGGCATATTTGTTAAAATTTTCAAAGTAGAGGGTGTTAAATCGGTTAGAAAATAGTAAAGGGGTATGTTTGTTAACTTTGCATAGTAGAGGGGCAAAAAGGTGTATTAACCATTTTTTAATTCTTTTCTCATTTACAAGGATCGAACTTTCAACCTTATGGTGAAGAGACAAGGTGAACAAGAAAGCATAATTATAGTGCTTTTGTTTATCATATCCCAACAATTTTTTTTACCAACATATTCAATAAATTATTTATATTTCTTTTTAATCATAATAAATTATTATTAGGATTTTCTATAACAAGTCATCATATATTTAAAATAGAAATAAAATAGGTAGAAAAATTCAACGACACGTCTAAGTAATCTAAATAAAAATAGAAAAAATAATTTTCCACTAAAAATTAACACAAAAAATCGGCCAATGGGCCGATGATAATCTAGTTTCTGTAAATACATTAATTTCTCTTTTTCAGTTGACACGTCATATTTTTTTGGGATTTTAGAGCTCCTCCTTCATTCTGGAAATGAGGGTATTTTGGATAAAAATTGATTTTAATACACATTTTTGCCCTTCTACTATGCAAAGTTAACAAACATACCCTTTTACTATTTTCTAACTGATTTAACACCCTCTACTTTGAAAAGTTTAACAAATATGCCCTTACATTTTTCTTTTCATATATTTTTCATCTAATAAGTTGATTATACGTGCTACGTCATATTATTTGTCCACAACATCACTGATCGGGATGTCTACAAGGTGAAAATATTTAAATTAAAAAGAAAAGAAAACGGAACAACATTATAATCACCATTATGTACAGATGTGTTTTCGGGGTATTCCTTTTTCTTTTTCTTTCTAATTTAAATAATTTTGGTTTGTGAACATTCCAATCAACGATAAGGTGTACAAATAATATGAAGTAGCACGTATAATCAACTCATTAGACGAAAAATAGATGAAAAGATAAATGGAGAGGCATATTTGTTAAAATTTTCAAAGTAGAGGGTGTTAAATCGGTTAGAAAATAGTAAAGGGGTATGTTTGTTAACTTTGCATAGTAGAGGGGCAAAAAGGTGTATTAACCCTTTTTTAATTATTTTCTCATTTACAAGGATCGAACTTTCAACCTTATGGTGAAGAGACAAGGTGAACGAGAAAGCATAATTATAGTGCTTTTGTTTATCATATCCCAACAATTTTTTTTACCAACATATTCAATAAATTATTTATATTTCTTTTTAATCATAATAAAATATTATTAGGATTTTCCATAACAAATCATCATATATTTTAAATAGAAATAAAATAGGTAGAAAAATTCAACGACACGTCTAAGTAATCTAAATAAAAATAGAAAAAAAATAATTTTTCACTAAAAATTAACACAAAAAATCGGCCAATGGGCCATGATAATCTAGTTTCTGTAAATACATTAATTTCTCTTTTTCAGTTGACACGTCAGATTTGGATTTTAGAGCTCCTCCTTCATTCTAGGAATGAGTGTATTCTGGATGAGATATGATTTTGATAAACAAAATTTTTTATTTCTTTTCTCATGGACAATGTTCAAACTCTCATCCTTATGGTTACGAGGCAAGATGAACAACCAACAATGACACACCAAATGATTATAATATTTTATATTTTAATAAAAGAAAAGTGGCAGTGTTTTAACGTAACAACAAGAAAGCATAATTATAATACTTTTGTTTATCATATTCTCAACAACTGATAACAATTTTTTAAATTTTTACCAATATATTAGTTAAATTATTTATATTTATTTTTTATCTTAATAAATTAGAATTACGATAGTAACAAGTTATTATATATTAAAAAGTAGAAATAAAAAGATAGAAAAATTCAACAACCATCTAAGTAATCTAAATAAAAACAATTTTTCACTAAAAAATTAATGCAAAAAATTGACCAAATGGCCGATGATAATCTAGTGTATCTTAAAATATTAATTGTTAAATTTGAACTTCATACTTATTTTCCTAATAGTAAATAAACTTAATGTTTCACGACAACAACCCTCAACTCACTATGAGTGATACAAAAAAAATTCTTATGTTCAATATGAAAACTACAAGTGGACGTTTGTCACTATTTTGAAGGGAGACATCTAACTGTTGCAGTATCAGTATCAGATGAAACAGAGTTGTTGGAGTTGAGGGTAACTCGCCTAAGCGGAGCCAACAACCAAGAGTTAACCTCATCTCTCCATGTGGACCAACTAAGAATGTGGGAGGTCCTCATTATATGTCAAGGGCTTGGTGCGAAAATTAATGCGCACTAAGTTTTACTCACTAGATTGCTCTAGCGAGATCGTTATTTCTCAAAGGTCTTTCTTTCTCTATTACTCAGAAATGTGTGTTAAAGCTAATCGGGGTATGTGTCGTTTGGTTTGAAATTGGTTTGTGAATGAAATTAACTAAGAATGCAATAAGAACAAGTAAAGCAGATTGGGGTTTTGAATATAGACTAAGGCGGTTGTTCAGACTCGAATCCACGCTAGTTCGGTTAAGATGGATGAAGTAATGCAATCTCAGTTTCAACAGACTTGATGACTCGACATTTCCTTTTGTAATCTCTACTCCATGGTCAGGCCGTAGAGATTCTATTCTATCAAAACTACAAGCTCTATGGTCAAGCTAACTTGCAAATAATCAAGAACGAACAAGAATGATAAAATGCCACACGATCATGCAAAGAGATTAGGTCCTTCCAATCCTATGGTCAAGCTATTGGAGAACCTAACGACCTCCTAAACTCTAGAATGAAATGCGTTCATGGTCAGACCCGCAAATCAAAGATAAACTCAGAAACTAACAATTGATCAAGTTGTCAGGATCAAAACGTTTAAATTAGGGTTTAGGAGAAAACGCATCTAAGTCTGAATAAACATCGATTAACATAAACGGGTTAGAAACCCGAAATCATCCATACAAAATCCTAGCTAACACTTCATCTAATCTAAACAACCCTAAGAGTTTAGCTCGACATCACTACAGAAGGAATCACAGAAACAATGGAGAAGAAAACCAGAGAAGAAGACATTTTACTCCGAGATAACCTAATCCTGATGAATCCTAGAAACTCCTGAGTTAATCCTCGCTTCCTCTCACTCAATCGTCACTTCAAAGCTCCGAGTTCTCCCTCCGAGAGTGTCTGGTTCGTCGGGGAAGAAAGAAGAATGAATTGTTGTCTGTTTTTCACTTGAAAACCCTGTTTTTTCCTCTGGAATCCGTACTGTCAAAAAGTGCGCCCGACGGCACTTAAAAAGTGTGCCGACGCACTTTTCGAAGTTGACGAAAAATTTACAGAGCGGTGAAATAAAAGTGCGCCTGGCAGCACCAGAAAAGTGTGCCGGCACACTTTTCACCAATTTCGGTGCACTTTTTTCCACTGAAAACAATCTTCAGCTCCTTCGATGATTCCCGCTCCGTTTGAACTCTGAATTGATCCCCGTTTGAAGTGTCGAGCTCGTGAAAAGGTTCTCCACAACGTGATAACCTGAAATCTCAACAAAAACAACTCGAAACGACATCAAATGGCCCAAAAGAGGACCAACGGGGGATAAAACAAATTTTCATAAAAATCACTCGATAACATCACAATTCGGTGTCAAACAAGGGAAATGTTTGCTCAAATGTGGCGAGATAAATGCGGTAAATCTAACATCATCAGGGCTCAAGGCCATTCTAACAAACTCCATCCAAATCTAAATCTTATAGGATGCATCTACATGTGACAAGTGTTGACTACTGAACACAATGACTAGCAGGCAATGCCAAACTTGGGGCTCAATTCATGGTTGCACAACTACAATATGATCCAACACAGAAGTAGGGCCTGAAAGAATGTTTGGGTTGCACAACTTCTTTATTATCCAACACGAATGTATGGTCTGAAATAATGTTTGATGCTCAAAAGAAGGAGCAATTTACGTTTATACTGTAATTGAGTGAACACTCCCACACCACATACATATTTTTTTAACATTACCTAAGCAACACAGACAACTCAGGTTTAGAGTGAGGTGTTTTTGGATCATTATGTCCCAACTTTCGTCTTCGTGACGTTAATTGATGCACATTCGACATACCACGCTAGCTTCAATAGTTACTTATTACCTTACTAAGCATTTTTAATTGAGAATATAAGTATGCAAAATTAGATAGGATGAAATCGACGGATAAAACACATGGTTTTAAAACCCTTCATATTTTTATGGTACACTTCGTAATACCTCCCCAATTTATCCCCCTAACCAACTATTCATCTCCTACCTCGATATCTCTCTCCGTCTATGTGCTGATGTGTCCTGATTTAATGTTAAAAATATGATAGTTGGACGGAAGGACTCAAAATGCAAAGTGGGTAAAGTAGGAGGTGATAAAAAAGTGATTTATAGCGTTTTGGGCTATATGTTAAGTTGACAAAGTAGAGGGAGGAAAGAAGCTATTTTCCTTATTTTTTCATACATATAATGTCAAGTATCATAACTTCAGTGACCTATTTGCTATTTTCTCCTTTCTATATTTTTATATAAGTTGGCTATTTGTCTCTCTTTACTTTACTTTTGGCATTTACTGCAAACTCATTTCTAATATGGTATCAGTGGTTCAATCAAAACGAGTCGTTTTCGTCTAAACGCTTCCGTCTTTTCCATTTTCTTTTTCCCAAAGCGTATTATGTACGCTTCTTGTTTCTTCCTCGTTTCTTGCGAGTGCTTTCCATCTTCTTTTCATCTCCGGTCAAATCTCCGATCATCGATTCAGCGATGGTGCGTGCTAATGGTTCCAATCCATCGCCGGTGCCTTCTTTCGATCAGGATCATCCCTATCACATCAGCACGGGTGATAACCCTGGTCTTCTTCTCGTCAATTCAGTTCTCGTCGGTGCTACCGATTATTTTGCCTGGGCTCGATCTCTCCGGATGGCGCTCGTCGCCAAGAACAAGATTGGGTTCATTGACGGGACAGAGCTTGCACCGGATCCCTCTGAAGCTTCATTTACCGCATGGCGTCGGGCAAATGTTCTGGTACTTGACTGGATTCTCAAAGCCGTCTCGTCGAAATCGCGCAATCCGTCCTCTGGCTTGACTCGGCTCGTGATGTATGGCTTGACCTACAGGAGCGTTTCAGTCGGAGCAACCTGGTTCGCATCAACGATCTGCACGATCAGATCTCGTCCTTCAGACAGGGGACTCTCTCGGTGACGTCCTATTACACTCGCTTCAAAGTGCTCTGGGACGAGTTCGCCATGTTCCGACCAGTGCCGGCCTATTCTTGCCAGTCACGGTGCTCCTATGGTGCGCTCACGAAGGTCCGAGACCACTTTAGATCGGAGCAGATCATTCGTTTCTTGCGTGGCCTCAATCCCTCATTCTCGGCGGTGCGATCCCAGATTATTCGTACGGATCCCCTTCCGACCATTAATATGGTTTTTCCATGATACCTAAGAGGAACAAGAAATCTCTGGGGCAGAGGAGGAGTTTCAATGGCACAACAAGCCGCTGGGATCGTTGAAGCATCGGCACCTAGGGCGTTTGCAGCTAATTCGGCTGGACAGTCTATTCGAGGAAAGCGTCCGATTTGCTCACACTGTGACATTATCGGCCATACTGTTGACAAATGCTACAAAAAGAATGGCTTCCCTCCAGGCTATCGTACTAAGCGTGCTGCGAATTCTGTTCAGTCAAATCCAGCTCCAGCTGATGACTCTGCTTCTGGTTCTCAGTTACCGGCAAAATCAGATGCTCCTCAACAAGACTCGGACACCGTATCCATCACCAAAGATCAGTACCAGACTTTATATTCCCTATTCCAGGATCATAGTTCTGCGGGTGACGTTCTTGGGCCGATGCCAAGCGTTCATTGTGTTACTTCCACCAATGGAGCGTCCACTAGCATGCCTGCTGTCCCTTCCACCAAGTCACAGCGCTGTGTGTCCATAGATGCTACTAATCGGAGGAAGACTCCCGCGAAGGATTCACATGGAAAGCCCTCTGCAGAAAAAGGTACAATTCTGTCCCTTTCTTCTAAATCTTTCAGCAATGGCAATGTATGGGTTGTGGATTCCGGGGCTACGGACCACATTGCTTATTCGATTGATTTTCTTGATCACTATCAGACTGTTTCCAACAGTTTTGTAAGTCTACCTAATGGTAGTTCAGTACCGATCACCCACATAGGGTCTATCGTGTGTAATAAGAACTTGGTTCTTCAAAATGTGCTCGTAATTCCTTCGTTCAGATTCAATCTGTTATCTGTTAGCAAGTTGAGTGCTCAGAACTCGTGTGTAGCTATTTTTTCAACTACTAGTTGTGTGTTTCAGGACACCAGGACTTCCAAGACGATTGGTACAACTGATCTTTGGAATGGACTCTACTACATGTCTCTCTCGAAGAACTCTCCTCAGCAGCATTCATGTTCTGCAACTCAGTCTTTTTTTTATCTCTGGCACTTCAGTTAGGCCACACCTCTGTTAAAGGTCTTGTTCAGTCACTAAGTCCTAAGAATCCTGAAAATTTTCATTGTGTAGTCTGTCTGATTGCTAAGCAACGGAAAGTACCATTCTCTAGTAGTGAATCATTAGCTCATAGGCCATTTTCTCTTGTACACATTGACATTTGGGGTCCCTTTTCTGAACCTACATTAGATGGTCATAGGTATTTCCTTACCTTAGTTGATGATCATACTCGATTTACATGGGTTCGATTTATGAGACTTAAGTCAGAAGCAAGGCAATTACTTGTTGATTTCTGTGTAATGGTTGAGACTCAATACAATTGTTCAGTACAAGTAATTCGTTCTGATAATGGTTTGGAATTTAACTTGCCTGAGTTTTATACCTCGAAAGGAATTATTCATCAAACTACGTGTGTCTACACGTCTCAACAAAATGGACGAGTTGAACGCAAGCATCAACACATACTTGCGGTCACTCGAGCATTATTGTTTCAATCTTCTATCCCGTTAAATTTCTGGGGATATGTTGTTTTACATTCGGTTCATTTTATTAACCGATTGCCTTCCCCTATAATCAATGGAAGTACACCTTTTGAACTGCTCTTTCATAAACCAGTAGACTATGATCAACTTCGAGTTTTTGGATGTTTAGCATACGCTTATACTATTGCTCAAACAAGATCAAAACTTGATCATAGGGCTCATCCGAGTGTTTTTTTGGGTTTCCCAAGTTCGACAAAAGGTTACATCCTTTATGATATAGTTACGAATCAAACCATCATTTCACGAGATGTAGTATTTCATGAATCAATTTTTCCATTTACTTGTCCGAAAAATTTCGTTATTGGATCGGGTGATTATGATTCCCTTATTCGATTCTTTGATTCTAAAAAACTGCAAAATAGTTCATCAGAATCTGACCAGTTGACTGAGCAAATGGGCTCTCAAAATCATCCAAGTCCAAATATCAATTCGGACCAGTCTGCCTCACGTTGGTCTTTGCCTAAGCCCAATGTTGCTCCACCTAGTCCTTTGAAAGGCTCCAACAAAAGAATCAGACGACCACCAACATGTTTGGCTGATTACTATTGTAACACAATCAATTCCCATGTCAAGTATCCTATTCAATCTTCTATATCTCTTTCTCGCTTAAGTGCTGATTATCGAAAAACCATCCTAGCAGTAACAAATGAGTCAGAACCATCTCTTTATAAGGATGTCGTTACAAATCCTAAATGGGTTGAGGCTATGACTTCCGAGCTAAATTCACTTCATACGACCAATACTTGGTCTTTCCGTTACCTCCAAATAAGAAGCTCATTGGTTGCAAATGGGTGTATAAGATCAAATACAAAGCGGATGGGTCGGTTGAACGTTATAAAGCACGTCTTGTTGCGAAAGGTTATACTCAAACCGCGGGAATTGACTATGTGGATACATTTGCCCCCGTTGCTAAAATGACTACGGTTCGAGCTTTACTCGCCCTAGCGTCCATCAAAGGTTGGTTTTTACATCAACTTGATGTAAATACGGCTTTTTTACATGGGGACTTATTTGAAGAGGTATACATGAAACCTCCTCTTGGTTTAACCTTGACTTCTCCTAATCTTGTTTGTCGATTAAATAAATCATTATATGGTTTAAAGCAAGCAAGTCGTCAATGGAATTTCAAACTTACCGAGTTTCTTCAATCCTTTGGTTTTATTCAATCCAAAGCCGATTATTCCTTGTTTACCAAACAAAGTGATGATCTATTTCTTGCCGTATTAGTGTATGTTGATGACATCATTATGACCGGTAATGACATTCAAGGGATTAAAGATCTTAAGACTCATCTTCACAACAAATTCACTATCAAAGATATTGGTGAATTAAAGTTTTTTCTTGGTCTCGAGATAGCTCGCTCTTCACAAGGTATAAGTCTTTGTCAAAGGAAATATGCTCTTGAAATAATTTCGGATATGGGATTACTAGCTAGTAAACCTCTTACTTCTCCTTGTGACACTTCTTCACGGTTATCAATAAATGATGGAAATCCTTTGGATGACCCTTCCGCTTAGCGTCGCCTTATTGGTCAACTCATATACCTTTGTACAACTCATCCTGATATTTCCTTTGTCGTTAACTACTTGAGTCAATTTGTGAGTCGTCCTTCGGATATACACCATAAGGCCGCTCTACGAGTGGTTCGGTATCTCAAAACCGATCCTGGCTATGGTTTATTCTTTCCATCAAATTCTACTTTGCAAATTCACGCTTTTTCCGACAGTGATTGGGCGGGTTGTCCTGATTCCCGACGTTCCACTACTGGTTATTGTGTTTTTCTTGGTCATTCCCTTATTTCATGGAAGTCAAAAAAGCAACCTACAATCTCTCGATCTTCTTCCGAAGCCGAATATAGAGCCTTGGCTGCTACTGCTTGTGAACTTCGGTGGTTGAAAATTTTATTTCATGATTTATTGTTTGACTTTGATTCTCCCATCTCTCTATATTGTGATAGTACTTCAGCAATTCGCATGCTTGAAAATCTGGTTGCTCATGAGCGTACCAAACACATCGAAATTGATTGTCATATCATTCGGGATTGTGTTACGTCTGGTTTCATTCGTGTTGTTCAAGTATCTACGATCAATCAGTTGGTTGATGTTATGACCAAACCTTTGGGTGCACACATTTTCTTGCCACTTGTTTCCAAGCTTGGACTGCTCAGTATTCACCGTCCAACTTGAGGGGGGTGTCAAGTATCATAACTTCAGTGACCTATTTGCTATTTTCTCCTTTCTATATTTCTATATAAGTTGGCTATCTGTCTCTCTCTAACTTTACTTTTGGCATTTACTGCAAACTCATTTCTAATATATAAATTTGGGTTTTGTAATTTTGGAAACAAAAATTCGTAACAATGTACATTCGATGGCACATTGGTCAACTATGACCAAAATCGAACAATAGTGACAGTTGAATGGCGTGACGGCGACTGGGTGGTATGATGCCATACAGGGTTGGCAGTGCTGCTAATAAAAGGCAGCCCTTTCCATGAGCATTTCTCCACATCTCCCTCTCAAATTTTCATTACGCTCATAGCAAAAGACAAAGTGTATGGTTGAAGTAGAAGGACGTAAAACGAGTAATTTATAATATAGTGAGTTATCTATTAAGTTGGAAAAGTAGAGGGGCAGGTGATATTTTAACTTTTATAAACCATGACAAACTGTGTTTTAAAACTTGTGCTAGATTTGAATTTTCAAATAAATGATTCTAGATTTGTCCATTTCGTCATAGTTTGAACCTTTGTGATATCTTTAGCCCTTCAGAAAAATGTACCAAAATTGGGCAGCTGATCCCTATCCAACCATTTCCAAGGGTTGGAAATTTCCAACCTTCATCTCAACCATTAGATCACCCTTTGACCCTTTGACCAATCCAATGGTCTAGATTGTTAGGGGTATTTAGGACTTTACACATATTATTTAATTATTATATTTAAAATTAATAATTTAATTTCCAGGGGCAATAGTTCGCTCTCCGGCGGTCGGCCACCGTCGCTAGCGACTTTTCCGGCGAGGCTCCGGTGAATTTTTTTTTTTAATTAAAAAAATTTTTTAAAGAAAATAATTAGTTAACACTTTTTTTTTGTTGTTAACTAGTTAACAATGTTTTTTTAACTGATAACAAGTTAACATGATTTTTACTTGATAACTAGCTAACATGGTTTTTACTTGATAACTAGTTAACATCGTTTTTTGTTTGATAACTAGTTAATATCATGATTTAGATAACTAGTTAACAAAAAATTTAGTTGATTACTAGTTAACACATTTTTTTGCTGTTAACTAGTTAACAATGTTTTTTAATTGATAACTAGTTAACATGGTTTTTATCTAATAACTAGTTAACAACGTTGTTTGTTTGATAACTAGTTAACAAAAAATTTAGTTGATTATTAGTTATCAAAATTAGTTAACTAGTTAACACATTTTTTTGTTGTTAACTAGTTAACAGTGTTTTTTTAACTGATAACTAGTTAACATGATTTTTATCTGATAACTAGTTAACAACGTTTTTTATTTGATAACTTGTTATCAACATTAGTTAACTAGTTATCAAATTAACATAATTAGTTAACTAGATAACTTATCAAGTTAACTAGTTAACATCATGACTAAGATAACTAGTTAACATTTTTTAAAGATGATAACTAGTTAACCAATCGAGATAACTAGTTAACAACGTGATAACTAGTTAACTCGATTAGATAACTAGTTAACAATGTGATAACTAGTTAACTCGTTAACTAAATTTAATTAGTTAACCAGTTAACTTGTTAACTAAATTTAACTAGTTAGTTAACAAATCAAGTTAACTAGTTATCAATGTCAACAACATAAAAAGTAGTGACTAAAATTGCAAATTTTAATACTATCAATCAAACTATCTATAAATAAAAATAGAGTGACTAAATTGTAATTTTTTATAATTATTAAACAATTTTGTTCATCGTCTTCGAATGCCATCGCCGTCACCGATGTTACGTTGCTACCGTTGTTCAATGAACCTTTTTGCTCCGGGACTGTTATTCCGATGGCCGCGCACTGACCACCAGCTTCCGAGTCTCCTAGTTTCGACTTCGAGCTCTGGCAAGTTTGCCGAGCAACAGAGAATGATGATTCATCAACGTCATTTGCGGAGGTGCGACGGGGTTTGACTGTTCTGGTCAGAGGGAGAGTGCAGAGGTGAAGTGGTGGGAGAGGCGTTGGGTGGAGTCGCCGTAAGGGGAAGAGGCGGTGGAGGATGATGATTCGTCATCGTCATCTGCGGCGGTGGTTTGTCAAACGGCAATGGGATGAAAGTGTATTGGGAAAGGGGAAAGAGTAGGTTACTGGTTAATTAATTTAATTTTTTTAATTTCCATTTCTGCCCTTCCCAGTGATTTATTGGAACGTTCCAACCCTTCCCGGGTTGGACGCAGATCGTGTCCCCCAAAATTGGCAAACACGGGAAACCCTTAAAAAACATTCGAATAAGAAGATAAAAAAAAAATGAGTCCAAGTTCAAAGCATCGACGTTTTAATAATTCTATAAATACATTAAAGGGAATTCTTTTTTGCACTTGACATGTCAACTCCTAGCCATTTTGAAGTCTTTTCCTTAATTCTCTTTCCTGCTAATAAAATAAGTTTTATATAATGAACACAAAAATACTAATAACGTGGGCGATGGTTAATTGGAGAGAGAAAAAAGGATTAAACAAAAATGCAAAGACCCACTAAAATAATGGCTGCTTTGTTGAATTGTTTATAAATTAACCTTTTTATGCATTATTTTTTTGCTATTTTTATTCATTGTACTTCTTAAGCATTTTTGGCTTCAAATAGTTCTAAGTAAAAATAATTTATTTAAAATATTCATTAATTGTATATTTTTTAAAAAATATATCTATTAATTATATTATGACTGAAAATTCTTATTTAAAAAAAAATTGTGGTTCATAATAGATACATCATACATTTATCAATGCAATATCATTCTAATAAAACTTCTCAAAATCAACATTTTTATTGACTTTTCATTATTGAAATAAATAAAAATATATTATCATTCCCGCCCTGAGTTGCTACGTCAAAAATTAAAAATCGACTAATGGGCCGAAAATAATCTAGTATTTTTTTTTTTTGTTGTTGTAGTCAACTCTCGCTGGAGGAAATTTAGTATTACATAGAGAGATAAATAAAAATCATGGACAAAGCCCTGTTAGTTATCACTAACTCAACATTTAGACTTCTGGCAACTCAAATCTTCATTCTTTTTCATATGAAGATTGCAGACGTTCGAACCCTAACCCACCAGCCGAAACCTTATCACCATCCACCAGCAATGGCCGGCGGCTCTCCTCCGCCAGCCGAAACCTTCAAAATCTTCATAGCCATAAAGCTAGCCGATTGGAATGAAATATTCGATCAAGAAAAAGAGTACAAATAAATGGCACAACCTACAGGCTATACCCAAATCGGGTTTCCAGATTCAGAAGATCTTTCATCTTTCACTTTTGATATTATTATATATACTTCGTAATCATTAAATCGAATTTCACTGACGGTACAACAACAAGCGCATACAAAATGGTTGGAATTTTCTCCCAGTCATTCGAGTATCCTCGCCTCAAATAATTACAAGACAAAACTCCCACAAATTACCCCTCTTTAAGTTTTGGTTATGATTTCTTGTTCCCAAAATGTTCTGTAGCTGTAGCATCAGCACCTCCAAACCTTGGGGTAATCGAGTCGTGGTCGCCTTTCCTTGGAGTTTTACCCAGCCCTCCCTGTTTAATTTTACCAAAATATGACTGGTCAACGTTGATATACACGATGAAGCAACAACTACAACTGTCTAGATATGGCATTATTACACTATCCACCCAGAATTGGCTTTGGCAAAACTTACAGCTCCTTTGTTCGCTGTTATTAACCTCCGACTCGATGGAGCACGCGCCACCGATGATGCTGCAGCAGCCGCCGCCACACGAATTCTGCAGTCCAGAAAGGAACATATGGTTATCATTAAAGTTCTGTTCTTGAAATTGGAAGCTGGACTTTAATTTGCTGTTTTCTCATTCGTGGGAGATACCTTTTATGAACATCTACGTATTCATCTGTTTCATCTACAATCTCCTCCTGCAATGTCATGAGGTTTTACAAGATGGGGATAAGTAATAAACGGGCTACTATTCATTCAAAATAAAAAGGGGCTACCTAAAGGTATTACCTGCAGAAGCTCTTCGAAAACATCCTCTAAGGTGATGATACCAATGACTTCACCATCCTCAATATCCTCTGATTGAAGGGGCAATCCATTAGCTGCCCTTGAAAACCTATCAATATCAACAACAATGCTACCAGGTGCTTCGTCCACCTTGTACAACAAAGGAGTAGTTAACTGAAGGTCTGTCCCTGTTACTTTTTTTTCTTCTTGTTTTCCAGAATCGTTTGCTGGTTGGAAAGCCCTGCTTTTACCTTTCGCCCTCACAACAGCGGCCATATGACTACTCCCCTTCTGAAACTCATTCAGTATATCGTATAGTGGCATATCTGATGGCACCCTGAACAATTAATCATGCGCGGGTGAACAATTTTGCTGAGCAAGAAAAGGGAAAATGAGAAGAACTTTTTCCTTTTTTTTTTGTAGATGGTTCTTCCTTTTTTCTTTGTACACTATACAGTTCTTCTTCTTGATAATATATCATCATTCATAATATAAAAAGGGGAAATGAGCAGAATAGATCAACTAAAGCTCACCTTGGAATTCTTCGGATTGATACTGCACTGACTGGGGTCTCTGTTTCAGGTCTTACTGTGAGGAGGGCTTTCACCTAAGTGCAGACAGCAGAGGAAGAAACAGAATTATGCAATCAGTTTGTTGACTGGAAGCAACCAGGATTTCAGAAACTGAATTTTAGTAAAGCTTCTCGGCATTGAATTTTGATAGTGTCTCATGAAAAACATACCAGAAGCAGTCCAATGATATTCTTGGGATTTCCGGAATAGACAGGAACTCGGCTATGCCCTCTTGCAAGAACTTTTCCCATAGCTTCCCTGTATCAGTATTTCAATGAACAAGTTGAATAGTCTACATCAATAGGTACATACATTTGCGTAGAGGATAAGGTAGTAAAGATGAGTAACTGAATGGCGATAAGTAGTTGTGATTGAGACGCTAAATATGTACTACTCTCTACGCATTAGACTCACCAGTCCAACTTGGAGTTGACATCTAAGGAGAAAGTTGATTCTATAGGTGTCATGGCTTCTTCAGCAGTCTATTGAAAAGTTAAGAGACAAGATCAGAAGTACTTCTTTGAATCCCCACAATCAACTAGAGAACAAGAAACTTTAATCGGATCCTTTGAGCAATTTAAGGCCATGAAAATAAGATCCAATCATGAAATTCCATCAAACTTGGATGAAGAGGAATTGGCTCGTCTTAAGTAGTACACGGGAAACACAGTAAATATAATTTAAGTCTACATTAGAATTTCAAATAGATTACAGGCCCGCTAAACATTTTGTTTCACAGTACCCATACAGGAACAGATGCTTAACTTCCAACATGGTTTCTGTCTCAAACTGGAGAAACCGGGAGCTAAAAGTACATGCTCTTTCACAAGCTAGATTCACAGTGTACGCATATGCATACCTTTTCAGTTAAATCTAATGCACCGGCAATAATTGTTGTCTCGTCATGTGTGAGTTCGCCGCCTTTCCCAGCCTAGATAGACAAAAAATTACCGTGTTAAGCAGAGAAAAGAAGATGAAAGTTAGAATACTTGAATTTAAGAAATGAAATGTATAAGCATGTGAAGCTAATATTTTAGTTCACCTCCTGGCTGTGGATTGAAACAAGGGCTTTCAGCTGAGCCCGCCTAAAGAGAGCTTCATTGTGTCCCAGTACACAGTCCAAAATCTGCGTAAAACAAGATTGAAGGAGCATATGAAAATTTAGGGTGCAAACAGCTGGAGGATCCAGCTAATCTACAAGCATTGTGGAAGACCAATTTGACTCCTAAATCCACCTTTGTTCGTGCTATATTGAAAGCTAGAATACAACAATATTTGGAAGCAACAGTCAATGCTAATTGTTACCTTTCCAATGGGAAATGCTATGGGATAGCAAATTATCATCAAAACTCGCACAAGCCAAGCAAGATTGGCACCAACAGCGAGTCCATATCGAGAGCATATTGCTTGCGGAATAACCTAAAGAAATATCCAATTAGGCCGAACCACCTTCCAAATGAAACCATGAAAGTTAAAAAGTTCATCCACAGCATACCTCTCCAAAGAATAGAACAAAAGTGACGGAGAGTATAACTGCAACGTATTGATTGAACATCTTATCCAGGTATATAGGAAGAGCCTGCAATTTGAAATGTCAGACCAAATAACTTTAGCCAATAGTCAATTGAAGCTATCTACAACATGAACGTCAATGGTACAACTGAACCCTAGAGCGCATCACAAAGCTTAACTAAACTGAGCAACCAGCTAGCAGAATTCCGGAGATACCAGAAAGTAATTGCATGGATTAACTATGAATGAAGTGAGAGACTTGAAATCTCTCGTTTTCCCTAGATCAGAGAAGTTCTTTCCACTTCTAACATAGTTAACTGAAGAGGTGCGGAGGATTCGGAGAAAGTTGCTGTTACCTCCATTGCAGCTGCATTACACAGAAGTAAAGTCACCAGAAGTTGATGTTGCTTCTGAACCACCGGAAGTATAGCCGCTACACAATTTTCCACAGCAGCAAAAAACCAGAAATATGAAATTAAGAATCAAATTCATGGAAAAAATTCTCAACAGCTTCCAGTTGCATTCCCGCGAAATTCAAACATAAAGAATGGAACAGAGGGAATGAGTTCGAGCAAGAGGATAACGAAATCGAAGAACAATAGGAAGCAAGAAAGAGAGAGAGAGAGACCAGCTTGTTTCTTCTCGGCATTGGAACCGCTGCGCTGAAGGATTTCGAGGTCGACGAGACTTAGGGACATGAGGCCCAGAGTAAGGCCAGACATCAGTCCGGCGAAGATGACGAGGCAGCAGGAGATTCCGGCGTAAACAAACCACGTGACAGTGCCGTAAGGTATCTCGTTGCCGGACTCCAATTGGACCGCAGTGGAGACCATCCTCGTCGCGATCAATGCGTTGAGCGGATGCATCTCTCAATTGCGGTGGAAGAGGTGACAATTTCCCGTTGCGTGAACCGGCAGAGCGTCGATCTATTGCCTGATTCGTTTGTTCCGCCGCGGCGAAGAGAAGAGGAGGCTGGAACTGGATGAGATCAGCCGGAGTAAAATAGAAAGAGGATTCAGAATATTACAAAACAGGATTCAATGTTATTTTAACACCGTGAGGGACACGTGGCTGGCTGCTGGGTGGGTGGCATGAAAACTGTGTAAAAAAGTCTCTAGCTGGTGGTGGGAAATACTGTGGTGATTCGTCACTTGACTGGGATCACGTGTTCTGACGTGTCCGGTCTTTGATTCTTTTTGTACTATGGTATCCGACGATTGAGATTCACGCACACATAATATTAGGTGGGTGTCAATGGCGGGGGGGCCAGATTTTTTTTTATAGTAGCTAAGGATAGTATTGGGCCAATCATATTTTAGCCCAAATATATTGACATAATGGGTTTTCGGGGCCAACTCGAAATACACTCAAATGAAATATATAGGGATCGTTTGGTATAGGGGATTGAGAATTAGAGGAAATATGAAAATAGGGGAATGGTGGAAAAGTGTTTGTTAAAAGTTGGAGGATGTTAAATTACATTATTTGGTATGTATATTTGGTAAAGAAAATAGGAGGGGAAGACAGTGGGTCCCATTATTTTTTTTATGAATGAGTAGAATATATATATAAACAAAGGCACAGGGCAAAAAACAAAAGGCTTTAGGTACACTGTACATCCTAGAAGCCCCGTAGGAAATGCCCCTCCAACATCAAAGGACCCCAAAATGAACCCAAGGGAAATAAAAGCTCCCAGGGAACTGAAATCAACCCAAAAACATACAAAGCTGCTTAAACTGAGGCAAGCTTGCAAAAACCGTAACCCCCATACAATCATGTCAAAACTAAGATCTCAGCCGACATCAAAAGGAACCTGCCGCCAAGTACTCATCCAAACTCCAAAGTCATCTGAGGAAATCCTATCCGCAGCCCGAAGCCAACGTCCAACTGCGAAGGCGATCTTCCAAACCAAATGATGACAAATCAACTCAACCTCCCTAAATATTCTATTGTTTCTTTCCCCCAAATGTACCAAAAAATAGCATGAATCAAACATTTCCGGAATGGAAAAAACTGAGACAAACAGTTCCTATCCTGCCACCCAATGATAAAATCATTAACCTCCTGCTCAAAAGGTCCATGGATGGCAAGTTTGGAACTGAAAGTAGACCAAAACCGCAGAAGTGTACCTACAAGATCCGAACAAATGCGACACCGACTCAAGGTCGGCTCTGCATAGCACACATATACTAGGGCCAATGAACCCTCTCCTAGCAAGATTCTCAAAAGTTGAGATATTTCTATGGAAAACTGTCCATAAAAATCCACAAACTTTAGTGGGAACCAAACTCATCCAAACCAGAGCACAAGGGAATAAGGACGAACCTGGGAATAATCTCTTCCCAACCAGCTGTCTGAAACATGAGCTAACGGAGAAAACCCCATCCACCGTTAGGGCCAACGGATAGAAGGTGGCCCATTTGACAGCCATCCGAAAGGAATCCTTCTCAGCAAGTCCAACAGCCTGAATCTTTCCTCCTCAGCACCTCCTCTGAGAGTAATATCCATGGGGATATGCCAATTGTACCTATCAGTCACAGAAAAATAATCAAAGACCAACAAATCCCGGGATTGGGCAGCTGCCACAATCCGGGGAAACCTCACCGCTAACTCTCCCCCAATAACCCAATGATCGAACCAAAAAGATACCCCCCACCCCCCGGGTCAAGAAGAGCGTGCTCCCAGAACTTGGGGCTATTCATCACAATATCTCGCCAAATCGACCACCCCGCATTCTGCAAGTCCCAATTCGGTTTCCAATCTGAAGCTCCACCCTCATTTTTGTACCTAATAAGACAACGCCACCAAGCATTCCTTTCCGTCGTGAAGCGCCACACCCATTTTCCAAGGAGGCCTCTCATGCTTCTCAAGTCCAAGATACCCAAACCCCCTTGAGACATGGGAATCTTCACTCTGTTCCAACCAACCAAATGGGGCTTTCTTTCCAAGCTAAACCCCTTCCCAAAGGAATTTGTTCTGCATTCTCTCCAACTCCTTAATCACTGCCATTGGAGCTTTGAATAAAGAAAGGTAGTAGATTGGTAGACTTGAAAGCACACTTTTGAGAAGTGTGATTCTGCCACCCAAAGATAAAAATCTCCCCTTCCAACCTTCCAATCTACCCCTCGTGTTAGCCAAAACCGGATCCCAAATTTTCTGTTGGCACCCCAAGTCCCCAGAGGAAGACCCAGGTAGGAGGCTGGAAAGGAACCTTGGGCACACCCTAAAATTCCTGCCAGTTCTGAACCATTGTCCACATCACCAATAGTGTAGAGAACCGACTTGTGCACATTGACCCTCAAACCAGTTACAGTCTCAAACAGACAAGTACCGCCAGAATTTGTTGCAACTGCGCCACAGTGGCATCGCAAAAGATCATGGCATCATCGGCATAAAGGATGTGATGAACTTCTCCAGCTCTCGTCTCTTCGTTCATGAAAAAACCTTCCACCAAATCTACCTCTTTGGCCTTATTCATCATGAGAGACAGAATTTCCATCACTAGGATGAATAAAAAAGGAGAGAGGGAGTCACCTTGTCTTAGGCCTCTTTGACTAGGAAAGAAACCTTTCGCTTCCCCATTTACTAACACCGAGAAGAAGGCAGAAGAAATGTAAACCTTTATCCATCTGATCCAAACCTCCGAAAAACCAAGACGTCTCATGACCTCCAAAAGACACTCCCAGTTGGTATGATCAAAAGCCTTCTCAATATCCAGTTTCAAAACCACCCCTGGTCTACCACTCCGTCTACGCGAGTCAATGAGCTCGTTAGCGACCAGAGAAGCATCTAAGATTTGGCGACCCTCAACGAAGGCACATTGTTGGGAAGAGATGCAAGAGGGCATAACCTTCTTTAGGCGCAAAGCTAACGTCTTCGACAAAATCTTGTAGAACGAACTAACCAAACTTATAGGTCTCAGATGCTTAATATCCTCAATGATGTCTTTCTTCGGAATGAGACACAAGAAAGTGCAATTCAAAGCCCTCGGAAGCTGCTCAAGCCTCTTGAAGTCTGCCAAAGCTTCCAAAATATCTTTCTTCAGCAGACCCCAATAACACTTGAAGAAACTCATGTTGAAACCGTCAGTAGACCCCAACAACATTTAATCGCCTCCCAGACTTCACCCTCGAGAAATCTTTTGTGAGCTCGTAATCGAAGCGTTCCTCTAACCGTTGAAAGTCAAGGTTGACAGGAAAAGGCTTGACCCCCTCCTGGTCCGAATACAAATCCGAATAAAATCTAGCCACTGCCGCAGCCGTCTCATCATAATCAGAGTAGAAGGTCTCCCCAATTTTAATGGAAGTAATCAGATTACGCCTACGGTTTTGATTGGTCACCCTGTGAAAAAACTTGGTGTTCTTGTCCCCTAACTGAAGCCAAGTGTTTCTGGATTTTTGTCGCCACGACTTTTCCTCTCTTCTCCAAAATCTGTCCAGATCGCATTTCAAGAGACAACGTTCCATCCAGTCAACTGGATCCAAAGGATTGACCTCTTCCAAGTCATCCAAGTCCTTGATTTTCCTTAGGGTTTTCGAGATTAACTCCTCCGTACGCCTAAATGAGTCCTTGTTCCACTGATAAAGGCCTAACTTCACTCGCTTGAGTTTTGAGGCCAGCCTAAATAAATTATCTGTACCCTCCCTAGGAGGACTCCAAAGATCCGATACAACAGCAAACAAAGTCCGGAGCGTCAAGCCACATGGCTTCGAACTTCCATGGGCGGTGAAAAGTTCTATCAGAATGGCAATCCAACAATAATGGGCAGTGATCAGAACAAGTTCTCACTTTTGCCACCAGGGAACAGAAACTGAAATGACTGTCCCAATCCGGCGAAAATAAAGCCCTGTCGATCCTAGATAAAGCAGGAATGACCTGGAGATTTGAAAAGGTGAACGAGGCACCTCCTAAAGGAAGATCAATCAATCCAAGATCATCAATGAAATTGTTAAAAGCATCCATTTCCGAAGAGGACCTATGATTACTAGAAACCTCCTCGAGGGTCCTAACCATATTAAAGTCTCCCAAGAAACAAGCCGGCCAATTCCACCAAACTAAAAATAATTTGAGTTCCTCAAGGAAATCCTGTTTATCTTCAGCGTAGACCGGACCGTACGTATTACAGAGCATCCAACAGAATCCATCAGAAATGTTCTTGAAAAGAGTAACAAGACCAAATTTTCCTGCCCAATGCATCTCAAGAGTAACAACCCCTGTATCCCAACAGGTCAACAAACCCCCTCTAGAATTCAAAGCCGGACAAAATTCCCAGGAAACATCTCGTCTCCCAATCAGCCTACAAACTGTAATAGGATCACACACAACAAGCTTCGTTTCCTGGAAACACCAAATGTTTTCATGCATTTCTAACACCCTTTGTCTAACCCTGAATTGTTTGGAAATATCGCCTATACCTCTCACGTTCCATGACAAAATCCTAGGGTTCATGAGCTACAGAGTTCGAAACTACATACCGGGAGCTCCGAGACGTTCGAGCGGTGGAAGAAGAGTCGCCATCTTTGAAACCCCAATTTATCCGCTTTAGTTCCATTTCCTTCTTTGATTTTTGGACTGTAACCGAACGGCGAAGCAAGACCTCCTTAGAAACATCGACAACCTTCTCCAATGCTTTTTCTTGAGAACCGTTCAGACGCAGATCGAGAAGTTGAGCCAGACGCCGTCCATTTGCAGTCACCAACTCGCAATGGAGTTCGAAAGATGAAGAGGAGGGTGACGAGTCCGTCCTTGAACAAACGCCTGAAGAGGAGAAGCAGGCAGTGGCGAGGAACTAAGAGGAGCTGGAGTTGTGACTCTCGAGTTTTTTCTGGACAATAGAAGTTGCAGGCTCACCACTAGACAGGCCAAAGTCTAAATCTTTAGAAGGCCCAAAAATGCAGACCACGCCCAGAGGTTTGGAAGCAATATCAGCCACCAACTCGAATTCTGTCCAAACAGGCCCCAAATGCTGTTGGGCTTGGGCTTTAGCTGGAGGCAAGTTCTCAACCCTAGCCGTCGTCATGACCTGATCTGTACAGCCTCCATCTGACTTCTCCCCGCTGACAGAGGCGATCGCCGACGCGTCTACCACCGGAACCAACAAACGATCGGGACTGAAGTTGACGCTCTTTCCTACGTCGGCTGGTTGGAGGAAGGAAGGTTCAAGAAGAACCTGAATGATCCATTTCGTCCCATTAAACTCCAAAGGAACCTCAGAAGGAATCTGGAGTCCGGCATGGACTTTGACTCTTACCGCCGAGAAGCCAGAATCTTGGCAATCGATAAAGCCACCACATAAATCCCCCAAGCTCCTGAAAACTTTCATTGAACGAAGATGCACCGGGATTCCAAATAACTGAACCCATTTTGACCATAGCTATCGAGATTGTTGGATCTGCCTGCATTTGGAGACCAGCGACGACAGAACAGCTCCAATCCTTGAAAATGCCAGTTTGGACGACGGGAAGCAACTTTGCGAGCATTGTCATCAGATAGGCAGTCTACCAACCATGACTCATCTCCCAAATCGATCAAAACCCCTTTCGAATCGTCATCCCCACCACTTCCCCATCCAAACTCGAAAACCATCCCAATCAAACGGCCCCGAAAGACCATTTCAGAAGGAGAATACCACCCGCTCGAAAGGCGACGAATTCTATCAGCTACCTCACATTCAAGGATTGGTTGGGCAGCAAGAGGAAGAGCGAGACTAAGACGAGAGGAGCCAGCATCTCTGACAACCTCTGCAAAGGATTTCCGGGGACGATGAGACTTGCCGAGATCTCCCACTTCCGACAAAAGGCCCTGAAGAGATTTGAGAGATGAACTCCAGCCTAATTGATTATCGTCCGAAGGTATGGCGACGAAGAACTTCTTCCCGTTCTTACAGTGCTCCATCACCCTGAGAAAAGAAACCTCCTTGACCTGAAAACACCCTAAAAAAATGGCCCTTGACCCACTTTGCTTGACCCATCCTTTAGAAATCTTCCAACCTTGATTAAGCGCTGATTGCAAGCCGAGCATAGCCAACGAAGCAAGACTAGATCGAGGAAGATGAAATGCTTTGCACCTAGACCTGAAACCGAAAAGCGGAACGAAGCATCCGCAAGCGAGACGAAGACGAAATCTGGACGAGAGACTCCCTAACTCTAAAAGCACGCAGAACTTTCCCGGAGGCAAGAAGAAGACCCAAAGAACCCCCCCCCGGAGAGGGAAAGAAGACTCCGCCAAAAATCCCCCCTAGGACACCTAACCCCCTCTCTCTCTTTTTCTCTCTCATCACTCTGTGTGAGTCCCATTATTCTATTTGGGGAAGTCAGAATTTCTGATAAAAGTAGAAATTGTCAGAATACACATTCTGGAGACAATAAGAAACTCTGGGTATCTGAAATACAAAACCCCAGCTCCATTAGACAGTAAACAAACAAGGATATCTCATATACAGAGTTTCCAAGAAACACAGCTGGATTTCCCCTATACCAAACGACCCCATAATTTTGGATAAGTTTAGATATGGGTCCAGAACATTTGAACCTGAAAATATGACAACTCATTTGGGTATTTTGGATCCAAACGTTAATATGATAGGATTTTAACCCAACAAAATCAAATTAGATTTAAACACTATCTAAAACTCATTTCCAAACGACGAAATATTAATTCATAAGTACTACTATCCAAATCAAAGTACAATGCAATCCCCATCATAAATATCCAAATTCAAAGTACAGTGACAACATTCAAATAAACCAAGCTTATGTACTCTACTGACATTATAGAGCTTAGAAGAAAAAAAAAACATAAAAAATGGATCACAACATGAAAATCTAGAGTGCATTATCTTCTACTCGGTCTGGCTTCAACCAAGTTAGTATTCCAAACTCTCCACTTCTCGGGATGAATCCATCTCTTATGTATGTGTCAAGTTCTTCTTTTTCATTATAGGCTCATTGTTCATCACTTAAAAATGTATCAAACTCGGAGAGAAAATCACCCACTCTAAGTTTACCTGTTGCGAAAACAGATGTTGCATACCAAAGACTCTGCACGAGATTCACAATTCATGTATTGATTCAATAAATCATATAATATCTCTTGGATCCTACTAAGATGATATCTAGCTAACTCTTCATAGATCTTTACAAACAACCATTCCACAAGTTTCATCTTATATCTCAGATCTAGTATAGAGGCAAATATGAATGAGATAGCCAAGACAAATATCCTTTAGAGGCAAATACGCAGTACCTTAA
Source organism: Linum lewisii (assembly GCA_034768395.1). Lineage (NCBI taxonomy): Eukaryota > Viridiplantae > Streptophyta > Magnoliopsida > Malpighiales > Linaceae > Linum > Linum lewisii. Next base: position 9,593,515 of record CM068299.1, read on the forward strand.
TCCGAAGCTAGGTTTTTTTTTTGTAGTGATTAATAGCCAAGACAAATGATATAGCGATCAGAGTATGGACATCCGATTTGAGCAGTAGGAGTTAACAGATGGATAATGATGATGTAGGCGGTAGATGAAGAGGACGTGGCGAGGTCCATTTGGCTTAGAGAAAAGAGTCAGAGGTTTGCTAACTTATTTAAAATAATTATATCAGAATTTTTATTTATCTTACAAACATGACATGGTAGGGTGTGACGTGGCAATGTTTGTCACGTCAGTTGACATGTCGAATTAGAGTTTTACATTTTCATTACCTTGGAGATGAAAAAGTTAATGGAAGACACTAAATTGGCTAGTTTAAGTTTTAAAATACTAGTAGTGATGAAAATTGACATATTGATAAAGTATTTGATACTTGTTTTGTATTAAACTATAGTTAAAAGATAACACTTTACAGAAATGGAATCGAGAGAATAGTGTAGGTGCTACATAACATAACTTCTAAAAAGAGTAAGAACCAATGTAACGTCGAATCAGCCATCAATTTTGAAAGAAGAATAAAAGAGAGAAACTCCAAGGCATCATTTGCCGCCTTTCCAATGGTCATTTTGCCAAAGAATAATTGTACGGACGATAGAATGGGGTTCAGCAAAGCATAGCTAAGAACTTCAATTCGTCCCGCAATGCCGTGTAACTATCTCTAATTTTATAATTTAATTGTTCATAATCTAGGCAAAGGATCTACGTCCAAATTTTTTAGTTTGGAATGTTCCAAACCATTTAACAGGAGGGGTATTTTTGGAATATAAAAAAGTATCATTTAACACTAATGGGGTATTTTTGTACCAATTGCACCAACTCTCAGAGTCGGACCCGGAAATGCTAATGGCTTCTTCAACTACTTCGCCCCTCACCGTCGACCGTATACTCTCCCTGCCGCCGTCAAAAAGTCCACTCCTCTCACCGTCGTCGCCATGGCTTCCTCCGACAACAATAAAACCAACAGCAACAAGAAGAAGAGAGTTAAAGACGACGAATCATTGCCGACCACCACCGCCGCCGCCTCGAGAGATCCGCCACGTCGAAGCAGCAGGAGAAGGACTCACAGCCTCTGAGCCTGGACGACGTCAATCCGGTGGGGCTCGGCCGTAGATCGCGGCAGATATTCGACGAGGTGTGGCGGAAGTTCTCCGGGCTAGGTCAGATTTCCCGGACCACCCGACCCGACGAGACGGCTGCAGCCTTGGACGCTCTGCTCATTAGAGAAGGTCCGATGTGCGAGTTGGCCGTTCCAGGTGCGCAGAACACCACTGTCCTCGTCGTCGGCCCTACTAGCCGCATTGGCCGTATCCTCGTCAGGAAACTCATGCCCCGCGGCTCCTCCGTCAATTGGCCCCTTCTTCAATTCAATTGCAGCCGCCTCTTTCCAATTCAATTGCAGCCGCCTCTTTCCAATTCAATTGCAGCCGTCGACGATGGCCTGGATCGGGAATCGGCCGGCAAGGGAAAATGAGGAGAGCTCTAGCCTCCAGTGTAGAAGGCTACCCACCTACGAACAATCCCCTGCACCAACTCGTCCCCTGGTCCAAATCGTCCCCTGGTAGAAATCGTCCCCTGGCTGAGATCCAGCTCCAAATCGTCCACCAACGAGTACTCCGACGATGACTTCTCTGATGGTGTCGGCCTGGGGAAAAACTCGGCAAGTCAAGGGTGTATAGATTTGGTAGCGGGTCTCGGGGATGACGGAGAAGATCCTTGGCCGAGATTGAAGCAACTTGGATTCGGCCCCCTTTTAGGAACATGGAACGAGGAGTGCCGATGATGACGCCAAACAGCAACGACGGAGCAGTAAGGGAGAAGGCGTTTGACTTCCGGCGGAGGAGTGGCGAGGGAGTGTGGCGGCTTTGCACAGCAAAAATGAAAAGGGAATAGGATGAAGAAGATGACTTTTCTGTTACATTGCAAAGTTAAGTGATTAATATGAAAATACAAAAAACTGTGAGGATTGTTTTGTAATTATTGAAATTTAACCCTTCCATTCCGTCACTAATTTTATAATTTTAACAATTTTAGTAACTAATCTCCTAATTAGAATTGATCATCATCGAATAACGTCGAATAACGTGTTATCTAGTTAACTAGTTCGTTAACTCGATTGGTTAACTAGTTAACTCAATTAACTCTGGTTAACTAGTTAATATGATTAGTTAACTAGTTACTAATGAAATAATTAGTTAACTAATTTAACTTCTGATAACTAATTATCAGTTAAAAAACACATGTTAATTAGTTATCTAAAAAACACATGTTAACTAGTTATCTAAAAAACACATGATGTTAACTCGGTTAGATAACTAGTTAACTCGATTAGATAACTAGTTAAGTATTTGGTTAACTAGTTAACTCGATTAGATAACTAGTTAACTAATTAACTCGATTAGATAACTAGTTAACTCGATAAGTTAACTAGTTAACTGCTTTTGATAACTAGTTATGAACTAAAAATCTTGTTAACTAGTTAACAACTTGATAAATAGTTAACTCAGTTGGTTAACTAGTTAACTCGATTGGATAACATGTTAACTAGTTATCTGCTGATAACTAGTTAACTATAAAAACTCAGGTTAACTAGTTAACTAGTTATCAATAAAAAAAATATTGTTAACAAGTTATTAGTAAAAATCAGGTTAACTAGTTAACTTGTCCTCGCCGAAAAAGTCACCGGAGTTTGGTCGGTCTCCGGAGGCTCGCCGAAAAATTCACCGGAAACATGTTAACTAACTAGTTAACTGTAAAAATTCAAGTAAACTACTTAACTAGTTATGAATAAAAAAATCAGGTTAACTAGTTAACTTGTCCTCGCCGGAAAAGTCACCGGAATTCGGGTGGTCTCCGGAGTCTCGCCGAAAAAGTCACCGGAATTTGGGTGGTCTCCGGAGTCTCGCCGAAAAAGTCACCGGAAAACATGTTAACTATAAAAGCCCAAATTAACTAGTTAACTAATTATGAATAAAAAAATCATGCTAATAAGTTAATAGTAAAAATCAGGTTAACTAGTTAACTTGTCCTCGTCGGAAAAGTCGTCGGAACAGTCACCAGAAAAAATCACCGGAAAATGTCATTCGGAAAGTCATAAGAAAATGTCATTGGAAAAAGTGGACGGTGGTGACGTCCGGCGGCGGCGGCCGGACGCCGCGGCCGCGACCGGAGACCGCGGCCGGCGACAGTGGCTGGCGCGTGAGTTAAAAACAAAATATTCAAATAAATAATAATAATAATAATATATTTAATTAAATATAATAATTAAATTGTTTGTGTAAAGTCCTAAATGCCCTTATTAAATCTGACCATTAGATTGGTCAAAAGGTCAAACTAGATCTAATGGTTGGAGTTGGGTTTGGAACTTTCCAAACCCAATAAGGTTTGGACGCTGATCTGCTCCCCATAATCTAGACCATTATATTATATTAAATTATTCTTTTTCTCCCTATCTATCTAACTATCATCCGACATTGAATCCAGTAATCTACGATTAATAGTTCGATACCCATTAATGCTAGTAATCTAATCTACTATCAAGCCAGTTGAGATTTGGAATATATCTAACAGTACAACAACTTTGTATTATTTTTCAGTTAACCAAATTGGTAACTAAATGCTAAATGAAATTAGAATATCACTGCGCATCTTTATATTATTTTGGGAAAATAGCATTTTGCCCCCTCTACTTTGCCAACTTAACAAACAGCCCCCCTATACTATAAATTGCTCATTTACCCCCTCCTACTTTGTCCACTTTACCGTTTGGGTCCTTCCGTTCCAACTTTAGTCTTCGTGACGTTAATTGATGCGCATTCAGGACACTACATTAGCTCCAATAGGCATGCATTAGCTTACTAAGCGTGTTTTAATTGGTAATGTAAGTATATATAATTAGATATGATGAAATAGACGAGTAAAATGTGTGGTTTTAAAACCCTTAAGATTTCACAATACTCTTCGTGATACCTCGCCAATTTACCTCCCTAACCAACTATCTCCTACCTCCGATATCTCTGATTTTCGGTGTGTGGATGTGTCCAGATTTAATGTTAAGAAGACGAAAGTTGAAACGGAAGGACCAAAACAGCAAAGTTACAAGTAGAGGAGTAAAATGAGTAATTTATAGTATAGGGACTATTGTTAAGTGACAAAGTAGAGGGGGGCAGTGCTATTTTCCCTATTATTTTTCAATAACAATAAAACTACTTTGTATTCTTTTGTTATTCTATTGATGGTGTTGTATAACTGTTTATGTCTGTTAGAAGTTTCATAATAGGTTGTTTTTTCAGCGTCCACATCTTAGATTAAATTCTTATCCTTCTTCAAAGATGGGTTTTGCACAAGAATACTTCATTCATCATAGTGACAAATAATTGTTTGTTAGTAATGCTCATGATTCGTCTAAGATGAAAATTCACACAATTTCACTTGTTAATAGGCATTTGTTTCGGCCGCAACATATATGGGTTATTTGTGTGTTCTGGTATGTAATTTATTTTGTATTTTCATAGTAAATAAATAAAAGGTTTTACTATTATTTGGGTGTTATGTATTCATAACGTACCAATAACATATGATTAACACATAAATTATTTATCCGTTATAGAGGATAGATGTTTATCTCGACGATGAAGTTGTACTGTGATCACATATCAGTTGTATTTTGTAGCTTTTTTATTTCTTCTAAAATGGTAATTAACCTCTAAACAAAGCCTTCTCTAGGTGGAATAGAAATGAAATTATTTTTATTTCACATTTTTTGCAGGATATATATATGAAAAATTCATATGTAGGCGACTTGCCATCAAGGTGAGATAGGGAGTTTCTTTATATTCTAAATAGTTATTGGTCCATCTAACCTAATCTTATCTGTGTACATAACAAATCAGATTCCCATGGTATTTCATTTTACAAAAGCAAAATAGGGACAGCAGTATGTAGTAATTGGTTACTGGTAGCGACAATGGACATTAGGTCGTGGAGCTAATAAGTAACCAACATTTAAAAAATAACTTACGTGACACGGGGGTCGGCTTCATCAATCGGATTTCCCAGCTCAGTGGATTCGTTGGACCAGGGTTTGTATTTCGTCAGCCAATTTCCCAATGTTATTGAAATGAGAAACAAATTTGTATTTCCAAAGTTCTAGAGGTTTGAGGCATGGTGATTCCTTATCCTCGTTCCTGTTCATTATGGTGATGGAGGTTTTCTCTCAATTCTATCGAATGACAAGTCGTGCCAATCTATTGGAGGGATTCTTTATGAATGATGAAGACAAAACAAGGGAAGTGCATCATATCCTGTTTGCGGATGATGTCATGGTTTTCTATGATGCTTCGCAGGAGCATGTGCAATAGGTTTAGCCATTTTAATTAGTTTGGACCTGTCTCGGGGTTGAAACTTAATGTTCATAAGTCAGTGATGTACACCATCGAGGAGGTTCAAAATGGTGATGATTTGGCCAATATATATTCTTGGTTGCTCGTGGGGGGGAATTTCCTGCTACTTATCTTGGGGCTACCTTTGGGTTGTAGGGTCAGGGCGAGACGGGTTTAGGAGCTGGTTGTGTCTAATGATCGCCGGTTATTAGAAACGTGGAAGGAAAAGTTGCTCTCTTTTGGTGGTAGAGTAACTTTTCGCAAAAGCATGTTGGCCCAACTGCCAATTTACTACCTCTCTCTCTTTATGCGCCTATGTAAGGGAGAAATGCGTGGTGGCGTAGGTTGATCGTTCTTAAATGTGGTGTTGGGAGGTCTGACTTGCTACCAAATTGGGGGATGCAAGTACAGGTTGGTCGGTTTGGAGAGATGTCGTCAAACTTATCTCTAGATTTTGGGATTACGCTTGGATGGATCCGAGGGTGGGGTGTGTACTTTTGGTGTGATTTTTGGGTGACGGGTGAGTGTTTTGCGGTTAGGTTGCCTAAGGTTCCAACGACGACCCTTTCTCTTTACGAATTGATATATGATCTCACCCAAATGGTACTCTCAAAGATATCTAGCTTTATGGTCTAAGGTCGTATTCACTTGGGTTCCTAGGCCTAAGGTTACTCACGTAGGAAAGAAAGGTTATCTAGGGGAGATTTCGGTTTAGGTTCTACGGTAGGTCAAGTTCAATGCAGGCTCAACAATCATAGAAAACAAATGTCAACTCAAAAGTCAACTAATGTCAACGGGAAAGTCAACTTAGGCTCTATGAGCAAAGAAAAGGTTGGACTTCGAAATAAAACACTCAAACAAAACAAAATCAACGATTAAGGAAGACTCAAAGAGAGAAGGGTGGGCCAAGGATTACCTAGGGTTCTATACTACTCCAAACAAGAAAACTGGGTAACCAGGATAAAGAAACAAGCTCAACAACTCTCAGTCGACCTAAGGCAATTCAACAAACACGATCTAAAGTCCCTAATAGGACCAAAGAATCCGAGAGGTATAACAATCGATCTTTCAACCTAATCAAGCTAAACCACAAACACACACGCAAAGTGTTCGACAAAATGCCCGAGTGAAAATTCACTCGTTAAGGACTCGAAACACATCCCTTTCTAGAGTGCAATCCGTAAACGAGCTATCAAACACTTCAACTGCGGATCTTAACATACATCTAAGCAATCAAGGATCCAATCAACCAACAACAAGAGTTAAAATGGGTTTAATCTCACATTCAAAACCATCAACCACCAAGCTTTGGTCAAGAAGATCAAAAGAGAGACATCAAACTAGCATCTAAACAACTAATTACACCATGGAAGTCTGAAGAATTAGCATCCCCCCTATGGTTCCCTCAACCCAACCCTAGGGGTTTAGTGTGCCACGACAAAGAGACATAAACAAACATTTTTAAGCATGTGTTTCTGGTGGTACAAACTTTTGTGTCTGAACAAAATAAATGTGTTTTTTACTTTTTGGACCAAGGGTTAATTACACGGTTCACAGCTCTCCAAACAATGTTTGAACAAGGGTGTTTGATGTTTTTTATGACTATCTCTACTGCTACTGCTACTGCTACTCCTATGGAGGTTCTGAGAGAGCTCCAAAAGAAAAAATGACTATGGCTACTGAATTGAAATTGGAGAGAAAAGTAGAAACTTGGGCTGAGTGTCTACTTGTGTGATTGTGCTACGCCTCTGTCTCTGTCGAATACCTCTCATATTTATAGGAAAATATGAGTGGTAACTGCAAGTGGAGGAAGTAACTGCCATGGAGGTTACTTCCTACCTCTTGGATGTGGCTATCATCGTGGTGGTGGCGGTTTCCTCTCTTCCACTGCCTTGGTGGAGTAGACGTTGGTGGCAGAAACTTGTCCTCATGAGGTAGGGGTTCCTTGATGATGAAATGTTTTCCATGGAGAGATTTTTCATTGAAGCTCTCATTGTGAGGTTGGTTGCCTTGGTAGTGTATGCCCTTGACATGGAGGGTGTCCTTATATGATATGTTGGTGACTTCATGAGAATACCTTAGGGTTTGATATGGCCATGTCGGCCCTTAGGGTGAGGAGGTCGACATGATGCTTCCCTCTTGGATGCTTCCAAGTCCTTCCTTTGATCGAGCGCACCAGGAGCCTCAAACTTCCGTTTGGGGCACTGTTCAAACCGGTGACTTCCTTGTTCAACACTCTATAGTGTCACATTCCCGCATCTCATCAAAACTAACTAAAATGTCATGAAAATAGACCATAAAGGTCCCTTGTTCACGCAAATGGCAAAGTTGCTAAAATAATAGGAAAGATCACTAAAAGAGCAAGGGTTGGACAAAAACATACACAAATAGATGCTAAGTATGGTGGAAAAGTGTTATATAGATGCATGAATATACGATTATGTTGTTTTGTCAGACAGGTATGAGTGGAACATTTCGTCGTCGGTAACTCTTCAAAGAGGGGGCCGAGGAAGAAAGATAAATTATCTGCATCTTAAAAAGCTAATCATACAACCTATAGAAGTAATTCTAAATTATCTGCCTCTAAAAATTTTAATCGTACAACCTATAAAGGAAGTTCTAAATTATTTGCTTCTAGAAGAGTTTTTTGTATAACTTATAAGGCAGTTATAAATTATAAGTCTTTAAAAGATTTAATCGTATAACTTATAAAGACAATTATAAATTACTTGGTTATAAAACTAAATAAAAATATTTATTAATATTAAAATAAAATATTATTTTATAAATAGAGGCAAAAACTCATATCTATAGAAGAAAATTAAGATTTTGTTCTCTAGAAGTACAATTAGAGACATATATTATATCTGCCTCTAAAGCTAGGTTGTGTTGTAGTGGGAGATGATTCTTTCTTTTTACAGTTCAAGGGGAAGAAGATGAAGAAAAATGTTATTTGAGTTATGGGTGGTTAATTGTCGATGGCTTAAAAAGTTTTTTTTAGTTAGAAAATATTAAAAATAAATAGCCACGTGACAGGTTATGTTCGCCAATGTGGTAAACTAGTCATAAACTTTCAAAATTTTACAAATAATAATTAATTTTGTTCCTAATTATAATAGACTATAGTTTGAGTCTTATAAAAACTTTACCCTATTTTATAATAGGCCGAGAGGTCCATGTACTATTATAATAGGCCGAAAGATAACAAACAAGTCCTCTTACATTCTACGGCCTGAGTCAGCATGACGTGTCAGCAAAATTGTAACGACGTTTATCAAAATTCTAACGAAAGGGCTTCTTTGTTAAGCGTTATAAATAGAGGGGTTTGTTTTGCACAAATAATTATAAGAAGACTTGGTTGTTATCGTTCAATAGTACAGAACTTCCCGAGCTATTATCCCTTTATAATATTAAGTCATAAGACAATATAAAAGTAATTATGCTAGTTAATGAATGGGATATATGTTTGATTAACACTATCCTAATGAATAACGACAAAAAAAGAGTTGAATTTGAAGTGATAAATTAGGGAATTATTTGATGGGATGGGGTTGTTCAGTCAACATCTACGATGGGAAAATGAGCAATCTAATGTTAATTTTCAGAATTGGTAGATCTAAAGGAGCAATAAAATAAGACAGAAGGAGAGATGAGAGAGAACAGTAGAGAGAGGGGGAAAGGGGTTGAGAGGGTGAGGTCGGGGCTGGGTGGGTCTTCTTCGGGGTAGAGTTAGGGGGCTGGATCGGTCGTTGCGTAGTCTCAAAATTAGAGGTAAGGACTGCAGTATTTCGACTTCTTACCGCTTCGTAGATGCGGAGTTTCAAATCTCAGTTTCGGACTTAGGAGGGGAACATTTCATCTTCTTGGATGGACCGTTGTTACGCTGGGTTAGGGATGTTTTGCAGATATCTATGGAAATAGGCTGGGATCTAAGAAGGGGTTTGATTAAGAGGAGTGGCTCTAGAGCTTTACATTTGGGAAGCTACCGACTACGAGATGAGGTTTTTCTTCGATTAATGGAGTTTTGTAGGAATGGAAGGAAGTTTTTTGTCTCTATACCTTCATATGAAGGCAGGGTTGGATGGGGAGCTTGGTTAAAGACGGTTCATAGTGTGATTCAGGACATAGATCTTGGGAAAAGGATTGATTCAAGGAGGAAAGGTTCTTTTGCTGAGGTGTTGTGCAATAGAAGTTTGGACAAATGTCGTGTGGGATTGCAGGGTGCTGAAGCTGAACGGGTGTCAGAACTCAAGAGTAAGCCTAATGAAATATTGGTTCAAGAAGCAGGGGTAGAGGAAAGGATTGAATTGCTAAAAAGCTGGTTGGTAGTGAGTTTCGAGTTGGGGAAGAATGATTTCATAGCTTGGGGGGATTTTCGGAAGTGGTTAAGAAGGTGGTTGGGAGTCCAAGATGCTTGGGGGAAGCAAAGGTTGGGGGATGAGAGTTGGCTGGTGGAGTGTGAGTCGGAGGAGGTAGCAATAAGGATTGTTAACAGAAGAGATTGGGTATTCAAAGGAGTCTCGGTGAAAGTTGATCGTTGGTCTCCAATCGCAGGTCGTACAAACTTGATCAATCTCCAGAACTGGCGTTGATTCTGATTTTTGGTGTCCCCGTTCATCTTCGCTCAGACTTCTTTTTCGGGAGTTGGGTAATCGATGTGGTGGCTTCTTGGAGAGTCAAGACACTTGCTTCTCGGCGATAAGGATCAAGGTGATGTCGGAGGGTCAGATTCTGATTTCTTTGGTTCTTGGAAAGATTGGGAGTTCCAGATCCAAATCATGGAGGAACCAAGCTTTTCAACCGTTAGAGAAGAGAGCAATCACATTCATGGCTCGACGCTGGCGAAAATACAGAGCGTTCATGGTGAAGAGGAGTTTGCGGGAGTAGATGGGGGGGTGGCGGCTAGGGTTCACAAAAACTCAACTGGGCCGAGGCAGGCCTTTTTTGAAGAGGAGTTTATTAAAGAAATGGCTAGCAGACCAGGAGTGGAAGAAGTGGGTCGAAATTCACTTAAGCCCATGGAGGTTATTTTTTCTGATTTGGGGCCCTTAATTGAGTTCTCCAGCAGCCCTTTATTTGAAGAGGAGCTTATTAAAGAGTTGTCTAGCAGGCCAGAGGTAAAAGAAGTGGGCCGAAATTCACTTAAGCCCAATGTTATGTTTTCTGATTTGGGGCCCTTAATTGAGTCCTCCAGCAACCCTTTATTTCAAGAGGACTTTTTGGACAACGTTGAAGTGGAAAGGGTTGAGAAGGCAATCTCAGATCAAGAGGTTATGCCAATTCCAGTTTTTTCAGCTCAGAGGGAGAGTTCCATGGTTCTGTTTCAGAGTTGGAAGGGGACATGGAGGGCACAGAATGTGAGTCTGAAGAGGAAGGGGTTTATTTAGAAAATGAGGGCAGTTTGACTTTTGAAGAGGAGTGTTCGGTTATCTATGCCAAGGGTAAGCACCTGGCTAGGATTTTGGACCTACAACTGAACGGTTCAACGGAGGAAGCTTTAGCAAGAGTGGAGGAGACGACCGCAAAGGTGCTTTTACGGAGATGTAAATCAATACCGAAATCGAAGAAGGAGTTGGAGCTCAGAAGAATCGACTGGAGCTTGGCAGAAAAATCCTTCTTCGAGCTCATCCCGGAGAACACGATTGGGAGGCTCTCTACAGAGATTGTTACTTCAGGGCCTTTGCGAGAACGTGTTCGGATCATTGCCCGATTGTTTTGGGCACTGCGATCGAGCAGGTCATCAAAAGGCCCTGGAGGTTTGAGTTGATGTGGTTGGAAGCTGTGGACTTTCAGGATGTGGTCCGTGAGGCGTGGGAACCGGTAGGTTCAGGTTCCAATGGTCTGTTCAGGTTGGCTTCTAAGCTTAAGAGACTTAAGATAGAATTATCTTCGTGGAATTCTACTACCTTTAGGAGAACTGAAGTGCTGATTAAGGAAACCTTGGACAAGATCGCAGCTCTAGATTTGCTTGAGGAGAGGCAGGTTCTCTCTTTAGGGGATAGAGTGGAGAGATGTTTTTTAAAGTGTGACTTGGATAAGTTATGGAAAAGAGAGGAAATTTCTTGGCGTCAGAAGGCTAGGGACATCTAGACGAGAGATGGGGACAGAAACACAATTTTTTCACAAAGTTGCTAACTTCAACAGACGTCGGAATTGGATTTCCTCTCTGAAGATTGGTGAGCAGGTTTTTGATGAGAGTAATGGTCTGGCTAACTCGATTGTACAATTCTATTTGGATCTGTACACTGAGGCGGAGGAGTTCAGACCTTTCCCTCAAGCAGTGGCTTTTAGGAGGATTGATCAGGATGGGGCACAAGATCTTATCAAGCCCTTTGTGGAAGAGGAGATCTGGGAGGTGGTGAGGAAGTGTGTTTCAGACAAGGCTCCTGGTCCAGATGGGTTCTCCTTGGGGTTTTTCAAGGCTCATTGGGATCTGGTAAAGAAGGATGTGATGGAGGCGATGGATGATTTTGTCGCTTCTCAGGATTTGCCTCGAGCGATCAATAGTACATTTTTATGCTTGATTCCTAAGATTGAGGCTGTGGGAGGATATTAGGCAGTTGAGACCAATTAGTTTGGTTAACTCCTTTTATAAAATCCTCTCCAAAACTCTGGCAACGAGACTAAGATCGGTCATCTCCCAGTGCATTTCCGTGAACCAGTGTGCCTTTGTAGATGGAAGACAGATTTTAGATGCTTCTTTAGTGGCCAACGAGATTATTGACTCGAGACGTAGGTCAGGGAGACCAGGTTTAGTGATTAAGTTGGATATTGAGAAGGCCTATGATCATGTTAGCTGGAGTTGTTTGGGGCAGGTGCTTAGAGGCATGGGGTTCCCTGAACTTTGGTCGCAGTGGATTCACACATGTATCTCTACAGTCTCTTTCTCGGTTTTGGTCAATGGCGAGGCTAAGGGCTACTTCCCTAGTTCTAGAGGTCTTAGACAGGGCGACTCTCTCTCCCCATTTCTCTTTACTATGGTGATGGAGGTTCTCTCTCAGTTATTTGTTAAGGCTCGGGAGGCAAATCTGATTGGAGGTTTCTTTATGGATGAGGGCGCACGTCGTGGGGAAGTTAGTCACATTCTTTATGCCGATGATGCAGTGGTGTTTTGTGAGGCTAATTCTGAGCAGGTTCAACAAGTTCTGGCCATTCTTGTTTGCTTTGAGGCAATTTCGGGACTAAAGGTTAATGTGCACAAGTCCATCATGTACACCATTGGGGAGGTTAGAAACGGACAGAGTCTAGCAGAGCTCTTGGGTTGCTCTCTAGGGTCATTCCCTGCGACTTATTTAGGATTACCCCTAGGTGCCAAATCCTCAAAGAAGCAGCTTTGGGATCCGGTTATTACCTTGGTCAGACGTCGACTTGATTCTTGGCAGACGAGATTTCTTTCTTTTGGAGGAAGAATCACTCTTTTAAAGAGTGTCCTGTCGCAACTCCCAATTTACTATATGTCCCTTCTTAAGGCGCCAGGGTCAGTTATTTCAGATATTGAGAGAATTCAGAGAAGATTTCTTTGGGAAGGGTGTGGGGATGTTAAAAAACCCCATCTGGTTCGTTGGGAGGTAGTGAAGGAGCCGAAGTCTTGGGGAGGCCTTGGGGTGCTTGATCTTAAGAAGATGAACCTGGCCTTGTTGGGGAAATGGGGGTGGAGATATGCCACAGAAAGGAACGCTTGGTGGAGAGGGTTGGTGATCGAGAAATGCGGGGTTGGTTTGTCTGAGTGGAGACCGATTTGGAACTTCCAAAATGCGGTGTGGTCGGTTTGAAGAGATATTGTCAAGATTAACCCTATTTTTTGGAACTACGCTTCGATCGATCCAGGGGGTGGGAGAGTGCCTTTTTGGTATGATTCTTGGTTCGGGGTGAGTGTTTGGCGTCCAGGTTCCCTAGAATTGTTGCTGCAGCTCAATCTAGGGAAGCTTTGTTGCTTGATTCTTTTCTTTTGACGGACAAGTTGAGTTGGCATATCCCTTTGACAACTACTCTGCGGGGAGGGGCAGAGGAGGAGAGATGCAGGATGATGAGATTTTTGGATGGTCTGGAGCACATGTGGCTCTCCCAGGGCCCTCTGGCGCCTTGGTGGGAGCTAAACTCTTCAGGGATCTTCTCGGTGAGGTCTTTCTTCAAGGCGCTTCAACAACAGGGAGTCGCAAGACCAGAGGTTTTTCCGGATGCCACGATCTGGCGAGTGGACGTCCAACAAAGATCTCAGGTTTTGTTTGGCAGGTTTTTCACAAGAGCATTTCGACTTATGAGAACCTTCAAAAGAGAGGTTTTATCGGACCGAACGTTTGTATTTTGTGCAGAGCTGACCTCGAGTCAGTGTCGCACTTGTTCTTGCTGTGCCCTTTCTCCGTGCAGGTGTGGACCACTTTTAGTTCCAAACTTGCCATTTGGGGTCCGAATCATTTTGATATTCGGGAATTTATTCGACAATGGCAGGCTAGGAACTTTCGATGTGGTTATGAGAGTTTTGGAGAGTGTTTGATCCACGCTGTATTGTGGTATATTTGGAGGGAGAGGAACGATCGAATCTTCAGAGACAAGGAGGGTAGTTATAGCTTGATTGTGTGGAAGGTGGCCAAGGTAATAGGAAGATGGTTGCTTGTCGCTGGGATCATCTCCAAAGACAAGCTACGAGTCTGGCTATCCTTATGGCAAGGTGATTTTGACCCGGGTTGAGTGTTTGTTTCTTTTTGGGGGAGCGGATGAGAGTTCTTCTTTTTGGGTGCTCCTTTTCGTTGGGGCTGGGTGAGTATATTTTGGGGTATAGTGTTATTGTTGATGTGTATATAGGGCACTTTGTTTAGTTATATTTATATATATATAAAAATCCATCATTCATCAAAAAAATAAAATAGGTGTAATACCCTCAGATAGCACCAACTATTGCGTAATCCCCAGAATATACACACCGTATTAGAAAATACTGAAATAGCTCAACCTATCAACCGCCAAGTTTCATCGTAGCACGCCGTCAAAATCTTCCGTTAATTTGTAGAGATGACATAACGATGTTAATGACGGTGCAAATAAGCTGACGTGGGTTCTACTTAGATGATAAAATATGCCACATCATCAATAAAATAATTTTATTTAATAAAAAAATAAATAAACAAAAAGTCTTTTACTCTCTCTTTAATCCTTCTCTGATTTCTTCTCTCTCCGCCTCAATCCCTTCCGATTCAGATTCTCCTCCCCACAAACTTCCCTTATTTCCTTCTTCTTTCTTCTTCTAATCTCCTCAATCAAAACCCACCAAAGCTCCAAAAGCTTCCTTTCATCGATGAGGAGCGGCCGACTTAGATCCGCGGCGGCGGGGCATCTTCAGCAACCTCAATTATTTCCCTTCCTCATATAAACTTTCACGGCGTCGTTTTCGTTTTCCCCACTTTCACGACGCCTTTAGAATCACCGCCTCTGTCGCGGCGGATGTCATCGTCGTTGGAAGCTCTTCGACGGGAAGCTCCACTCTAGGACGGGAAGCTCTTCGACGGTCAAAATTACATTCACTCTCTAGAAGCTTCTGCAGAACTGCAACAGTCCCACTTTAGGAGCGAGTCAGACTTTCGGACTTACGAATACTAATCTGGAGAGCTAAGGAGACGAGAGGCAGGGGAGGAAGGAGGGGAAGAAGAGGAATTAGAGTCGTTCTGGATTTCATAGAGGGAGGGGTGAGGGAGTGGCCGGGACCGTCGTCGTCAGAGGTGAATAAGCCGAGATCGAGTTCTATTGACGGCTCTTTGGCGACAGCGGTAGTGGGTTCTGGAATTCGGTTGTTTCGGACTCCGATGTATCTTCTTCTTCTTCAATATCTTCTTCATCATCATCGCCGGAAGAAGAAGCAGAGGAGGGAGAGGATCGGACAGTTGGGGATGGAGGTGACGGTGGGACCCAACGGGGAGTGTAATTAGAGAGTTGATTCGATCGGGAACGTGTTATGGTGGGCGACGGCGATGGCGGATTTGGAATCGATGATGATGACGAAGCTTCCGAAGCTGGCAAAAATAGTGACGATGTGGTCGAGGAAGGATGAGAAGATGGCTATGGAGAAGATGATATTTAACCAATTTATTTCTTTTCTGTATTTTATTATTTTAATAAAATGCCACCTCATATTACATTTAAGTGGTTTATATGCCACATCAGCGAGATTGCCAACTCAGACTAACGGAATACGTAAAAAATTGACGGCATGCTATTTGAAACTTAGACTCTAATAGGTGGTGCAAAATAAGTATTTTATAAAACGGTGTGTATATTCTGGGGATTACGCAATAGTTGGTGCTATCTGAGGGTATTACACCAATAAAATAAGACAGAATGAAACCATGTTACTAAATTCACCACCAACACACGCGTCTTCAAATTAGGAGGGTTGTCAAATTTTGATCATCTGTCACAAGACAAGCTTGTGCATCGACTTTAGCTAGCTAACTCACTAGCTAGCTCCATATATATGTCAAACACAACCGCTGGCTTGCATATTATATGTATTTTATTTCTTATAATTATAAATAAGTTTTGGTACTACGTTTATAATATAAACAGACAAAGTTCAAACTTCAATATTAATTAATAAACACAATAAAAGTCAACTTTAAATTAAAGTCACTTGACCCATATATGAATAAATATGATTGTTGAGCTTCTGGGAAACTGCATACATGTTAGACTTAATTGAAAGTTACAATAGATGGTCAGCTCACCACTCACCAGCTACTACGTACGTACAGACAACATGTTAAGTAGCAATTAAAAGCAGCTAATTTATTAGTCTGACGTAGGCTATTTTGATAATATAGCCCCAACCAAGAGGCAAGAGCTCTTCAGTATTGGCGAGGGAATTGGAATTTTGTAGCCTAATTTAAAATTTTATGTACGTCAGTAGCCAGTTGCGTAACTATGTCCAAAACTAGCACAATCTGACTGGCAGCCAGCGCGTAGCCAGCCAGATAGGCAGCGCTGGCCAGCCAGCGCATTGCTGGCCAGATGGCGTACTGATCATTTTTGCCAATTGCTGAATTCATTTGTCAGGTGAATTGAAAGAAAATATTGTAACATTGCAATTTGATCACTTTTTTTTTATCTATTTTACAAATGGATTATTATTATTATTAATTTGATAATATAAGCCGGTCTTGATAAAATAATAATATATAAGCTATAATTAATTAAAGAAAATTATATTAGCCGTCACAATCTCTTGAGTTACGGATCCCGAGGTCACGTTTGTTGGAGGCACAACGATGAAGGAGACAACGACTTCCAATAATAGTTTTAACTTTGAATCAATCAGTGCATAACCAACGCAACGCATAGCCAGACCAGCGGGACGTGACCTCGGGTCACGTTTGTTTTAACTTTGAATACGAATCCCAATGTCACGTTTGTCGTTTGTTGTTGTTTGAACTTTGAATTGTTGTGCCTCCAACAAACGTGACCTCGGGATCCGTAACTCAAGAGATTGTGACGGCTAATATAACTTTCTTTAATTAATTCTAGCTTATATATTATTATTTTATCAAGACCGGCTTATATTATCAAATTAATAATAATAATAATCCATTTGTAAAATAGATAAAAAAAGTGATCAAATTGCAATGTTACAATATTTTCTTTCAATTCACCTGACAAATGAATTCAGCAATTGGCAAAAATGATCAGTACGCCATCTGGCCAGCGATGCGCTGGCTGGCCAGCAATGCGCTGGCTGGCCAGCGCTGCGCTGTCTGGCTGGCTACGCGCTGGCTGCCAGTCAGATTGTGCTAGTTTTGGACATAGTTACGCAATTGGCTACTGACGGTACATAAAATTTTAAATTAGCCTACAAAATTCCAATTGGCGACGTGTGCCGGCCCTGCCGCCATATCGTTGATCTTTCTCGATCGGTGCAATATATGAAATATAAGAAGAAGAAGCCATCATGTCACATTTGATTAGTACGTGAGTGAGTACGCTACGCGGATAAGAAGAATTAAGTGGTTCCTTTCTTTTATAATTTTTAATTTTTAATAATATTGCCTTATCCAACAAACCTCAAATTTCCATTTCACTTGTAGTCGGGATAGACCCAACTACCGACGGACAAACTAATTTGTGATAACATTATTGTAAGTCATATGGAATTTCAGTGAAATTTACACAATTTTGATAAGTCTGTTAGACATTATAAATTCAGGAAGTTGATAGCAATAGACACGAATATAATGTGGTTCACTAGTGATATACTACTAGCCTACTCCACCGGAGGAAAATGGACAATATATTAGAGAGAAAACAGAAAGAAAAGATGATCATATATTAGAGGTTACATATATATACAATAACTACTAGGTTAATCAACATGTATTGAGCCACGTTGATAACATGTATTGGTTAGGGTTTACCTTATAGAGGCAATTATAAATTATTTGCTTCTAAAAGATTTAGGCTCCGTTCACTATCAATTATAATTATCAAAATTACATAATCAAATTAATTAATTTCAAACTATACCTAAAATTGTGTTTAGTTGTAAATTAAAAAATTCAAATTAATAATTATTACATAATTTCGGTCATATTAAAAAAGTAAAAAAAAAAGTTACTTATCAAAATTTTAAATTCAGATTGTATAATTAGTTGTAAAATTAAATCACTTCAAATTTCACAAAACAACAAGTAAACAGAATTTCAATTATGTATTATAATTACGTAAATTTAACAATTCCCTCAATTATAAAATTTAAGATAATTGTTAGTAAACATAGTCTTAATCCTACAACTTATAAAGTCAATTATAAATTATCTGACTCTAAGTTTTTGGGTGTTAGTGGGATTCGAACCCATGACCTCTTCTTCTCAAGCTCAAACCCCCCACCATTACACCCCAAAACGCGTCATGTCAGTTAAGGTAGAACTATTCAACATAACCCATAATCTTCCCTCGTGCTTTGTTCATGTGGCATTTGCCTAGGATGGCGCAAAGCGGATGCGGGTACCCAAAAAATAGGGTTGCCGGCCAAACTCATACTACAAGAAAATTGACTATTAATCACGGATTTTTAGTCACGGTTGTATAAACCGTGACAGATTAGTCACGATTCTGGGTGAACCGTGACTGGTTGGTCACGGTATGCCCAAAACGGTGACTAATCTATCATTGTTTGACCAAAACCATAACAATAATCACACAATTTTCAGCAAGAGACCAGACAAACAACAACAAGAGGTTTGCGCTCTTATTCTAATGAATGGTACTTGGAAATGTTATATTATAAGCCACAGATTTGCTCAATCACTCGGATCAAGTTAAAATGAGATGTATCAAGTTTGCATTTGGCTTGGGATGATGAATTCATACCGAAGAACAATAGGGTAGATATCCAGTTGTGTATGTCTCTAGTGAGCCGATGTGGTAACATTCTACTGAATTCATGTAATTATTATCTGATCATGTTGTTTGATGTGTTCATCTCCACTATATATATAAGGACAACCATGTGTCCATGTCGGCAACTGTTTGACAAGAAACTATTGCAACTAAGGTTCACCCGAACAAAAATAAACCATCGTAGTTCCCGTTGGATAAATAGGTATATATAAAGCTCTCCATGTAGGTCTTAAACACAGTTTTGTTCTGATAATGACTCGACTATTTCCTCCACTCAAAATTTACAGGTGCTTTCCTTTCCAACCTTCTCTTTGTCCCTTTTTTTTCAAGATTCTCATCTCCATCTCCCAAATAGGTTGCAATTTTTTATTTGTAAAGAAGATACTATATATTAGTATTAGTCTATTACTACTATCACTATGTTATAAATTGTGGTAGGTTTACCATTATGATACCGAAAATTAAAAATTGAAGTTTTGGTTCCGGAAAATAAAAGGGTTTTTTTTAAAAAGCATAGATACTATTTATTTGGAAGGTAAGAAAGAAGGGGTTTCTCTCCAAGACTCCAATATTCATTCTTACTTGTCATTTTTATTACTTTTTGTCACCTTTTTAACCTACCAAATAAGGTATGAAAATGAACTATATATACAGTGTGTGTGACTAGCTAGGTCAATCAATCAACCCTTTTGCATTTTCCCACTATAATGAAATTAAAGTTATTTTCTTTTCTTTTTGGTTTACATATGAACATCATGCTCAGGTTTTGCATTTGTCCAATTGTCCTTTCTTACCCTCCGTACTCCACTATAAGAGGTGGTCATCCAAATGAGCTGATAATCGAAAAATCAATGACACAAATTAGCTGGTTTATTTTTAGTTAATTACGTATCTGAATTATAATATTAATATGCAAACGAAAAGAGTGTTTGTCTATTGAATAATATTGTTAAATTGTGTGATTTTCACTGCTTTTGTTATGAATTAAATCCCACCAACACTGAAATATACATGAGTCAACACAACTCTGACGGTAACCGTAAATCACTGTTGATTATGGCATATTGGCATATAGACATCACATTACATATAACAATAACAATGATATTCCAATCATTGCATTGTTTCTGTAATTTTTTTTTTCATTTTCATCATAGAAATTAAAAAATAAAACAAAAGATCACAGGTAATACATCTGCAAAAATTACAAACAGGTACCCGAGAAAGAAGCCGTCGATCGAACTGCATCTCTTTCTCCCAGAGTACATAGTACGGACGCATAGTTTGCATCCTTTTTTGTGTCCATCCTTCCGCACGTGCGGCCACCTCCGTCACCCAGTCAATCAATTTCCCATCCATGTTTTCTTCTCAATTCTCCGCTTTAAACCCCTATCTTTTCTTTAGTTTATTTATGGTACCAAAACATTTTAGTCCATGACAAAATAGTCCTTCTTTCCACGTGGGCATAAGCGTGTGTATGTCATCGCCCCCCCAGATTCTGTGTGGGGCCCCCGACCCATTTTATTCTACCGAGTAAGTCCCGCGGCCACCATGGCCGGGACCGGAATTCCCACCGCCGATGTGATGTCTTCTACCGCCGTCGTCGCCGACACCAGATCCAATTCCCGATTAAGGAATTGGTCAACGATCGCAACGCTGGGTCCCGCCACAAGCTCATCCCAGATTTCGTCGGCATCAATTCCTCGTCGGAGAAAAACCTCCGTGGCATCGACCCGATGCATACTCCAGCTCCATTGGCTGTGTAGCCGCCGGATCTTCTTCAACTGTCGACAAGCCAATACGCGCGTGTTCTCCTTTATCTCGTCGATCGCCGCCTCTAGAGCAGCAGCTCCTCCACCGCACCTAAAATAAGTATCCAATTCAGGAACTCCAATCGCGCGTCGGATCCCCCGGGAGTAATCCCGGTCATTCGGGTCGAAAACCGCACCGACCTCATCGACCAAACCCGCCTTCACCATCCGGTCAACCCGATCCGAGATGAAATTGCAAAGCACTGGGAGCGCCACGTCGACCCAGAGGAAGCAGAAGTCGTAGCGGGAGCGAAAATCCACGTCAGCGTTGACCAGGGCGTCCACAAATGAGTTTGACCCGCCGGCTATAACGGGGAGGCGGTCACGGGAGAGAACAGAGTCAACAACGTGGGAAGCGTGGAGGCGGAAGTCGTCGGAGCTAAAATCAGCGGCGGGGTCGACGACCCCGATCAAGTGGTGGGGGACGCCGCGGCACTCGTCGTCGGTAACCTTATTGGTGGCTATCTGAAGGCCAGTGTAAACTTGCATTTTGTCAGAGTTGACCACCTCGGCTGTGAAGTGGGTTGCCAGGTCGATTGCCAGCCTGGACTTGCCAGTGCCAGTGGGTCCCACCACGAAGACCACCTTGTCTTTCCGGCGGAAGAAGGGTGGATCCATGTTGAAACGGGACTTGTTGAAATTCTTCATAGTCGGAAATTGGACTTGCTTGTAAGCTCCTGACAAAGTGGAATTCATCTTTCCTACTGATCAAGTACGCTACACAGAATATGGATTCCAAGTTTGAATTTGGTAGTCAGTATTTTGAGTATGAAGCTATGAAGCTAGCTAGTAGTGCGTGCATATAAATGGAGAAAGCTTGATTGGGACAAATAGGGAGAGGAGAGGGGATTAATGATTAGATTAAGATTGAATGAGGAAGAGTCACCTTCGCAGAGAATCAGTGTTCGTGAGCTTCCTATTTATAAGAAAGCGCTACCTAGCTAGCTGGGGAAAATAAATAAATAAATAAGCTAGAGAGAAAGAATTAGTCAATTACAAGCCCATCCTTTTTGCAGTGCATAGCTGGACAAGAAAGAAAGTAAATAAATATAAATAAATAAATAAAAGTGGAAGTGGATGCCGTTCGTTGAATAAAATGGAAATGGGGAAGTTCTGGGATGATTGCATGCATTTTCTTTCTATAATGTTGTGTTGAGTGATCATCGACTCAACAACACCATATCTCAATCATTTGTAGAGATTGATCTGACTGATCATATCATTGTCCTTGCTACTGTTCTCAGTGTCAGTGAACCATATCCTATACTTGAATATGACACTTTCGGGTCGTTTAGATGGGTGATTTGGGAGGAGGAGATTTCAAATGTCTAGAGACTTGAAATAGCATGAGAATTGAGGTCCCCTTGCTATTTGAAAAATAGATTGTTTGGTTAAGTGATTTGAGAGATTATTGAGGGAAGAAATTCAGAAAATTTAAAACTAAAAATTACATTCACATTACAAATGACAAAAATATCCTTCATTAAAATTATGAAGAGGAGAATTAGTTGAGGGCAACTAGTAAAATTGCCTCAAATCTCTCTCAAACTCCCCAAATCTCTACTTTTATGTGGTGATTTTAAAATCACTCTCAAATCTCTATGGGTCCACCAAAGAGATTTAAAATCTCTCCCAATCTCCCTACAATTTTGTAGCCCAAACAAGTGATTTTATTGAAATCTCTAGGGAAAGAATTTTGGCCCCAAATCACTCAAAATCCCCACCCAAAATCTCCAATACAAACAACCCCTTTGTTTTTTTTATTACTATGATCTACTGTTTCTTAATCATCACTCTGTAACACAATCGAAATCCCCCCCCTCACTCCTACGGATGAGTTGGATATAGAGGATGAGATGGAGAAATGATGAGATGGAGAAATGGGACGAACCGTTAGCGTGCTAATTATATGGTATTATAACGTGTTAGCGTTATAATACCATATAATAAGTACCAAAATAGCATAAGCTTATAACATTTAAAATCACTTATTCATTAAAGAAATGATTATCTATATACAAATATGATAAAAATATATATAAGTGGAACATATGAAGACAATAATAAGTGAGTCATGACCATTTCACACAAGTAAAATTGGATAGTTAAATAATACCTAGTTGAGAGGAGAGAAGGAAGAAGGAACACATATAAAAATAACACACATTGGTTATGTTGTATGGTCAACTCAAAATATGAGGATGGGAATTAATATAACTAACTAAGGTGGGAGCTAGGATTCCATTTGATCAATACACAAATTATTAAACTAATGTTAAACACTAAGAATCCCAAATCAAAGAGGAAAAAATATTGACATTTGGGTTTGCCTACATTAATTAGTTACCTAAATTAATTAACTAATTAATTAGACAACAATTTGTGGTATAGAGGCAAGAGGTAGTGGTGGTGGTGAGCAAGTTTTCAAGGTGGGGGCTTAAAAGGAATTCCCTTTTCAGTGGGTTTTGAACTTTCAATTGATACCTAAAATAAATTTTAAAATTGAAATAAAGGAAAAAAAGGAAGAACAATTAAAATTAAGTTTGATATGACTTGACAAGCTAACTTGATTCTGATACCAACACAACTCATGCCTATTAAGCCTTCTTTTCTTTTTTTTACAATTATAATTAAAAAATTAAAGCATTAATCTCAAAATGACTCTTCGTAGAAGTCGTTATTCTGTTGAAATGAGAAATATTAAAGAAAAGGAAAAATAGCACTTTGCCACCTTTACTTTGCCAACTTAACATATAGCACCATATACTATACATCGCTCTTTTTACCTCCTCCTACTTTGACCACTTTATCTTTTGGGTCCTTTCGTTCCAACTAACATCTTTTTAACATCAAATCTAGACACATCTGACACCAACGGAGAGACATATCGAAGGTAGGAGATGAATAGTTGGCCAAGGAGGTAAATTGGGGAGGTATTGCGAAGAGTATGGTGAAATATGAAGGATTTTGAAACCACACATTTTATTCTCCGATTTCATCATATCTAATTATATATATTTATATTCCCAATTAAAAAATACTTAGTAAGCTAATGCATGTCTATTGGTGTACTGAATGCGCATCAATTAACGTTATGAAGACGAAAGTTGGAAAGGAAGGATTCAATCAGCAAAGTGGTCGAAGTAAGATAGGGTAAAAAGAGCGATTTATAGTTGATGAACAAATTGATGCGCACTAAGTTTTACTCAATGGATTGCTCCAAAGAGATCGTTATTTCCCAAGGGTCTTTCTGTTTCTATTACTCAACGAATGAGGAATAAGCTATTCGGGTTTTTGTTGTTTGGTATTGTGAAAGGGTTTGAATTAATTAAACTAAGAATGCAAATGAAACAAATAAGCAATTAAACAAGTTGAGGTTTCAAAGATAGACTAAGGCGGTTGTTCAGACTCGAATCCACGCTAGTTCGGTTAAGATGGATGAAACTATGCAATCGACGAAATTCAACAGACAAGACGACTCGGCAAATCCTTTTGTAATCTCTACTCCATGGTCAGGCCGTAGAGATTCTATTCTATCAAACCTACAAGCTCCTATGGTCAAGCTAACTTGCAAGAATTCAAGAACGATCAAGAACAGTGAAATGTCACAAAATCATGCAAAGAGATTAGGTTCTGACAATCCTATGGTCAAGCTATTGAAGAACCTAATGACCTCCTAAACTCTAGAATGAAGTGCGTTCATGGTCAGACCCGCAATTCAAAGATAAAATCAGAAACTAACAATTGATCAAGTTGCCAGAATCAAGAAGCTTAAATTAGGGTTTAGGAGAAATCGCATCTAAGTCTGAAATATCATCGATTAACATAAACGGGTTAGAAACCCGAAATCATCCATACAAAATCCTATCTAGCGCTTCATCTAATCTAAACAACCCTAGAAGTTTAGCTCGACATTGTTACAGAAGGAATCGCAGAAACAAAGAAGAATAAAACCGGAGAAGAAGACATCTTACTCCGAGAAAACCTAATCTTGTTGAATCCTTGAAACTCATGAGTTAATCCTCGCTCAATCGTGTCTCCAAAACTCCGTCTTCACCTCCGAGAGTGTCTGGTTCGTCAGAGCAAAAGTGGAGAATTGCAAAAAATGAAGTCTCTTTCCTCTCTCTTCGAAATTGGGTTAAAAACCCAATTTCCGTCGAAACTGCTGAAAATGGCCCAAAAGTGCGCCTGACGGGACGAAAAGTGCGTCGACGCACATTGGCCCCCAAAAGGCGCACTTTTCTCCCTTGCTGAGAAATCCGACGAAGCTTAATTGCAAAGTGCGCCTGGCACTTAGAAAAGTGCGCCGGCGCACATTTGTCCTTAAAACGCGCACTTTTGATGCTGCTTCTTGCTCCGAACTTCTTTCGGCAATTCCAACCTCATTTGTGCTCCGAATTGATCCTCGTTTGAATCGTCAAGCTCGTAGAAAAGTCCTTCACAACGTGGTAACCTGAAATCTCAATAAGAACAGCTCGAAACAACATCAAATTGCCCAAAAGAGGGCCAACGGGAGATAAAACATATTTTCCATAAAAGTCATTCAAGTTCATCACAATTTAGAGTCAGACAAGGGGAATGTCGTTCAAATGTGGCGAGATAAACGCGGTAAATTTAACGTCATCAAATCACCCCACAATTAAACGTTTGTTTGCCCTCAAACAAGAACTTTACCACAACAATGCACCAACTTGAATGAGCAAACCGAAAACCTCTTGGTTCCTAGAAAGATGTATACGGTGCTTCTACCAAACAAGAGGATTACCCGAGTGACTACACAATTAAAACCAAACCTTTGCTGGAGTGAGGAACATGACTTTATCGAGCTAGTGAACAACATGACTTGGTAAAGGCAAGACAATACTTACTTCCGCTACACTTACTCTAGGACGTAACCTGACACTTGCTAAATAAGGGGACACGACTCGATCAAAATGAAAGAACTTTTTTTTTCTTTTTTTGCTACTTCTTTCTGCTTTTTCTGATTTTTTTTTACATTTACTATCGAATGGTCGGTACAGTGTGAATACCACCAGGTATGGAGCAGCCGGAAACCTTTGGAATTCCGCGTTATCCTAGACCCCAGCCACGATCGGGAGTAGGTTAGAAGAAGAACGCCACATTGAGACTTCCCTTTGGGACTACAACAATGGGCAGGCACGTATGCCAGCTCGTGAATCGACCCACAACTTCAATACCAAACCACTCACTAATCAGAATTTCTCTGATTACGGACATCAACAATTTAAAACATGAAATTAAAACATCCCTTATTTAGACTCGATCATGGCATTGAAATAGAGAATTCGAGCATCAGACAGACCAAGCCTTGCACAACACCAAGTCACATGTTCACTAATCCAATAAGGACAAGTTCCTAGACTACTACAAACAAGAAGAGTGGGAGATGGTTATAAAATGGGTTCTCACACGCACATTTGGACAAAGCCAAAACACCACATCAATCTCACCATATGGAAAACAGTAGGCAATCCAAGAAGTTATTAAGCAATGTGGAAAATTACTTGCTACTGAGAATGGGAAGCTGTGAAAGAGTGACAAAACAAGGCACAATCACCGCCCATTACTTGGCAAAACATGCAAATAAACACCCCACCCACACTTAAATTTGGACATTGTCCTCAATGTTCCACACCAAAGAATTACATGAAAAGAAAGTGTATAGGGATACCAGGAAATAGATCTCAAGGTTGCCAAAGAAGGCATCAGAAATTCGTCGGCATGAACGTCCTGATCAGAACTGGAAGCGCAAGAGAAATGGCCATATATCCTGAATTAAGTGGAAAAGAGAAAACATCACACGATCAGAGCATTCAGACGATAACAGTACATATGACTCGACTCAAAGTTCACAAAGACTCAAAAGAACAAAATGACTCAAAATTCACTTCAGAAATAAAAAGTACAAATTCAGAAAATAAAAATAAAAATCTTGAGGTCAACATGGTCACTGGTCCCGCTCGCAACCCCCGACGAGCCCTCTGACGATGAGGAGCTGGAGCTGGAGCTGGAGGCTGACGATCGAGGATCTGCTGAAGCAGCTCCATCTGCTGTGCATGCTGAGTGTCCATCCTATTGAGCTCCTTCTCATGCCAAGTCCGCTGCCGCTGCTGAAAATCACGGACCTCCTGCTGCCACCGAAGGGTACCCTGGCTAAAACCGTCGCGCCATTCAGTCATCTGAGCCCACCTGGTCTCCTTCTGCTGCTGCCAAGGGTGTCCACCCTCTCCAAAGACTGCCTGCCACTCCTGAACTCTCTGAAGTGGTGTCTGAAACTCTGCCTCATCAGGCCCTGCTGCATAAACTAGGGGTGGCTTAGGAGCGTCGCCCTCGGGAACTGGAATCTGAGGCTGCGGAGGTGGGACTGGTTGGGGAACCCATCCCTGAGCAATCAGATACCGTGGTTCTAGCTCCCTCGGAGGTGTCAACCCTACAAACACCTCAGCTGGCCACCTATCTGCAATGCATGCGGTCACAATGATGCGAGAGACATACCATCTTCCAGGGAGAGTGCGAGGTAAGATGGCACTAGTGACCCGCTTGTAGAAAAAATGCGCGATCTGATATCCCAAATGGAGCCTTCTCCCGCCAAGCATGCAGCAGACTAGATGCATCTCATCTCCATAAAAATGGTGCCCACCGGTGCTCCGATGGCAGATGGATCAGATGAAGATCACATGAAGAAACCGCCACACCGGGCATCTGATGGCGCGATACTTGGACTTGTTGGTGACAAATGTCTCTTGGCTGCCCGTGAGTTCTTGCCAAGTGTTGGTGTTGTTTGAAGTCTTGTCAACCCCTGACTCTCTTATTCTGAGAATTGCGTACTCCTCGGACTGGTCAAATCCCAACAGCCTCCCAAATGAGTCATAGGACTCCTCGAACCACTGGCCACCCAAGCGGAAGGTAATGTGGTGCACCGCCGTATCCTTCACCCTGGGGTGCAGGTTGAATGAACTTCGGACCTCCTGGAGAGGTAGAAGTGGTGCGGGGTCTGCCAACTGAATCAATCTCAGCAAGTCGGCGCGCCTCAGCCGATGGACGAGTAGCTCGTGGAACTCCGGACATTGCTCCCTAATGCCCTCAAAATCAACCCTCACCCCCGGTGTGGGCTTGAGGTGGTGAATCTGCCAATATGCTTTCTAGTGGGCGATATCCGGAAGGGCCTCAATGTACGGCGATAAACCAGGTATGCTCCCTCTGGCTGGCGGTGGATCATTTAGGCCCGGAAGAGGTACCAGACCAAATGGTCGGCGAGGTTCCTCCTCATCAACTGAGATGTTGCCTGCATCCCGCGGAGCAGATCTCCCGTGTCCTGATGAACTAGCCATAGTCTGCAACTCATACAAACCAAAGTGAGACACGAGCTAGACTTAACAAGAAATTTGGGCATTATGACGGCAAGTAATCAATGTTCAAGATAGAGCAACCATGCTGAGATATGCAAACCACCATCCAAATTAGTACGCAATGCAACCAAGTGATCGGAATCAAATCATGCTTAGTACGGTTCAACAAATAGCCATGGAATCAAATTGAGCATTTAACTAAAGGAACAAAGACACAATGCTACTGAATCAAATAGACAATCTCAAAGAAATCAATAATCATGTCTAAGTCAGCCAACTAGTCAAACATGGAGCATCAAACACTTAGAACCGGCACAAATGCACAATGCGAGGTAAAATTCTCAATATAGCTTAATCAAGCTACAATCAGTCCAAATCAATCTCTCCAATATGCCAAGACACACCCTAGGATCATTCAAAACACCTAAATCATCAGAATACAACCACAATAAAAAACCCCCAATTTGCAGAAAATCGGTATAGGAAAGTAACCTATAACATGCAATTCGCCAAGCAAACGGAGTCCAAACAACCCACGATTCAAAATGTAGCTATCCTAGATGATCAATTTCAATAATCCAAGCTCAATTCAACCAAACCACAAATTTCAAAAATTAGGGTTCTTAGCTCTAAATACACAATTCTGAAAATTTCAACGAAATTCAACAAAAATTGGTGCAATAGTTTCGTAGAGAAGTATAGAGCAACTTACCTCAAAGGAGTGATAGCAAAATCCTCACGAAAATTGACGAACGAACCGAAAAGCACCAAAACTAGGTTTAAGCTCGACCCAAGCTCGAAACTCGACCAAAATCAGTGAAATAAGGATGGGAAGGGTCGGAATCAAGTAGAGAATGAGAAGAGATGAAGATTTTTCTATGGGTTCGTGAAAATCGAGGGGTTTGGGGTGATTTTGGATGAAAAAGTCGAAGAACAAGGGAGAGGGGCGATTTTGCTCTTGTTGAATTCGAAGAGAGAGAGAGAGTGAAAAGGTGGGTTTGATCCGAAAAATTGCAGAAGAAGAGGGGAAAATCTCGTTTCTGAAGGGGGAAAGTGCGCCTGCACTTTCAAAATGTGCGCCAGCGCACATTACCCTTCAAAAGGCGCACTTTTCCTCCCAAAAAGAATTTCCGCCGAATGCAATTGCAAAAGTGCACCCGGCACCACTTAAAAGTGCGTCGGCGCACTTTTGGCTCCCGCACTTTTTGACCTGACACCAATTTTCGACGAATGCAATTGCAAAAGTGCGCCCGACACCACTTAAAAGTGCGCCGGCGCACTTTTTGACCTAGCTACTCGGAAAATTTAATAAAATCAAGAAAAATTAGCCTAAAATCCGAGGTTTGAAAACGACCAAATCACGAAATTTGACTCTCAGGGATAGACACACACACGAAACTGACACCACGACTCTACCACAGACTCGACTCAATAAATTTAAAGACTCCAGACTCGGGTTGCCTCCCGAGAAGCGCTCTCGTTTAACGTCTTTGAGCTAGACGATACCTGGTTTACGGTGCTTCGAGACTAAGCTCCTCTGCTACACCAACGAATGTTCCAGCTACATATGGCTTCAAACGATGGCCATTCACTTTAAAGGGTTCTTCTCCAGCTTTGAAAATTTCCACAAGCGCCATGAGAAAGGGCTTTAGAAACCGTGAATGGACCCATCCAACGGGATTTCAGCTTGCCCGGGAAAAGATGTAGCTGTGAATTGTAAAGGAGCACTTGATCTCCTTCTCTGAACTCCTTGTTCCCTCGCAAACATGAATCATGGAGCTTCTTAGTTCGCTCCTTGTATATCTTCGAGCTCTCGTAAGCTCGATTTTTCCATTCCTCAAGCTCTAACAACTGCAATTTTCTCTCTTCACCTGCAAGACTAGCATCCAGGTTCAGTAGCTTAAGGGCCCTAGTAGGCTCTATGCTCGAGCTCTACTGGCAGATGACACGCTTTCCCATATACCAGAAAATATGGGGAGGTTCCTATAGGCGTTTTAAACGCCGTCCTATATGCCCAAAGCGCATCATCAAGCTTGCTGGACCAATCCTTCCGAGATTGATCGACGATTTTCTCAAGGATCCGTTTCAATTCTCGGTTTGACACCTCGACTTGACCACTCATTTGAGGGTGGTAAACAAACGATGGGTAACACCAAACTTCTAGCACACATTATCAAATTGACCTTGAAAATGAGTTCCACGTCACTAATGATGGTTCTAGGTGCACCAAAACGAGAGAAAAGTTTCTTAAGGAACTTTCCAACAACTCGGGCATCGTTAGTGGGGAGAGCTTGAGCTTCTACCCACTTCGATATAATCCACAGCCACGAGTATGTACTTGTTACCTAAATACGGAGTGAAAGGACCCATAAAATTGATCCCCCACACATCTAAGATTTCAACAACCACAGAAATTTGTTGAGGCATTTCATCTCGTTTAGAAATCTTACCTGCTCGTTGGCATGCATCACATGCCTTGATGAAATCCTGGCAATCCTTGAAGATAGTAGGCCAGAAGAATCCAGAAGCCAAGATCTTTTGAGCAGTTCAGTACGCTCCATGATGGCCATCGACAGGTCTAGAATGGCAATGCTCCATTATATCTCCAGCCTCCGCTAGAGTTACGCACCTCTGGATGATGTCGTCAGAGCCAATCCGAAACAAATAAGGATCATCCCAGAAGTACTTCTTAACCTCTGTAAAGAACTTCCTCCTTTCTTGACGGGAGAAGTCCGTCCTTACTTCACCGGTGGCTAGATAAATAGCGAGGTCTGCAAACCAAGGAACCTCTGCCTCTTTTATCATTATAGCAAATAGGTGTTCTTCCGGGAAAGTTTCCCGGATTGCTAAATTATCACCAGAACTCTGCTCATGCTCCTTCAATCGTGACAAATGATCCACAGCCACATTCTCCGACCCTTTCTTGTCTTGGATCTCAAAATCAAATTCTTGCAAGAGAAGAATCCAGCGGATTAACCTTGGCTTAGCATCCGCCTTGCTCATAAGATGTCGGATAGCTGCGTGATCTGTGAAGATAGTAATTTTAGCAAAAAGAAAGATAGGAGCGGAACTTATCAAAGGCAAAGACTACCGCTAACATCTCCTTCTCGGTAGTTGTATAATTCCGTTGAGCTTCATTCATTGTCTTGCTAGCATAGTAGATAGGTCTGAACCTCTTCTCAATCCGCTGCCCCAAGACCGCTCCAACGGCATAATTGCCCGCTCCAACGGCATAATTGCTCGCATCACACATAAGCTCGAAGGGCAGTTCCCAATTCGGAGCTACAACTACAGGTGCTGAAACGAGCTTGTTCCTCAAGGTCTCGAAAGCTGTCATGCACTTCTCGTCAAAGAGGAAAGGAACCTCTTTCTCTAGTAATCGAGTCATAGGCAAGGTGATTTTAGAAAAATCCTTGATGAACCGCCTATAAAACCATGCATGACCCAGAAAGCTTGTTACTGCTCTGACGGAAGAGGGAGGCGACAGCTTGGCAATGGTGTCGATCTTCGCCGGATCAACCTCAATACTCTTCTTCGAAAACTTTGTGCCCAAGCACAATGCCCTCCGTCACCATGAAATAGCTCTTCTCCCAGCTAAGAGCTAAATTTGTGGCTTCACATCTCTCAAGGACTCTCTCAAGGTTCTTCAAGCCATGTTCAAAAGAATGTCCATAAATCGAGAAATCGTCCATAAATACCTCCATATCATCTCCAATGAGCTCATCGAAGATACCCATCATGAATCTCTGAAACGTAGCTGACGCGTTACAGAGTCCGAAAGGAATTATGCGGTAGGCAAAGGTACTAAACGGGCATGTGAAGGTGGTATTTTCTTGATCATTCGGCGCGATGGCAATCTGAAAATACCCGGACATCCCATCCAGGAAACAGTAATACTCATGACCCGCCAAGCGCTCCAACATCTGATCAATGAAAGGAAGGGGAAAATGGTCTTTCCAGAAACAATACACTTCTCTAGCGAGTCTTCACTCACTAGGTTAGTGAAAACAGAGGTAGAAAGCACAATTACAGTTTCCTCTATAGCACACAAATCATCATAGTGGTGAGGGAATTGAATGCTATTATCTAATCGAAATGTGGCATGGTCTTTCCCTACCCTAAGAGTTATAGTGCCTCCCGGCACGTCTATTAGAGAACCGGATGAAAATAAGAATGGACGACCAAGAATCAAAGGCATATCAGCATGGGCATCAATCACGACAAAATCAGTAGGAAACTTGAATGGACCAATCTCAAGTAGAACATCTTTTAAAATTCCCCTAAGCACAGTTGAGGATTTATCCGCTAACCTAACGTTCATGCGAGTTGGTTTAAAATCAAGCATTCCTATATCAGAAGCTAAGCTATATGACATGACATTGATGCTAGCTCCTAGATCTGCTAAACCACGTCCAACACGAAAAGTACCAATGCGACAAGGTGGAGTGAAAGAACCTGAATCGCGGCGCTTAATAGGAAGCTTGTTTAGCACAATGGTAGATACCTCCTCATTAAGCTCCAAGTCTTCAAATAGCTCCGGGAAGTTTGCTTGCTCTTCCTCCGTGAGAGCTAAAAGTTCTTGCAACTTCAACTTGTTGGTGGCTAGCATCTTCATGTACTTGGCAAACTTCGGCATCGTCACAATCATCTCCTTCATCGACATTTCAACGTGAACCATGTTCACCAACTTCAGGAATAGCTGGTATTGAGCATCGTAGAGATCCTTATTAAGCCTGGCAGGATAAGGTGCCCGCGGCTTGTAAGGGTTGGCCACCGGTATTGGAGATGAGGGAATAACTGGTGTCTTTTCCTCTTCTGGCTGCTGAATCTGTTCCTCTTCCTCCACGTCCTCTTCTTCAATGAGATGAGGGGGAGGAATTAGAGTTGGCACCTGCTTCATGGGAATATCTGCCAGCTTCTTCCCGCTTCTTGTTTCCACAGCTCCCACATGTTCATTCTGGTTCGGATTAGGGAGAGTGGTGGTAGGTAGAGATCCAATACCCTTCTCCTTAAGAAGATTTGTGATTCCTGCCACTTGATTCGCAAGCTTCTGGAGAGAAGAGTCGGTGTGTGAGAAGTCCTTCTTGTTTGATTGATTTTCAGCAAGAATCTTTTCCAACATGATATCGGAATAGGACTTAGGCGCAGAAGAGCTCGAACCACCGTTGTTGTTCTGATTCTGGTTCTGGTTCTGGTTCTAATTGTTATTCTAGCCTCCTCTGTTCTACCATTGGGAATTCTGATTTTGATTCCCATTATTCCTTTGGTAACCCCCTTGATTTCCTCCCTAAAACTGATTCTGATTCTGGTTGTTGTTCCAGTTCCCTCTGCTCTACCATTAGGAGTTTTGATTCTGGTAACCATTGGAATTTCTGAAATTGTTGTTCTGGTTTTGGAAATTCCCCTGGTTCTGCCCACCAACATAATCAACCTCCTCTTGTTGTTGGTCTGGGTTACCCTCAAACTTCCAAGTACAACTCTCTGCTGTATGATCTGGACCACTACAGTTTGAACACGGGGCGATGACTGCTGCTACAATCTCCGCCGTAGAAGCAGAGGAAGGAGTGGTTCTAGAAAGCATCTTGAACCCTGGCGGTGGAGTTGTAGGAACACCCGGTGAGGGAGCTATCTGAGCTCTTCCCAACTCATGCTTCAGCCTCTGTACTTCCATCTCCAGAGTCGAGTTATCCAACTCCAACTGACTTCTAACAATATCCACTGGTGCAGGAACTGTGGGAACAGGGTATGATGAATCAATAGAGAATCTCTTCTTCTCTGGATGTCTACCGTCCATCTTCAATGGGTTAGCTTGCATGAGAGATTTGATTTTCATAGCAAAATTCTTGCAAGCTTCTAAGGCCGCGGTTGCGGTCATGTCATTTAAGTCCATAGTCAGCTGTAGAGAGAAATCCTTTTTCTTCTCATAGTCTATGCCACGGAAGAATGTAGAGAACTTGTTATAGTCATCCCATCCATGGTGAGGACAAGCCCGGAGAAGCCCTAGAAAACTCTGCCAAGCCTCATAGAAGTTCTCCTCCGATCCACTCTCGAAACCTGCGATCTGTGCTCTGAGTGCATCTGTTCTAGAAGGGGAGAAGAATTCTTCCAGAATGCTTTAGCCAGACCATCCCACGTAGTGAAGTGATTCGTCGGGTGATCATACAACCACAGTTCTGTTTGACCCTTCAGAGTGAAAGGAAAAAGCTGAAGCTTGACCACACTATGATCCGCTTCATTGTTGGAGACTGTGTGAGCCAGTCTCAAGAAGTTCCTCACATGAGCATTGGGTCCACATTAACACCTCCAGAGAAAGTGTTCCGTTTGCTTGAATCATGTTGATCAAGTGAGATGGGATGTGCAGATTCCGAGTTCCCGTGTTGGGAATCTGAATGCACGAAGCTGTCCCATCTATGGTCGGACGATCATAATCCTTCAATGTTCTTTCCTCCATAATTTCTATCTCAGGTTGGATAGGAGGATCTGTGGGAGGATCTGTAGTAGCAATGGTGGATGGTGAAGGCGAAGATGTAGATGAAGATGTGAAGAGGTTCTTCCTTACTTTAAGTGTCTTGGCGGGAGGAGGAGGTACCGGAGTAGTGCCGAAGTGAGTGTAGAAGACTCTACCCTTTTCAGCTATGCGCTTACTAGCCCGTTTTTCCTCCGAACCTGCAATCTTGCCTGAAACAACAAAAACAAGAAATACCAAGTAGTATAAAAATGTGGGAGATAAGAAATGATAAAAGAATGAATGAAAAGCTTAAACGCACAATGCCTTTCCTAGAAAAAGAAAAGGTCCCCGACAACGGCACCAAAAACTTGATGCACAAATTGATGCGCACTAAGTTTTACTCAATGGATTGCTCCAAAGAGATCGTTATTTCCCAAGGGTCTTTCTGTTTCTATTACTCAACGAATGTGGAATAAGCTATTCGGGTTTTTGTCGTTTGGTTTTGTGAAAGGGTTTGAATTAATTAAACTAAAAATGCAAATGAAACAAATAAGCAATTAAACAAGTTGGGGTTTCAAAGATAGACTAAGGCGGTTGTTCAGACTCGAATCCAAGCTAGTTCAGTTAAGATGGATGAAACTATGCAATCGACGAAATTCAACATACAAGACGATTTGGAAAATCCTTTTGTAATCTCTACTCCATGGTCAGGCCGTAGAGATTCTATTCTATCAAACCTACAAGCTCCTATGGTCAAGCTAACTTGCAAGAATTCAAGAACGATCAAGAACAGTGAAATGCCACAAAATCATGCAAAGAGATTAGGTTCTGACAATCCTATGATCAAGCTATTGAAGAACCTAACGACCTCCTAAACTCTAGAATGAAGTGCGTTCATGGTCAGACCCGCAATTCAAAGATAAACTCAGAAACTAACAATTGATCAAGTTGCCAGAATCAAGAAGCTTAAATTAGGGTTTAGGAGAAATCGCATCTAAGTCTGAAATACCATCGATTAACATAAACGGGTTAGAAACCCGAAATCATCCATACAAAATCCTATCTAGCGCTTCATCTAATCTAAACAACCCTAGAAGTTTAGCTCGACATCGTTACAGAAGCAATCGCAGAAACAAAGAAGAAGAAAACCGGAGAAGAAGACATCTTACTCCGAGAAAACCTAATCTTGTTGAATCCTTGAAACTCCTGAGTTAATCCTCGCTCAATCGCGTCTCCAAAACTCCGTCTTCACCTCCGAGAGTGTCTGGTTCGTCAGAGCAAAAGTGGAGGATTGCAGAAAATAAAGTCTCTTTCCTCTCTCTTCGAAACTGCTGAAAATGGCCCAAAAGTGCGCCTGACGGGACGAAAAGTGCGCCGACGCACATTGGCCCCCAAAAGGCGCACTTTTCTCCCTTGCTGAGAAATCCGACGAAGCTGAATTGCAAAGTGCGCTGGCACTTAGAAAAGTGCGCCAGCGCACATTTGTCCTTAAAACGCGCACTTTTGATGCTGCTTCTTGCTCCGTACTTCTTTCGGCAATTTTAACCTCATTTGTGCTCCGAATTGATCCCCGTTTGAATCGTCGAGCTCGTAGAAAAGTCCTCCACAACGTGGTAACCTGAAATCTCAACAAAAACAGCTCGAAACAACATCAAATTGCCCAAAAGAGGGCCAACGGGAGATAAAACATATTTTCCATAAAAGTTATTCAAGTTCATCACAATTCAGAGTCAGACAAGGGGAATGTCGTTCAAATGTGGCGAGATAAACGCGGTAAATCTAACGTCATCAATAGTATAGGGAGCTAATTGTTAAATTGACAAAGTAGAGGAGGCAAAGTGATATTTTCCCTAAAGAAAATGAAGGAGAAAATAGCAAGTTCTTTCATCAACTTTTAACCCGCAATAACTGTAAGGGAAAGGGCGGCTTGTTTCAAATTATATAGTTTAAGAAATCTATCATATTTATCTTGGTAATTGCATTTGGCTAAGTTTGTTTGTATAATTTTAAGTGATAATGGTGGGCGTGGGTGGGGCCTTCTAGGAATCTCCAAGATAACATTGTCAAATAATTTATGTTTTCATATCCTTTTTTCTCTGTTTCTTGTTGCATGAATAGATTTTTTCTGTTCAAATCTATAGTAAGTATAGAATCCATAACTAAAAAGAATGTTAATTAAGCTTAGGTGTTGTGGGTGATTTTTTATCTTTTATCACCACTACTACTACACTAATCTTTGGAAATTGATTAAGACTTATCCATATAATTAATTTATATGGCTAGTATACGATGTGCACTTGGCCATGGATGAAACCTAAAATATTTCTCACTGTAGCCACCATCATAGTTCATAACATAAGACTGTAACGATATTTAAACATGTTGAAGGCTATGAAGATGTCTTTTTATTGTAAATAAGATTGTAACGATGTTGTGAATTGTGAGCCACTAGATTTCAAACTATTACTAGCCAACCAAACCAACTATATTTCCTAGTCTATAAGGATATATTAACTATAAGAAATTCCAAGCATTTTATAAATGATTGTTTATGCTTATAAGATAATTAGATAAATATTAAGAGCACTAGCTAATGGAGTACTAGGTGCCACTGTTATTCTTTTTTTTTTTTTTTCTCTTAGTTCCTCCCAACTTTTTACTTTACATATATACTTATTTTTATGTTTATATTTACACTTAGTTCAATATGCACACTCTTCGTTTTGTTGCTAGGATTATTATCAATCATCCAATCTCGAGTGATTCATTCCGAGTGAGCCAGTGGATTTTGTGGTTGATATTGATTTATAGGTTTTTCTATGGATCGTTATCCTTGTAAGCATTCAAAATGAGAGAGCCATGAGGGTCATGACTCATGAGGAAGTTTGTGCTAGGCAATATCTCACGGTCTCACGGATACCCTTTTTATATAGTACGATGTCTGCCTCATGTATGTGTCGATTTTATGATGGACGAAATTTGGGCTCAGATCCCAACCATTTGCCTAAAGTAGTTCACGGAAATGCGACCAAGCCGCCCATTCTGTGGCACGTATGGCTCTTAGATATCTCTCAGGGATGTTGTCGGTAGTCCTCACTCCCTGGGTAGATTGTAGTTAATTTACTGCTTACTGTCCTGATTCTCCTCCTGGAGCTATCTTCGTTGAAAGAAAAAAATCAGGACTCAAAGACGTACCGAGCCGAAATCTAAATATAATTTTTTATATAAATTAAGCTAATTTTAATAACAACATAATAGAATTACTACAATAATATATATAGGAGTATATATATATATATATTATTTACTTTCAATATGCGATGTTATTCATTGCGGTCGATATATTTGTCCTTCCAATTATTAGTATTACTCCTGACCAAATGAAAATTAGAATGTGTCACCAGTGATTTTTTTTATTGACTTGAATAATTTATTATTCAATATTGTATTCTTACTCATTAATAAGTCAAAATAAAACAATACTGGGCTTACTCAAACACTACTATGTTTATGAAATATTAATATTAGAGAAGGGTGATTAATATGATTCACTCTATTAACCATATTAGGTTTTCTTAAAAAGACGAAGGTTTTAAAATAGATTTGGTTTTTAAGTTTGAAATTTTAGAAATGAACTGAGCTGAATTAATATAAAATTGAACTGGATTTAAAATTTGCACTGAGCCAAATTAAAAAATGCTACAAATTTACACTCGAATTTAATGCTCTGGACCAAAAGTGGGGTGAGTCAGGGCTCGACCTCGCTCCCCCTAATTCCGCCCCTGGGAGGTCTTATGAGGTCATACAAACGATCATCCGCACCGACATCCACACCAAAGACGTCTAAACCTGGTCACAACATCAATCTTTGGACATTAAGTTGGGAGCCACAGAATACCAAGCAAGCCTGGAAAGTCAAGCGACCGTAATATTAGCATTTAGCAAGATGGGCAAAAATGGAAAACTACGAAACCATAAGTTAGACAAGCCATAGATACGAAAAACTAAATGACCAAGCATGGACATGGAGAGCCATCCACAAAACAAACCCGAAATTAGCTTTGGATGACAAACCTATCAGAATCGGTGCATGAAGCAGAGCACTCAATGCTAGAAGATGTGATGTGGGATGCGGAATATACCATTCATCACGACAAAAAATACAGTGGCACGCGCATTGCGAAACTTATCACATGCAGTCTGAGACTTGAGGTAGGACGATTTGAGACACCCAGTGTGGCACGAGTAGCTGTGGGCCACCCAATACGACCCACCAAACATCATAAATCAATTACCAAACATGCTAGGATGATTTTGTAGCTTCTAAGACGATTCATGGTCTACAGTTCACTCCCGCCCAGAAGTTGCTATGGCACAAAAAATTACCATACTGTCGACATCCTAGGACTTTTCAGATGACTTTTCCTAGTATGTTTAAGCGTCATATTTGGGATTTATTTTCATTTTCCTTTAAAAAAAACTTAAGTACAAATTAATGCACACCTAGTTTTAACTCGCTAGAATGCTCTAACGATATCATATTTCCTTAGGGTCTTTCCGGTTCTATTACTCAACACGTGAATTAAGCTATTCGGGTTTCAAAGGTTTGGTTTGATAATGGTTGTGATGAATTAAACTAATAATGCAAAAGTAAACAAGTAATTAGATTCGGAGTTTAAAGATTGATTAAAACAGTTGTCCATACTAAAATCCACTCTAGTCCGGTTAAGATGGATGGTTGCAATGAAATATCGGATTAACAGGCTTGATGACTCAACGCTTTCTTGGTTAATCTCTACTCCATGGTTAGGCCGTAGAGATACTATCCTATCAAATCCACATGTTCCTATGATAAAGCTAACCTGTGAATTATCAAGAACGCATCAAGGTGTTCGATAAAATGCCACAAAGATAATGCAAAGAGATTAGGTCTATTGATCCTGGTGTCAAGCTACCGGTAGAACCTAATGAATTCCTAAACTCTACGTTCTAGGTTAGACCCGCTAAATCAAAGATGAGCAAAGAACCTAAAAATCGATCAATCAATCAGATTCAACAATCAAATTAGGGTTTAGGCAAATCGCATCAAAACTGAAATCATCCTCAATAACAATCAAACGGTTAGAAACCCAAATGTCATTCATACAAAACTTCCCTAGAGTTTCATCTAATCTGAACAAACCAAAGAATTTAGCTACTCATGGTTTCGAGAAAAATCAAAGAAACAATGGAGAAGAATACCGAAGAGATGGTCATCTTGCTTTGGGAGAGACTAATCCTCTTGATCTATCCGCCTACAGTGTTTGTTCCCCCACCCCTTCTCTGATTTGTTTTGTTTGGTGAATTTCGTGGTGAGCCTCTACTCACTACACGGAATCGAATGCGATTAGAGTTCTATTAATTTGGACGAGTTCCAATTAATTGCTTCCTTGTGAAGTGGGTTCGAAATTCTCATCTTAAGGTTATTGTTTGAAACACTAAAACGTTTTCAAGTCCGACTTTCAGGTGCTCATTGTAGAAGTTGTCGGTATTCCATCAGGAACTTAGTGCCTGCCAGTTTTTTTAACGCTACTCTGTTCAACAGACTGTGTTTATTGAACTGTCTTCCCAATCAATGAATTTCTCGCCCGGAATTGTCGTGGAATCTGTTCTCTTTTTACAAATAATGAACTTAAACAATTGGTAAGACGTAATAGACCATCCTTTTTGTTTGTCTGTGAAACGCATACAATTGAAAAGACAGTTAAAGATAAAATATTTGCAGCTGGCTATCAAGATTTCATTTTTATATCAAAAGATAAGAGGAAAGGGGGCATTGTACTAGCTTGGGACTCAAATTTTAATTGTCGAAACATTTTCATTCTACCCTACGCAATTGGTATCCTTTGGGAGGTCTCACCAAGTAATAAAACATACGTCATAGGAGTTTATTTATCCACAAAAGTCCAAGAAAGGGCTGAACAACTGCTCACCCTCCGAGATTATGTTCTTAACTTGGATGGACCGGTTGTTATTGGAGGGGATTTTAATTGTGTCACGAACAGATTGGAGAAGGAGGGGGGCTTACCTCCAAACCCGAAGGCTATGGCAGATTTCCTCGCCTTTATTCTGGACATTCAATTGATCGATGTTGGCTTCTCGGGGCCCATTTTCACATGGTCAAACAAGCACAAAATAACTCGAAAGGTAATTAGCAGCCGATTAGATAGATTTCTAATTACTAATAAATGGCTTGATGCTTGGCCAGAAACGCCCGTTACACATATTGCAACTTCTAGCTCGGACCATATGGCTATTCATCTTCTATGTACCCCAAAAGAATCACCAACCAGAAGGTTATTCAGGTTTGATGCAAGATGGATTGATAATGATGAAATTAGGAATATTATCATTAATTCTTGGCGTCTACTAGCGGCAGGACTCCCAATGTACAAAGTAGTGTCTAAACTAAAAAGACTGAGACATAAACTCTTTGAATGGGTAAGAGCAAGAACGTCAAACTCAGCAAGGAAAATCCAAGACTAGAAGATGAAATCGCTCAGGAGAAATAAAAAAATCCCAATTGACTGGGAAATTGTGGCCGACTTGGAAACAGAACTAGGAATAGAGATTCACCAAGAAGAATTATATTGGAAACAAAGATATAGAACGAAATGGAATTTAGACGAAGATAAAAATACAAAGTTTTTTCACCGAGCATGACTCAACAAAGAAGAAACAACAAAGTGGAATCTCTTCTCGACCCAAATGGTGTACCAAAGAAGACATGGGAGGAAATGGGGGAAATTGTAATTAATTTCTACTCAGAATTATTCTGATCTTCTATTCCACCTTCCGATTTTAGACGAAGAATTCGGCCAATCCCAACATCTAGACAAATAACAGTGGAAATGAATGAAATGCTTACTGCGCCAATTAATGGAGCGGATGTGAAAAAAGCAGTTTTTGAAATTGGTCCCAACAAGGCTCCAGGCTCTGATGGCTTCTCTGGGGCTTTCTTTCAGGCCTATTGGGATATCATCGGTCATGATGTAACTGAAGCTATCATTATTTTCTTTGAATCTGAAGATATCCTTCAATCTATCAACCACACATGGATCACTCTATTACCTAAGGTTAAAAAAGTTGAAAATGTAAGACAACTCAGACCAATCAGATTGTGCACAGTTCTATACAAAATTATCTCCAAGATTCTTACAGAACGACTAAGTAAAGTCCTATACCCCAAATCATAAGCTGAACCCAAAATGGATTTGTACATGGGTGTGTGATATCAGATAACATCCTTATTGCACATGAAGTTATGCACTATCTCTCGGGTAGGAAGAAGAGTGAAAATAAATACATGGCGTTAAAACTTGATATGGAGAAGGCATATGACAGAGTTGAATGGGCCTTTCTCTTTACACTCCTTCGCAGATTTGGCTTTGCGGAAAAATGGATTGGATGGATGGCTAGATGTATAATGACAACCTCAATGACGATTATTTTAAATGGAAAGACTTTTGGTTTTTTTCAAACCGACAAGAGGTCTCCGACAAGGTGATCCCTTATCTCCACTTCTTTCTGCATTATGCTCAGAAGGCCTAACACTTTTGTTAGAGAAAGCAATTGACGCCAAGACTCTGACAGGTGTACAGATTAATAGTCATACCCCAACATTAACACACCTTATGTTTGCGGATGATACTTTCCTGTTCCTTAGAGCGTCAAATGAAGAGATTGAGACACTGAAAGATGTTTTCGAAACATATGAACTGTATAGTGGACAAAAACTCAACTTACAAAAAACCACAGTTACATTCTGCAAAGCAACTTCTGACCAAGACAAAAACACATTAAGCAATCTTCTTGGAGTCAAACTAGCCTTAGAAGATGATATGATTTTAGGATTACCCTCGGTTCTGAAAAGATCAAAAGTAAATTACCGCATTTTCTGGAGGATGTTGTCGCACAAAGACTACAAAGCTAGAAGGGTAAATTCTTATCGCCCGCGGGAATGGAAGTTTTATTAAACTCAGTAGTTACCGCATTGCCTGTGTATGCAATGGGGACCTACATGTTTCCAATAACAACTTTAGACAGGATTAATAGTCTTATGGCCAATTTCTGGTGGGGGCAGACTGAGGAAAAAAAGAAAATTCATTGGATTGAATGGAAAAAAACTTTGTACACCTAAAGATCAAGGAGGGCTAGGATTTAAAGATTTCAGTAAATTTAACCAAGCTCTGTTGGCAAAACAAGGATGGCGAATCATAAATAATCCTGACTTACTCCTCTCTCGAGTAATCAAAGGAAGATACTTCCACAAATCGGATTTCTTCTAGGCAAAACTAGGATATAGACCGTCTCACGGGTGGAGAAGCATTCTTTACGGAAGAGATGTATTGATACATGGAATGAGATGGCAAATTGGTAATGGGAGAACCATAAGAATATTTAAGGACCCTTGGATTCAAAACTTCCCGTCTACATCTCCATATCTCAATATCAGTGACGACCATCCTCTCGCTAATCGTGTTGTGGCAGAATTATTATCCATGAATTTGTGGAACATTCCAAAATTAAAAGAGTTTTTTCCCGTGTCGGACGTGATCAAAATCCTATCAACCCCTCTTCCTCTTTCTGAATGTGAGGACAAAATTTCATGGCAACTATTGAATTCCGGAGCTTATACGGTGACATCAGGCTATGAACTACTAACACAGGCTTCATCCTTTGAGGAGGAATTTGGGTCGTCTCCAATTGACAGGAACCTATGGAAAGAAGTTTGGAATCTTGAGATTCAACCAAAACTTAAAGTTTTCCTCTGGAAGATTTTTCATCAGATCCTACCCACTAGGACGATCCTGAAGGAAAAAATACAAGACAACCCAGATCTATGTCCAGTTTGTTGGGACCATGAAGAATCAATTGAGCACTTGTTAATGTACTGTATCCTGGCGACAAAATTGGCAGAGCTCACTAGAATCCCGCTAAGTTCTTTCCGAGGCCCAAATATTATTATTACATGGCGAGAAATATTACGGAAAAAGTTAGTTTCCCCACAAAAGGTTCTGATCCTTTGGTGGCGTATATGGAAGTCAATGAATGAGGTTGTTTTCAACTTTAAACAAATACATCCAAGGATTCTAAAGGAATGCTTTCAGGCCCACTTAAAAGAACAAGTTTTAACCAATAATCTGGCAAAAACACAACCTTTACGTCAGCTTCCTGTACCCAACAATATTTATGGACTATTACCAGCCACCAATTGGTTCAGAGTTAATGTAGATGGGGCAATCTGGAGTAACCAAGGTGGTGTTATAGGCATGGTGATAAGAGATTTCCACGAGAACATCCTTTTTGCAGGGGGTCAATGTTTTCCCTTTATTTGTGACCCTTTCTCAATTGAAGCCTTGGCAGTTAGAACGGCTCTCCTATGGATAAGAAACTCGACATTACAGAATTTAATTATAGAAGGTGATGCCGAACAGGTTCATGGCCGAGTCTTTGATCCAAACAAATCTCATCCACTGGCAGGGATTGTTATCCAGGAAATTTGAACCCTAGTCAAAAGAATGCCTGGGGTGATTTATAAAACCATTAAAAGAACAAGAAACTCAACTGCACATGATGTAGCCAAATTTGCGCTTAATTTTATGCAGCATGGTTTCTGTATGCATAATCTTACTCGTTTTGCAGTCCAAATTCAGAATTAAGGATTAGCCTTAGGTTTAGGTTTGTCCTTTAAATCAACCCCCCCACCCCCAAACCCCTCCCCCTCCTTTTGTCCTCTCTTTCTTTTCTCTTTTTAGTTAGCATGGTGCACGATCTATGGTCCTCCGTAACTGGAGTTGCCACGACAAAAAAAAAATCATCTTGATCTAATCGAACCTCTGGCCAATCCTTAGCTTCCTTCCGCTTAATCGTACTCCGAAAATCTCAAAAAATGCTCTCCAATGGTGTCCGCTTCGTCCAAAAATTGTCCAAGTCTAATTATGCTACAAAATACCCTTTCATAGTTAAAATAAGCTAACAGTTTGTTCAGCTTACATGATGTGTAAACTCTAAAACTCAACATTTTGAGTTTTTTTCAAAACCGATATTTTCCTTGTGGTTGTGCCTTCTTCCTTCGACCTGGATCACTCCATGGGCCCAGAATCTTGCGTCACTCAATGCTCCACTCTCGGTTTGATTCCCTAACTCCGTTC
The DNA here is from genome assembly GCA_034768395.1 of Linum lewisii. Taxonomy (NCBI): domain Eukaryota; kingdom Viridiplantae; phylum Streptophyta; class Magnoliopsida; order Malpighiales; family Linaceae; genus Linum; species Linum lewisii. The sequence continues at coordinate 9,638,128 of CM068299.1, forward strand.
ATTACCTAAAATACATAAAAATATGCACAATGACGTAAAATGGCCCTAAGGCCAAAAATGGACTAAACTCACTTAAAATCACCCAAACGAGATAAAACAATCACAAAAATGTCGTTTAATGAGGGATTGAACATACCAATATTTGGGTGCATAAAAAACCTTCAAAACCACTTAGCTATTTAGGCTAGTTTTGGCTAGTCTATGATTATTATAATTTTTACACAAGTGTTATGTTCCATTTAGTGGTAGGATATATACCCCAAGGTTTTGGACGAACCTTCCCCTATATAAAGGGACCATGATAAGCCTTGAAAGGAACCCAAGTTTGTTATACACACAAATATTATTAACATATTGTTGTCTAGTTTTCTTCTTCATATCTCTTGCTCGTTGTTACATTGCGATAAAGTTCAAGTTTAACGATTCAAGAACAACCTCCTGTCTTGTTTTGTGTACTCAACCCACTTGATACCTAGGGTTCATAGCTCATTATACTTAGAGGGTCCACATTCGTCCATCCAGATTTCTCGTATTTTTTTATAGTTTTGACGGAATTCATAGGAAATGGACTCAGTCAATAGGTCTGCCTAGCCATATGAAACAGGATGTTACAGTTTGATATAGTGATTCACTATAAAAAATTTGACCTTTAGCTACTGCAAAATTACAACGACATGAAAATGCAGTAGCAAATAGTTAGTATTTGCTACGGCAATCACTATTTCATGTAGTAATTTGCAGTAGCAAATACTATTTGTCACACCACTATTTGCGACGGGATGCTGGGTGTAGCAAATAGTGGTGTGGCAAGTAGTATTTGCTACTGCAAATTACTACATGAAATAGTGATTGCCGTAGCAAATACTAACTATTTGCTACTGCATTTTCATGCCGTTGTAATTTTGCAGTAGCTAAAGGTCAATTTTTTTGTAGTGATTTATACTTAGTAGCTTTGGTTTACATTGATGATATCATTTTAATCGACAATGATGAGTCTGGAATTCAGAAGATTAAGCATGATTTGGATGTTACTTTCATGATTAAGGATATTGGTTTGTTGAAATAGTTTCTTGTCCTAGAGGTTGCTAGATCTAGTAGACTAGTACTGATATTGTCTTAACCTAATGAAAGTATGCTTTAGAGATTATTGATGACACGAGTCTGCTTGTTGCTAACTCTTTTGATATCCCTACTGGTTCTGGTAATTATCTATATGTCAATTTAGGTACATAATCCTCTTGCAGACCCTACTTTTTATAGATAATTAGTAGGAAGATTTGTCTACTTGTGTAGCACAAGACCAAATTTCTCTTTCAGTTAATTACTTGAGATAATTCGTGAGTAATCCTTCTAATGTTCATTACAAATCTATTTTAAAAGTTGTTCAGTTGTTGAAGTCTGATCTTGAAAAAAGAGTTTGTTCTTTCCTACTAGTTCAGATGTACAATCACATGATTTAGCGATAGTGACTGGGTTGGTTGTCCAAATTCCAGGAGATGTGCTATTGGGTTTTGCGTGTGTCTCGGTAAATCATTAGTTTCCCAATTATTGTTTTGAGGTCTTCAACTATGGCTGAGTGTGCATTATAGTAGTAGCCATATAGAAAAAAAAAAGGACAAGATGATAATATATTATGGGTCAATTACAATGATTAGGACGATAATATAAATATTATTAAAGGCTTCAAGTTGACAACCGCACTAAGAAACAAATATTGCAAAAAAATACACAATTCCTCTAATAATGATATTATCATAACTCAAATGACCCACTTAAGCTTTCAACTCCATCCTTTTTTTTTTATATGATAGACTATGGGCTTCCTCATATTCAACTTATAAAAAATTCAAGTCACTAAAGAGACATAGAAAAATGGAATTAAAAGTGGACTGTACTAAATGATAACAAATATGATTTCGCATGATGTAATCGCTATTAACTCCACAAATTTTCATAGTGGAGGTTCATAACTGTTCTGCCCAAATTCATCTTGGCCTTGGAAAGAGAATGTATTGTTTAACTATATACAATTTCACGATTCGGCTAGATTTTCATTGACATTGAGATCGATTCTAACCGTTTGTAATTATTTCACCTACTGAAAATACTTTTTTATTGTCATTAATATAATAGTTGGAACAAATAAATTTATAACTGACAATGTGTTTAAAAAAGTTATTCTCAATAGACAAAATCAATGAAAAGGATAGGTGGCAGTGGTCTATTCCGCTTAAGTTTCAGCTTCGTGGTGAGGCCCTGAAGGAATGGGTTAAGTTGTTGTTGCATCTTGCCTCCATCGATCATGATTACTTGATCGAGAGCCTCCTTTCATTGTTTGGTCCTCTGGGCCAAATAATCTCTTCTCGGTGAGTTCTTTACGTAGGGCTCTTGTGAAGAAGAGCTTCCCCGAAACTCCAAAGGTTCTCTATAGCATCCTCAATGATTTGCCTAGCTACTCATTAAGAAATCAAAATGTAGAGGCATACAAGAAATGCTCAAAGGACGTTTGATGTTTGGTGGAGGATAGAGCATAATGGAAAAGCAATTACGTCATTTATTTAAGTTTTTTGTTGGTTTCGGGTTGATTGATGGCCACAATGGTTTTGTGAGCGTGCGTGTGGGCTATAGGCTTATTAGTACCAAAATGGAAAACAGAAAAAAATTGAAAGCCACTTTGGGAATAATATCTAACTAAATTCAAATTCCCATTATGTAAAAAATGAAAGCAATATGAGCAAATGATGACTTGACACTTTACTAATGATCACAAAGATAACTTAAGAAAATGACACGCGCAGCCACCATTCACCACATATCTTTTTTTTTTCTTTTCTTCTTAAAATATGTTTGGGTAAATGCTACACAAAAATACCAAAAAAACCAAACCCATATAAAAATTACATGTATACATGTAATAAGTTTGATATTACTTCATATACATGCATTCGATTTGGTTAAAGATGAAATTTAATTGCTTTTATTTTTCAAGTATGGGAAATTGATTGCTAAAAAAAATATGGGAAATTGAAAAATACATTGATTAATATTACACAATTGGTGAATAAATATCGAAACGAGAAGATGCACCAACCACTCTGCTTTTCCAAAAAATAAAAAAATGAACCTCCAAAAATGTTAGAGTTGAACTGTAGGGGTTTTGTCAGCCACGACGGTTGATCTTAATTGCTCACTAGGTCACGACCCACCCCTCCTCCTGAAAGCCCCTTTTCATGGCTATTGATTCAGGGTTAAACTTGCTTTCAGCTCCATGCAAGCGTGCTAAGGAAGAACTTCCAAACTCCATATCTCACTTATTATATCTCGAGCAGCATCCACCTCCCTCAACTGTTAGGGCTACAAGGATGGTAATACCGACAGCGGCGGCTGCATGTCGATCTCCTATATATTATAGTGGGATCGTGGATAATTGAAGAGGACGTGAGAAGGTATTCACAGGCAAGATGGTGGACCCCAAAACACTAGATATCCAAGAATTACATTTTCGAAAGAAGAAATTAAGGGTTTCTGTAAAACTTTGATCCAAAACCTTGGCTATCATGGTTACCCGATGTTGAAGAGACATCTGGAATCCCTATGGGCAAAGGTTGGTAATCCAAGTTTCACATATTTTGAATGGTTATTATCTGACATGATTCTCGTAGTTTGATGATTACCACCACAAGGTGTTTTAAGGATCATGAAAGATATATGACTACTACATTAATGTGGCCATGTGGTCTCCTGATTTTAAAGAGGATGAACTCGTAAAAAAAATCGTGTGGGATTCGCTAACCAAACTCCCAATACACTATTTTCACCCCATGAATTTTGTTGAGTGAGCTAAGTTGTGAATCTTCACGGTTCATCATCATCAGTTTTTGGTACTAACAAATTTGTATCACATGACACTACTATTCGGTAAATACTAAATACTTTACTTTGGACCATCATTAGAATTGCATGCTCTCAATTAATGGTTCTTAAGCTAATCAAATATTGAAGGACTAATAATATTTACCAACCATAGAACCTCAATGATTGTGATCAGAAGTTGGGTTGGTTTTTCTCATTGTGAAGGTAGCAAATATACTTAACCAAAAAAGTATATATATTACTTTCAAACTAGCTCAATAAATTAAAACAACTAATATAATTAATTACATTGCAATTGCTTTAGAAATCATATGGAATCTTCTGACTCAGGGGCGATCTGGGTGGGGTTCCCGGGCCACGGCCCACCCCACTCACGGGTCTAAAACTACAAAATTATGTATATTTTTGTATGTGTAAGTTGACTGGCTCAGTGATTTTTTAGATTTAGCCCAGTATATATGAAATGGCCTAGTGTTTTGATCTATCATGGATTCGCTACCTATATTTGTTCGAGAGAGGTGGTTGACCCAACTCAATACTAATTTTCGTCCTTTTTTTGGGCAAAGGATCTGCGTCCAAACTTTTAAGTTTGGAAGGTTCCAAACTATTTGAGGGGGGGGGGGCAATTTCAGAATTTTGAAAATATATCTAACCCTAATCCACAGCAGCCACATAAACACTCTAACCCCTAAAATCCCAGCCGCCACACATCATCTCTCTCCCCCAAACCCTTCCTCTCACCGCCACACATCATCTCTCCCCCCAAACCCTTCCTCTCGACGCCTCCTCCAACCATCGTCGCTTCGCCGATTCCTTCTTCTAGTCGGCGTTTATCCGTCGACTCCCAACCGTCGCCGGTCTCCTCTGCCGTCATCGCTTCACCAACCAACTCCCTCCCCCTCGTCGTTGATCCACCTCATCCCTCCTCCTACCGTTGCTTAATTCGCCGACTCCCTCCTCCCAACACCATCGCTTCCATCCTTCCTCCCAAAAAATCGAAGTTCATCGCGATGAATCGAGAAGACTAAACGATCAGAGTCAAGATCCGATGTTTGAGATCTGAAAACGAGCACTCTCGTCTCCTTCTCTGATGACTGACATCGTCTGGCTCCCCGTCGCCGAGTCAGCCCCAATGCTCATCTCTCATCCTTCTCTAATATGTGAATTTGATATGTTGTAATTTCTTTTAGTTTGAGACAGGGAGATGGAAACTTAGGAGCTGGATTTCAGACCGAACAGAGGAGTGATAGGTTGAAGAAGAGAGATGCTTTTGTGATTTTCTAAAATTGAGGAATTGATTTGTAATTAGAAAAACTGTGCAGATTGTTTAGACAATATAATTGAAATTTAACTGTTTCAATCATTGATTTACATATTGTTTACCATTTGGGGTTTTAAAATTAGTTAACTAGTTAACTCAATAAGTTAACTAGTTAACTCAACAAGTTAATTAATTAACTCGAGTAGATAACTAGTTAACTCGATTGGTTAACTAGTTAAATCGATTAGTTAACTAGTTAACAAATTAATAACTAGTTAACTCGATTGGTTAACTAGTTAACTCGATAAGTTAACTAGCTAACTCCATAAATTAATTAGCTAACTCGATTGGTTAATTAGCTAACTCGATTGGTTAACTAGTTAACTCGATAAGTTAACTAGTTAACTCGAGTAGATAACTAGTTAACAAATTGATACCTAGTTAACTCGATAAATCATGATGTTAACTAGTTATCTGCCTATACCCTGTTAACTAGTTATCAATAAAAAAAACCCAGGTTAACTAGTTAACTAGACGTCGCCGGAAAAGTCACTGGAGTTTGGTCGGTCACCGGAAAAGTTCTCAGAATCTCGCCGGAAAAGTCGTCGGAATACATGTTAACTAACTAGTTAACCGTAAAAACCCCAAGTTAACTAGTTAACTGATTTTGATAACTAGTTATGAACTAAAAATCTAAATAGTTAACTCAATTAGTTAGTTAATTAACAACTTGGTAACTAGTTAACTCGATTGGATAACATGTTAACTATAAAAATTCAGGTTAACTAGTTAACTAGTTATCAATAAAAAATATTGTTAACAAATTATTAGTAAAAATCAGGTTAACTAGTTAACTAGTCCTCGCCGGAAAAGTCACCGGAGTTTGGTCAGTCTCCGGAGCCTCGTCGAAAAATTCACCGAAAAACATGTTAACTAACTAGTTAACTGTAATAATCCAAGTTAGCTAGTTATGAATAAAAAAATCTCGTTAACAAGTTATTAGTAAAAATCAGGTTAACTAGTTAACTTGTCATCGCCGGAAAAGTCACCGTAGTTTGGTCGGTCTCCGAAGCCTCGCCGGAAAAGTCACCGGAAAACATGTTAACTGTAAAAATCCAAATTAACTAGTTAACAATAAAAAAATCATGCTAATAAGTTAATAATAAAAATCAGGTTAACTAGTTAACTTGTCCTCGTCGGAAAAGTCACCGGAGTTTGGTCGGTCTCCGGAGTCTCGTCGGAAAATTCACCGAAAAAGTTGTCGAAAAAATCACCGGAAAAAGGCACTGGAAAAAATCGCCGGAAAAAGGCACCGAAAAAAAGTAGCCGGAAAAGGTGGCCGGCGCGTACGGCGACTGGCGGCCAGCGACCGCGGCAGGCGACGGTGGCCGGCGGCCGGCGAAGGTGGCCGGCAGCCGGGGACATGGCGGCTGCTGTGCAGATAAAAATAAAACATTTAAATATAAAATAATAATAATATATTTAAATTAAATATAATAATTAAAAGTATTTGTGTAAAGTCTTAAATACCCTGACAGATCTGGACCATTAGATTGGTAAAAGAGTCAACTAGATCTAATGGTTGAGAATGTGTTTGGAACTTTCCAAACCCACATTTATTGGATGCTTTTTTTTTGCAACCAATGTTTCGTCCTTCTTTGTTTTGACAAGTATAACTTATTATAATATATTAGATAATATTATGTAAGGATAGTTTTACTATTTGCCACTTATGATCTTTCTCCTTCTCCTTTTATTTTTTCTTTGTATTGATTCTAAGATAATAAAACCCTACCTCTTCCGTTTATTTCTTCTCACATTTGCAACTTCAACACACTATTGACTCCTAATTTCTCATTCTTTCACTGGTTTAACATTTTCTACTTCTTAGTTATTTAGCAGCACTACTCTCTTCTTAGTCTTTTGCAAACTATATGTTTTTGTGATATTTAATTTTCGGGTTATACACCTTATACACCTTTTTGCTCTTTTACTATGCAAAGTTAACAAACATACCCTTTTACTATTTTCTAACCGATTTAACACTCTCTACTTTGAAAAGTTTAACAAATATACCTCTCTATTTATCTTTTCATCTATTATTCATCTAATGAGTAGATTATATGTGCTACGTCATATTATTTGTCCATAACATCGCTAATTGGGATGTCCACAATGTGAAAATATTTAAATTAAAAAGAAAAGATAAAGGAAAAGTACATTATAATCACTATTATGTACGGAGGTATTTGTGGTATTCCTTTTTATTTTTCTTTCTAATTTAAATAATTTTCGATTGTGAACATTCCAAACAACGATAAGGTGTAAAAATAATATGACATGGCACGTAAAATCAACACATCGGATGAAAAATAGATGAAAATTTAAACAGAGGGGCATATTTGTTAAACTTTTCAAAGTAGAGGGTGTTAAATCAGTTAAAAATAGTATAGGGTATGTTTGTTAACTTTGCATAGTAGAGGGGTAAAAATGTGTATTAACCCTTAATTTTTTTTAAAGTAGCTTCAAGCTAGGAGCTAAATCCCACATCAAATTTCATGTTAGGTGAGGTTGTTATCATATATACGGTACAGGAATCGAAATGAATCGTCTAGCTACTTCTATCTACAGGATTGGCTCAACAATCTCTATCTCATTCCATGGAGTGGTAGAAAGTTTAAGCCGTTTAGAGTGAATGTTGGGGCAAGTAAATTACGAGTAATATCTTAAAATGGTTAACGTAGAGCATCAACAACACCTCAAAGTTGCTAAATGTTTGCCTAACCTAGTGCTAATGCGGAGGATGAAATATAAAAAAAAATCATTCCTTAGGTAATCATGAGTAGAGTCAAATCATGGGTTTAATGAGGACAAACTTTACTTTGCTCTCCTTTTTCAATTAATGATATGGATCCATCATAAAAAGATAGAACAAACTTTTTTTCCTAATATTTAACTAATTGATATGTTTACACTATAAGCAAATATTAACAAGTTAGGTTGTATTTATTTTTATAATGAACTGGACAACCCATCTAGTGTGGCTAGGATAAAACAGTTATACATATGTGTCACGGGATAGTCTCTTTGAGATTACTACCTAGCAGTTTATCTTTATTTTTGAATATCAAATGAGTAGGATGTTGGAATTATTTGATTCCATGATACAAGTTATATGTGTGATTTGTTTGATTAAGAAGATTTAGCTTATTAATTATACTCCTTTTTGCCACTCTACTATGCAAAATTAACAAACATGCCCCTCTACAATTTTTCAACCGAATAAAGCCCTCTACTTTGACGCTTTTAACAAATGTATATTTCCGTTAGATTTTCCGTTAAATCTCCGTTAAGATACTGAATGTACATGACGTGTCAGATCATTTCTCCATGTGGCATGTTGACCAGGTCATAACCTATTTACTTTTAAAAGAAAACATGAAAATCATTATTCTCTCTCTCATGCCCCCATCTTCTTCCCCGATCTACTTCTTCCGCCGTTCATTTCCAGTGGTTCTCAAAGTAGTTGAAAATTCAAATTTGATCGACGACCGTTGAAATCGACATCGAAGTCCGGCGATGCTAACCTTCCTGGATCTAAGTCAATGTTGGATCGGCGGTCCTATTCGAACGATTTTAATTTAACTCAATTGATGGGGAACTCGACATCGAAGTCTAGCTCTGTTTAATGAAAAAAAAGTTGATCCCCCGACGGCCATTGAACTCGACTACTGCTAACCTCCATCCAAGATGTTGAACTTCCCCACATCTCTAGATCTAGACTTGAGCTTACTTACAGGGGTCTTGAATCAGGGGTTTTAGCAGAAGAAATCGGGTTGAGCTTTATGGGTTTGCGCTGATGATTGTTCTTCCTATTAGAGGGTTTTGAAGAGTGACTGGGAAAGAACTTAGAGACAGCCTCGAGGAGCTTCGATGGACGAAACCGAGGCGTTGCTACTGCTAACATTGAGGACCGGACCAAACCAACTTCAACGAACTGGTCCCCAAGTTCTTCCACGCCGTCAACTCGTTCCGGTGACCCCTGGAGGACCTAATGGAACAGATCAGATCGGACTGCACGTCGCCGACTGATGTGACTATATTTAGTGCATTTTGAGCCCTCGATTAGCCTAGGGATCTCCCATGTTTGATCTCATTTTGCCATGATTTATATGCTTTTATGGAAGTTTTATGCAAAGTGCTCTTGTTGCCAAGTGCCACTTTGAGGGAAATTTCAGTGCCTATTGGAGTTTTATTTGTGCATTTTCAGGCCTTGGTGTCATAGTACTGGTGACAAGAAGCACGTAGGATCAAACGGGAGGTCAATCGGAGCTAGGACGGAGGAGATATGGCCGTTGCAAAATCGAGAAAAATGCAACTTTCCCCTGAAGAAGTTTTCGGCGAGAACTCTAAGTTCTCGCCCAAAACCCTCGGCGTTCACCAATAGTAGAATTCCAGGAAGCTGACGTTGGTTTTGTGAAGAATTTTTTCGGCAAAACTTCCAGAGTTTTCGCCAAAAACCTATGAAGGAATGCAAGGCTGCTCGGGGTTTTTCAAAGGGATTTTCGGCGAAAACTTATACAGTTTTCGCCGAAAACTTGGGGTATTTCCAGCGCAGTATATAAAGGGTGAGAGGCGGTGAAAAAAGGGAGATTCATTAATTGTTAGAACACATACTCGCCACACTCTCTCTCAACTCAATCGCCGATCATTCTCTCCCTCTCTCAACCAAACACCATCCCTCCTCCCTTGTTTATCAAATTGAAGATCAAGGATCTAAGTGAAGTCCTCCATACCTTGGATTGAAGCTTGAAGAGCCAAGTTGCAAGATCCTCCATGGAAACAAGGATGATCTCCTCTACTCAATTTCAGGTTCCTTCCATGATTATGCTAGGCTAAGCTTAGGTTTAGTTTAGTGGGGATGGATCAAGCTAGGATAGGTGATTGATTGTATGGATTGAGTTTATCATAGTCATTTGTGTAAGATGATGATCCTAGACCTTGTGCTTGTTGTCCATGGAACTTAACTTGTTCTTTTGGTACATTGTTATGTCTTTCAATACATGAGAATGATTGATTGATGTTGATCTAAGGTTGTAGGATTGTAATTGAATGATTTGAGAGATTGGATTATGCAATTGCAACCATTTTGAGCTTGTTTTTCCTTGTTGTCATTTTGTCGAACACTTGGTGTGCATTTAGTTTTCAGTCATTTGAAGGTTGAAAGGCCCTTTGATTGCTAGACTAGTGTTCTATGATTGACATGAAAGTGTCTTGCATCATTTACCTTGTGTTAGATAAATGTTAGCATAGAGATCAAGTGTTGAGCTTTTCATTGAGCTAGTTAAAGCACTCCATTTCCTTTGTTCACATAGCGAAAGCATGGTACATTTGGTCTAGGAGTAGAGAGTCAATTGTGCGAGAGGTCGTTGATTCTACCTGAGTGATTTGCATGGTCATTAGTTTATACATCGTTGCTTGAGATTCAATCCAGCTTTCATGAACCTTGAGCTTGAAGAAACCCCTTGCTAAGTGGTGCGTAAATTAATGCGCACAAGTTTTACTCAATGGATTTCTCCAAAGAGATCGTTTTTCCCTAGGGTCTTCCTTTCTCTATTACTCAGAAATGTGAATTAAAGCTAATCGGGGTTTCATTTTGGGTTTAAATTGGTTTAAGAATGAACTAAGTAAACTAAGAATGCAAATTGAACAAGCAAACAAGTGAAGCAGATTGGAGATTTGAATATAGACTAAGGCGTTTGTCCAGTCTCGAATCCGCTCTAGCTCGATTAAGACGGATGACGCAATGCAATTTCATTTTATCAGACTTGATGACTCGACACTTCCTTGGGTAATCTCTACTCCATCGTCAGGACGCAGAGAAACTATCCTACCAAACCTACAAGTTCCTATGGTCAAGATAACTCGCAAATCGTCAAGAATGCACGAAGAACAGTGAAATGCCACAAAGATATGCAAAGAGATTACTTTCACCGGCCCATGGTCAAGACACCGGCAACCCTAACGACCTCCTAAACTCTAGAATGATCTACGTCCATGGTCAGAACCGCAAATCAAAGATGAAGCAAAATCCTACGATATGGTCAATCAACGATTCTTAGAGCTTCAAATTAGGGTTTAAGAGAAAACTCATCACATGCCTGAATAAACCTCAATTAACATTAACTGGTTAGAAACCCGACATCATCCATACAAAATCTCACTAGAGTTTCATCTAATCTCAACAAACTAAAGAGTTTAGCTCGACATCGCTACAGAAGAAATCGAAGAAACAAAGAAGAAGAAAACCGGAGAAGAAGACATCTTACTCCGAGAAAACCTAATCTTGATGAATCCTAGAATCTCCTGAGTTAATCCTTGCTTCCTCTCACTAAATCGTCACTTCAAAGCTTCAAAATCCTCCTCCGAGAGTGTCTGGTTCGTCGAAATCAGAATGAAGTATGAAGTCTCTCCGTCTGTCTCTTGAAAACCCTGTTTTACTCTCCGAAAATCCGTCCTGGGAAAAAGTGCGCCGGCGCACTTTTCGTGGCCGATGGAAAATTTACAGGACGCCAAAAACAAAGTGCGCCTGGCAGCACATGAAAAGTTCGCCGGCGCACTTTTCATAAGTTTAGGCGCACTTTTTCCACTGGTCATGGCCTTCAGCTCCTTCGATGATTCCCGCTCCGTTTGAACTCCAAATTGATCCCCGTTTGAAGTGCCGAGCTCGTAGAAAATTCCTCCACAACGTGGTAACCTGAAATCTCAACAAAAACAACTCGAAACAACATCAAATTGCCCAAAAGAGGGCCAATGGAAGATAAAACATATTTTTCATTAAAGTCATTCAAGTTCATCACAATTCAGAGTCAAACAAGGGGAATGTCGTTCAAATGTGGTGAGATAAACGTGGTAAATCTAACGTCATCAGATCATCCCACACTTAAACGTTTGTTTGTCCTCAAACAAGAACTTTACCACAACAATGCACCAACTTGAATGAGCAAACCGAAAACCTTTTGGTTCCTAGAAAGATGTATACGGTGCTTCTACCAAACAAGAGGAATACCCGACTGACCACACAATTAAAACCAAACCTTTGCTGGAGTAGAAGAGGAACATAACTTTATCGAGCTAGTGAACAACATGAACAACATGACTTGGTAGAGGCAAGACAATACTTACTTCCGCTACAGTTACTCTAGGACGCGACCTGACACTTGCTAAATAAGGGACACGACTCAAACAAAATGAAAGATTTTTTTTTTCTTTTTTTTTCACCTTTTCTTTTCTTTTTGCTACTTCTTTCTGCTTTTTTTTTTACATTTACTTTCGAATGGTCGGTACAGTGTGAATACCACCGGGTATGGAGCAGCCGGAAAACCTTTCGAATTCCGCGTTATCCTAGACCCCAGCCACGATCGGGAGTAGGTTAGAAGAAGAACGCCACATTGAGACTTCCCTTTGGGACTATAGCAATGGGCAGGCACGTATGCCAGCTCGTGAATCGACCCACAACTTCAATACCGAACCACTCACTAATCAGAATTTCTCTGATTAGGGACATCAACAATAATTTAGAGCATGAAATTAAAATATCCCTTATTTAGACTCGATCATGGCATTGAACTAGAGAATTCGAGCACAAGTACCTAGACTACTACAAACAAGAAGAGTGGGAGATGGTCATAAAACGGGTTCTCACACAATAATTTGGACAAAGCCAAAACACCACATCAATCTCACCATATGGAAAACAGTATGCAATCCAAGAAGTTATTAAGCAATGTGGAAAATTACTTGCTACCGAGAATGGGAAGCTGTGAAAGAGTGACAAAACAAGGCACAATCACCGCCCATTACTTGGCAAAACATGCAAGTAAACACCCCACCCCACACTTAAATTCGGACATTGTCCTCAATGGACTACACAAACAGTGAAGAAAAGTGTAAAGGGGTACCGGGAACAGACCATGAGGGTGCAAGAGACGGCATGAGTAAACAATCAGAGCGCATTTCTTGATCAGAGCCGAAGTCACAGAAAGTGGAACAATAAACCTGAGGATAGGGGAAAGAGAAAAACATAACACGATTAGAGCATTCAGAATACAAGGGTTTAACTGACTCGACCCACAGAACAGTTTAACAAAGACTCAAACACAAACCCATTCAAAATCTGACAAAAATGAAAAGAAAATACAAGTCTGAAAGTGGAAAATAAAGAAATCCTGAAGTCGAATCTGGATCCCTAGCCCCGTCGTCCGCGGCCTCGCTGAGCCCGCTGTCGAGCCGTAAGGGGTGGCTGGCAATCCAGGAGCTGCTGTAGTAACGCCATCTGCTCCTCGTGCTGCTCCTGGTACAAGTTAAGACGAGCATCCTACTGCGCTCTCCACTCAGTCTCCCTAGTGTGCCAGGTACGCTGCTCATCCTGATTGCGGATGACCTCCTGCTGCCAAGCAAGAGATCCCTGACCAAAATCTGCACGCCACGCGTCCCAGCTCTCCAACCTGTCATCGATGTGTTGCTGCCATGGGTGTCCTCCCTCGTTGAATGTGGCCTGCCATTGCTCTAACCGCAAGACAGATCTCTGCAAGTTAAAAGGCTGCGAGGAATCGCCAAAGACAGGAGTCTGAGGTGGATCGGCAGCTGACAAGTGAGGTGGCTCGGCGGCCTGGGGGCGGGCGAAGCTCCATCAACCGGACGGGCATGCCTAGCTCTCTTGGGGATCACTGGTCTCGGTACTAAGCCATGTGAGATCAAGTAGTGAGTGCCGAAATCCTTGGGTGGAACGACATCTATAAAAACCTTAACTGGCCAGCGATCAGCTCATCCAGCTGATGCAATGAATCAATGATCCTCGAAACATACCACCACCAGGAAGAGAGCGTGGAATGGTAGCTCTCCTGACTCGTCTCCCAAAGAAAGAAGTGATCACGTAACCTGGATGGAGTCCCATGCCAGAGCTCATGGCTCTGAATAACTGCAGCTCTTCATTATAAAAATGGTGGCCCCCCGTGCTCCTGTGACAAAATTTTCGTCGGAGCACCATATGCAGGAACTTCCACACCGGACACTTAATGGAGCGATAGGTGGATGAACTGGTAGTCAACTCACCTTCTATCCCAGTTAACTCAAACCACATATCAGTAGAGTATGCCTGCCTGTACTCGGGTGACTCCTGAAGTCCTGCTAGTCCCACGTTGCTTTGAGGGGGAAACCCGAAAAGATGTCCAAATGAATCGTATGACTCGGTAAACCACTACCCCCCAACGAGAAACGGATATGCTGCTTAGTGAGATTTACGATCCTAGCGTCCCAACTGAAAGTCGACCAAAACTCTTGAAGTGGAAAAAGACGTGCAGCATCTGTAACCTGGGCAATAACGAGGAGGTGTCCCCGTCGCAACCTGAACATCAACCTGTTGTAGAACTCAGGAAAAGCTTCCTGAATTCCTTGAAAGTCGATGAGGGCTCCAACAGTGGGGGTAAGATGGTGAATCTTCTGAAAACGCGTCCAATGCTCCTTAGAAAGCTGGAGAATGAACCGGTGAAGGTTGTCCGGTCTGCCGCCAGCAGCAGGAATAAATGGCTGTATAGGCATAACTTCCTCTCTATCTGAATCTCGCTCATTAGCAGCCGGTTGAGGGTCAGTGTGGGGTGGTGCAGAAGACGAATCCCCTTCCTCATAACGTGATTGCATCACTGCCTTGCCCCTGTCCATATTCTGCAACTTAGCAACAACTCAGTTAGACGCGTGAAAACCCCACCCCATACTGAAAATCTTGAAGTAAGGGCAATGGGGCGAAACAAGAGCAAATTCTGGCAGCATAACAGCATATAAAGGGCGTTCAGGACAAAGCAAACATGCTGAATATTCAAGCCACCATTCAACATAGTACATAAGTCCACCAAATCATTGGAATCAATTCATTCTTAAAATGGTTCAAACAAATAGCCACGATATCAAGCATGGAGCATCAAACACTTAGAACTGGCACAAATGCACAAAGAGAGGTAAAATTCTCAATTTAGCGTCATCAAGCTACAATCAATCCAAATCAATCTCTCTATTATGCCAAATCACATCCTAACATCATGCAAAACATCTCCAATCATCAGAATCCGTTCATAATAAAAAATCCCCAATTTTGCAGAAAATCGGTATAGGAAAGTAACCTATATCATGTAATTCGCCAAGCAAACGGAGTCCAAACAACCCACGATTCAAAATGTAGCTATCCTAGATGATCAATTTCAATAATCCAAGCTCAATTCAACCAAACCACAAATTTCGAAAATTAGGGTTCTTAGCTCGAAAATCACCAATCCGAAAATTGCAACTAAACTGAACAAAAATTGGTGCAATAGATTCCTGGAGAATCGACGAACGACTCGAAAAACCCAAAAACTAGGTTTTAGCTCGGGTTTTGATGAAAACTCAGCCAAATTTTGTGAAACTTGGGTTGGGTAGGTCGGAGTTGAGTGGGGAACTCGATTTGGTGAATGAGAGTGCCAAGAACGGTGAAAATCGTGCTAAAATTGGAGGTTTGAGCCAAAATTTCGAAAAAACCAAGTTTTTCCCTACTTATTTTCGTTCGAATGAAGAAGAAGAAGAAAAGGTGAGTTTGATCCGAAAAGGCTGAGGGAAGGGGGAATTCCGCGTTTGTGCACAAAAAGTGCGCCTGGAATTTTCAGAAAGTGCCAGCGCACTTTTATTAAGAAAAGGCGCACTTTTTAAAAATGGACCGAAATTTACAGGACGCCAAAAATAAAGTGCGCCTGGCAGCACCGAAAAAGTGCGCCAACGCACTTTTTGGGTAAAAAGGCGCACATTTTGAAAAACGACCAAAATTTCCAGGAGACAAAAAATAAAGTGCGCCGGCGCACTTTTGGGGTAAAAAGGCGCACATTTTGACCTGCTACGAGACAGAAATTTTTTCCTAAAAAATCAAAAATTCGTTTTAAAGACCAGGATCTCAAATTCGACGACGGTGACACAGAAAATAGCCACAAAAACACCTAGACTGACGCACGACTCTACCACAGACTCGACTCAATAAAATTAAAAGATTCCAGACTCGGGTTGCCTCCCGAGAAGCGCTCTCGTTTAACGTCTTTGAGCTAGACGATACCTGGTTTACGGTGCCTCGAGACTAGCCTTCTCCGTTACACCAATGAACGCACCAGCCATATATAGCTTCGATGGCCATTTACCTTAAAGGGTTCCTCTCCGGCCTTGAAATTTTCCACGGCCCCATGAGAAAGGGCTTTAGAAATCGTAAATGGACCCATCCAACGAGACTTAAGCTTGCCCGGGAAGAGATGCAGCCGTGAATTGTAAAGGAGCACTTGATCCCCTTCTGTAAACTCCTTGCTTCCCTTCAAGCGTGAGTCGTGGAGCTTCTTGGTACGCTCCTTGTAAATCTTCAAGCTCTCATAAGCTCGGTTCCTCCATTCCTCAAGCTCCAATACCTGTAATTTCCTTTCTTCACCTGCAAGACTAGCATCCAGGTTCAGTAGCTTAAGGGCCCAGTAGGCTCTATGCTCGAGCTCTACTGGCAGATGACACGCTTTCCCATATACCAGAAAATATGGGGAGGTCCCTATAGGCGTTTTAAACGCCGTCCTATATGCCCAAAGCGCATCATCAAGCTTGGTGGACCAATCCTTAGAGGATTGATCGACGGTTTTCTCAAGGATCTGTTTCAATTCCCGGTTTGACACCTCGACTTGACCACTCATTTGAGGGTGGTAAGCCATGGACAAACTATGGGTAACACCAAACTTCTGGAACACCTTATCAAATTGACCCTGAAAATGAGTTCCACGGTCGCTAATGTTTGTCCTAGGTGCACCAAAATGAGAAAACAGCTTCTTGAGGAACTTTCCAACAACTCGGGCATCGTTAGTGGGGAGAGCTTGCGCTTCCACCCACTTTGATACATAATCCACAGCCACGAGTATGTACTTGTTACCAAAAGACGGAGTGAAAGGACCCATAAAATCGATCCCCCACACATCAAAGATTTCAACAACCACAAAAATTTGTTGAGGCATTTCATCTCGTTTAGAAATCTTACCTGCTCGTTGGCATGCATCGCAGGCCTTGATGAAATCCTGGCAATCCTTGAAGATGGTAGGCCAGAAGAATCCAGATGCCAAGATCTTCCGACCAGTTCGGTTTGCTCCATGATGGCCACCGACAGGTCCAGAATGACAATGCTCCATTATATCTCCAGCCTCCGCTAGAGTCACGCACCTCGGTTGATGTTGTCAGAGCCAATCTGAAACAAATAAGGATCAACCCAGAAGTACTTCTTAACCTCCGTAAAGAACTTCCTCCTTTCTTGACGGGAGAAGTCCGTCCTTACTTCACAGTAGCCAGATAGTTAGCGAGGTCTGCAAACCAAGGACCCTCTGCCTCTTTTATCATTATAGCAAATAGGTGTTCTTCAATCGTGACAGATAGTTAGCCAGAAAGTTTCCGGATCGCTAGATTATCACCAGAACTCTGCTCATGCTCCTCCAATCGTGACAAATGATCCGCAGCCACATTCTCCGACCCTTTCTTGTCTTGGATCTCAAAATCAAATTCTTGCAAGAGAAGAATCCAGCAGATTAACCTTGGCTTAGCATCCGCCTTGATCATAAGATGTCGGATAGCTGCGTGATCTGTGAAAACAGTAATTTTGGCAAAAAGAAGATAGGAGCGGAACTTATCAAAGGCAAAGACTACCGCTAACATCTCCTTCTCGGTAGTTGTATAATTCCGTTGAGCTTCATTCATTGTCTTGCTGGCATAGTAGATAGGCCTGAACCTCTTCTCAATCCGCTGCCCCAAGACCGCTCCAACGGCATAATCGCTCGCATCACACATAAGCTCGAAGGGCAGATCCCAACTCGGAGCTACAACTACAGGTGCTGAAATGAGCTTGTTCCTCAAGGTTTCAAATGCTGTCATACACTTCTCATCAAAGAGGAAAGGAACCTCTTTCTCTAGTAATCGAGTCATAGGCAAGGTGATTTTAGAAAAATCCTTGATAAACCGCTTATAAAACCCTGCATGACCCAAAAAGCTTTTTACTGCTCTAACGGAAGAGGGAGGCGGCAGCTTGGCAATGGTGTCAATCTTCGCCGGATCAACCTCAATACCCTTCTTCGAAACTTTGTGCCCTAGCACAATGCCCTCCGTCACCATGAAATAGCTTTTCTCACAGCTAAGAGCTAAATTTGTGGCTTCACATCTCTTAAGGACTCTCTCAAGGTTCTTCAAGCCATGTTCAAAAGAATGTCCATAAACCGAGAAATCGTCCATAAATACCTCCACAGCATCTCCAATGAGCTCATCAAAGATACCCATCATGCATCTCTGAAACGTAGCTGGCGCGTTACAGAGTCCGAAAGGAATTCTCGGTAGGTAAAAGTACCGAACGGGCATGTGAAGGTGGTCTTTTCTTGATCATTCGGCGCGATGGGAATTTGAAAATACCCGGACATCCCATCCAGGAAACAGTAATACTCATGACCCGCCAAGCGCTCCAACATCTGATCAATGAAAGGAAGGGGAAAATGGTCTTTCCTTGTAGCATCATTTAATTTTCTGTAATCAATACAGACTCTCCATCCATTAACTTCCTCGTAGGGATGAGCTCCCCCGCTGCATTAGGAATAGGGGTGGCTATTCGGTTAAATTGATCAAACCGAACCGAATTCGGTCGGTCACTGATGACGTTAGATTTACCGCGTTTATATCGCCACATTTGAACGACATTCCCCTTATTTGACTCCGAATTGTGATGAACTTGAATGACTTTTATGAAAAATATGTTTTATCTCCCGTTGGCCCTCTTTTGGGCAATTTGATGTTGTTTCGATTTGTTTTTGTTGAGATTTCAGGTTACCATGTTGTGGATGACTTTTCTACGAGCTCGGCACTTCAAACGGGGATCAATTTGGAGTTCAAATGGAGCGGGAATCATCAAAAGAGCTGAAGGTCACTTCCAAGGGCAAAAGTGCGCCTAAATCCATGAAAAGTGCGCATGCGCACTTTTCTGGTGCTGCCAGGCGCACTTTATTTTTGGCGTCCTGTAAATTTTCCATCGGCCACGAGAAGTGCGCCATTTTCATGAAAAAGTGCGCCGGCGCACTTTTTAAGTGCCGCCGGGCGCACTTTTTCCCAGGACGGATTTCGAGAGTAAAACAGGGTTTTCAAGGGAGAGACAGACAGACTTCATTCTTCATTCTGATTTCGACGAACCAGACACTCTCGGAGGAGGATTTTGAAGCTTTGAAGTGACGATTAAGCGAGGAGAAGCGAGGATTAGTTCAGGAGTTTCTAAGATTCGTCAGGATTAGGTTTACTCGGAGTAAGATGTCTTCTTCTCCAGTTTTCTTTTTCTCTGTTTCTGTGATTTCTTCTCTGGCGATGTCTAGCTAATCCTTAGTTTGTTCAGATTAGATGAAGTTTTAGCGAAACTTTGTATGGATGATGTCGGGTTTCTAACCCGTTAATGCTAATTGAGGTTTATTCAACTTATTTGAGATTTTTCTAAAACCCTAATTTGAAGCTCTTGAATTCGCAGATTGACCATATCGTAGAATTTGCTTCATCTTTGTCTTGCGGTTCTGACCATGGACGTGAGTCATTCTAGGGTTTAGAAGGTCATTAAGATTACCCGGTGTCTTGACCATAGGGCCGGTAAAATTAATCTCTTTGCATTTCTGTGCGGCGTTACATTGTTCTTCGTGCGTTCTTGACGATTTGCGAGTTATCTTGACCATAGGAACTTGCAGGTTTGATAGGATAGTTTCTCTGCGTCCTGACCATGGAGTAGAGATTGCCATAGGAAGCGTCGAGGCATTGAGTCTGTTAAAACCTTAGTTGCATTGCATCATCCGTCTTAGTCGAGCTAGAGCGGATTCGAGTCTGGACAAGCACCTTAGTCAATTCTTGAAGCCCCAACTTGTTTGCCTGCTTGATTGGTTTAATTTGCATTCGTAGTTTACTTAGTTCATTCACCATCAATTCAAACCCAACACGAAAACCCGAATTGCTTATTCCACAACCGTTGAGTAATAGAAAAAGAAAGACCCTAGGGAAAAACGATCTCTTTGGAGAAATCCATTGAGTTAAAACTAGTGTGCATCAATTTGCGCATCAAGTTTCTGTCTCGTAACAGGTCAATATGTGCGCCTTTTTACCCAAAAAGTGCGCTGGCGCACTTTTCCAGTGCCGCCGGGCGCACTTTATTTTTTGCCTCCTGGAAATTTTGGACGTTTTTCAAAATGTGCGCCTTTTTACCCAAAAAGTGCGCTGGCGCACTTTTCCAGTGCCGCCGGGCGCACTTTATTTTCAGTCTCCTGGAATTTTTTGCCAACTTCGAAAAAGTGCGCCTTTTCTGAACAAAAGTGCGCTGGCGCACTTTATAAAATGCCAGGCGCACTTTTTGTGCGCACAAACGCCAATCTCTTCTTTCCCTCAGCCTTTTCGGATCAAACTCCCTTTTTTTCTTCTTCTTCTTCTTCATTCGACCGAAGCAAATAGAGGAGGCTTTAGTTTTTCAAATTTCGGACCCAAACCTCCGATTTTAGCTCGATTTTCACCGGTCCACACTTACCCTTTCACCAAATCGAGCTCCCTACTGATTTCCGCCCATCCTCAACCGATTTTCTCCTGATTTGGTCAAGATTTGAGTTAGGATCGAGCCAAAACCTAGTTTTTGGTATTTTCGGGTCGTTCGTCGATTTTCTTGAGGATTTAGCCATCACTCATTTGAGGTAAGTTGCTCTACACATCACCACGAATCTATTGCACTATTCCTTGCCGATTTTTGATGAGATTTTCAGATTTGTGAAATTCGAGCTATGAACCCTAATTTCTGAAGTATGTGATTTAGTTAAATTGAGCTTGGATTATTGCAATTGACCATCTAGTATAGTTCCATTTTGAATCGTGGGTTGTTTGGACTTCATTTGCTTGGTGAATTGCATGATATAGGTTACTTTCCTATACCGATTTTCTGCAAATTGGGGGGTTTTTATTGTGAACGGATCCTAATGATTGAAGATGTTTTGCATGATGTTAGAATGTGATTTGGCATAATAGAGAGATTGATTTGGATTGATTGTAGCTTGATGACGCTAGATTGAGAATTTTACCTCTCTTTGTGCATTTGTGTCGGTTCTTTGTGTTTGATGCTCCATGCTTGATATCGTGGCTATTTGTCTGAACCGTTGTAAGCATGAATAGATTCCAATGATTGGGTGGACTTATGTGCTATGATTGAATTGTGGCTTGAATATTTCAGCATGTTTGCTTTGTCCTGAATGCCTTTTTTATGCTGTTATGCTGCCATAATTTGCTCTGTCTTCGCCCATTGCCCTTACTTCAAGCTTTTAAGTGTGGGGTGGGGCTTTCACGCGTCTAACTGAGTTGTTGCTAAGTTGCAGATTATGGACAGGGGAAAGACAGCGATGCAATCACATTATGAGGAAGGGGATTCGTCTTCTGCACCACCACACACTGACACTCAGCCAGCTGCTAATGAGCGAGATTCCGATAGGGAGGAAGCTATGCCTATACAGCCATTTATTCCTGCTGCTGGCGGCAGACCGGATAACCTTCACCGGTTCATTCTCCAGCTTTCTGAGGAGCATTGGACGCGCTTTAGAAGATTCACCATCTTTCCCCCACTGTTGGAGCCCTCATCGACTTTCAAGGAATTCAGGAAGCTTTTCCAGAGTTTTACAACAGGTTAATTTACAGGTTGCGACGGGGACACCTACTCGTTATTGCCCAGGTTACAGATGCTGCACCTCTTCTTCCACTTCAAGAGTTTTGGTCTACTTTCAGTTGGGACGCTAGGATCGTAAATCTCACTAAGCAGCATATTCGTTTCTCGTTGGGGGGCAGTGGTTTACCGAGTCGTACAATTCATTTGGACATCTTCTCGGGTTTCCCCTCAGAGCAATGTGGGACTAGCGGGACTTCAGAAGTCACCAGAGTACAGATTGGAATCCTCTGCTAAAATGTGGTTTGAGTTAACTGGGATAGAAGGTGGGTTGACTACCAGTTCGTCTACCTATCGCTCCATTAGGTGCCCGGTGTGGAAGTTCTTGCATATGGTGCTCCGGCGAACATTTTTCAGGGAGTATGGGGGGCACCATTTTTATAATGAAGAGCTGCAGTTATTCAGATCCATGAGCACTGGCATGGGACTCCATCCAGGTTACTGATCGCTTCTTTCTTTAGGAAACGAGTTGGGAGAGCTACCATTCCACGCTCTCTTCCTGGTGGGTGGTATGTTTCGAGGATCATTGCATCAGCTGGATTAGCTGATCGCTGGCCAGCTGAGGTTTTTATAGATGCCGTTCCACCCAAGGATTTCGGCACTCACTACTTGATCTCACATGGTTTAGTTCCGAGACCAATGATCCCCAGGAGAGCTAGACATGCCCGTCCGGTTGATGGAGCTTTGCCCGGCCCCCAGGCCGCCGAGTCACCTCACTCGTCAGCTGCGATCCACCTCAGACTCCTGTCTTTGGCGATTCCTCGCAGCCTTTTGACTTGCAGAGATCTGTCTTGCTGGTTAGAGAGTGGCAGGCCACATTCAACGAGGGAGGACACCCATGGCAGCAACGCATCGATGACGGGTTAGCGAGCTAGGACGCGTGGCGTGCAGATTTTGGTCAGGGATCCCTTGCTTGGCAGCAGGAGGTCATCCGCAATCAGGATGAGCAGCGTACCTGGCACACTAGGGAGACTGCGTGGAGAGCGCAGCAGGATGCTCGTCATAACTTGTACCAGGAGCAGCACGAGGAGCAAATGGCGTTACTACAGCAGCTCCTGGATCGCCAGCCACCCCTTACGGCTCGACAGCGGACTCAGCGAAGCCGGACGACGGGGCTAGGGATCCAGATTCGACTTCAGGATTTCTTTATTTTCCACTTTCAGACTTGTATTTTCTTTTCATTTGTGTCAGATTTTGAGTGGGTTTGTGTTTGAGTCTTTGTTCAACTGTTATGTGGGTCGAGTCAGTTAAACCCTTGTATTCTGAATGATCTAATCGTGTTATGTTTCTTCTCTTTCCCTGATCCTCAGGTTTATTGTTCCACTTTCTGTGACCCCGGCTCTGATCAAGACATGCGCTCTGGTTGTTCACTCATGCCATCTCTTGCAGCCTCATGGTATGTTTCCCGGTACCCCTTTACACTTTTCTTCACTGTTGTGCAGTCCATTGAGGACAATGTCCAAATTTAAGTGTGGGGTGGGGTGTTTGTTTGCATGTTTTGCCAAGTAATGGGCGGTGATTGTGCCTTGTTTTGTCACTCTTTCACAGCTTCCCATTCTCGGTAGCAAGTAATTTTCCACATTGCTTAATAACTTCTTGGATTGCCTACTGTCTTCCATATGGTGAGATTGATGTGGTGCTTTGGCTTTAACCAAATGTGTGTGTGAGAACCTGAATTATGACCATCTCCCATTCTTCTTGCTCTTAGTAGTCTAGGAGCTTGCCCTTATCGTGTTAGTGAACAGTTGACTTGTTAATGTGTAAGACTTGGTCTGTCTGATGCTCGAATTCTCTAGTTCAATGCCTGGATCGAGTCTAGATAAGGGATCTTTTAATTTCGTGCTTTAAGTTGTTATTGATTTTCCCAATCAAAGAAAATCTGAAAAATGAATGGTTTGGTATTGAAGTTGTGGGTCGATTCACGAGCTGGCATACGTGCCTGCCCATTGCTGTAGTCCCAAAGGGAAGTCTCAATGTGGCATTCTTCTTCTAACCTACTCCCGATCGTGGCTGGGGACTAGGATAACGCGGAATTCCAAAGGTTTCCGGCTGCTCCGTACCCGGTAGTATCCACACTGTACCGCCCATTCGGGAAAAAAAAGGAAAAAAAAGAAAGAAAAAAAAGATGAAGAGAAAAATGAAATGCTCTTTAATTTTGTTCTAGTCGTGTTTCCTTATCTAGCAAGTGTCCGGTTGCGTTCTAGAGTAAGTGTTGCGGAAGTAAGCGTTGTCTTGCCTTTACCAAGTCAGGTTGTTCACTAGCTCGTTAAAGTCTTGTTCCTCTTTCGCTCTGGCAAAAGTTTGGTTCTTAATTGTGTGGTTAGTTGGGTAATCATCTTGTTTGGTAGAAGCACCGTATACATCTTTCTAGGAACCAAGAGGTTTTCGGTTTGCTCATTCAAGTTGGTGCATTGTTGTGGTAAAATTCTTGTTTGAGGACAAACAAACGTTTAAGTGTGGGGTGATTTGATGACGTTAGATTTATCGCGTTTATATCGCCACATTTGAACGACATTCCCCTTATTTGACTCCGAATTGTGATGAACTTGAATGACTTTTATGAAAAATATGTTTTATCTCCCGTTGGCCCTCTTTTGGGCAATTTGATGTTGTTTCGAGTTGTTTTTGTTGAGATTTCAGGTTACCACGTTGTGGATGACTTTTCTACGAGCTCGGCACTTCAAACGGGGATCAATTTGGAGTTCAAATGGAGCGGGAATCATCAAAAGAGCTGAAGGTCACTTCCAGGGGCAAAAGTGCGCCTAAATCCATGAAAAGTGCGCAGGCGCACTTTTCTGGTGCTGCCAGGCGCACTTTATTTTTGGCGTCCTGTAAATTTTCCATCGGCCACGAGAAGTGCGCCATTTTCATGAAAAAGTGCACCGGCGCACTTTTTAAGTGCCGCCGGGCGCACTTTTTCCCAGGACGGATTTCGGAGAGTAAAACAGGGTTTTCAAGGGAGAGACAGACAAACTTCATTCTTCATTCTGATTTCGACGAACCAGACACTCTCGGAGGAGGATTTTGAAGCTTTGAAGTGACGATTAAGCGAGGAGAAGCGAGGATTAGTTCAGAGTTTCTAAGATTCGTCAGGATTAGGTTTACTCGGAGTAAGATGTCTTCTTCTCCAGTTTTCTTTTTCTCTGTTTCTGTGATTTCTTCTCTGGCGATGTCTAGCTAAATCCTTAGTTTGTTCAGATTAGATGAAGTTTTAGCGAAACTTTGTATGGATGATGTCGGGTTTCTAACCCGTTAATGCTAATTGAGGTTTATTCAAACTTATTTGAGATTTTTCTAAAACCCTAATTTGAAGCTCTTGAATTCGCAGATTGACCATATCGTAGAATTTGCTTCATCTTTGTCTTGCGGTTCTGACCATGGACGTGAGTCATTCTAGGGTTTAGAAGGTCATTAAGATTACCCGGTGTCTTGACCATAGGGCCGGTAAAATTAATCTCTTTGCATTTCTGTGCGGCGTTACATTGTTCTTCGTGCGTTCTTGACGATTTGCGAGTTATCTTGACCATAGGAACTTGCAGGTTTGATAGGATAGTTTCTCTGCGTCCTGACCATGGAGTAGAGATTGCCATAGGAAGCGTCGAGGCATTGAGTCTGTTAAAACCTTAGTTGCATTGCATCATCCGTCTTAGTCGAGCTAGAGCGGATTCGAGTCTGGACAAGCACCTTAGTCAATTCTTGAAGCCCCAACTTGTTTGCCTGCTTGATTGGTTTAATTTGCATTCGTAGTTTACTTAGTTCATTCACCATCAATTCAAACCCAACACGAAAACCCGAATTGCTTATTCCACAACCGTTGAGTAATAGAAAAAGAAAGACCCTAGGGAAAAACGATCTCTTTGGAGAAATCCATTGAGTTAAAACTAGTGTGCATCAATTTGCGCATCAGTCACCGATTTCGAGTTCGGCCGAAACCTGGGACCGTGACCGTGACCGATTTGAATTCGGTTTGACCATGCCCGAATTCAAATCGGTCATGGTCAACCGAGTTGACCGAATCGAACCGAATAGCCTGGCTCTGGTTCGAATCTGAGAAAAGTGGGAAGAAGAGAAGAAGAGGAAGAAGAAGGAAAGAATAGGGACCGCCGCAGCCGGAGGGAAATAGATCCGGCCCTGCGACTGAAGGAGCTGCCGGAGAAGAAGAAGAAGGGAAATAGATCCGGCTGAAGGTTCTTTCGCCTCCCCAGAGAAGAAGAAGAAGGGAAATAGATCGGGGATGGCTTGGGCAGATCTAGAGCTTCGATTTCCTAACGTCTTGGGTCAGCAATTCCAAGCCGGCTCCATGTATGTTCTGACGTTCACACTAGAGTGGGACCCAGTCAGGGAGGAGCTGGTGATGAAGCGGCGTGGAGTCTCGTTCTGGACCAGCGGCAGGGGGCTCAAGCCGGATGAGTAAGAAGGGAAGAAGAAGAAGGGAAGAAGCAGATTTGGTCTGGTTCAAATCTAGAAGAAGTAAGAAGAGAAGGAAGAAGAGAGAGAAGAAGAAGGGAAGCAAATCTGGTTGGTTCCAATCTGAGAAGAAGAAGAAGGAAGAAGGAAGAAGAAAGAGAAAGAAGAAGAGTCGAAGCAGCCTAGGAATCGGCAGGCAACAATCAATTCGGTCAAATCGGCTAATTCGGTCAATGACCGAATTAGAGGCATGTAACCGATGGGTTGAATCCTATAACCGCAGCCGATTTCGAATTCCCAAATTCGGTTAATCGGTGACCGAAACGATTTGAAATCAGTTTGACCAAAAACCGAAACCGAACAAGCC
This sequence comes from Linum lewisii, assembly GCA_034768395.1. NCBI lineage: Eukaryota > Viridiplantae > Streptophyta > Magnoliopsida > Malpighiales > Linaceae > Linum > Linum lewisii. The sequence goes on from CM068299.1 coordinate 9,664,825, forward strand.
ACCCCTAACGGTGATGCCTCCCTTCTTAGGCACACAATGAACCGGACTCACCCAGTTACTATCAGAGATGGGGTAAATAATCCCAGCATCCAGAAGCTTGATCACCTCCTTCTTTACAACCTCCATCATGTTTGGATTAAGACGTCGTTGAGGTTGTCTAACAGGTCTCTGGTTCTCCTCGAGGAAGATGTGATGCATACAGTGGGAAGGATGAATTCCCTTTATATCTGTCACCCTCCAAGCAATAGCACGCACATGCCTCCTGAGCAACCGTACGAGCTCATCCTTCTGCGGTTGAGTGAGGGTCGAATTAATTATGACCGGAAGCTTAGAGTCCTCTCCCAGATATGCATACTCTAAGTTTGGAGGCAGATCCTTCAACTCAAGTTTCGGAGCTTCTTCATATGAAGTCAAGAATCGACGTTCTGGTGGCTGTGTGAAAGCAGTTTGTGGAACCTGGTCCACATATTCCTCTTCTTCATAAATGCTCATAGATGCTACCTGTTCATCCCGGATTGCTCCTGCATCAACAAACTGACCAGAAACAATACACTTCTCTAGCAGTCTTCACTCACTAGGTTAGTAAAAACAGAGGTAGAAAGCATAGTCACAGTTTCTTCAACAGGACACAAATCATCATAGTGGTGAGGAAACTGAATGCTATTATCTAGACGAAATGTAGCATGCTCTTTTCCTACCCTAAGAGTTATAGTACCTCCTAGCACATCTATGAGAGAACCGGCTGAATACAAGAATGGACGACCAAGAATCAACGGCATATCAGCATGAGCATCAATCACGACAAAATCAGTAGGAAACTTGAATGGACCAACTTCAAGAATAACATCTTCTAAAATACCCCTAGGTACAGCAGAAGATTTATCAGCTAATCTTACGTTCATGCGAGTTGGTTTAGAATCAAGCATTCCTATATCAGAAGCTAAGCTATATGACATGACATTGATGCTAGCTCCTAGATCCGCTAAACCACGTCCAACACGAAAAGTACCAATGCGACAAGGTAGAGTGAAAGAACATGGATCGCGGCGCTTAATAGGAAGCTTGTTTAGCACAATGGTAGATACCTCCTCATTAAGCTCCAAGTCTTCAAATAGCTCCGGGAAGTTCGCTTGCTCTTCCTCCGTGAGAGCTAAAAGTTCTTGCAACTTCAACTTGTTGGTGGCTAGCATCTTCATGTACTTGGCAAATTTTGGCATTGTTACAATCATCTTCTTCATCGACATGTCCACGTGAACCCTGTTCAGAAACTTCAGGAATAGCTAGTATTGAGCATCGTAGAGATCCTTATTAAGCCTGGCAGGATAAGGTGCCTTAGGCTTGTGAGGGTTATCAACCGGTATAGGAGATGAGGGAATAACCGGTATCTTTTCCTTGTCTGGCTGCTGAATCAGTTCCTCTTCCTCCACGTCCTCTTCTTCAATGAGATGAGGGTGAGGAATTAGAGTTGGCACCTGCTTCATGGGAATATCTGTCAGCTTCTTCCCGCTCCTTGTTTCCACAGCTCCCAAATGTTCATTCTGATTTGGATTAGGGAGAGTGGTGGTAGGTAGAGATCCAATACCCTTCTCCTTAAGCAGATTTGTGATTCCTGCCACCTGATTCGCAAGCTTCTGTAGAGAAGAGTCGGTGTGTGAGATGTCCTTCTTGTTTGATTGGGTTTCAGCAAAAATCTTGTCTAACATGATAACGAATAGGACTTAGGCGCAGAAGAGCTCAAACCACCATTGCTATTCTGATTCTGGTTCTGGTTCTGGTTTTGATTGTTATTCCAGCCTCCTCTGTTCTGCCATTGGTAATTCTGATTTTGATTCCCATTATTTCTTTGGTAACCCCTTGATTTCCTCCCTGAAACTGATTTTGATTATGGTTGTTGTTCCAGTTTCCTTTGCTCTGCCATTGGAGTTTTGATTCTGGTAACCATTGGAATTTCTGAAATTGTTGTTCTGGTTTTGGTAATTCCTCTGGTTCTGTCCTCCAACATAATCAACCTCTCTTGTTGTTGGTCTGGGTTGCCCTCAAACTTCCAATTACAACTCTCTGTTGTATGATCTGGACCACCACAGTTTGAACACGGGGCGGTGACTGCTGCTACAGTCGCCGCCGTAGAAGCAGAGGAAGGAGTGGTTCTAGAAAGCATCTTGAACCCTGGCGGTGGAGCTGAAGGAACACCCGGTGCGGGAGTTATCTGAGCTCTTCCCAACTCATGCTTCAGCCTCTGTACTTCCATCTCCAGAGTCGAGTTATCCAACTCCAACTGACTTCTAACAATATCCACTGGTGCAGGAACTGTGGGAACAGGGTATGATGAATCAATAGAGAACCTCTTAATCTCTGAATGTCTGCTGTCCATCTTCATTGGTTAACTTGCATGAGAGATTTGATTTTCATGGCAAAACTCTTGCAAGCATCCAAGGCCGCGGTTGCGGTCATGTCGTTCAAGTCCATAGTCAGCTGTAGAGAGAACTCCTTTTTCTTCCCATAGTCCAGGCCACGGAAGAATGTAGAGAACTTGTTATAATCATCCCATCCATGGTGAGGACAAGCCCGGAGAAGCCCTAAATATCTCTGCCAAGCCTCATAGAAGTTCTCCTCTGATCCACTCTCGAAACCTGCGATCTGTGCTCTGAGTGCATCTGTTCTAGAAGGGGAGAAGAATTCTTCCAGGAATGCTTTAGCCAGACCATCCCATGTAGTGAAGTGAATCATCGGGTGATCATACAACCAAAGTTCTGCTTGACCCTTCAGAGTGAACGGAAAAAGCTGAAGCTTGACTGCATTATGATCCGCTTCATTGTTGGAGACTGTATGAGCCAGCCTCAAGAAGTTCCTCACATGAGCATTCGGGTCCTCATTAACACCTCCAAAGAAAGTGTTCCCGTTTGCTTGAATCATGTTGATCAAGTGAGATGGAATGTGCAGATTTCGAGTTCCCGTGTTGGGAATCTGGGTGCTCGAAGTTGTCCCATCTATGGTCGGTCGGTCGTAATCCTTCAATGTCCTTTCCGCCGCCATAATTTCTATCTCCGGTTGAATAGGAGGATCTGTGGGAGGGGTCTGCGGTAGCAATGGTGGATGGTGAAGGTGAAGATGTGGATGAAGATGTGAAGAGGTTCTTTCTTGCTTAGGTGTCTTGGCGGGAGGAGGAGGTACAGGAGTAGTGCCGAACTGAGTGTAGAAAATTCTGCCCTTGTCAGCTATGCGCTTACTCTGTCTTCTTTCTTATGTACATGCAATCTTGCCAGAAACAACAAAAACAAGAAATACCAAGTAGTATAAAAACGTGGGAGATAAGAAATGATAAAAGAGTGAATGAAAAGCTTAAACGCACAATGCCTTTCCTAGAAAAAGAAAATTTCCCAGGCAACGGCGCCAAAAACTTGGTGCGTAAATTAATGCGCACAAGTTTTACTCAATGGATTTCTCCAAAGAGATCGTTTTTCCCTAGGGTCTTCCTTTCTCTATTACTCAGAAATGTGAATTAAAGCTAATCGGGGTTTCGTTTTGGGTTTAAATTGGTTTAAGAATGAACTAAGTAAACTAAGAATGCAAATTGAACAAGCAAACAAGTGAAGCAGGTTGGAGATTTGAATATAGACTAAGGCGTTTGTCCAGTCTCGAATCCGCTCTAGCTCGATTAAGACGGATGATGCAATGCAATTTCAGTTTATCAGACTTGATGACTCGACACTTCCTTGGGTAATCTCTACTCCATGGTCAGGATGCAGAGAAACTATCCTATCAAACCTACAAGTTCCTATGGTCAAGATAACTCGCAAATCGTCAAGAGTGCACGAAGAACAGTGAAATGCCACAAAGATATGCAAAGAGATTAGTTTCACCGGCCCTATGGTCAAGACACCGGCAACCCTAACGACCTCCTAAACTCTAGAATCATCTACGTCCATGGTCAGAACCGCAAATCAAAGATGAAGCAAAACCCTACGATATGGTCAATCAACGGATTCTTAGAGCTTCAAATTAGGGTTCAAGAGAAAACTCATCACATGCCTGAATAAACCTCAATTAACATTAACGGGTTAGAAACCGACATCATCCATACAAAATCTCATTAGAGTTTCATCTAATCTGAACAAACTAAAGAGTTTAGCTCGACATCGCGACAGAAGAAATCGCAGAAACAAAAAAGAAGAAAACCGGAGAAGAAGACATCTTACTCCGAGAAAACCTAATCTTGATGAATCCTAGAATCTCCTGAGTTAATCCTTGCTTCCACTCGCTCAATCGTCACTTCAAAGCTTCAAAATCCTCCTCCGAGAGTGTCTGGTTCGTCGAAATCAGAATGTAGTATGAAGTCTCTCCGTCTGTCTCTTGAAAACCTTGTTTTACTCTCCGAAAATCCGTCCTGGGAAAAAGTGCGCCCAGCGGCACTTAAAAAGTGCGCCGGCGCACTTTTCCATGAAAATGGCGCACTTTTCGTGGCCGATGGAAAATTTACAGGACGCCAAAAATAAAGTGCGCCTGGCAGCACCTGAAAAGTGCGCCAGCGCACTTTTCATAAGTTTAGGCGCACTTTTTCTACTAGTCATGACCTTCAGCTCCTTCGATGATTCCCGCTCCGTTTGAACTCCAAATTGATCCCCGTTTGAAGTGCCGAGCTCGTAGAAAATTCCTCCAGAACGTGGTAACCTGAAATCTCAACAAAAACAACTCGAAACAACATCAAATTGCCCAAAAGAGGGCCAACGGAAGATAAAACATATTTTTCATTACAGTCATTCAAGTTCATCACAATTCAGAGTCAAACAAGGGGAATGTTGTTCAAATGTGGCGAGATAAACGCGGTAAATCTAACGTCATCACTAAGCTAAACTCCCTTCTCTCTTGTTTGATCCTCTTCTTGCCTTGTTAGCCATTGCTTTACTTGTTTGTTTGGTTTATGATTTTGAATTCTTGTCATCAAAACTAAATCTCAATTTAATTGTTTAGACCGTTCGTGAACCTTGTGGTATTAGCTTATGAGAGAACCTCGTGGAATACGACCTTGATTGTTGTGAGTTAAATCATTTATCACCGACATGTTCTACCCCTGGGCGATGGGCTCCGCCGCGAGATTCAGCATCCCTAGGCTGGTATTCCACGGGAAAGGATTCTTCATGCTCTATGCGGATGAGGTTATCCAGATCCGCCGCACAGATTTTGGTGGTTTCCTCCGATTCGTTCGCCCTCCAACAGATTTCCCCGACGAGATCTCGTTCACGAGGAAGCAGCTACCGCAACACGATGATGGTGGGAAAAAGTTGATTGGAGTTGAACGAGGCCCGAGGTGGAGATCGGGAAAAGGAAGAGTTCGATGGAGGGGAAGACTTAATCGGAGTAAAATGAGTTTCGAGGGGAAGAAGATAAAGAGCTCAATCGGAGGGGAAGAGTTGATCGGAAGGGGAATATAAATAATTTTAAATTAATTTTAATATATAATATTTTTAATTAATTATAATATGGTGACTGTTTGCCCTATCAGCAGCCATGTGTGCGAAATAACTGTTTGCCCTATCAGCAGCTGTTTGAATGAAGGGCTGCCTCTGACAAACATGGAACACAGGGATCAACTTTCCACTCCATCCTTCTTCCTTTGTCCTCTGACAAACCTAGAACACAAGGATCAAATATTTGTCTCGAAACCTTTTTTTTATGATAGGGTGTGAATTTGAACCTATAACCTTTTTCATGGAAGTGTAGTTACTTTACCAGTAGACTAGAAAGTCTTCTACTCTCGAAACCTTTTTGTTTGAAGGTAAGTGATATTTCTATTTTATTATGATTCTAGTTTATTTTCTCTATCCGTCTAATTTTTGTAGATGAAAGAACAACAGTGTTGGATGGATCTCAAAAAGAGTGGGGAAAAGAATTAAGCGGATTGAATCATCACATAAATACTACAGCTGACTTGGTGGAAAAGAAGATGGTAAAGGATGAAGATCATATTCATATGCTTATAGTGAACAAGTAAGTTGTTGCAGTCTAGAAAGGTTATACAAGAATTTGTTTGGCATAAGAACTCTAATGTTCTGCCATTTTTACCCGTATGGGAAACTTAGCTTAATAAGTTTGATTAGCGAAAAAGTTTATTTCTCATTAATGTGCCTTATATACAAAAGACAAAGAAATAAATACAAGATTTTTTTTATGAATTATAATAGTGCGAGATGCCTCGACCTTCTGTTCATAATGGGCAAATCCTATCCAGGTAACCTTATATTTCTTTCATTTTTTGAGCTTTTGACTTTCATGAATGTGTGTCTCCTTTCTTGTCAACAAGGATGGTCGATAGTAGATTTTGAAGAAGATACTACGGAGGTCCTGGCCAAGGTGACCTTTCGAGATCACTCTGGAGAGTTGGCGGGTCGATAGTTGCAGATATCATAGCTTTTTTTAAAGGCAACCCCGGAGTTGAAGTTGTTGGTGATTCCTGGAGAGCTAATTCGGCGGTCCACTTTGTAGCGCGCCATGCCTTACGATGCCTCCCAAGCCAGAGCTTGGTAAACCTTTCGGTTTGGGTGTGGACTTACCGCTTTCTATTACTCTGACTGGCTCCTTATCTCCTACGGGGCCATCGCAGTTAAAGAAAACACATGACAATGGGGAAAAACGTGTGAGCCTGTCATAGAGTATGCTGGTTTTTTATTATTTTGGCCCACTAAGAAAATGAAAACGATGTTGGGCCTGTTCGACTTCCACACTAAATAGTGGGCAGCATCCAGTAGATCACCCACCCCAACAACCTAAACCCAACCACAGAATATTTCAAACCGCTACAACTAATAATAAAACATCCATCCTAACTAAACCCAAAAACAAGGAGAAGAATTTTCGCGACAGACAGGGGGCGCGTGGATAGAAGCGCGTGCTGCTGGACCTGGCTGATTACTGAGTAGCTTTGCAATTTTCAATCCTCCCCCATTTGGGAACGACGGAAACAGAACAGTGGAAAAGACAACGACGACGAGCAGCAGGAGTAGCCTTCAGATCCGCCGTTTCCATCTTCCTCTTTTGCTGATCTCGACTGAATCCATAACGATAATGAACACGTTAGTGGAGCTCGGGCGGTTTCGGATTTGATTTTGTGTATTTGATATGAATCTCTCGTTATCTTCTTCCACTTCTCAGTCGTCTTCTTCGTCTCCGTCCGCGCCTTCCTCTGCCACTGGTGGAACCTCATGGTTCTCCGGCATTGTCCGCGGACGTGCGGACAGGTCAGCGAGCATGAAAATGGCCAGTAATCTGCCTGCTGCCGAGAACGCTGGACCTATCAAGGGAAAGAACCAGTTCCGTGGGATCATGTTCAAGTACGGTCCCAAGGCTATTCAGGTATGTTGAAAATCGAGATTCTGTTTCCAGAATTTTGTGTTTATGAGAGAATTATATAGGAATATATGTGTACATCAGAAGCTGCTGTTGAATGCTAATGATCGTCATTTCCGGAAACTGTTTCAAGGGACTGGTTTTGAAGAGAATTTTGAATTTTCCAGTAGTCGTGTCAGTACCGATCTGCGTCGATGACGACTGAGGTTGTGCATTAAGGTCACTCTTCTTCAGTGACCATATTGTGTTAGGAGAGTCTAGCTCTGGCTCATAATGTGGACTCATTCTCCGTGACTGTTACGATCTGCCTTCTTTGAGATTGCCATTCTTGAATCTAAGGAGTCTGAACTCTTGGCTTGATAAACAACATTCGCATTCGCTTTCATCCTTCTCTCGTTTTAGTTAACTGGGCGAACTGCTGGAGGTGTTTTTGTTCTTGTTGGTTGTTATGTTCGTTACACCAGCATTATATAGACTTTAGAGGCCTTGCTATTTGCCATTGCAGGTCTTCAACCAATTCTTACGTGATGTTTGAATAACTGTGTAGTTTCCTTTGCTGTGCAGGTTGCATTTAAAACAGGAGAACATAAACAACAGGCCATTTTCATCGGTGGACTGACTGATGGTTTTCTTGCGACTGAGTATGTAACGATAGAAACCGGTTTTAATACACTATTGAACATGCATTTCATCTCCTACATTATATCTTTTGATAGAAATCATTGATTAATTGCGGATAGTTACATTCCAGGATGGGATCGTGGGACCTTGGATCACTGACATTTCTTCTCTTCTCATTTTGATCTTTAGATATTTAGAACCTCTTGCAATCGCTCTGGATAAGGAGAAATGGTCACTTGTTCAATTCCTCATGTCATCCTCATATAGTGGATATGGCACTTCCAGCTTAAAACAAGTAAGCTTCTTATTCGTTTATCTATTAATACGACAAGTAACATTCTTCTATTTGGGAATTTATCATGAGCCCTAATTGATTTGTTCATTCCCTGGTTGTTAAAACAGTTGTAATATTTTTTAAATGCACATCCTCTCAAATATAAAATGCTTCTTCTCTCTCTGATCTTGCTCCCCTCTAATACGGTTCACATTGTATATAGGATGGTACTGAGATCGATCAGCTGATAAGTCATTTCATCAACAAAGAGAATTCTGAGGGGGTGATTCTTATTGGGCATAGTACTGGTTGTCAGGTATATGTGATTCCGAACTTATTGGTCCATCTGACACTACAAGGGATCTATGTATTTAATGATGCAAGATAAATTTATGTCTTTCTTTCTCATGCTTTAGGATATCGTTCAATACCTGCGTTCAAATGCTGCATGTTGCAGAGCAGTACGCGGGGCCATTCTGCAGGTACTTGAACTTTCTCTATTGTTTGTCATGCATTATATATAAGAGGCTTTAATTTGATTTTTTATCTCGGTTCTCACCTATGCGCTATGGTGATTAGTTTTCAATCCATTACTTGGTTCTGCTGCCTTCAGCAAGATGTACATCTTTTCTTTGTGATGTCAGTGATCGAAAGTTGATGAGCATGCTTATAATTTCTTAACTGGGCCGCATTTTGTTTTGGAATTGCCAACCAAAGTACTCAATTGAAACTCATGTATAGGCCCCAGTCAGTGACCGGGAATACAAAGCTACTCTTCCTGAAACGGCTGCTATGATTGACTTGGCTTCATCTATGATAGCAGAGGGTCGGGGTTCAGAACTAATGCCCAGGGATGCTGATCCATGTGCTCCAATAACGGCTTACAGGTTAGCCTTGAATATCTTCTGGCTTGTGAACTTTCATCTTGCCTGGAATCAGTCTGTTTTACATCAGTTTCTCTGTGTTAACCATAGTTCCATTGTTTACCTTCAATTATTTACTGCGTACCCAGCATTTCCTATACACAATAACTACGTGTAAGACTATGTTTAAAAAAAAAAATATGAGCTATGTTGCCAATGGTTTAACATAGTCTTGTGCCAATTTGTAAGTGTATAAAACCATGATATACAATTTGCCAATGGCTTGACACACTGTTGCGGCAATTTGTAGGTATTACTCGCTGAGTTCTTTTATGGGAGACGATGACATGTTCAGTTCTGATCTGACAGATGACCAACTGAGATTGAGACTTGGGCACATGTCCACACACCTTGCCAGGTATTTGGATGTTCCTATTTGTCATTTGACAGAAGCCAGTGGTATGCTAATACTAGTTGTAGAGAAGGAAGCAGGCAGACGGGTGTATTTGGTAACAGTAAGTTTTCACTGGGTGTATTGGACAGGTTATATTTTCCATGGGGGATGAATACGTGCCAGACTATGTAGACAAAAAAGCATTGGTAGAAAGGTTGTGCAAAGCAATGGGAGGGGCAGAGAAAGTAGAAATAGAGCACGGGAATCACTCGCTGTCCAATAGAGTGGATGAAGTTGTGAAGCCAATTATGGATTTCATCAGAGGAGAAGGCAAGGATTGGGATGATCCATGGGCGTAGTAATCCTTTACCTTAACCTTAATAATACAGTATTACTATTTCGCTTTCCTGGTTCCTATTTTAAATTCATTTGGTTATTATCATCATCTGCTTGTTTTTCATTCCAATAGCATAGAAAGGGTGGCTGGAAACATTGATTGTGTTTTGAAAGAAGCAAAAGCAAAGAGTGTGGGTTAGTTAATTTCATTATATTAATCAGACTTGGGAACTGTAGGTCAAATGAGAAAGTAGCTTTTACTCGTTGCCGTTGCTGAGAATGCGGGAGTCACTTTTGTTGTTTTGTTCATGGCACCATGGTTTTCAGAACCGGACCGGAGGTTGAGCCGGTGAAGTCGAGGGTTTAGGGTTTAATGGTTTAACCGGGGTTGAACCGTTTGCATACCGGGGTTGGACCGTTTAATTATTAAATAAATATATATATATGTGGTCAAGCCGGACCGGACAAAATTTTAATTGAGCCGGATCAAACCGGGGTACAGAGAATTGAGTATTAAAATCCCACTTGTTAAAATCATAAACATAAGTTATTAAAGCAATCCATTTTAAGACTTATGTGATGTAAATATTACATTATGAGTATCAAAATGTAATATTTCTTTATATATTAACCATTATTTTATATGAAAACCTACCTCAACTCTACTATATCATTTTATCCCTGCAGCGCCGCTAGTGAACTATTCCCCTTCCCTCTTTCCCTTTCTCTTCTTCCTTGTACACAAATATTTTTAGTTTATCGTGCGCACTTCCAGATACAACAAGACTGGAAGAAGAGCGAGATAGAGATTAGATGCGGCAGCCGGCCGATGAGAGGGAGAGGAGAGCGAGATAGAAACGGAGATGAGTAGCTGCGTACGGCAAAGAGGTCCAACAAGGACGATTGGACGAGATTTAAGAGGGATAACTTTACCGAAGAGCCGCCGGTGAAGAGGCGGATTATCTGCTGATGCAGCGTCGACCGGACGAGTAAAACGAAGAGCCCTGGATTTCTTCTTCTCTTTATTATTTTCTTTTTTCGGTCACATTGGAAACGACATCGAATTAGACTAATCATTGGTCCAACCGGCCGAAAAAACTTAAGATTGAATCGGCCGATTATCGGGTTAAACCGGATCTTTGACCGGTTTGACTTGTAACCACAAAACCGTCTGCCGGTTTTGGATGGATGGCCGGCTCGCGGTCGGACCGGTCGGACCGGCCGACCCGATCCGGCATTGATAACCTGGCATGGCACACATTCTTGCGGAATACCAGCACAGCCCACATCAATTCAATCGATTGTGTTTATTTCTGACTATGCAAATGTGAGGCAACCACATTAGCCGACTCGGAAGGTCAATAGCCGGTATTAGAATCGGAATTCCCTGGGATTTTCTCATTGATTTTCTTTCCAATCTAACCAACATGAACAAGTTGAAAGACGGAGAAATCCAAATTATTAACGTGTTGACCCCACTGAGTAAGATTTAGTGGATCAGCTGAATGGCATGTGTAGACATCAGGATGAGTAGTAGTAGGTTAGGATCAACATGTCTGGACTCTGGAGTGGACGGTTGAAATGCAGCCTTTTCCCACGTCTGCTTAAGTTAGTGGCGCATCGCCACCGCGTTGATGAAAATGGAGAGTGAATAATAATAAGAACAAAAATTTCATTCTAGTTTGGTGGGGGAAGTTCCATTATCGTTGACTTAACTAGTTCAACTCCTGATTGATTACCTGAAATATTAGATGAATTGTTGAGTGATTTCGGTACCAGCCGCGTGATTTCAGGGTCATTAGCAGTAGTAGTAGGTTGATATGGACATGGATGATGACTCTTTATGATTTGATCAATTTTCAACTTCAAGTTGAGCTGGTCCCTTGTCTCTTGTCCTTTTCGTCCCTCCACCTTTTGATTGGGGGAAGTAATTGGTAACATGTGTAAATAAATATAACAAGGGATTAGATCAGACGGCAGATACAGATGGATGGGTGTGTAGTATAGAATGTGGCGTGGCGTGGCGTGGCGCCATCAAGGAATTAAATATGTAGCGGTGGCGGCGGTGGGTAGTGTGGCACATGCAGCTGGGTGGATGTTTGATGTCTCACAAATGATACTCTCCCTTCCCCCAAGTCTCCATGTTCTTCCGATTGCGTCGATTATAATTCAGAGATATAATACTATTGGTGTCCTCGCATAAGGATATTATTAGGAATTATTAAATTAGATGAAAAAAATGGATAATTGAACTAGTGTATATCAAAATTCATTCTACTGAAATAGTCCTAAAAAATCCATCTCTTCTGCATCCTCTCGCCAACCGGCCATTGTGCCTCTCGACAACCGGCTGTCACGCCTTTCAAGTTTCGCATCAGCCCCAAACTATCAGACTTGCGATTTTTCGGTATTTAGACTTGTACGCCGTCCTCTCCTATCCCTAGGCTCACTGCACCCTAAGCGCTCAGGCACTCAAGGGTCTCCAAAACACGATTCCCGTCTCCGTCACGGCATCCCTCGTCGACCCACCATCGCGCTTCCTCTCTGTCACCGGGGGAGTGGCGGGATCTCAAGGACCTGGTCGGCGACGACAAGAGATGGCGTTGGTGGTATGGTGGTGAAGGAGGAGTAGAGGAGGCATGGGTTGCTCATCCGCCATGTGGCCCATGAATGAGCTTCCACCATTGTACAAAGGGCAGCATGGAGTCACTGAGCATCTCCGTCGTCACTTTGCACTCACAGATGGCCACAACAATTGGCAGAAGAGTACTCATTCTGAAATTGTAGACGCACAAGTGATTTCACTATTTGGGACCGAAAACCCCAACACACAAAACACCAGTTCGCTATAGGACTTTACCTATGGTAAATCCCATGGAATTGGTGGTCTTAATCCCCTGGGATGAATTCGGACGACATCATTGGCAGTATATAGTACTTGAGGCTCTTTGCATTCACGAAAGAAAATCATAGTAGACAGTCAACTCATCAACATACATTAGTTACAACACATGCGACCTTGCTAAAGTCATCGTATTCCTTAACACAAACTTGCATCCCACGTCACTGCCACTGTAAATGCAAATTACGTACCACTGGACCCTTCTTCTCCAGTCTTCGCAATTTTTCCACCTCTAATGTCGGGAGCTCTGATCCAGATTGGTGCTTCCCTATGACATGTCAACGCTATTATGTACGCCGACAATATTAATGCGAGTGTTCCTATACCTTGCCCTCTCCATCAAAATAGTTTGAGCGCACTTGTTCAGGAACCTATTTAGTCTCTTGACAACCACTAGGATCTGGCCAAGCTACATCTACATACTAGAACATGCGCACATGCATAAACACATTACATACCTTCGCACCCACAGTTGCCAAACAACAAATAGCGGTTACCAACGAACTGAGTGTCATCATCCGCAAATGCATGGAGATGGCTAGAACGAGGAGATTAAATCCATTACGTGGGAACCAAAGCTCGTCCACGTCTTCTTTCAGGTGCTGGTACACACCCCGATCATGCAGACGTAGGGAGATCGAGCATGAATACGTTCGCGTTCGTCACCATGCAACTTCCATCTTCACATATGCATAAGATATGGTCCCCCTTGGACAATGTACTCGTCATACTCATGTGGCGGGATGAACCGCAAATCCAGAAAAATGAATGATTCGGGCAAAATGGTGGTTTTGCCCAAACTACAACCTCAAAACACACAGAAAGCAAACAACTCCTTAGGTTATAGGTTACATGTGAGTTTTGGATGTTTTGAGAAACGTGATTTGGAAGTCAAATAACACTTCTAATTTTATCTCACATTAGTAGGTCCATTCAAAACAACCATAACAATTACATCAACCCGACCCAAACAAGAATATTCAACAAATAAACACAATTATGAAACATCTATTTCTAAAATCACAATATTAGACAAATTAAATACCATATTTTCAAATTACATAAACATAGCTACCCATACATAAAATTTTAGTTAAAATATAAAAATATAATCAAACGTGCCTATTATTACAGCTCTAGACCAGAAAAAAAGTTAGATCGTACAGAAGAATTTCTACCAAATTAAAACCGCCAGTGATCCTGAGTTAATGAGAAAATGTGTAGCCACTACAAATAGATATATGCAGTGCACATTTTTAGAGTAGAGCATACTCGACGTCCAAACAAACCATTATGGTTTATAAATTAAGAAAAAGAATCTCTCAACATGCATACAAGCAGGGGCAGATCCAGGATTGAATCATGCACTGAGCCGAAATTGAAGGAAAATTTTTCTAATATATCATTGAAATCACTCAAAATCGCATCTAAACTATAATTTTCTAGTATATCACACTTAACATATATGATTAAACTATTAACTATTGCGTAGCCTAGTCACCACTATCTTCATCACCGAAAATAGGCGTTCACCTGTAGCAATAGAGATCGGAACAATCAAAACAAGACAAATAAGTCGATCCAGAAGATAAATTGACTTGATTTGTCTGTCTCCATCAACTCGCGACAAAGCTCAGCAAGAGATGCTAACTTTTTCAAAGAATGGTGATTGGGAACATCAACATGGAAAATTCTCAACTGAAAGTCTAATATCTTTATTTACTGTTCAGAAAAAATCAAAAGGATAAAACTTTTTCGTTAGACTATAAAAAAAGCTTCGATGAAAAATGCTTTATATCCATTTGAAGGATCCAAACATGAGCTAAGGTTCAAAAGTTCAATCACATTTTCATCAAACCTAGCTTATTTCTTCGGTCTGGTAATCGTTAATGGTGTTGAACACATCAAAATGATAGTAATGCTCATTTGGCACACCATATTGGCGAGTAGATTTACCTTCAACATATGGAGCACTAAGAAGAGAAGACATTAAACCAAAAATATGCAATAGTAGTTTAGTGTATGGATATTGACGAAAAATAGGACGAGAGATTGAAAGAAAACATGAATGAATGAAATTTTAATTGATGGAGATTAAATACTAAAAGAAGGCTAGAGTTTTAATTACAATAGTTGAAAAGGAAAATAATTAAAAAATAATAAATCAACGAAAAAGGAAAAAAATTAAATGAAAGTTCAAGGATTAAAATGAAGTCATTTTTAAGAATTAATTATAATTACGTTTGGTTTATGATTAAACTAAATAATATTTTAGGTTTTAGACTTTTAGCTTTAAAGTTAGAGGAAAAATAAAGAAAATAGAAAGATATTGTAATAGCAAGGTTCAAACTTGGAACCTCTTGGAATTAATTTAACAGTCTAACCATTACACCATATACCAATTCTTGACGTTGTAGGGGCCATGGCCCCCTACTAGTGAAAATGACTTCGTCCCTGAATGTATACTCGATTTTCAAGGACGGGACCGAAAGTGGGTGAGCCGGGACTCACCCGAGCACCCCTAGATCCGCCCCTGCATACAAGATATTATATCTCCTTGCCAAATGATCTTGCTACTTATTTCATCAATGGCTGCAGTCATGCATATATACGAATTCAAAACACAATGCATCGATTGTTCCCTCCCACCAATCAATGCTACTTATGCCGATCATGAATTAGGATAATATGTTTTAAAATCGAGCTAATTAAATAAGGTAGAGTTGTGGTTCCATTGACAAAAGAAAGAGGTTTGATCAGCGCCAAATTAATTGAGGGCCGTTAGATTGAGAAGCACCGTCTTTAGCCTACAAAATAAGCCAAGTAGGATCATAACAAAGACACATGGAATGGCAGCTGGGTAGAGAGCTTTTCTAGTGAAGATCGGAATGGAAGAAACAGGCACATGTGAGTTGTGACCCAATCCATCATACATTTTATTAATTTATAATGGCCGTTGACGAAATGACGTCGAAACCCTACCCTACCATTATTAACCATTTTCCTGGAATTTCATACGCCGCAGTGCACACAGCTCACCCCCTTGTCTTCTGCTTCTGTCGGTGCTTGCTTGCTGCTTCCATCTGTAGAGAATGGAGGTCACTTTGGTAAAACTCCCCAATCGTTTTCTTCTCTATCTGTCCCCATATGGCTATTACACCTAGCAATGTTCGACAGAAATTGCGTACAAAGAACAAGAAAAGGTACCGAATATTTTAATCAACATTCAAGAAATGCTAATTAAGCACCGTCTTTTCTGGGATTATAATGCATATCACAATGACGGTTCATTTTGTATAAGACTGACCAGGGCGGATCTAGGGGTGCCTGGGTGAGCCCCGGCTCATCTCCTTTCGATCTCGTCCTTGAAAATCGAGTGTATATTCAGGGGGAGCTATGTTCACTAGTAGAGGGATCATGGCCCCTACAAAGTCAAAAATTGGCATATGGAATAAGTCAAAAATTGGCATATGGAATAATGGTTAGATTGTTAGATTAATTCTAAGAGGTTCCAGATTCGAACTTTGCCATTGTAATGTCTTTTTATTTTATTTATTTTTCCTCTAACTTTAAAGGTAAAAGTCTAAAATCTAGAATCTTGTTTAATTTAATCATAAATCAAACATAATTGTAATTTAATCCTTAAAATGGCTCATTTTTGTGTAGCTTCGGCTTTGTACATAATACAACATAATTCAAAAATGGCTCTTTAAATTTCCTTCCCCAATGAACTTTCATACAATCTTTTTCCTTTTTCTTTGATTTATTATTTTTAATTATTTTTCTTTTCAACTATTGTAATTAAAACTCTAGTGTATTTTCGAATATTGGTTCAATGTTGTATTAGTTCAACTCAATCGTGGATTAATTTTAGACTTATTTCCATTTTAATTAATTAAAATTTAAATATTAATAGCCCATTCATAATTAGAAGTGTATAATTGAAGTTGTAGGTATAAAATTGAATACTTTTAATGTTATTCAAATTTGTTGTCACGACTTGAAAATTTTTCCTTCAATTTCGGCTCAGTGCATGATTCAATCCTGGATCCGCCATCACGGCTTATCAACATGACTACACTATAAGTGTCAAGTTGCACATTATTCTAGCCTCATCGCCTAGAACAATGAAGGGAGTTGACCTGTCGCCTGGAGCTCCGGATCGCCTCGCAAGGAGTATAGGGGTAGTAATAAGTACTTTGGGTAACAGAATGAAATGTGTGGGGAAAGTATAACGTAACATACCGAGGGAATGTTCATTGTTATGAATTGTCTGTCGTCTGTTGCAGGTCTGCCCTGGTATTATACCCTGAGCGACTCTGTCGGTGTTGCTCTCCCATTGGATGGAGGTACAGACCTGCTGATGACCGTTAGTCAATGGTACGCCGTTTGGAGATTGCTCCACGTGTCCTTTTAGGGTTCCTATGTGACGAAGGCGTCACCACTTGTGATGATCCATGGGCCTTACAACGAGCCTAACCCAACTGATACAACTTGCTTACCCTAGATTGCTTTTAGGGGTTCCTTCGGTCAACCCTCCGTCGCCTAGGTTGACTCTCTTAGTTGGATTGGGCCTGCCGTTGAAGTGGGCTATCTTTATGTTAGAATTTAGTCGCCCTGAGGCCCATCACACATGTACTCTCATGTAACATTTCTACCATACTATATTGAGTCATGTCGTAACATCGCTGTTAATGACATGCCGAAGCTCGTAACGTAAACCAACAAAACTTAACCAATGCTATCTCAACAAAATTTATATAATTGTTTAACCCGTCTCGAAATTAATTTAACCATATTCAAGTTAAAAAGCACCTTAGGAAACAAGAAAGTACGAAATTTCCCACCTTCCAAAATGGATGCTGATCACACTGCCAGAGGGTAACATGCTCATTTCCACCAAAAAAAAAAATTGAATAGGGTAACATGCTTATACAGTTATGCTTAAACTCTATGGGTATTATTAACTAAAAGTTGTAAGTAGGGCTGGCTAATGGGACGGGATCGGGTACCCATACTTATTAAGAAACGGGTAGTGGGTACTCATTAGCCTCGAAACTCATCCCGTAACCTGAACCCGTTCGGGTAGTGGGTACCCATTAATAATAATGAGATCGGGCCGGAATACCCACTAAACCCACTATAAAAAAAAACATAAATCCCAAATTGGAAAATTCGGAATTTCATCCAATAACGCCTTGACCAATGACCAAAATGATTAAGAAATAAAGGACCAATGACCAAAATGATTAAGAAATAAGACAATGACCAAAATGATTAAGAAATAATGACCAGATTATGATAATTTGATTATGAAATGCATTAATAATAATAATAGTTAGGGATTTTATTTTTTAATAATAATAATAAATTTAATAGTTCGGGCCAAACGGGCTTAATGGGTACCCACGGGTATTACCCATTCAAGTAGTGGGTACCCATTAGTCTCGAACCTCATCCCGTAGCCCGAACTCATTCGGGTAATGGGTACCCACTACCCATTAAGAAACGGGCCGGGCTCGCGGGTACCCACTACCCGGCGGGCCAACTTCCAGCCCTAGTTTTAAGGTTATGTGAGTTAACGATACATCCCAAGTCTATTTTTTTTATCATCGATGATTAATTAATAAAGATTCCGATGTTAAGTTCGCCTTATATTGTTTTGGGTTATGAAACAAATATTTGTAGAGGTCATTTTCATAATGCTCAATATTTGAATTGGGACTAGACAACAATTTGAGGTTTTACAGATTGACTTTTTCAGGAAAGGGGAAATGCATACAATACAAGGGTTGTATAAGGGTCCTTTACTATCTAGGTTTTACTTTGTGTGCTTTTTTGCTTAAATTGTGCATTAATTCTAAATTATCAGTTTTTTCAAGAATTAAAATTGTCTTTTGGTGTTCTGAAACTCATTTGATTTTTAAAATTCTCATTTCAAAAGTTAGCAAAAAACCTATATTGTGGGGTTTGAGTTTGTGGTTTCATTTGTTTATTTATGTTTAGACTTACACATCATACCTAAAAGAGCACTTTTTAGTTGTTTAGACGCATTTAGGTTCGCTATGTTTTTTAATTTCTTATATGGCTTTACTTCTTACTTGTTAGAGTTTTTCAACCGACTTAATTAAAAGTTATTAATTGACATTATATTTTAAAATTTTAGTCCATATTTTATATTTTATAACTCATAGATGAAACAAAATTTATTTACGGAGACAATTTAATTGACACAGTAAACTCCAACATACAAACTCATTGAATCTAATATGTCCTTATAGTTACTACGAGTAACAATAAATATGAAGTAGTGAATATATGAACTAAATAGCAAGTGTAAGCCTACACTTTAAAAAAAACGAGTATAAGACTCATACTAAGATTAAAATAAAAACACCAACAAACAATGACATTCAATTTGCCAAAATTTCATCATTTCAATATCGTTGTTTAAAAATCTCATGATAATACTTGTTTCTAATTTTAGAACTCAAACTAAATAAACAATTTAAACGAATATATAAAGTGTAAAGTATTTCTGATATTAGAACTCAAACTAAATAAACAATTTAAACGAATATATAGAGTTTAAAGTAATTTTGATTTTAGAACTCAAACTAAATAAACAATTTAAACGAATATATAGAGTTTAAAATATTTCTGATATTAGAACTCAAACTGAATAAACAATTTATAACGAATATATAGAGTTTAAAGTATTTCTGATTTTATAATTCAAACTAAATAAACAGCTTAAACGAATATATAGAGTTTAATTCAAACTAAATGAAGAAATGATCTAAATTAAAACATAATTAGGTAGGTTTAATATTCATTGTCGTTAAACCCGTTTATTTCGGAGCATAATAACTATGATCCCGTCTTATTTTGATAGCTTAATTGCTGAATTAGCGAGGAATGCTGCTCTAAATTATTTCCCTCTTTCTTTGTGCC
This sequence comes from Linum lewisii, assembly GCA_034768395.1. Classification (NCBI taxonomy): domain Eukaryota; kingdom Viridiplantae; phylum Streptophyta; class Magnoliopsida; order Malpighiales; family Linaceae; genus Linum; species Linum lewisii. The sequence goes on from CM068299.1 coordinate 9,684,510, forward strand.
CTTATCTTTCTTTTTCTTTAAAAATTGTTAAAATATAAGTTAACAAACATCGCTAAACAGTCACAAAAAAGCAGCCGATAATAATCAGAAAAAAGCCAGCTCTGGTTTTTTTTTTTTTTTTTTGGCCATTAGTCTCAGCTGCAACCAAACACTCATCTTTCTTGCTGAGAACCCAACATTTCAGCTCAGCTAAGCTCAGCTCACACACCCCTAATCCAATTCTTCTTCTTCTACTTCTACAGTTCTACACAGCCACCAAAACCTATTTTCAAGCTTTGCCATTTTACCCTTCATTGCTTTCCCCCAGATAATCGAAAGCTGTGCTCTTTACTAGTTTATACGGTCCTTGCTCTTTGCTCAGCTTCTGTGTCGTCAAACGATTTTCTCCCCCTTTATTTGTCATTCCTCACAAGCATTGATTTCCTTTCCCCCAATTTTTATTTCCTTCTTTCTCCTTCTATGTTCTTCTAGATTGCAGAGATGCCGGAGAAGGGAACCAATTCTCCCAGGTCCAAGCTCTCTCACCTCCCATGGCTTTTCCGTCCCAGCCCTATCCATCATTGGCGCTTTCACTTTTTGACCGCTCTCGTTTTCCTCGGTATGGTGCTTGTTTGGAGCATTGACGGATGTACCATCAAGACCTTCATTCAATCTTTGAGGTCTGACCAGCACCATTACCAACAGCTCCTCACTGTTAAGTTTCATCCCCAACCGACGAATCTAGCTCAAGAGATTCCCCACCGAAACTTCACCAACGCAACCACCGTTTTCGCCGCCGACGCTCCGGCTCCTCTTCCTTTAAGCCGAAGCGACAATGAATCCGCCGCGAGCGCGTTGTTGCAGATGCCGACTCGGATGAAAGCAGATTCCACCGACGGCGATGCGGAATGGGAGACGGCGGAGCTGGATGCTAACTTCACCTCGGGGCTGCTTTCACGGTGGCTGGCTCCCGGTGGGAAGCCGTGCATGGATGAACGGACGGCGGATATTTTGTTTCCTGATTTGGACGGGAAGGAAGGTACTGTGGAGCTCACCGCAGGGGATTCACACGAGTTTGTTTTCCAGGCGGTGGACGAGTCTACAAACTTACGGTGCTCCGGCGGGGATTACTTCGAGTCGGATCTTTCGGAGAGAGTCGTGGAAGTCTAGACCTCTGGTCAAAGATTTAGGAAACGGCTCTTACTCAATCTCTCTTCAAGTTCACCCTGATTTCGCTGGAGATTTCGATCTCACTCTGATTCTGCTCTATCGCCACTTCGAAGGTCTCAAATTCTCCCCAAGAGATTCGTTTTCAATAAGGAACTGAGGAAGTTCCGAATCAGGTTTGTTAAAAGTCACAGTCAGTTGCCGCAGTTGAAATTTTGTGGCGGAGCTGATTTCAATAGAGATTTGTGGGTTGGGAGATGGACTAGGCATGGTAAGAACGATAAATGCCAGATTAGTAGAGACGGCCGGTACCGGTGCTTGCCGGCGGATTTCCCTTGCCAGAATCCATGGTGTAATGGGTCATTAGGCTCGCTGGAAAGCAATGGCTGGGTTTATTCGAGTCATTGTTCTTTCAAGCTGTTCAAAGCTGATTCCGCTTGGAATTGTCTTAAGAACAGGTGGATATTCTTCTGGGGCGATTCCAATCATGTCGATACAATTAGGAACTTGCTTAACTTTGTTCTTGATTTGCCTGATGTGAAGTCTGTTCCCAGAAGGTTTGATTGGCACTTTAAGAATCCAAATGACTCGTCTCAGTCTGTTAGGATCACTAGCATTTTCAATGGCCACTGGAATGAGACACAGAACTACCAAGGTCTGAATTCTTTGAAAAATGAAGGATTTAGGGACTTGGTGAAGAAGTACTTCACGGAGGAAACTGTTCCAGACACTGTGATCTTGAACTCGGGCCTGCACGACGGGATCTATTGGCCGAACATCAGAAGATTCGCAGTAGGAGCTGATTATGCAGCTGGGTTTTGGAAGGAGGTTATGGACTCAGTGAGGCAGAGAGGATTGGTACCTCCGAAGATCTTTTACAGAACAACTGTGGCCACTGGTGGAGATGCAAGGACAATGGCGTTCAACCCGAATAAGATGGAAACGTTCAATTGGGTGGTGTTGGATAAGTTCAGGAGAGCCGGGTTGCTTGCAGGTGTGATCGATAACTTCGACATGACATTCCCATGGCATTTCAACAACAGATGCAATGATGGGGTTCACTATGGGAGAGCTCCATTGAAGATGAAATGGAAAGATGGTGAGATTGGGCACCAGTACTTCGTTGACCTAATGCTGGCTCATGTGCTGCTCAATGTCCTGTGCACAACATGAGCAAGTCAAGTAAGCATTTGCCATTGAAGATTTGAAGTGAGAAGAAGTACATATTCACCAAATTGCAGGTCCTTGTGCAGCAGCATCTCCAGTTAGATCATGCATGGTTGCTTGTTTGTTGCAGAGGGGGGCATGTTAGGTGCATTCTTTTGAAGTGAAGCAATGAGTGAGGTGTTAGTATATTGTTGGGTTTGAGTTTAGAATTTGGTGTACGCATTCTTTTTTCTCTTGTTCATATATCTACGGTGTAACCATACAGAAACTTTAAGAGGAGTGATTTACTGAACTTGTAGATTACGTCGCTCCAGTTGAGTTGGAAACAAAACAAGCATTGTGTAACTAGTAATTTTTCGGCTGTTGGCCGACTTTATTCGGTATAATTAGTAAATGAATAATAATTATGTAAATGAATAAATTCAGGATTATGTGTAGCCAAATAAAACCCAACTATAAAATTTGAATCAAAAGATTGAAATCAAACTAAAAACTCAAGGGTCAAAATTTATATATTTTAAAAACATCTTCAAGTCATTTTCTATTTACTTAGCTTAATAGCTTTCATATAAGATAATTTTTTATTTTAATATAATAGAATGTGATGGAAAAAAATAAGTGGCCCTATAGAGAGCATTGTTAAAGAGTTTACCAAAATAAATAAATAAAATTTCGACTATGTGATGGTTGGTCGAGGCAAATGAAAATTGCATGTTTTGTAGGTGTATTATTATATATCTTATTCATAAAAAGTGTGTATTTATTTTCTATTTAAACATTATATTATTACTATGGGTACCCTATTTTTATTAAGTGTTCTAGTCTATTTATTATTATTATTATTATTATTATTATTATTATTATTTATTATTATTATTATATTTGGATATGTATGATATGCATAAATTAAATATTATAAAATGTGTACTAAATAGTAAGATAAATAATCATAATTAAAAAATATTTATAAAAATAATTATCATTAAAATTATCTGCTAAAAAACAATTTATTTTAAATTCAGAAATAAAAAATATTGGAATTTTATTTTTTAAACTTCTCAGCCCTTCAAAGATATTGGAATCCAATAATTAATTTAAAATAAGATGGAATAAAATAATATTATAGGTTCTTATCTTCAATTTAAGGGAATACCCCCTCCTCTAATTATAAGTGCTTATAAAATATATATTATTAAATGGAATATTATGATAAATTTAAGGATATTTTAAATATTAATTAAGTTTTATTACATACTAAAATATATGACCATTTATTAAATAAAAATTATCATTAAAATAGGTCCACTTATTACATAAACAATCATACCTATTGTTCAAACAAATTTTTCAAATGATTAATGTCTTCTAAACCAATGTGACTTCAAAAAATTTGTTACATAATATTTAATTAATCACAAAGGAGATGCATGCCTCATGGGGACTGGCCATTGATATCAGTTGTCTTTTGTGCTCTAATGGGGTGGATAATAGAGATCATATCTTATGTCAATGTAGGTTTGGTCGCAGTCTTTTCCAAAAAGTAGAGATTATGTTCTCTGAACCTACAGACTGGATAGACCTCATGAGCTAAATGCATAACATATGGAGAGGGAGTTCTTATGCAAGCAGGAAGGCGAGGTTGATGACCAGATCTATTAGCAGTCATATATGGTACGAAAGATGCAAGCGGAAAGTAGGAGAGATTGCAGCTGGAGTTGATGTTGTTCATAATCGTATACTTGCAGAAGTAGGATGTTCGATTTTGGGAGGACTTGTGCGTGAGTTGGTTTTTCCTAGATTAGTGAGCTTCGACTTCTTGTTTTGATTAGGGTGTTTTGGTGGAGGAGTTGTTTGTTTGAACTATTGTGTGATCTTCCCCTTTGGGGTTATGTTGAATAAAATTCTCTAATCATTTATAATAAAAAATTAATTAATCCTAAACTCTTGCAAAGATAAGTCTATTGAACACAAATAAAAAAATTTAATAACAACTCATTTGAAGCATTTGCAAACAAACAAAGTCAAGACTAAAGAAACCATCATCTATCTAAAAAAAAAGTATGTTCAGATGTAGTTCTACATAAAAAAAAATCTCATTTAACACGTTAAAAGAATATAGAAGTAAAGATCACTAGATCCTAACCATCAAATACTACATCATAAACTCTAATCTTAAATCAACGTCAAACTAAAATTAAATAACCATAAACCCCAATAATAAACTTGAAACCCCTAACATTATGTCATAATCCTTGAACACTAAACTACAACCCTCAAACTCTAACATTGAAACACAGATATGACGAAATTTTAGTGTTACGGTACCGGTACCCCGTGTGTACTGGAGCGTTTTCCCGTTATATATATACTTAGATTTCATGAATATGCTCAAGTTAAACTAACTCAACTCGATCAATAATCTGAATTGGCAAAAGTTATTGACATGTAACCCGCTATACTTAATATGTCATGACTCATACCCTCATACACTCATGACCTCACTTACCATTGCTCTTACTAAGGATTCTTGATAGTTTTTTGACCCGTTGGCCAATTCGAGATTCTTTCTCACTTCACTATTGACAACCTAAATAAATGAACTGAATAAATAATTGCCAATATGTTCCTTAGATATTCGAACCAAAGAACAATAGCGCAATTATATATCTAAGTATCGTGTATTTTTAAATATATATGACGAACAAATTATTGTTTTTATGATTTTGAGGCACATGAACTCACTTAATTCTTAAAATCTTTCTACATGTCTCGAGTTAGACGAATGTTCAAACTATACCCCAACCCATGTCATGAACAAAATCCACTATGGGTTATGGAACAATACATATTATTTACTTTAAAGGTCCGATATTTCTTTAAACATTAACTTTAAAAAGCTGGAAAACAAATCATTCTAACTTAATCTGAATAGACCAATACATACATAATTTATTATTTACTTCAAAATCATGATGTATATTTAATTATTCATACCTTTAACATGAGAATGCTAGAAAATAAAATATTCTAACTAAATTTCATATTTGATGTATTATTTACTTCAAATTCACTGTACCATCTTGATCATATTATATTAATATGAGAAATCCATTTTATAATGTTGATGATCCTATTAGTTGATTGATTAACATCTTGATCACATTATTTTTATATGAATTATTTTATATTATAGAATTAAAACACTCATAATATAAAATAATCTAGTTAAAATATGACTGAATATGCTTGGAAATTGAAACTGTTTTGGACAATTAAAATTTTAGATGAAATACCATATATTAAATCGATTTAGGATGGATTTAATTTTAAATTTTCATTGATTTAATATGTTAAATGAATCATATATTAGATCTGTTGACGATGTTAGAGAATAAATTTATTGAATGTGTTATGTAGATTGTAAAATTATGGAACAAATTTTAGTGTATAGTAGATTGTAAAATTATCAAAGTGTGCATTAATGGGGGTGATATGTGGTCCCTTAAGGGAAGGGTCTTGGGCGTGGAGAAGATTGTTGAAGATTCGTCCTACTCTAGCATTTTATATATCTGTTAACTCTACTTCACAATTGTGCTAGGATGAGATGGCTTATGAGAATGTTTGGATTACCAGTATCTGGGATTTTATACATGATAGTCGATTCAAAGTTAATTCCTTGGTATAGATTGGTGTTGGGTTCCTACCATATCCCCTCGTGATAGCTTCCTGACTTGGCTGGTTATTCTTGACAGATTGACGGTCTTGGATTGGCTTCAGCATTGGGGAATTTCTTTGAATGAGCTCTGCTATCTTTTTCCATGTAATATTATGGAAAGTAGAAATCATTTATAATTTATTTGCAGATATTCTATAGCAGTTTTGGATAGAGTTTTTGTTGGCTATCTTGATACTCGCATATTGCAATATTCTTGGGGGGCTAATATGGAGCATTTTATTCTCCTTGCTAAAGGGAACAAAATCAATGACATTATCTGCAAAACTTTATGGTGTGGAGTTGTTTCAGATATTCAAGAGAGAGATGTTGAAGATATCATGGTAGAAAAGTTAGTAATCCTAACATCTTATATAGCTAAAAAAATCATTCACAACTTCAATTTTTTAGTTACAACTACGATTTCATTCCCGGGGTTGTTCATAAATAGTTTTATAGGTGACAGTTGGTACAGGTTTTGTTCCCTATAGGTTTTTCGAGTTGCTAGGTTGTACATAACTCTGACTTTTTTTGCTTCCTTTTCGTTGAATGAAAATTCATAATTCTATTCATAATTTTTTTAATCAAAGTGAGGATATTAGTTAAACTCTTTTAGTATCATTTAATATGTTATTTTAACTATATATTATATCGCTTTGTGATGTATTTATTTGTGTATAAAATTTAAGCTTTTGGATGAATTATGTATTCATTCCATTAACGATACCAATGAACTATATTCTTGAATGTGTGAATTGTTTTAACAAAATCTAGATTTCAAGTTAATCAAAGCGTGGGTGTGAGTTGGACAGTTTTAGCATTTAGGGCCACTTATTTTGGCACTTGAACCATATATTAGATAGATTTATGATCTCTTTATATATTTTATAACGATTAGATTTTGAATAAACAACATATTAGGCTCGTTTACATTGTAAGTGACAATATGACTGATTATGCTTGGAAATTTTTGGTAAGTAATGCTTGATAACGGTTTGATTATCCTCCGCGTAGGTTTTAACAGAAGATTAATTTTTTACTAAAATATATCAAGATTGATGTCGTTGGATTCGAAAAATTAAAACGAACAACATTTGTGAAGGAAATAATATGTTTTGAGTAACACATAAAATGTTATGAAGAGAAAATTAATTAAAAGGGAAAAAAGAGGGGAGAGAGTTTGAATAAATAAATAATAAATAAATAATATTAACCCTACACTTAAGGAGAAGCCTCCAAAAGCTTATGTGGCAAAGAGTTTTTGTCTAAAATGCATACATATGTTTTTAGATCTGGTACCAATCACTGTCCACAAATGGGTTTGATGCTGTGAATTTGCCTCAGTCAAACACATCCAAATTGGCTATTTTACCAGTTGCAGTAGAGATGCAGCATTCATGCATGTAACAATGATCGAACATTGGGTCCACCATGACCAATAAATAACATTTATGGATGTCAAAAGATTTCATTGAACAATGTGGCATAGCTAAGAGTGTAAGACGATTGCAGAAGCTATACCCAAAATGAAGATTAGAGTGGAAGGATGCAATTTTAAAATTAGAAAAAATTGGATACGGAGAAAATGCTCTCGTCTTCGCCGGAAAACCCCACTCGCCCTGTTCCGCCGGCAAATCATCACAGCAGACCCCCTGAAGTTGACCCGAGGAGCCAGCAGCCGACAACTTCCTTCTCCCCAAGATCGTACTCGTCTGCCCTCATTGGCGCATCCTCTCCAGACTCAGCTCCCCCGCAATCTTGGATTTGCGTTGGAGAACATGATATCGTCCCAGTTAGATCAAATGGTGTCCGTGCACTCCGGCTTTCCAAGGAATTCAATGACAAGCTCTGTAAGCCATGGACTAACACGGTCGTGATTCGTCTTATTGGGAAAAGCGTCGGCTACTCTTATTTGTGCAACCACCTCAGATCCATGTGGAAACCAACGGGAAACATGCACGTTATTGACGTTGATCTCAACTGTTTCCTTGTGAGATTCGGAGATGAGAAGGATTACTTCAAAGCTCTAACGGGGGGCCCTTGGATCATTCTCGACCATTACCTTGTTGTCCAGCAATGGGACCCTACCTTCCGCGTCTCAGATAAGCTCCCGTCCAAGATGGTGGTCTGGGTTAGATTTCCCCATATACCGATCCAGCTCTACCACAAGCAGATTCTTACCTCCCTCGGCAACCTAATCGGAAAGACTGTGCGAATGGACTACAACACTCAAACGGCTGAACGAGGCAAATTTGCCAGGATCGCCGTTGAAATTGACCTAAATGAACCTCTTGCCACCGGAATTGACCTCGACGGCGCTTGGCAGCGTGTTGAGTACGAGAATCTTCCTGACCTCTGTTTCTCTTGCGGAAAGGTCGGCCATCGTAAAGAAAATTGCCCTTCGCTCACCCCGCAAGCCCCAACGCTGGCTTTGGCGATTGCTTCTACCTCCGTGTCAGAATCATCGCCACCTACGATGTCCGGTGTGGAGCCTACCGACGGCTACGGACCATGGCTAACGGTCACTCGAAAATCGAGGCGGGACAGACGGGGAATCTCGACTGAAAAGGAAGGAAGTCCGAAAAGGAAAGTCGAATATCCTCATGCGCGATCAAAGGCTGGAGGTTTAACGGGAAAGGACAACTATGGAAACTCCAAAGATTCTGGAGAGGAAATATCGGCTGGGAAATCTCACAAGGAGGAAGATCATCCTCAGATTCTCTCATCTAATGGAAAGGAGAGTGGGTCATCTAAGAAACAGACTCCTATATCACAATACAAGGGAACTGGGCCGAAGCAAGGCAAAGGAAAGGCCCATGCTAATGTTGGTTCGTCCTCCTCAGCCAAAAGCCAAGGCCCCTCGGGCCCGAGCCGGCCCGCGACCAAGCCCGCCAGCCCGCCATCCGATCCAATGGATACTGACGTGGGAGCCCTTACCGTTTCCAATTCTGCCCTGATCCCACCTACACCTTCTGAAAATCTGTTCGCAAGCCTCCTCCCCATCCCCAATCCCATCTCTCCTCCCCTGCCTTCCCCCCCCCCCCGTTCCGTCAGAGCGATAATTTCCATTGATCGAAAGCCGCCGCTCGAACCACCAAGCTCCCTCCCTCCAGGAAATCAACAAAAACCTCTGGAAAGAAGAAAGTCATAGATCAATCTGCCGAATGGCTTTTAGCTCACGAGGTTCTGCAAAATGAGAAGAAGAAGCCAGAGGCGAAGCAGCCGCGGCGCCTGACGCTAGCGATATCTCTCCCTCAATCCATCTTGAAGCCCACTCTAGGCCTGTCGACGCCCCGATGGAAGAACAAGTGGCTGTTCCGGAAACTAGAACTTGGGACCTCAACAACCCCTCTGAGGACTGCTTTTAACCCCAGGTGTTGTTGTTCCTTTTCCCTCCTCCGTTTCGTTATGTTTAATCTCTTTTCTTGGAATCGCCGGGGAGCCGGCCATAAACACTTCATTTCAGCTTTCAAACATTACCTGCAGGCTTACAAGCCAAAGATGATCGCCATTCTCGAACCTCGGATCAGTGGTGATCGTGCAAAGAAAGTTCGTCGAAAAATGGGTCTTGATTTCTCGTTCATTGTCGAAGCCCAGGGCTTTAAGGGCGGCATCTGGCTTATGTGGTCTGATCCCCTCATTAAAGTCTCAATTCTTAATTCTACCAATCAACTCATCCACGCAGAAATCAAGACCGACGAGTTCACCTGTGTCGCAACGTTTGTTTACGCCTCTCCCCACCTTAATTGCCGGCGTTACCCTTTGGAGCGACCTTCAATGCATCGCTGCTTCTAACCACTCTCTGTGGATCCTCCTTGGCGATTTTAACGCCATGATTGACTCCTCTAAAAAATTCGGCGGTTCTGGTTTTAATAACATTCAAGCTAGAGAGTTCAGAGGTTGCATTGCTAACTGCCGTCTTTTTGATACAGGTTTCACAGGTCCTAAATTCACGTGGTTTAGAGGCCGTATCAGAGAGCGCATCGATCGCAGCCTGTGTAATGACAAATGGATCCAGTCGTTCCCTCGCTCGTCGACTCTGCACTTGGAACGAATCAAGTCTGATCACAGACCCATCTTGGTGAAAGTGGATGACACTCCACTTCAGGTTCGCACTGCCAGGCCTTTTCGTTTCAATGCAGCTTGGCTTACCCATGATTCTTTTGAGGGTTTCCTCGATCTTCACTGGAAGACCGGGAAAGATGTGTGCTCTTCTTTGCAGACTATCGGAGCTCAGTGCAGGGTTTGGAACGACGAGACTTTCGGGAATATCTTTAAGCGCAAAAGGCTGATCCAGAAAAAGCTTCTTCACTTGGAGCGCCAGTCAGCTGCTTCCCCCTCCACGACTCTTTCTCAGGAGGAGACAGACACCCGACTTGAGCTCGAAAAAGTTCTCTGGCAGGAAGAGGTTTTGTGGCTTTTGAAGTCGCGCATCAAATGGATCAAAGATGGAGACCGCAACACAAAATTTTTCCATCTCTCCACTCTCCGCCGACGTGAATTTAACAGGATAAAAGGGCTAAAGCAAGAGAACGGGCAATGGACCTACGATGAATCTGAGCTCCAAACTCTCGCCATGGACTTTTTCAATAAGCTGTTCACGCGCGGTCACACGACCCCCTTTGCAGAGGACACTGCTATCTTTCCCGCCCCACTGTCCTCTGATGCCAGCTGCTCCCTGGACACCCTCCCCTCACCTTCCGAAATTCACACGGCCCTGAAAGCTATGGGAGGCCTCAAAGCGCCAGGGAAGGATGGCTTTCACCCACTTTTTTTCCAATCCTGCTAGTCCAAAGTCGGACCTGATGTCTCTAATTTTGGGACTGACTGTTTCAGGGATCCGACGCTCATTGCCAGGGCCAATGAAACCATCATTGTGCTCATCCCCAAGAAGGCCAAGCCAGAGCGAATATCTGAATTCCGTCTGATAAGCCTCTGCAACGTTGTGTACAAAACCATTACCAAGTGCATTGCCGATCGCCTGAAGAAGCACATGGCTACCCTGACTGACGATACCCAGACTAGCTTCGTACCAGGTCGTCATATCTCGGATAACATTGTTATTTTGCAGGAGGTGGTTCACTCAATGAGAATGAAGAAAGGGGCTACGGGTTGGATGACCATTAAACTGGACCTTGCCAAAGCTTTTGACAGACTCGAATGGAGCTTCGTGGTTGACACTCTCGCTCAAGCCAACTTCCCCTCAAACCTCATCAATACCATCATGGTGTGCATCTGCTCTGTGTCTACCCAAGTCCTTTGGAACGGCGGCCTGACCGACACCTTAGTCCCAGCCGGGGACTCCGCCAGGGATGTCCTCTCTCCCCTTTCCTTTTTACCCTTTGCATTGAGCGTCTTTCCATTCTTATTCGTGAAGCGGTTAGCAATGGCTCTTGGAAACAAATTCATCTCGCAAAGGATGGTTCTGGCTTATCCCACCTTTTCTTTGCGGATGATTTGGTTCTCTTTGGCGTTGTTGACCCTACCCATTGTCAGTCCATCCGTAATTGCCTCGACACTTTCTGCAAAGCGTCCGGGCAACTTGTCAGTAAAGAGAAGTCTAGAATTTTTTCTCGCATAATGTCACCAGAACTGCCCGTCGCCACATGTGTTAGGAGCTCGGTTTTCACTGAAACTTTTGATCTTGGCCGATATCTCGGGGTCCCGGTTCTGCACGGCAGAATTACCAAGGCTACCCACAGATATCTCCTTGAGCGCATTGATAATAAGCTTGAAGGGTGGAAACGTGGCACGCTTTCGCTTGCGGGTCGTGTCACCTAGCTAGTTCGGTTCTTAACTCTATTCCGGCCTATGCCATGCAAACCACCCTGCTGCCTATTTCCATTGCTAATGATATTGATGCTAGAATCCGTAATTTCATTTGGGGAGACACGACTGATAAGAAGAAAACTCACTTAATTTCTTGGGATGTTATTTGCAGGCCTAAATCACAAGGAGGCTTGGGGCTTAAGAAGGCGAAAAAGCTGAACGAAGCCTACATGATGAAAGTGGGATGGCACATGCTCACCTCGCCGGACAAGCTTTGGGTTCGTACACTCACCTCTAAACCTCTAAGTACCTGAAGAGCACGAACGAAGGCATGCAGATCAGAAGGAAAAATGGCGGATCTAACCTTTGGAAGGGAATTCGGAAGACTTGGTCAACAATGGCTTCGGCTTGCCAGCACAGCATCAGAGATGGCAAATCAACCCTTTTCTGGCAGCATCGTTGGCTTGATAGCGGTGACCGGCTTGCGGATTGGGCTTTGGGAACCATTGACAACACGGAGATGAACCGCACGGTAGCCGAAATGGTTACTGATGACGGGGATTGGAATTGGAACCTGCTCACTAGTCTTCTTCCTCCAGGGCAGCTCGAACACATTGCGGGCATGGGAACCCCTGACAGTAATAGCGGCGATGATAACATGATCTGGGGCCCCGATCCGCGAGGGAAATTCTCAATCTCCTCCGCCTACGAGATCATCACCTCCACCCAGAATAGCTCGGATGAGACGCTTTGGAAACGAGTTTGGAAATGGCAAGGCCCGAACAGAGTAAAACATTTCCTTTGGCTTGTGGCCCATAATCGGCTTCTGACCAATGCGGAGCGTAAACGGAGACACATGACTGACGAGGACAGCTGCATGCTCTGCCCTTCGACCACCGAAGACTCCCTGCACATCCTCCGCTACTGTAAAGCGGCGGTAAGCTTCTGGAGGGATTTCCTTCCCTCATCTATCGTCGCCCCTTTTTTCTCAGGTAATCTACAAGATTGGCTCAGCAACTTCATTTGTGACCCTGACCTTGGTTTAGCGTTTGGGATTGGATTGTGGTTATTGTGGAAGGCTCAGAATGAGGATATCTTTGAGGGTAAACCTGTAACTAGTGCTCAGCTCCGCCTACGAGTCCACTCGTGGATCGCCGGGGTTAGAGAGACAATGAAATCTAGTTCACAGATTCTCTCTGAGATAGTCGGAAGGAGATGTGACACACTTATTAAGTGGATCCCGGCTCTGGACGAATGGGTAACGATCAATACTGATGGATCGGTTATCCAGCCTCAGAGTTATGCAGCTGGAGGTGGAGTCATTCGAAATTCGCACGGAGCCAAACTGGCAGCCTTCGCTGCGAATTTCGGTAGAAGCTCGATCATGCGGGCCGAGCTCCATGCCGCGGCAGTTGGGCTCTCCATGGCCTGGGACTTGGGCTTCAGACAGGTCAATCTCCAGCTCGACTCGCTCGCCGCACTTGCTGCCATCAGGGGATCGTCTGACACCGATGGCCGGCATGGCCACATCATTCACATGATCAGAGATCTCTGCAGCCGAGACTGGACGGTAAATCTTACCCATACCTATCGTGAAGGGAACCGCATGGCGGACCTGCTTGCCCACTTGGGGCACTCTCTGGCTTTTGGAAGCCATTTCATTACCGATTGTAACCCGGACATCCGGATGGCTCTTCTTGCTGATTGTATTGGGGTCTCTTTCCCCCGCACTCTTTCTAATAATACCTAGGTGCCTCGCACCGCCTTTTTACCAAAAAAAAAAAAGAGTGGAAGGATGCAGTTAGCTTTGGAGGAAGTTATAGTTGAGATGTGAAAGGTGCTTCCTTTTTTTAACTAACAGCTGGGCGTCTCAATGATGTTGGAAGTCTGTTTGTTTTCAAAAGTTAACAGCTTGATATCCTCCTACAAAGCAATTAATAATTAATCATTTAGTCAATGTGGTTCATGGTTTCTATTTCTTTTGTTTTCTTTTTGTTTGTTAACGTTACAACTTTCCAGAATTAAGGAATATTGGCTAGAAAAGGAAACATGACAAAGAAAAGCTTTTTTTTTTTTTTTTTTACAAAGAGAGGGAGGCAACAAACACAATTAAAAAGGAACATCAAGACCCTACCCAGGCGGTCATGTCTACCTCCATGACCCCTGGGAGGTTAGACAGGGTCATGCGAGCCACGTAATGGGCAGCCCTGTTACCTGAACGGCGAACCGTCATGAAGCGCCAAACTAGTGCTCTTCTTTGCATTTGAAGAATCTCTGCAACAATAGCTCCTCCAGGGTTTGCCCGAGTCTGTCCAGCCAAAAGCCGAGTCGAGACTAGTTCTGCATCCCCTTCAATGTCGACCTGCAAAACACCAACCCACAAACACCAAGTACAGCATCTCGGAAAGCTAGTAATTCAAGCACAAAAAGGATCAACAATACCTGGATATGTTGCCCTAATTGCCTGTAAAATTGTCCCGTCAGAATTATGAAGAACCCACCCTGACGAACCACCCATGTTCGGGCGTACAGCGCCGTCGACATTGATCTTGAGACGTGTAGGGTGGGGAGGGAGCCAAGAGACAAGAGAAGAGGAGAAGAGGAAGGAGAATCGTAAATAAGGACAATGCTAAGACAAAGAAAAGCCTTTGGATCAACTATACGACTTCCCAATTTTTCATTCTTTGGAACTTATGTTGTTCGAGGGCCTAGCCTATGTTAACAATTGTGGCCCTCCGATCTAGTACAAATATATTGAAACAAAAGGCCTGTATATCAAATCCGTTGTAGTCTAGCTGGTCAGGATATTCGGCTCTCACCTGAAAGACCCGGGTTCAAGTCCCGGCAACGGAAATTTTTGTTGTAAATTTTATGTTTTAGTTCTCAACATGAAGCGGCGGCGTTTGCGGGATCTGGAAATCCAACGGTGGCATCTAACGCGAACCAAAAACTACAGAGAGTAGAAAGCTCGCTTCTTTTTGCTTCATTTATGCTGATGCTTCCTCCTAAATCTAACCATTTAAACAAGTTAAGTTAGAATCTAAACTACCGAACCGCAGTTTTCTCGTTCCATAACAATTCAAGGTTAAATCAAATTTCAAATCCACAATTATAATACGACTTCCCCATTTTATTTATTATTTTATTGATATAAAAGATCAAAGCTTTCTACCAGCTCCATTCTGTTTTCCTATTTTGGGGCGAAGGATAGATAAGCTTGGCGTTGAGGCTGCTGCCGTGGGTTGTTACCGGATCAATCAGCCGAGCCGGGGAGGGAGCGAGGGCCAAAGCAAGTCTGGCAAATTTTGGGGGATTGCGTCCTCGCTTGCCCTTGCAGCAATCCTCTCAATTAGACTGCGATCTCTACGACCCTCACTGCAGGCCTTGGCGTCGAAGGCTTTCTTCCTTCTTCTCTTCCTCTTCCATGGCTTCTTTCTCTTGGGCATCTGCTCTCAGGATCACTGTCATCCTCCTCCTCCTCGCAGCTGCTGTCTTCGCCTGCTTCACTCTTCCCGTTGAAAAGGTTCCATCTTCCCTGATTTTCTTCTTCTTAGGGTTTGGTTGGGGGTTTTCATTTATGTTATTCAGATTTAGCTGGATTTGTGTAATGGGGTTTCGTTGGTGGTTTTGTTATATCTAGCTGAGGAGATTTTGGTGATTAATTATGGAGAAGTTTGGTTTTGCTGTTGAATCTCAAGTATTAAGTAGCTAATTTTGATCTCCTCAGTTCATGAAATATCTCTAGTTCTGAACTCTATATGTTAATTGCGTGTCTGTGATTGCTGTAAGGATAACTGATGCCTTGTTCAAACGAGGTTTAGGTAGATTTTAGTTCCAATCTGTTTCTGCCTTCCTGACTTCAATCGCAAGTGAATTGTATACATAAAGCAACCGATCTCTTTGTAGCATTGATCTCCCTAAGGATGCCCAGGTCTCTCTTTTCGTTGACCAGAGAACTGTTTCATTGCAGATACTGAAGGACTTCTTATTATGGGTTGAGCAGGATCTTGGGCCATGGGGTCCGCTTGTGCTGTAAGTCAGTTGATCTTGTTTTTGTTGCTTGATTACATTTGTTTCTTGTTCCTTCCGTAAGATTAGCTTTGATTTGTTTCACTTGGTGATGTTAAGTTTCATCGTATTAAGATTACTACACGTCAATTTCTTGCTTTAGTTTCTCTAACAATGTTTTGTACTCGTCTCTAGTCGTTCTATTTTTTGTTGATGAACTGATTGTCTCTGGTTGCTTAACATGACAACATTGGTATGCACTCTTTGTTGTCTGCACTCTGTAACTTATGCGGTTAACTCAAGCAGTAGAGTAGACCTATTTCTTATGGGCACAGTTCTCCCGCCCACTCTTTACCAAGAATTATGGGAATAATTCACAGTCACAGTCATTCTTCATTTTCTTAGTGAATCATTGGCTATTGCTGTGGTTTTTTTATTGGAGTTGTGTAGTTGCAATGTTGCTTTTCAAGACTGAAGAGAGAAATTGCATCATGCGTGAATGCATCTCGTTCGCTTCTGTCTTGCATCTTTGGTTTGATATGGCGAAGAATTATGATTAAAGTACTTATTGGAACTTTTAACTGCTTACTGACTACTTATTCTAGTACATATGGTGCATGTTTTTAATGTCATTAAATTTTGTTCTTTCTCCATATGCTTAATTCATTGCAGTGCTGTGGCATATATACCTTTAACGATCTTGGCAGTTCCAGCGTCAGTGCTTACTGTAAGCTTCAATGATATTGATATCCATGTTTATCCAAACTTAACTTTTCCCAAGCCTACTGACTTGGCTTTCAACTTTCAGCTAGGCGGCGGATACCTTTTCGGGTTGCCTATTGGGTTTGTTGCTGATTCTATTGGTGCATCGGTCGGTGCAGGAGCTGCATTCCTTCTTGGCAGAACTGTATGTTTTCGGAATCTTGTTGCATTTACTTCCACTTCGCAATTGTAATTGCTTCCATATATCTGTAAGCTTATGTCAGGATGAAGGATGATCCTCTATTAGCTTAGCATTTCGCATGGTCTTAGGATTTTGGTGAATATATAACTATGGGTAGAACATTCAAAAGGATATAACCAGAACTGTCACTCCAAAGAATTCAACGTCTCTATTTCTTTATTCTCTTTTCGAGTTAGGTTAGTGTCAGATACAGGTCTCACAATGTGTAAATAATGCACGATTGTAATTTGTTTTTCTATGCAGCTTGGCAGATCTATGGTTGTTTCCAAGTTGAAGGACTATCCACAGTTCAGATCCGTGGCTATTGCTATTCAAAGATCTGGATTCAAGGTTCTTGTTCATGATGTTTCATTTAGTGCCATTATAATCAGATGAAAGACAATTATATTTCTAGGATACTTTCTATTTGACAAGCCTTCTTTATGCAAGACCTTGTTTGTTTCTGCAGATTGTTCTGTTGCTTCGACTTGTTCCATTGCTCCCATTTAACATGTTGAATTATCTACTGTCTGTTACTCCTGTTCCTTTTGGTCAGTACATGCTGGCTTCCTGGTTAGGAATGATGGTAAGTAACTACGCTCCTCGTATATTTTGGATAATACATTTCGACCTTGAGCATATTAGGAACCTCAACAATTTTGAGCTCATTTCCACCTGTAAAAGGCCATAAGATGAAACCATTTTTCAATAGTTTCAATGTACAGTTCAGAAACAAATTCTGTTAATGATTTAAGTTCTTTTGAGTGTGCTTAGAAATGGATTTTGTGCCCCTAATGACAATGTGTATAAAGGACCAAGGTTTTCTATTGTCTCCAGATTCAGCATATTCAATTATATTCCATTGGAATACTCAATGTTATCGTTCATGCGACTAATGAGTATTTGTTGCAGCCAATAACCTTTGCATTAGTCTACGTTGGAACAACTCTCAAGGATCTTTCTGACGTTACACATGGCTGGAGTGAGTTTTCAACTACTCGTTGGGTAAGAAACCTTTCGTATGCTTTGCGTCTCCTTCTTAAGTTGAACTGTTATAGTTAAGATCGTGAAACTAACCTTCATTCACTTGTGATGCTTTCATAATGCACAGGTGATGATTGTCTTAAGCCTTGTTGTCTCCGGTAAGTTGGAGCATTGTCCTTCTTACTATCAACATGCCACTGTGCTTCTCTTTTTTAGGGAGCTTACCTTACTTCCATGAGTGTTTTAACTTCTGGATGTATCCTTTCGTGGTGCAGCTGTTCTAATAGTCACAGTTACTAAAGTTGCTAAGTCTGCTCTGGACAAAGCTTTGGCCGAGACCGAGGAGATGGATGGATTAATGTCCTCACCGGAGTTGCCAGCAGTGGCCGATCCTTCTAGTGAACTGAACCAGCCTCTCATAATCAAGATAGACTCGGAAGATTACATCGACGACAAAAGAAACTAATGATCCATTGTAAATTCTTCCTTCTCCCTGTCAGAGCCGATTGCTTCCAGTTTGATAGTCAAGCAGTTGCTGGTAATCCCTTATTATGTACAGTTATTATACAAAGGGTAGTCTGGAAAGATCAGAAGCCTGATCAAACTTTGAACAACTAACTAATGTTCTATAATTTAGCCTTGTCTGTTCGAATGGTATGGCATCATCTGAACTATTCAAAATGGCAGCAAGAACATATTTTTCTCTAATTAATGTACTTTATTTGACAATGTGAGTGCAATTTTGGCCTAGACGAAAAGATGGGTCTACTGGAAACTCGACTGTCGGTAGATAGAGAATCACGGGTAAAAATCTTATGGGTTGGAGCTTACCATTTTCCACTGCTGGAACAACAGCATCCTTCCATTATCTGTACTATATACACTATATATATTGAGAAGGTGGGTCAGAAATTTGTAGTGGCTGCTGAGATAATGTGTTTGTAGTTTTGTGAAGTGCTCCTGATGGTTTGAAATATCTCTGCAGGAAAGCCCATGTTATTTGCATCGTTTTCATATGAATGTGTTGATGATGAACCAACCCCTTATAATTGACTGACTGACTCTCTCTTTGTTTTCATTCAAATTGCGGTACTGGGTATTCTGTCCTCTTATCCAGCATAATTGTTTATCAACCCTGATAAAGTTTGAAGAGGCCAAAGGCTACTGGGCCACAGAATTGCCTAATTTTGATCTTCATTTGGATTATTATCTTATTCTGAAAACGAATAACTTGTTGCACATAAATATATTCAATAATTATCAATGTCTACATGTTGGCTATACCCATATTCGTTCATATTTTGATATTTTACTGATGCACTATAGTACAAACATCAATCAATCAATAGGCTTTGTATTCTAGCAGCACCATAGAAGCTAGGGATGAAATGAACATAGGTTTTGGTTATTGAACATGTTCAACTCGGTTATGAATTTGACAATACAATTTTGTTTTCGTTTCCTAAAATATTATGTGATGCGATTTAGTTTAACTAAACGATTCGATTCATATTAACGAAATTCGAGCCAATGATGAAAGGGGTGAAGAAGTGGGGGTGTTATGGTTGGAGGCTTGTATGATAACCAATGATGAAAGTTGAAGGCATAATCATATCAACTTTCATCATTAACATGATTCATTTGGTGCTTCTTCTTCTTTATAAAGGTTTTCACTTTCTCAACTCAAAACAACACAAAAAGCCAATAGCCCCTGCAAATTGATAAAGGCCACCATCCAAGACTTCACCTTTCCAATCTCTTTTCCTGCGGTCCTACAAATTCATCAGTTTCCATTTACCACCTTCCACACATTCCCTTATCACAACTAAATGGACACTTAAACACCCATATATCATTATATCTAACACTCAAAGCAGCAGCATCTGGTTGGAGCTGATAAGAAGAACAGAGAGGGAGAGATGCATTTTGCTCCAAAGCTGAAGCTCCCAAAGCACTTGCTTTCCTTGAGGGGACTCTGCTTATTTCCACTGCTAAGAGGGTGCCTATTCGATGGATGTAGAGATCATACGCAAGCCTCAGGATTCGGGACCAGGATATGGAACCTGAGTGACAGGGCAGTTGAGCTTCAGGTTAGAGTTGGGTCGATTCTGAAAAGGGTACACAGTTTGAAGCCAGGATCTTCCAAGAGGCTCAAGTGCAAGAGCATATACAAGGCTTATATGCCAGGTGGCAGCCGCGGTGGCAAAGAAGGTGGTGGTGGTGGAGAGACGAGGCATATGCTGTATTACTATGACGAGACATGCCAGCCTTACATATGGGTTCACGATACAGGTGGAGACTTCTCGAGGATGGTGAAGCAGCAGTACTTGAGCTTGGATGATTTGAGGGAATCTTGTGAGATCAGGATCCTTTGGGATCATCAACGTGATTGTATTACTGTTAAGAAGAAGCCTAGGCCTGATTTCTGCTGAATCTTTTGCTTTTCCCTGTTTGGTTAGAGGATTCTGTTCAAGTATTGGTGTTCATCACGAGTTAGAACTTTCTTCCCTTTTTTTGCCCTTTCTGATTTTCTGGAATCTGTGTTTTCCCCCCTTCTTATGATTGTTCTTGTTCCTTTTAGCTGTAAGTTAAGTGAAACATTGTGTGTGTGTGAAGATTTCAGATTGATGAATGCCATTTTTCACCAATGTTTGGTCTAGATATATAAATTGATGATGTTGAAATTGTTGTTTTGAATGGTTAGATTCAGAAGTGAATATAGTTATGATAAATGGGTAACGATAACGTAAATAAAATGAAATTTCAGGGTTATAGTACATCATGTAGGGTCTTTAAATCGTTTGATCAACAATTATAGTTACGTGTAATTAGGCTTTGTTGTGTGTTGTTCAAGTGTAACGTGGTGAGACTGAGGGCAATGAAACACATTCATTCAACCACAGTTTTAATGTGTTTGTGTTTCATGTTGGTAAAGATACTAAGTAAAGATATACAATTGAAGAGTTGCACATATTAGTTAATTGTTCATTCTAACGACATTCAATATGTAGCTAGCAAATTCATGATGTACAAATTTTAATTAAATGCTCGACAACTAAAGAGTCAAATTTTGGAATGAGTAGATAGCCAACACGTATCTTTCTAATGGAGTTCATAGTACAAACTTAGTGGTGTGGTGACATCCCAATTAATTCACCTTTTGCAAAAGTTCTAATATGGGTTAATGGGACGAGCTCATGGTTAGGTTGAGCTCTGTAATCATCCTATAATCTAGGTGATTCACATGTGTGGTCATATGTCACTATCAAGGAAAAAAGTCTATTTTAGGGATTAACAAGAAGATGGTTTCATGTGCTATGTTCGTCCTCTATGATCTAAGTGAAGTGTTATATTATGGGGAGTTGCATGATTTCAAGCTAGTCTATTGTTTGAAGACATTCAACGCTAAAGTGTAAGGTTATTTGATGATGCTAAAATTACCGAGTTCTTCTCTTAACATTTACACAACATTTCACACATTTTGTGTTACTTTGTGGTTTGGATTTAAGAACTATTGTCTGATTGTTGTGTTTTAGTCTCGTTAGTCTGCTTGAGGTTATTTTTTAGTGTGTATCATGGTGTACAAGTCACGTACACCATGAACGGACTTGGAATGAGTGGTACTAGATGTGATAACGAGTCGGGATGAATGGATTTGGGGGGAAAATGAGGTTCTGCAAGAGAGCCAAAAGAGAGCAACATTGGCCGGTTTAGTGTTGCTTTCGAGTGTTTTTCATAGTTTGCAGGTCACATACGTCATAAAGGGACTTGGAACAAGAGGTGTGCATTATGGGACGTTGGAACGTTATAGGGTGAATGAAGTTAAGGGAAACATGAGCTTCTAAAAGAGAGCAAAAGATGGCAGGTCACAAACATCATAAAAGGAACTTGGAACAAGAGGTATGGGACATGAGAATGAGCTAGATTTCATGTTTCTTTACCCATTCTTCAACTCCAGAGTCATGAACCCTATTTTCTAGAGAGCAAATACTGAAGTAGATACCCCTAATTCTACTCCTCATATCTCGCGCCTCCATTGTCGTTGACGATATCTCTTTACAGTTTATCCAAATTTTTTTTTTATGAAATCCAACCCCTAGGAAATCTTGATAATTATAGACGACAGGGTTGAGGAAGGATGCACAGATAGGTCTAGGAGATCTTGTTGGTGACAAAGTTGGACTTGCCGACGTCGGAGAAGAAGATGGTGTTGATGTAATTGAGAAGGTTTTGGGTCAAAGAGAGGGCATGTGAGAGGTCGAGATGGTGGATGAAGTAATTGAGATGGTCTTGTCGGGATTTGAAGATGTCTAGAAGGGTTGATTTCTCGATTTGGTTATGACTCTGCTTGGGAGAATGAAGGTCCAGAGATGGTGGTGAAAGAAACAAGAGGAGATGAAGAGTTTATTTTTATTTTAATGATTGGGCGTGGATTCGAACCCGTGACCTCTTCTTGGAGGTGTACATTTTTTTTTAAACTTTTTTTTGGTAGAAATAAGAAACTCAATTACAGAGGAGTAATTCTGCGGGGCTCTGTTCCACCCCAGCTATCATACTGTGAGTCCGATTCCGGAGACAGCATTTCAAATGCTGTCTCCAAGACATCAACGATCTCAGACATTCATTTAATCTACGGTCCTCATCTCTCACTTGTTCCTTCCTTCTTCTTCAACTTGTATGAATGAGATCTTTTTCGGCCAATTATTTTTCCGATCGAAGGAAAACTTGATGAGAGAGAGATTTAAAAATTTTAGGACATTATTTCTACGTGGCGGCTCCACTGATGATGACACGCTTAATTATTTCGTCAATACAGTCTCTACGAATTTCATACAGACTGTACGTTATATACAGATTGTATGATTCTCATACATAGTGTATGGATTTCATATAGAGTATATACACTTTATATGATTTGTTTACAACCCTGCTGTACAAAAAAATTAAATTATACAAAAATAAATAGAGTGTACCATTCTTGTACAAAGTGTATACAGTTTGTATACAAATTTCATACAAACTATAACAAAAATAAATATAAAGTGTACAATACACATACAAATGTATATGATTTCCGCACAGATTGTACAAAAATAATTGTGTATACATTGTGCATACTACTTGTACAACTATCAGTCTGAAGTGTATACAGTTTATATAGACCGCATTAAACTGTACAGACTAGACGACGATAAATTTGTCAAGATAAATATTTTTTTCCGAACAAATCCCGTAAAAATTGTACAAAAAAATATAGAGTGTATAGTTGACATGCAAAGTGTATATAATTCTCATACAAACTGCATAAAAATAATTACAAAGTATATAACTCTCGTACAAAGTGTATACAATGCGTATACAACTTGTAGAACCATCAGTATGAAATGTATACAATATGTATGTGGTATATACAAACTGTACAGACTGGATGACGGAAATTTTGTCAAGAAAAATATTTTTTTTCCAGAATCGTAGATCTAATGACGATGATCATGTGGGTAAAAAAAAATTCGCCAACGGAGGCTCGTGTGATCGGGAAATTCGTCGAGAAAATTTCTGGTGATTAAAAATGGGAGGAAACTTCAACAAAGTAAAATAACTTAGAGTTATAAACATAAAATTTGAACCACTAGATTAACAACTAAGATCTAATGGTGGATAATAATGGTTGCATTGAAACAAAAAAAAATCATTGTCTCTAGAATTGAAGCCCAATATCGAAGGTTGTTGTCCGAAGTATCGATCAAGTGCTTCCCAAAACCACTATTGTGTCCCATGTTTGCCAACCATCCGCTAAATGGTTGGATTCTCTATACACGTGTTTCACGGAGACTCGCCAATCTCTTTCCATGAGAGTTTTGAACTTCTTCACAATAGTCGAATGTTCTAAACAAAAAATACTTAACAATTACTTTTCGAACGATGAGTACTCATTCAAATATAATTACCGGTCTCATTAATTTTCTGAATGTAGTTAAAAACTTAACAAATCCAGCTGATAAAACTTTGGTAGTAATAACTAATAAGAAGCTTCCAAATCATTAGTCCAATTAACATACGACAATTTATAGGATGACATAAGGTTTTCTTATATCCACTAGACATAACCAATCACAAGTCTCCATATTTTTTGCCTTTACTTTCTATATTTTTTTCAGCCGATTAGAAAAAACGCGAGAAAATTTGTTCATACCGAGTTCAATCGGCTGATTACATCTAATTAGAACAAACATTCAGCTCGTCTAAATGCAGAAAGTAAAGGCAAAAACGAGCTGTTTGGCTGCCGAGAGAAAACGAGCTTGTCTGATTGGGTTTCGGAGGTTAGATTGAAGGCGAGAGAAGATGACGACGTTCGTTTCCTTCTTGTGGCGCATCGAGTTTCAGATGCGGCGTCGATTAGTTTCAGATACGGAGGAGAAGAGCGGCGAAGTTGAGGAGACGAGGAAGAGGGCGGCGGTGAGGTCGTCGGAGAGGGGAGATGACGGCGGCCGGCAGAGAGTGTGGAGGTTGGTTCGACGGTGATGGGAAAGAGAAAGTGAGAGTCTCAGATCTGGTTTTTTTTACAAACCAGATCTGTTTTCGGTTAGATTGGGTAATTGGTTGAGTTCTTGAGTTAATTTTGGTTATATAGAATATGATGTGGCACTTTAAATGATGTGGCAGTGGAGTTGGCAAGTCCACGTAAGCGGATGGACGGAATAATGGATGTCCGTAGCTAACAGTGACCTCTTCGAAAAATTGCTCAAAGTTTGGTAATGTCAATAGCAATTTTTTTTGTTTAGTGACTTCCGGGTTATTTGGCCAAAGTTCGGTGACTATTTAGGTAACCAACCCCTCATCTTCACGATGAACATTTGATCAGTAGCGTTTGTAGGTATTGTAGGGAAGAACCACAATACAATTAAATTTAAAAGTAATCATGCATAACCTACAAACAAATATGCTCATAGTATTCATAATTCCCTTTAAAAAAAATCATAATTAAACTAGTATTAACATGAATATTAGTATCACCCATTATAACATTCAAACACCCATATGAAAACTAAAATACTAGTATTGACAAATACTAGTACTAGAGTTATAAACATGTTACAAGACAAGTGAGAACCAGGATCGGAAGTCATTTGAATGTAGTAACTGAGATGCAAAGACCCAAATTAAATGCAACTTTGCAATTTCATTCCAAACGATTCATTGAGTTAGATTGCTTAATACCCACAAAGTAATGATTTTGGTTGAACCATTATGTTTTGAGAACCAAATTAAATTTTTTTTTTGAATACTAGTATTTACCTATTTTCATAACATCACAACTTCTGCTCTTTGCAAACATATTATATGAAAGTTCATATAGACAGAGTGGGTGAGTAGCGTTACTAAACTTAAATTAGCTTTGTAAATTCCATCCAAATTATTCACTGAGCTTGTTGATTAGTACCCCAAAGTACTTGTTTTAATTTGGCTTGGTTGAACCTCTTTTTTTCTAGAATCAAATTTTACAAAAAAAATAGCATAGCTTGAATACTAGTTTTTAACTACTTTCTCAACAACACATCCTCTGCTACTTGCAATCACCTTGTTTGAAGTTCAATTAGTCAGAGATGGTGAATTGATTACTAGTATATGATGAATCTTTTGTTCGAACTCATTCCCACTCATCCATTGCTTCAAAGAAAACCAGAACACTAACACCCTTGTTTTCCAAATCTCAGTATTGAACAACACACATCGAATACTAGTATTGAACACAATTGAATACTAGTATATGATAGTTCTCCCCTTAATCGTTTAGAGAAACCCAAATCACAAAATCCCTGTTTGTCGCATCCCTAATAGTAAAATCCCCCATGCCAAAAAAAATACTAGTATTGTACATGCAAATCCAAATCGTGTAAGAGAATAAGAGTTTGAAAAAATATTTTTTGATTAATTTTATTAAGGTAATTAATGTAATATAATGTATTGAATGAGAGAATAAAGGAGGGGAAGAAAAAATAAAAAGTAATTATATAAAGGATAATTGAAGAATTGAAAGGGACAATAAATATAAATGCACTATTTTAAATATTATTTCCCGCAATCATTATATCTACATCTACAAATATATTAAAGGAGATTCTCCATTTTGGAGTTGCCACATCAGCGTATATTCATTTTGAAGCCCTCTCCTTGATTCTCTCTCCTGCTACTCCAGATCAAAAGGTTGCGTGTTCGATTCACGTCGGGTTTAATTCCCATAACCACTATTTGTTTTTGTATAGCGGTGTTGATATTTTGATCGACTGTTTTGATAGTAATATATTCACCATTCATCAAAAAATAAAATCAGTTTTTATACAATGAATAAAGAAATAATATTAATGTGGGTGTTGTGATTAATTGGAGAGAGAAAAATGGGATTAAGCCAAAATGTAAAGAACCACTAAAACAATTGCTACTTTGTTTTACACACATGCATTATTTTTTACTATTTTTATTCTTTCTATTTCTTAAATTTCTTTTTCTTTTTCGGGACATCTCCAACAGAGATATCGTAGACCGTGAACCATCCTAGGAACTAAAAGGAGGGAGAGGAGGGGGGGGGGGGTTGGGGTGGAAATTTATCCACCAACTAACTTAATGTCGGAAAGATCTTAAATTGAAAAGACCTATGGAATTTGGGAGGCAGACCAATGCTTCTTTAGCAAGGTTATGCATCAAAGTATTTTGTGTCCTCGGAATAGTGTTGTATTCCACAAAATTTAAGTCATTAATTAATTGTCTCACTTCAGTGACAATTGCTCCAGCATAGGAATGCAAGGATTTCCCTTGCGCTATTTTTATTTTAACTTGTTGAGCATCCCCTTTAATGACAACATTTTTTAAATTTGAATCTAAACACCATTGTAGGGCTTCTCTAATCGCTAGACATTCAATGGTAAAGGGGTTAGTGATACCAACAAAATACCTCCCTCCCGCAAAAACCTGTATCCCGTTATGGTTTCTAGCAATGAAACCAATTGCCCCTCCTACATTTTTAGTAGTAGCTCCGTCCACTTGAACCCGAATAGCATTTCTAGACCTCACGCCCTTGCATAGGGGTCTATTTATGTGTTCTCTATTTGTGATTTGTAATACTTGTGGTGGGTTGATATTGGAGAAACTATTTGTCTATTTATGTGTTCCTTTAGCATGAAAAAGAATTGGTTCGAGAATTTTTCTGCAGAATCCTGTGTCAGCTTGAAAACGACCAGGTTTCTTGATATCCACAGCCTCCACCAGAAAAGAATGAAAGAAACTCTTAGACTCATGTCTTCTCTAGATATCATCCTCCATGCGTAGACAAAGGAAGACCCTTTATACTCCTGAATTGGAAGGTTGCATACTTTAGCAACTTTCAATGCCAGAATACAATAAAAAAATAGATGTTCTATTGTTTCTTTCACATCCCAACATACCAGACATAAAGTTGGAATGCCAAGCCCTCTATAAAAAAGTTCTGCTCTTACGGGGAGAGATCGTCTTAGGATTCTCCAGAGGAAAAAATGAAATTTTGGTTGTATTTCGATTTCCCAGATGCCTTTCCAAACTTTTGAATCCACCACATCAATTGGTTCGAATTGTGGAGCTTCAGCTAAAATTTCCTTCGCAACTCCATATCCCGAATGAACCGAGTATTCACCAGAGGCCGTCAGTTGCCGTAACATCCCGGTTCAGAGTCTCTGGATAGGACTTAGATTTCTTGGTTAAACCTCGTTGGTTAAACTTTTGAGAATTTTAATTTTAATTTAATTAATTAATTTGCGGGAATATTTTACTCTGGTTAGCGGAATAAATCCTTTTCGGGTAAATTGTCGATCTCGAGTTCTAAATCGGTGGGCCGAATCAATTGGTCGAACCAAATGGCTCGACCGATGATTTTGGTGTTGGGTGGCAGCAAGGGAGGTGGCTGGGGTCAAGGCCCAGCCGTTCATTAGTGCAAGCAGCGGCGGGTCAAAGGAGAAGGAAAGGGAATGGGCCCAAGGCCCGTTCGGCGTTTAAGGGGATGAGCAGAAGGGCTGGGCCCGTTCAGTTGAAGGAGGAAATGAAAGGGAGGGCTGAGCCCGTTCAAGGAAAGGAAGGAGGAGTGGAGGGCGGCGGTTTCCAGCACAGAAATCGAGAGAGAGAGAGAGAGGGCAGCGCAGAAAAACGAGATTGGTGGCGGCTGGGGTTTTGTAGCACGGAAAAAGAGAGAGGAAGAGTGGTTGCGGGCTTCGTCTTGAAGCTTCGACCGAGGAGGACGAGAGAGAAAGGAGGGTAGCAGCGGAATCCTGAGCACGGAAGTCGAGGATGATTGGCGACGGAAGGTTTTCCCGATGAGAAAGAGAGCTTGAAGGTGGTGCTTGTGGTTTGGGTTCGGTCGAAGCGATCGGAGGCGCCGGACGGATGCGAGATGAGTGGTGGAGGCCTCGACAGTGGTCTCCAAGAAGTTGGGGGACGGCGGCAGATTCGTCGGCGGCAACTGAAGCTCGCCGGCGGCCAAGGATGAATCGGGGAAGAAGAAGGACCTTGGCAGCATTTATTGGGAGTTCCGTGACCATTTTGCAATTACTGGAAGTTAAGTGTCTCTCTAGTAATTTCTGTAAGTTTGTGGTCCTTGTTGGAAGTTCGTCACTAAGGTGCTGTTTGGCATGGCAAATAATGTGCATTCAGAAATTCGGCCATAACTCACTCGTTAGAGCTCCGATTGACGAACCGTCAAGACCGGTGGAATCAAGACGGCGAGACGAATGTTTCTAGATAGAATTCAGGGGCTTCTTTTAGGCTAAGGTGAGGGTTTAGCGTACGATAAGTAGTATTGGTCGATGTGAGGAGTTGCAACCTTGACTTAGATGAATATAGGTTTTGCATGGAATTGAAAGAGAGTAAAAGGGGAAACTGTTCTGCATTGGATTGTTATGTAAATTGTGATGTTTCATGATTGTGGTGTGTATGTTAATTGATACATTGATTGATAATTGTTGGCTGATGTGATGTGGTTGGATTGGGGAAATGATTAACGATGATGTTAAATGGATCAGACTTAGTAATGAGTGTAGGAGGTATGGGACGTGATTCTTGTAAACTGTATCTATACCTTGTGCTGACAGTTGTGGTTGCAGGAGGGTGGTCCTGCCAATGTGGGGTCGCCCTTTAAATGGTGAACAGGTGGATGGCCCTGCCAATGTGGGGTCGTCCAAGGAAGGATGAACAGGAGGGTAACCCTAAGACTCACGACATGGCTATCCCTGTACTTGCAGGTGGGGGGTGGCCGGTGAGCTAGCCGTTTACCCTTAAACTGTGTGTGCAATGTGGAATTATTGGATGAAGTGTCATGTGATTATAAATGTGTGAATGGATGAAATGATGTTATGTGATATTGGATTGAGATGATGCTACGTGGTGTTTTGGATGGAATGATATTACGTGAATTGGTAGAATTGATGCTAGGTGCCGTTTTGAGTGGAATTGATGATGTGTGTGAAGGTGGTTGTTAATGTGTTTAGGGTTGTAGACTTATGACTTCACATTGGCCAATAGAATTGGTAAGAGGATTTGTACATGGAAGTGGGCAATAGAAATGGTACGTGGAATTGGCTAATGGAATTAGATAGTGGATTTAGACAATAGAGTTGGGTGAAATGAGGAATGTAGTGGAATGTGACTGTGAATGTGAGATTTGATGGTTTGATGATATGAGTGTTGGATGAATTGAATGCTATGTGTTGTTTTGGGGTGATGTGGATGATGTGTGTAATGGGGGTCTATAATGTGATTGTGTTGTAGGATTGTGATATGGAATTGGTACGTGGAATTGGTTGGATGGAATTGTCAAGTGGAATCGCTATGTGGAATTGGTTGAATGGAATTGGAACATGGAATTGGGACATGGAATTGGTACATGGAATGGTGAGGTGGAATTGTGTTGTGGAATTATGTGGTGAACCTGAATTGTGGAATTGTGGAATTGTGATATGGAATTGAATTGTTGATGTGTGTGATCGATGTAGTTATGTTTAATGGAATTAATTGATAGAACTGGAAGGAGCCAACGTTACCCCACCCGAAATACTGGTTGAGATTGAGTCCGATTCACTGGGGTGAATCCCTTGGTTGGGTTACCAAGGTCGGTTGTCGTTCTCCTTCGTGGAAGGATCCTATATGGATGCGTCTGATGGTATACTCCTTCGGGGAAGGATCCTTTATGGATGCGTCTGGATGGTGTGATGGCCGACGGGGTAGCGGGGGAACAACTCCTTATGGCGCCTAATTAACTCACCTAGATAAATGAATTGATTGTTGATGCGTGTGTGTGGTGTGCTGAACGTGATTATGTTTGTTATGTGATGTGTTGTGGCTTATATTGGATTGACATGTGAACTGAATTGTGTCGTGTTGGGTGTGGAGAATAGTGTTGATGGTATGTTTAGGTGGTAGTTATGAATGGTGAATTACTGGCATGGAGATCTACTATTGGGTGATAATTTGGATGGCTTAGGGAAGACTGATAACTTACCTAGTGGATTGATGTTGGGGAATTGGAATTTTGTAGCACAATTTAAAAAAATATGTACCGTCAGTAGCCAAATGCGTAAAAATGTCCAGAAATAGCACAATCTGACTGGCAGTCAGCGCTGCGCCAGCCAGATAGCGCTGCGCCACCCAGCCAGCGCAGCGCTGGCTGCCAAGTCCAATTTGTGCCGTTGCAGCGCTGCGCCATGTGGCACACTAGCCGTTACAATATATCCGTTAACTAACGGTAGTATTGATCCCAGGCAGCGCTGCGCTGGCTGGGTGGCGCAGCGCTACCTGGGATCAATACTACCATTTTTTTTTGGTATAAATACCCCCTACCCCCCACATACCATCTTCACACCTCCTCTCATACTTTCTGAAACTCAATTCTCTCTAAGGTATTTTCGATAGTTTGTTTGTGTTTGTCATAAATTTTTTGTTAGTATTATTGTACGCTAATGACGTATTTTATTTGTAGTTCATAGCAATTGTCCGGCGAGGAAATTTCGTTTGAAGAAGGCCTGAACCCTCCCTCAAAAGGTATCATGCTATAAATTATATGGTAATTAAATTGTGTTTTACGATTTTATATGTATTTAACATTGCTTGTGGATATTAAATTGTAGATGGATTACATGTTTGGAGAGGTGCCGGTTGGGGTACGAAGTGGTAGTCCCGAGGACCCGTCGATTTTATGGGGTGATGCTGACCGACATCGAGCGGCGGGAATTTTTGAAGCTCAGGTTGGTACATTTGAAATGTTATTTATTTTTACAAGGTATTTATGTTTGAATGTTGCATTTATTTTAATAATATTCATAATTTAATTATTTATATTGTAATATTAGGATCAAATTTGAGCGAACATTAATTAGTATTAATTAGTATAATATTATATTATACTATTAGGATCAAATACAAATTAGGAGCAAATTTGAATATTATATTGTAATATTAGGTTCAAATACAAATTAACTACTAGTTGACTACTAATATTAATTAGTAGCGAACATTATGTACCTTAGAAATTTACTAATAATAGTAATTAGTAACGAATATTAGTTCCGAATATTAGTAAAGAATATTAGTTACGTTAAAAAAGTTAAAAAGTAACAAATAATAGTAATTATATTAAAAAATTTAAATAGAATTAGTAATTCACTACTAATGATAATTAGTAGTACCTAATATTAATAATTATAATACTAATTGATATAATTACAAATAATGTAAGTCCTAATTCATATTACTATATAGTAATAATTGAAATGTTACTTCAATTTGAAATGTTAGTTATGTATAAATGTTTGTTATATGTAAATGTTAGTTATATTTGAATGTTAATTATATGTGAATGTTAATTACATTTAAATGTTTAGGGTGCACTCAGAAATTGAGTACTAGTTATTAATTTTGTTACATCTTCTTCCCCCAACTATTAGGACCCACATATGACGCTTAATTGTCGCTTCTCTAAGAAGATCGTGAAGTACGATCCTAGGTTCGAGGCATACCTTGCCCCCATAGGTCTAGGTCAGTTGCGTGACTGCTTGGATTTTACCCCTGATTCTGAGCTGATCACCGCATTGGTCGAGAGATGGCGTCCCGAGACGAGCACTTTTCACTTGTACCACGGTGAGACAACCATAACACTCGAGGACATGTACTTTCTCACTGGTCTGAGCATCGATGGTGTGCTTGTGGAGTCGCAGAGGCGCATTCCGACTGTGGATTCTGATCTGCAGATTTACGTTGAGCAGCTTCTGGGGAAGAAACCATCTACCGCTGACCTGTCTGCTGGCAGAGTGAAGATGTCGTGGTTGCGTAACCACTTTGGCACCATCAGGGATGACGCCGACCAGGAGACTATCGAGCAGCACTGTCGCGCATACATTCTGGACTTCTTCGGCAGCTGCATCTTTGCTGATCGGTCAGGATCACACGCCTCACTCTTCTTCCTTCCACTGCTCGAGGACATGAGCCAGATAGGCGAGTACGCTTGGGGGGCTGCCGCACTTTCATGGCTATATAGGGAGCTTGGCCGGTGTGCTTTCCGCATAGAGAGCAACCCGTCCCGCGACCACGTAGGTGACATTGGAGGTTGGATGGCACTGGTTCAGGCGTGGGCCCTGGAGAGATTTACGTCCATTGCGCGTCGAGTCCACAAGAGTCGACAGATTGCACCGACGCACTCCCCCATTCCACGTATGACTAGGTTCGGGCTACGACTTATTCTTCCATTTTCATGGTTTATTCCATCTTATCAAGTTGTATGAATGACGTGGTTCATTCCGCAATTTTGTAGCTGGAAAGAATGGTATCACGCGAAGACCAGATACATCCTTGTTGGGGGGTACCGCCAGCTGTTTGACGATGGGACTCCATTCGTGGTATTGTATTCTAACAAGAAGATCGTGTTTTTTTCCCTTACAGTTTAGGTTTCGTAGTTGTCTAACTTTCTACTTTATTTCATATAGTGGTGTCCCTACTCGGCGGACCGTGAGCATTACAGTCCAGGGACTTTCCCCATCCATCGCGTCGTCGCACCGCTTATCTGCTTCTTCAGCGCTATGTGGCATAGGCCTGATAGAGTGCTGCGTCAGTTTGGGATGGACCAGCCTGTCCCTACATGGGATCAGCCAGTAGGTGAGGTCATCAGTAACCTGGAGCTGACACAGCGTGGATGGCATCGTACTGATGTGGTAGCTAGATTTGCTGGATATCGAGACCTGTGGTCCACTCGTGTTGACCACATCGCCTCAGGCCCGTGGCTGCGGAGCGAGGAGAGGGAGTCCTATCACTTCCACGACGAGATCAACCAGTGGTATCATGGCATCACTAGACGTACAGTTTCTCGCCGAGGAGCCGTGGACCAGTCTTTGGTACGTAGGTTCTGTCATAATTATTACAACTACTTCTAGTTACATGTTTAACCATTCTAATTATGTGTTGTAGCTTGATGGCATGGAGAGGCTATACGTGACTACTGGCCAGTCACATATCACGCCTCAGGAGCAGCAGGAGATGCATGCTACACTGAGGTCAATGATGCATGCTTCAGGCGGGATCCATAGGACGTCTGAGTCTAGGAGGGCACCCCGGCAGGCCACCCATCCACGACATGCTGACTACCCAGTGCCTGACCCGCCAGCCGCCAGGATTCCTTCTACACGTAGAGTCCGACAGCATGTAGATGTCCCCCCTGTCCCGCGATTGTGGGAGCCGACATTGCCTCAGTGGGATCCACATCACCAGCAGACCCGATACTCTGACCACTATCCATTCGACACTACAGGCGACGCGACGCGACTTTCGATTATATGGGGAGTCAGGACTACACCCAGCCGGAGGACTACACACAGCATCAGGATTACACACAGCATCCGGACCCGACCCAGCCATACCCCACTCCTACAGTCCCCACTGGAGGCTATACATCTTACGCCCCTCCATCCGGGTCTCAGTGGGGTCCTTCCTCATCGTACGCCGGTCCATCCGGGTCTCAGTATGTCACACCACCCGTAGTGACATATGAGGCATCTTTCGATGATGATGATACTCCACCCGCCGACGGGCAGCATCGATATGGACTGAGGCGAGAGCCTACGCAGAGGATGTGCGCTACTGGAGGCCATGAGCTGGGGGCACATTGGAGGGGACAGGGTCGGCGTAGGGGTCGAGAGGGTAGGGGTCGACAGGGTGGGGGTCGGGAGGGGAGGGGGTCGTGATGGGAGGGGTCATGAGTAGTTATAGTATGTTATGAGTATATTTCATTGTATTTCGTATTTCAGAGTACTTCATAGTAGACGTTTGTTTCATGGTATTCGACTTTATAATTGATCACAACATTTCATCTTATGAGATCACAACACCCTAGAAATGCAACATATAATTGATCACACATTTCATCTTATGAGTTGACAACACCCTAAAAATGGGTCATGTAGCAATAATTCTGTTCACATAGAAATAATTGCCAACCCACGTGAAAAAAGCTGCAGCTCCTCATTAAGTCAACCACTTATGGACGACACAATAATTTGTAACGTATAATTGACATCACGCGTGAAAAAAGTTGGAGTTGTTCTGCAATTCTGGCATCCACTAACTGAATTCTGTCTTCCTTACATTATATAGAGGCGTGAGTCCATAAACAATTTCTGACTAACTCTTCCAAACTACTCGAAACCTACTACAACTCTCAATATCTTGTAACCATAGAAAATGAATTTCACGTTTTGGCTCCGATGGGATGGCGAAATAGTACACGGCCAACACGGTGGGGTGTGCTACAGCGGGGGAAATTATGTCGCCTCAAAATGACGAGGCAACCTTCACTACAACAGGCATGTCCAGTGTTCTTGCGAAAGATGGGGGTAGGATCTTCGGCGGTGTTGCGGACTGTCATGTATCGATGTCCAGTTTTTGGGAATGACCAAATTGTGGCACACTACCCACTCATTCTTAATGACGTTACTGGGTTAGAGGTTATCTACAACATCATGGCAACCCAATCGGACTACCGAGTGGCAGAGCTATACTTTGAGTTAGACCACCGTGGGACGCCAGGCCAGGGAGACTCTACATTCATGGGCGATGGAGCGAGTGCCTGTTATAGTGGTCAGAGCAGTCAGAGCAATCACACACAAGTACGTGGCGATAGCAGGCAAGAAAGTACGGTAGCGCACTTAGGAAATGAGATAGAAGGACACTCATCAGAAAGCGACATCAACTCAGAGCAGGACGCAGCACATGTCTCTGAGCCAGACATTGAAACTCAACCCTTTGTGAATGCGCAACCACCGAGAGAATACACCCCCCAAGCCATTTCACACATTTACCAGACGATATCGGTGACCTAATGACTACAAACAACAATGAGTACGGCGTTCATAATGTTCCACGGTGGCACATTGATGGGCCAGGGTTTGGGGTTGGGCAACAATTCGAAAGCAAGCTTGTGGCTCAAACTAGTCTGAAGCAATATGCACTCAGGAATAACCGCATGTTATGCACGACACGGTCTAGCAAATGGTTGCTTGAGCAACGATGTCATGGATATCAACGCAATGGATGCCCGTGGAGGATAAGGCTAACTACAGATGAGAGCGATGTGTGGACGGTAAAACAATTCAATCCGGCCCATACGTGTTTGGGCAGTCAGAACAACATCAGTCCGACCCAGCTGGACGTTGATGTCATAGCCGATGCAGTCACGCCCTTTGTCCAGGCACGCCCCCATATTCGTATCAACCTTCTTCAGACAGAGATACATACTATGTACGGACGACAAATTTCGTACAAGAAGGCATGGAACGGCAAACAGCGCGCCATGGAGCGGATATATGGTAATTGGGAGGAATCATACAACGAGTTACCTACCCTAATGAAGGCAATACAAGATCGGAACTATGGGACGGAAGTTGAATTCGTCACGAAAGAATGGACAACGGTTGATGGAGATACAATCATCCAATTCGACCGTGTGTTTTGGAGTTTTGCCCCGTCCATTGAAGGTTTCAAACATTGTCCTCCTGTGCTCATCGTCGACGGTACCTTCATGACCGGAAAATACAAGCACACACTACTCATGGCTAGTTCGTTCGATGGTAATAAGAACATCTTCACTGTGGCTTTCGCAATCGTGGATGTTGAGAGCAAGGAGACTTGGGAATGGTTCTTTGATTGCATACAACGACGAGTGACACAGAGACGCGGAGTATGTGTCATATCCGACCGACATGTGGGCATCGTGAGTGCAATGGAGAAAATCCAATTTGGATGGCATTGGCGATGGTGCGCCAGACACTATGTAAGCAATTACAACAAAGCCGCCAAGAACCCAAAAATGAAAAACCGCCTTATGAATTTAGGTCAGTATCATGACACTCCACCAAGTACTTAACAATTTCAGCGTATATCATTTGTAATCCATTCTTTTTTACCTGCAGCTAAACGCCGGTCCTTCAGAAAGTTCACAAAGGGGGCAACAAGATTCGCAAGGGACGACCCCGTAAATAAAAAATGGGCGCTTGAAGATCAATTATATTGGTCAAGAGCCGTAGACGCTCAACACGACGGGGCACGATGGAACCAATTGACATCAAACATGGCGGAGAGCGTGAATGGGGCATTCAAGTCAATCCGGGCTCTCCCTGTTGCAGCTTTGGTGGAATCCACTTTCTACAGGCTGCAAACGTATTTTGAAGATCGACGAAAGAGGGTTCGAGAAGAACAGGCGGCCGGTGAAATCTGGACGAAGAAGTGTCTTAAG
This sequence comes from Linum lewisii, assembly GCA_034768395.1. Lineage (NCBI taxonomy): Eukaryota > Viridiplantae > Streptophyta > Magnoliopsida > Malpighiales > Linaceae > Linum > Linum lewisii. Next base: position 9,721,029 of record CM068299.1, read on the forward strand.
CGCCTGCAGAAAAGAGTGAATAAGGCCACTTCCCACACAGTGAGGCAATTCGATTACGAAGCTGGCATATTCGAAATACAGAACGGCGATAAATCGCAGCAACGGGAAGGGAAACAATAGGCAAGAAGTTCGCTTGGACTACGAGGAGGGGGACGGTCATTGCTCCTGCGGCAAGTTCCAACAGTGGAAGATGCCTTGTTCACATGCTGTGGCCGCATGTAACGCCGCCAATCAAGATCCCTTATACTACGCCAACGACCATTACAGGCTGGAAACAGTAAAACAAATATACGGACGGAGTTTCCTCCCTATCGGCTCGAAAGACGACTGGGTGCCTCATGGAGGGCCTAAGTTGATGCCTGACCCAGGAAGGGTCAGGGAGATGGGGCGACCACGACATTCTCGCATACGCAACGAGATGGATTGGGTTGAAGATATTGAGCCTCACTGCAGTTACTGCCATGAAGAAGGGCACAATAGGAGGACGTGCCGACGTGCGAGGCGAAGCAGCAGAAATCCAAACCCTACAAGGAACGGTTAATTGCACTATGAAATGTTTTAGTATTATGGGTTTGGTAGTTTGTGTTTGGTACTCTGTATTTCAAATGTGTGGTTGTCAATTTCATGTTTCAGTTTCAATGTAACCTAATGTTTTGTAGTTGTACTATGAAGTTACTTTTATTAGTCAATCCTTCAACTGAGAAAGACTGCAACTATGTCATAACAACAAATGAAATTTGACAACACAATGAAGAAAGGCTGCAACTACAACCCAGTCATTTTATTAACTTTTATAATGACGCGAACAACGACAACAACAACAACGACGACAACAACAACAACAACAGCAACAACAACAACAGCAACAACAACAACAGAAATAACAAACACACTAGGCCCAACATGGATGTCAATTGTAAGGACAAGGTCCGGGTGGTGGTGGGGGAGGCCCTTCCCTGAGCAACCTATTGATTGAAACGTGCAACCATGAAATTTCTTCCCTCAGTTCTGGAATAATGTTGTCCTTCTCCTCAACGATGTCATCCTTCTCCCTATTCGCTCGCACAAGTAGTTCGTCCTTCGCCCGAATGATTTGGTCCTTCTCCTTAATAGCAGCATCCACGGCCTCCCGCACCTCCAGTTTTTCATAATAACCACACCCCTTCTCCTACAGATCAGAAATCAAACGTAGAGGGTTTTGATAACTAGGAAAATGAATAAAATTAAATTCGAACCCTTTTTTTACCTCTCTCTCACGAGGGCAGCCAAAATAGCGTTCCAGATCACTCGGTCGAACGGATCTAGTCGCCCTTAAGTCACACCAGCAGTTAACCACACTGGCCTCATAAACGAACAAGTCCTCCTCCACCGGCTTCTTCAACTTGTGCATTACCCTCTCAGTATCTGTCACTACAGAACAACAGTACACAAGATTAATGCGTTAAACGCAAAAATGAGATAAGTACAAAACACCCAAACGAATTTCACTTACGCTTACTCTTCCGAGACCTAGAGCCAGAGTTGAAGAACGACATATTCTAAGCTTGGTGACGGCTGCCTACTTCAAATTCTAAGTTTAGGGCAAGGGAGGTGAGTGGTCCAAAACTGCATCATAGAGGGGGTATTTATACTGAAAATTGAGGCCTTAGGGTTTCTTCAGACCCAGGCAGCGCTGCGCCACCTAGCCAGCGCTGCGCCACCTAGCCAGCGCATTGCTGGCTGGGTTTGAGGAAACCCTAACGGAGATTTGACGGTATCTAATCTGATTAGGCAGCCAGCGCTGCGCCTGCTGGGTAGCGCTGCGCTGGCTGGGTGGCGCAGCGCTATCTGGCTGGCGCAGCGCTGCCTGCCAGTCATATTGTGCTATTTCTGGACATTTTTACGCATTTGGCTACTGACGGTACATATTTTTTAAAATTGTGCTAAAAAATTCCAATTCCCTTGATGTTGCGAGTTGTGAATATGTGCAATGAAAACGTGTTTATTGATATGTGTGCTGAACGGTTGAATCGTAGTCGTGAGAGGTGTTGTGTAATGATGATGAACCGTGTGCATGATGACTGTATTATATTGTTGTAATTGAGTTTTGTGAATGTCAGATTGAGGAATGCACCTATGTGATCACCTAGCTTGTTAGGGAATTAAAACTGGTAAAGGCTGAGTTGGATTCCACTAATGATGTTATGTGAGGAGTTGGAATCACTCCTTTTGGCTAGGTTCGGCGCATAGTTAAACCCAGTGGGTTCACTCAATTTCAATAGGAAATTGACCCCTCCTCCAGTTTCTCTTTTCAGGTTCGCGTGGTTAGAGTGAGTGAGTTAAAGTTCAGGAGTTTCCTTGTGTGTCGAGTGTCAGTGTGTTGTTGGCGTGGAGGAGATTCTTGAAGGCTTGGACCAGGAGTTGACCATGTTTTGATTTTGTTAACTATTTTGGGATTGGGTTGTTTTGTATCGATTGATTTGAATTTCAGGATTGTAAAGGAATTTTAGTTCGAATTGTATCTTTGTAACAAGTTTTGGATTTTGAATAATGGAGGCGCTTCCGACTTACGCTTGTTTTAAGTTTTAATTCGATTTCAAAGTTATTTCTCCTTTATTTTTTTATTGCTGAATCTTCGAGTGATGTTCAAACTGGTTCGACCACGGATTCAACCCGGGTCGGTTCGGGATGGATGTTACAGTTGCCAAATTATTTTATCCATTGCTCGACGCCTAGGAATTGGAATGGAGAGAATTTGATTGGCTGAGTCCTCCCTGAATATATTTCTAATTTTGTTTTGGTCCCAATTATCATTGTCAATGAATCCGGCCACGGATATTGGAAAATCCATTATTGGGTCCCTCATGTTTAATATGGGGGCAAAGGGGGGAAGGTGGGAATCCAATGATCAAGATAAGGGTTAATAAGGACCCCATCGCCCACCTGCCACCTATGCCCAACTTTTATGATTTCCCTTCCTTTGAGGATGTCTCTCCATCCCCAAGACGGGTTCGAGCCTTTCCCAGCTTGCATCAGGGAAGAGTTTGGAAAATATTTTGCTTTGTAGATTTGTGCTAGTAACAGATCCGGGTTTTGAATTAGTCTCCATGTTTGTTTGGCTAACAACGCATGGTTAAAGGTTTCTAAATCCTTAAATCCTAATCCTCCTTTCTCTTTGGGGACACATAATTTCTCCTAGGATACCCAATGCATCTTCTTTTTGCCGTCTACTTTCCCCCACCAAAAATCTCCAATAATCGTATTAAGTTTATCTATGTTCGTTTTAGGAATAAGGAAAGAAGCCATCGCATACATTGGAAGAGCAATGAGGACAGAAGAGATGAGAACCTCCACAGCGGCAGAAGATAGCCACTTCCCTTTCCATGAGTTTATTCTGTTAAGCAGGATGTCTTCGAGAAATCTGAAGGTTTCAGTTTTAGATCTCTTTAGTACTAAAGGAAGTCTGAGGTAAATATCTTGGTTGTTCGAAATTGAAATGCCCATCATTCTACTCCAGCGGGACCTCGAGGCATCAGGAGTACCTTTACTGAACGTGTCGGCCGATTTCGCAAGATTAATTTTTTTACCACTATAAAGTTGATAGACCTCAAACATATCCATTAGATTAGTTATAAAGTCATCTGAGACCTTGAGAAACAGGTAAGTATCGTCCGCGAACATTAGGTGGGTGAGTGTCGGGCTTATGTTGTTGAACTTCAGACCTACAAGCTTTTTATCCAAAATAGCCTTTTGGGTAATAAGCGTTAAACCTTCTGAGCAGATGGCAAACAGAAGTGGAGAAAGAGGATCCCCTTGTCGAAGACCCCTAGAGGGTGAAAAATAGTCGAAGGGTTGACCATTTAAGATGATGGTTAGTTTAGCCTTCGTTAGACATTCATAGATCCACCCAATAACCCTTTCCCTGAACTTAAATCTTCTCATAAGTGCAATGAGAAAAGCCCATTCGACCCTGTCGTATGCTTTTTCCATATCGACTTTGAGGGCCATGAAGCTTGATAGTTCTGAAGTTCTATTTGCTAAGTAATGCATAACTTCGTGGGCAATAAGAGTATTATCAGAGATTGCTCTCCCTTGTACAAAGCCATTTTGGTTTGAGCTAATTATATTTAGTAATATCTTTCCAATCCTTGTTGCTAGAACTTTTGTTATTATTTTATATAGCACTGTGCAGAGACCAATTGGTCTCAAATCTTTCATGCTTTTAACTTCCTCCTTCTTAGGTAGCAAAGATACCCAAATATAATTGATTTCTCCCAGCATTATCCCTGTTCTGAAAAATAAGGCTACCGCATTAGTGACTTCTTGACCAACAATGTCCCAATAGGCTTGAAAGAAGGCTCTAGAGAACCCATCTGGTCCCGGTGCCTTATCCTTCCTAATTGAGAAAATTGCATCTCTGATTTCTTCGTCAGATACCCATTCAGTAATTTGATTGTTCATTTTGCTCGAAACTTGTTTGTCTTCCGGAATTGCATTCATAATAGTTGTGAGACTAGTTGGTGGGAAGGAGGTAGCGAATAGTTCGTTATAGAATTCGAAAGCAATCTTGCCCAATTTATGTTGATTACTTTGGCTAACTCCATTCTTGTCTTCTAAGTTTGTTACCAAGTTCCTCCTTCTTTGTTGTGCTACAGACTGGTGGAAGACTTTCGTGTTTTTGTCCCCCATTTCCAACCATTTGGCTCTATTACGCTGTTTCCAATAACAATTTTCCTGATGTATCTCAATTGATAAATCATTTTCTACTGATGCCACGCGTTCCCAATTAATTGTTTTTGCTGCTTTCTCCACGTCGATTTCCTTTTCTATCTCTTTAATTTTTTTCTCTGAGTTTGTGACACATGATCTCATTAAATCAAAAAATTTATATATATTTCTTTTATTTTTTTCGTCACTTTATACATTGGTAAACCAGGTGTTGGTCTACTCCACTCATTCTCAATCACATTTCTTACTTCAGGTAACCCGATCCACCTATTATCAAATCTGAATAATTTTTTAGAAGGGGATTTTGTTGGTACTCTTTCAAGAAGGATTGCTAAATGGTCCGAGCCATTTACATTGATATTAGAGCAGCATGTTTCAGGCCAAATGTTTAGCCACTCTAACGAGATTAGGAATCTATCAAGTCTTGATTTTATTTCCTCTATTCTATTTCTTTTATTTGACCAGGTGAAGATGGGTCCGGAGAATTCTACATCCACAAGTAGTAAATCATTTATGAATGCATTAAAATCAGCTAAAGACCTAGCGTTTGGGAGGTTTCCTCCATGTTTTTCTGAGAGTTTGGAGACAGCGTTAAAATCTCCAAAGATAACCTTAGGTCCTATTATATCTAGAATTTTATCTTGTAGGGCTTTGAATTGAGCGCGTCTAATCACCGGGAACGTTGAAAGGTAGACGCCTATGAGAAACATTTTTTTATCATTTGATTCCGTCCATTCAATGCATATCGAATAAGTATTCGCGAATAATACTTTGGTTATTAGTTTATCTTTCCAAGCCATCACTATACCACCTTTCGTATTCTCACCCGAGGCATGTTTAAAGTTATTATAATGAATGGCGAATAATTTGTCTCTTATGTCTTTGTCTTGAGTGTGTGTTTCACAAAGAAAAAGAAATTTAGGTTTAAACCGACCCACTAGTTTTTTGAGTTCATGAACCGTCAAATCCGGTCCAATCCCTCTACAATTCCCGGATAAAATGTTCATTTATTCGATTGGGCCCATTTTAGGTAGGAAACCACCACCTTAAAAAGTTCATAAAATGTAACAAAATATGATGAAAAGACTAAAACTAGCAAAATAGTTGGTTGTCCAGCCTTATTCGACCCAATCTCTTCCTGGCCCATTCTATCTTGCTGCTCCCACCAACATATAGTCCATTCCCTTCCTCAATTGTCTGTAAAAATAAATTTAAACAATAAGCCCAATTATAGTTGAAAAAATGTAGTAAAGAAGCCCAAAGAACTTCTTTCTTAAGATTGCAGCCGCCATCAGTATAATTTATGAGATTAGGTTTAGAGAAAAAAACCTTCAAACCCATCCTCATGTGCTTCATCTTCTCCTGACTCATTCATGGGAACGTCAATCTCTTCTTCCTCTCCAAAGTGTTGCTCTGCATAATTATCATCCTCATCACTATCAGAAACATCCCCCATCTTCCAATAACTGGTCTAATCCATCCAATATCCTCCATTGAAGCCTCCCTAATAGGTTGGTTCACAGATGAGACGGGAGATTCACTCAACGCCGGTCGAACATCAGTAGGAGCTGATCTTATTCCATTTATTAGCGGCACAGCTTCTTCCTCATCCTCTTCCTCAGCTTCGTCTTCCTCATCTTGCTGATATAGGTTCCTGATTAGCTCCAGGGAATAGGATTTCCTTTCAAATCATTTATGAGGAATCTCCAACTCATCAGTGATTCGAGCACCCCTGTTTGGCTCAATCCATTCCTCTATCTTGCTAGGCCCCGCCAACCCATAAGGTGAAACAGAGATCTTATTTTCCCGGGAGGGAGCTGAAGAGATCGAGTTAGGGAGAGCCTCTCTTGAATTTGGTTCCTTAATTGTAATTCCTTTTGTGGGAACCCATCTTTTCGCAGGGATATGTACAGCTCCTTCAATCATCTTCCCTTTGCTCTATCCTTCAAAAGTCAGCTTTCTTTTGATAGCATGGTGTTGAGGAGCAACAGGCGGACCCAAAGGAGGACGTACAGGGGGGGGGGGGGGCAGCCGCACCAGTGCCTTTGGAACAGCTGAAAGCTGCTTTCCCGTTCAAAGTTCTCCTTCCCGGATGGATGTAGAGGCCCTTCGGTCTTTCCATAGCATCCGCCTTCTCCATTTCATCTTTGTTAATCAAAACAGCAGGCGCAGATGTCTGTGGAAGAGAAGCTTGTTTCCTTCGAGCTAAGACACCATCAGATGGAGGAGGGCCTCTCCCATTAGCTGACTTTGCTCCATCTTTAGGTAACTTCCTGCTTGCAGCAGGTGGCAGTACCGACTGTTTTGATGAAGCAGCAAAGGAACCGGTCTCACCATCGTTCCCATCCAATCCGGTTTCATCCACAAGCGGTTGAACCGTGTACCCAAATCTTTTTTCCTTTGTAACGAAGCTGAACTGCTCGAAATCTGAGTTTTCCGCCTCCAACCTCTTTGCCTTGAATTGATTTTGAATGTACTTCTGTAGACTAGTTTCCACTATTCTGAACCCCACACGGCCAATGCTCATCCATGAACGCCTTGCTTCATGGTCCAGTGGTATTTCCGTATGTGGACATCTTAGAGATGCGTTGCCCAAAAAGCCACACCGATAGCAGATGGACGAGATGTTCTCATAATGGAGTCTGACCCAAAATGGAATGTTATCCGGCCCACATGCCCGCCTTCAACCCAAAAAGGAGGCCAGTAGATCAATTCTAACCAACCCTTTGATGAAAATGACATCCCTCCCTCTTGATCCAAAAAGAGAGATGTCGAGCAGCTCACCAAAAAATGGAAGGAACTCCCTCCCAAAGCGGGTTGTGACACAGTGAGACGGTACTCGAGAGAGTTTAATCCAGACCGCCATGAACTGTAGCTCCTTAAAAATTTCCACCGAGGGCGGGCAGAAGGGTATCATGTTCATGACGTTCATGCTCAACGAACATGGCCTCCGTTCAAGTACCCAGTTAACAGCATCCACTGAGGGGAATACCACTTGGAGTAATCCAAATCCCACTTCAATCACTTGGATAGATCCGTCATAGTGCCATAGCTGGTTCAATGAGTTTTGTACGAACATTCGACTTCTTGGTTGATCCCAAAAAATTCAAATCAACACGCCATCCTAGATGACTTCATTGCCGAACCTGAACATCTCCTCTTCATCATTGTTCTTCTGATTGTTTTGAGGATTCATGGCTGGACAGTGAGGGGTGCAAAGAAGTAAGATTAGAACTGCAAATGTGGTAGGTGTTCTATTCAATCGAAAGAAGTTGTATATAAGAGTCATATTGCATGGAGGTGTCGTCAGAATATTTAATTGTTGATTGTTATCTAATCCCGCTGAATATCCAAGTTTCCATATATCACTTCCAATTCCTCTGATTGCTCCCGCCAATGCTATCATTTCCAATATTGTATCGGTCAGATTTAGGTAATTAAAGGGTAGAGTGGTAAATAAGGAAGGTGTGAATGATAAGATTCTAAAGGAAAGTAACATTGGAAACTTTGAAAACACAGCCACGCCTTCAGTGTAACAAAGGGAAAGGTGTCAGAACTAAAAAAACCCCATTGAATACGCCAAATCAAAGCCAGAATATCACGGAAAACGGCAATATAAATGCCAGCTCACTTAATGATATATATCAAGGGATGAATACAAACTGAAATTACGTTAATCTAATAACTGAATTTAATTTCCAGCTACAAATCCGGCTAGTAGACGAAACGGCTTCGTCGTAGTAATGGGGTCACCGACGGCAAGGCACCACCCGATGAAAGGGTAATCGAAACTAAAGAAAACCCAGGACAATGAACACAAACCTATTTCTAGTAAATCATTGATTATGAATTTCCAATATCTATGGTCTCTTCGATAGAATCGGTATTTGTTCGGAGACTTCAAACACACCATCCGGCCTTGGACAGATGTCAGCCCAGTTGCAGACGAACAACTAGTCTGTTGAGTAGAAACGCAGGACGACAATTGATGAAAGCAACCCCTGTTTAGAAATCTAGAAATAATCTGGGTAAAATCACTCGACAATGAAACAATGAAGAAGATCGTATTATTCTTAACAGACGAAACGAACACAGATCTTTTAGAATCAGATCACACAACTCACGAAATTCTCAGGAAGAAATAAAGCTTCCTCTATTTTTCAATCTGGGATTAAGATCCCTTTCGAATAGGGCGAAACCCCTTTCAATTTGGGATTAAGATCCCTACAAACTATGGGATTAAGATCCCTTAAAGCACCATCAAGAAGACGGGCTAGAATAACTCAGGTTGGGACAGTCCCAACCTCTAGAATACGAACTTCGAGCCGACGAACCGCCAAAAAACAAAGGCCCGCCGAACGGAAAGCACTGCAACACTTTGAAACTCTGTCTTTGGCCAATGCGGTACCAAAGCAGAGAATCAAACGAGGCGGCGGAGATGATGACTTGAGGAAAACTCGTCGCCGCTTGAATCAATCCGTTGAAACGGATCCCCTGCGGCACGCTCACGATGTAAGCCACGCCGTGGAGAGCCTCCGACCACCTCACACCTATTTTTTTCTTTGCCTTCTTTATTAGATGATATTATTACCTTCTTTCTATTACAGAGAAAAGAGAGACAAAAATTGTATAAGTCTTATCTATTTCTTAAATTTCACTTCATATAGTTCCAGGTAAAAATGATATTATATCACTCTCGCTCAGGAATTACCACGAAATCGGTCAATGGGCCGAAAATAATCTAGGTGTCGTTTGTTTGAGTGTAATGGGAATTGTGGAATTGGGTAATTGGGTAATGGGGGATTCCAATGTTTCTTCAGTGGAAGGTAAACTTCCAATTCATTGTTTGGTTTGGTAGAATGACTTTCACATTCAGAAAATTAAACAAATAAATGCAAAAATTGCTTACCTTGAAATGACCAAGCTACCCTTACCTTTTTTTACTCCATTATTATATGTACAAGGATATCCTCCATCGACATCTGGCCTTTATCCGATAAACATCAACAACGACAAGCTTTACGCCATACTTCCAATTCACTGTGACACCACTAGTACAGCCGAAACACTGGTTTGGGTCACAACAACTATGAGGAAATCGGGCGGTGGCCGTACGAACTCGAGTTCAGATCTTTGTTGTTACTGTGGGGTTCAGGTTGTAGTTCAAACGTCGAATACGGCAACGAATCCTAATCGGGACTTCTACGGATGTCGTCTTTGGAGTCCAAAGGTACGAATTCCACGTCCTCCATCGGTCGTTTCATTTCCACGATTTGAACAATTAATGAAAGCCTGGGTTACTTGCCTTCACTCTTAGGGTAAATGTGGGTGCAACTTCTTTTTATGGTGTGACGAAGTTTACAACGAAACCATCGGCGGGGTCAACACCAAAGGAGCATCATCCGGGTTCTCCATTGATGGGTTGTTGCTCGAGAATGCCAAACTTGAACATGAAAACAAACAACTGAAGCAGCGACTCAGATATGCGAAATTACATATGCTCAAATCGCAGGATACAGAACCAGGCTCCGATGGAAAGGTTCGACCACCCACTGAAGCAGACAACTTGGCTGAGCGTGTTAGTCGTTTGGAGGAGATGTTCGGTTCGCTGCGGTGTTCAAAGTAGATTAAGTAACCACAATTGCAGCCGCCTACTCATATGTTTCGTAGTGTATGCTGCATATATTGGCTGACAAGGCCTTATGTACTCTGTTGATGCAGCAAGTAGCGAAATATGCAACTTCCATTGCTCGCTACCAGTTGTTCACATTAACGCTATGCAATTAATAAATGAAAAGTTAAACATCAAACTTGCATTCAAACTATTAAGGTTGTCCAACACAATGTCTATACTGACATTGGCCTATCTTTGTGCTTCCATTGTTCATACGTGCAGAAAATACAAAATAAACCAACATTAGAAGTTCATTCGCAGCCTACTCGTCCCACGAAATGATAACAAAATAAAAGAGACTCATTAGTGATCTCTTAGGGTAGGACATCCCATGCTACATTCCTAGTACCGGTGCACGATCACTCCAGAATTTCCCAAACGAACTCCAGCTTCTCCTCATCTGTAGGAAACTGGAAAAAGGTCGAAGCATCACCGTCATCACGGTTCAAATGCCTCAATGCCCTGCTTCGCTGATTGCTGGTCAGCTCAGGAAATTTCGCCAACTCTTGGTACAAGAAGCGCCTCTTCAGAGCCAAATCTCCCTCAATGCAATAGCTATCAGCAATTTTCCCTATGCTCTCAGTTGTTGTAACCATGGAAGCTGCGATGCGAGCACGATCCTCATCAGTAAACTGTTGGCGCGTCCTTTTGCTCCCATACGATGTGGTTGCCTCCTTCTCTTTCACTAGATCCCTTTTCGACGTGATTTCAGCTTCAACATGCCTTAATCCTGTGGCATGCATATCAATCCCTTGGTTGATCAAATCTTCCATCACCGCGTTGTGATCGCCAGTGTTGGGGATGTTGTACGAGTCACCTTGTTCGACCTCATCCTCATCCATGTAGGAAGAAACTTCGGGCCTGGAGACGACCCTACTGACAGCATCTCCCGGCTGCACAGCGTGTGCTCCCGTGGCTTGATCCACACCGAAGATTACACACAAATCATCAAAATACGGCATCGGTTTGTGATTCATCCCGCTAGCCTTAGGATGGCTCTACATACAGAAAATGAAATAGTGAGCACACAATGAACATGAACATTATACGAATGGCTAATACAAACTGAACACAACAAAGAACTCAGAACTCGGAACACATAACATTAACTTGAGACAAATGATAACACACTGCAATGACCATCTACCTTTACCCAACCAGCGAAGACTTCGTCATCAGCAACTACGCACCCACGAGCAGCGTCCCACCCGAAGCCACTAGCTTGTTTTAGAGTTAAGAGAGCCATGAACTTGTCTTTGAAGTATCGAACCTTGGATTTTATATGCGGAACAGCTATTTGGCAATTTTCAAGTTTCTCAAGGATCATCTTCTCCAATGCTTTCAAATGCGCCAGCCTGAAGTTGCCTTTCTCCACCAGCTTAACATCTGGCATCTCCCGCATACAAGCGATGAGGGTCTGTTCTTCCACCCTCGTCCATATCTTGTAATCCCGCGTGCCCTCAATGTTTCCTTTCGTCATGCTACTTTGTGTACCAATCAATCTGCAAACATACACGGGTAATGGATTCAGACGTATTAGGGTAAAGCATGCTGCGTACACGAAACTACAAATGACAGTCGAATAGAGAATGCTTAACACTGTTTTGTAAGACCAACCTTCTGCAGATGCTCACTATGGAGAGTAGTATTAGTTTGTAGAAGGGTGGAGAGACAGAAGAATAAGAGAGCCAAAGTAGCTTATGTAACTCCTTCAAAAAGTTACTGACATGACACATGTTGAAAAATCAAACATTTGTATTAACTCTAGTGGTTGAGCAGCATCCACTTTTAGCAATTACTAATGGTGAGTAGATGGATTCCAACCCATCAACTATTAAAGAACCCTGACATTACACTATGAAGTCATTTGAAAATTGGCGTGTATGATATTCACTCAACCAGAGAACAACCAGTACACGGATATAGTTGAATAGCAAGTGAGAAAAAGGTCGAAGCAACAAACAAATTTAATCAAGCAACTGACTCGTTCATTAACCTCAATTCTGTCTCAGTTACATTCGGTACAAATTAGATTTTAAACTCTTCAAATAAGTGTTTCAACAAGAAATAAATACCAAACTCTTAAAGAAGTTGCTTCGAGGGGAAATATATAAGTACGAGAACTACACGACACTCATGTAGCAATAATTCGAAATCACTAACTATAACAAGGATACTAGTCGGACATTTATTGTCCTCTACGAGCCCACATCTCGGCCGCCAGTCCATGCCTAAACTCATTCCATTCTGTAGATGACTCCACGTACATTGGAACATCGTCCATAGTCTCGAAGAATGGAGTGTCTTCTGCAGTTGGGGGGAAGTACGCCTGCTCGAACACATCGGGTCCTCCCACTTGCCGAATGTAGTTGTGTAGTATGCAGCATGCAGTGAAAAAAAGACCCACCATCTCTGGGGAGTACCAGGACGTGTCGCGTAGTAAGGCCCACCTCATCTTAAGGATTTCGAATACGCATTCGATTACGTTTCGCGCCTTTGAATGCTTCATGTTGAAGAACTCCTCTGCCGTTCTCGGGCTGTTAGCACCACCCCACTCTTGGAGGTGGTATCGTTGCCACTACAAGAAAAAGATGATTTTGTGGCAGGCGACGGGGCCGTCTGCGAGTAGCTTAGTGGCAGGCGCCTGAGCTTACTCGCAGACGCCATCTGTCTGCCACTAGCTTGTGGCAGGCGGCCTGCCACTAAGCACGGCCTGCCACTAGCTTGTGGCAGGCGGCCTGCCACTAAGCACGGCCTGCCACTAGCTTGTGGCAGGCGGCCTGCCACTAAGCACAGGTGCCTGCCACTAAGCACTGCCGGCCTGCCACTAGCTTGTGGCAGCTTGTCTGCCACTAAGCACAACCTGTCTGCTCCAACGTTCCTCTCTGCTTTTTCACCCTTTTTCCCTCTTCCCGTTCTTTCTTTCTTTCTTTCGGGATTCATTCATCCACACCGCCACTATGCCAGATCGTTCCTACTCTACTCAGCTAGGTCTTCTACCTTGAAGCTTCCTCCTCCTAGCTCTTCCTTCTGTTTCTCTCCTCTGATTCTCCGCTTCGGAGACAGCCAATCGGCGGCGGCAGCAGAGCGGCCGACTCCTTCTCCCTCGCCAATCCTCGCCACCACAGGCAAAAGCTCGAGGTCTATAACGAGGTCCTCAGGAGAATTCAGGATTCCGCTCACCAAGACGCCGATCATCAACCACCGCAGCTTCCCTCCTCCAACCAACTCAAGGAACATGCTGCATTTGCAATAGGCTCTTCCTCCTAGTCCTATGTCCTATCCTATCGCCATATCATTATTCATTCGTCAAGCTTTCTTCTTGTTTTGTTCTGGTGTAATCTCTCTCTATGTACATACAACGCTAAATCTGATATATATAATATAAATGTGTATGTATATTCTTCTCTAATTCTTTTCTTTTCTCCTATTTCTATCAAATGCAACCCAGTTCTCTGCAAATGATAGTTGGGTTTTTTCATTTTGGGTAAGATCAATGTTTGTTTCTTTTCCCAAATGAATCCACAACTCTGAACACAATTTCATTCCCATCAACAGATAGATCATTAACGCAATTTCGAACTCACATTTAATTCCACCAGAAAAATTTTGATCACTTAATTCCCTTTTGACTCAGACGGAATCGACCATCCCAATAGAATTAACTTTGAATGCATATTCTGACGAAAATTGGTAATTCCGACCGGAATTGGACTGGTGGAACAGAGAATGTGGGTTTAGTGCTTAGTGGCAGGCGCCTGCCACTAACCTCCGCCTGCCACTAAGCTTAGTGGCAGGCGGCCTGCCACTAACCACGCGCCTGCCACTAAGCTTAGTGGCAGGCGGCTGCCACTAACCAATGGCCTGCCACTAAGCTTAGTGGCAGGCGCCTGCCACTAACCACCTGCCTGCCACTAAGCTTAGTGGCAGGCGCCTGCCACTAACCACCTGCCTGCGAGTAGCTTACTCGCAGGCGGGGCCTGCCACGTGCTGGGCTTCCTCGCAGCTGCTTTACTCGCAGGCCGCGTCGTGCTTAGTGGCAGGCCCCGCCTGCGAGTAAGCACTGTGTTTAGTGGCAGGCTGCCTGCCACAAAGCACGACGCGGCCTGCCACTAAATCGTCCGTCTGTTGTAGTGTGCCCTCTGAATGGTGCAAGGAAACCCCTAGCATTCATGTACCCTGCGTCACATTAGTAGTAGTTCCCTGTACGGGGATAAATGTATGTGAGTAGTAGTATGGACCCAAACTTAAGCTTGACTAGCTCGAAACTTGAATACAAAATTAGTCAATAGAAGTCCCGAAATGCTAACCACTTCTGCAGGTGGACTAACTCAAAACTTTTATACAAGGTGAACTAATTGAAGTTCTGCAATCTCGAAATTGAAAAGGATTGCAACTAGACTAAATTGAGACTTGATTAAAAGAAGTGATCTATGTTTTGAAATCCTAACAACATATTTGAAAGGCGATGAACTGAGATTGTTGCCAAATAACTTTCCTTGTTGTGAGCTCAATGTCAGGAAAGAATAGCCATAGTAAAAACTTATGAACTCAATGTCACCTCAATTATTGTACTTAAAGATGGAGCAATGACCCTACAAATTTCTAACAACAGATAGTGAAATGAGATGCATCCAAAGGGTTCATAATATTATAACATACCATGTGGAACTCGTAGACCTCCGGGCCGAGATAGAGTATTACGTAAAACACGGCTGTCATGAGTCGAGCCCTCCCACCCGGCTAGACAGTAGATGAATTGAAGGTTTGTGTTGCATACGCCCAGGCAGTTGATACCTGTTGTACCCTTTCGAGTCCGATATCGAGCCTGGCTGGCAGTTGACGTCCTAACAGTTATTATGGTTCCGTCAAGAGCGCCTAGGCATCCCTACATTACATAGTGTTTTACTTATGAATAATGATGAAAGTGTGGTAAATATGACCATGATATGAAGATTTCAAAAGTTATGTGTATGGCACGGAGAGTAGATGGCACATACCTTGAAGTACTTCCACCTAGGGTCCTCACAGTTTTCAGGTACTGGTGTCGGCTTGGCTAGGCAAATCTCATGAAGGTTCAACACAGCTTGGAGCACACAATGAATGGTTCGCGACACGGTTTCGCCAGACCGATGAAAAAGAATCTGACATGTCCTATTATTGATGTTATGCCCCACCGTAACTAAAAAAATGGCCACCATCTCGTGGACGTCCATGTTCCTAGACCTTTTCAACCCACCAACTCTCTCTAGTAAGTCACATAAATTCCACAATATTTTCTTACTCATTCGCAGCATGTTGATGCAATTGACATTGGTGGTTCGTGTGGTATGGTGCAAGAAACCGGTCCGGTACACATCAGGTCCATGCGGGAGGGGCCGAGGAATGTCTTCTCCTTCTTCTGTTATGGATCGGCTGCTTCCACTACATTCGGTTAGCAGCCCAACAACTTGTTGCATTACGTGGTAGCACATGGCGACTAAGTACACAATTACGCGTCTGCGTTGCTTGGCAGTCCTTCGAGCCATCCTACCACCTGTTAATACAATTCCCAGAAGCGAACTTCATAAACTAAAACATATTATAAACTTATTGCATGAACTGAGTTAACAGTTAATACAAGAAGCAGCTAACATCAACCACAGATTTCTGATCAAGATATGAAGAAACAATTTCCCTGACCAAAAAGACTGCAGAATACGCATGATTATAAAGGATGTAATTGCCAGAAACCAACCAAATCACTCAAGTTAAAACCAAAACCAATGTATCAGGTTAGATGCGTTCATACCAATATTAAGATGACACACACAAAAAAGAACATTCATGGCCTACGTAACAGTGGCCATCCAAGTGCTACTCAACCCAATTGGTTTGGACAAAAGGTACAAGAGTGGCAGACAAACATAACATGATGATGTTGTTAATCAGGGAAACCATATTCAGTATTACATCTTACCACATATTGGCCAACAAATGACTTGTAAGCTGCTTATATATCCTAAAATGCAGTTTTTGTAGTAGAAATGTATGCAACCATATATATTTACTAACCAGAGTCAAATTCAGGGAGAAGGGAACAAAAGCACAGTATTGACCACAAAAACAGAGGGTGAAAATTATCCCTCAACTAGGATCCAATACCATCCATCGATTCTTTCAGATAAGATCCACAGTAAGCAGAGATGCAACATCAATTTGTAGGGACAGCAGAGTTACCTGATTGGAGGATGGACACGGCGGGACTGAAATTGAATCTGCTTGACGGAAAATATGGAGTCGTATAAAGGATATCTGCAATCGAGGGAGGTATTAATCGGACTACTGAACTAGCGCGAGAGCAACCATGGAGTGAAGATCCAAAATATCCTAAAATTCGAGGGTGATGGGGAAGGAAGAGAGTTCGTACCTGCCGACGAAGATGAGGACGCGTGGTCAGAACGGTGTCTCCATTGAGAACGAGGGTAATGATCTTCGTGTGGGCACGGCGGGCATAAGAAGTCTTCAACCTTCCTCCGTCGGCGTTGTTGATGGAATAGAGAAGAGAAGGAGGTTGGTGAGAGAATTGAAGGGTAGTAAAGGAAAGGGGGGAATAAATAAGAGTGGGACCCACCAATACTCAAGATAAGTCAGAATTATTGGTGGGGAGGTGAAATTCTGTAAATGCAAGCTAGGGAGGAATATTTAGACGTTGGGTTATTTGGATTACAATCCACTGGCCCAATAAGGAGCTACCAAACAGAAGGTTTGAGAAATCCAGCGTTTTGAAGATACCTTCCCTCATTTACACTCAAACAAACGACGCCCTAGTTAATCTACTATATAAATATATAACGGATGAAATCTCTTCTGTCACCCTCCGTGCTCCGATTAACATACAATTCAACCGAGTATCAATCTGATTAACCAGAAATCAACCATAAGTCAAGGAAGTCTTACCGTAGAAAAGTCAAAGGTCGAAGACGGTAAAAAATAAAAACCAAAGATTTCTTAGACTACACACAAACTAACTGGCAGCCCCTCTGACCTCTCTGGCTCCGTCCCCCCTTTTCTTCGACAGCTCATCCGTACAAATAGAAGATCTTCCTTCTTCTTCTCTTCTTACTAGTCTTCGTCTTCGTCTTCTTTTCATCTGATTTCCTTTCTCCGATCGTAACAAAGATGGGGATTTCATGGAGCAGCAGCAGAAGAAGGCAAAACCCTGCTTATTACCACCAACAACATCCACCTCACCTTCCTCCACCTCCTCCACCTCAGTACTTCTCCACCGAACAAACCATCCTCCCTTCTCCTCCTCCGCCGAACCATGGCTACTACTCAGCCGCGGCACCATCTTCCACAGCCGCCCCACAACCATCGTACGCAGCTCCTCCTCCTCCACAACCGCCGATTCACTCCTATTACAACTCCCACCCTTGCGCCTACTCGAATCAGATGGCCGGTAGATTCAATTACCAGCCCTATTATTACGGAAATTCCTCTGGCGGATGGCCTCCTCCTCCTCATGGGGTCAGGCCTAGTGTGGGTCCTTCGCATCAGCCCGTACCTTACGTAGAGCATCAGAATGCTAAGAAGGTTAGGAATGAAGTTAACGTTCATAAGGATACTTTGAGGCTTGAATTGGATGAGAGTAACCCGGATCACCACTTGCTCTCTTTCGTTTTCGACGCACTTGTTGATGGAAGGTTAGTAGTTTCTTTGCCTTAACACCAGTTGTTTGTTTACTGATCTGTTTGCCCCTTAGAATACTTGAGCTTGTGGGATTTGGTTATGCGTTTTACAAGGCAATTTGTAGCAAGTGTTGCCAAGGAATGTGGTGCTGGCATTGCTGAATTCAGAACTGATACATACAAGTAATTGTTCCAGATAAACGTGTGTGAGTAATGTATGTCAGTTAAATTCAAATGCCAATTAGGAAATTAAGAGCAGAACCTTGACAATTGGAGTGACTATTAGCATCCATTTCTTATCTCAAACAGACGAGTCATGAGGGTTGCGTAAATTGAGAGTTGTGGAATTGGGTTGTTGGCGGTATGATGCCAATCAGAAGGGAATTTATACAAAAAAGTTATGTAGATGATGCTGCAGTTGCAATAAGAGGTCTAGAGTTATGAGTGCGACTTGTATGTACAGCATTGAGTGCCAAAGAAATTGTTAGTTTTGGTAGCTGAGACGATATTATGGATAATGCAAAGCAAAGAGGTAATAAGAGTAACGAGGATCTGACATAGGTTTATGCACACAAACCTATCATGTTATGGGGCAGTGAAGAAGTTATATTACAGGAATTGACTACATAAGAAACTAAATGTTCTGAAACTTAAAAAGGACCGTAATCTATGCAGTTAAAAGTAAAGGCATGTCTTCTAGAAAAGTTCGAGCCATTGTGCCAGAGGTTTGCAGTTGAGAAGTTCAGGATATTTTATACTGACCCGGAAATTCATACATTTGTTTAAGGAAGGTGCTAGTGTTCCTGCTTCCATGTCTGCTACTATTATCTGTCTTCTCATTTGCTATTGTGGGTTCTACAAATTTATGGTCCTTTGTCTCTCTAATGTCTTTGCTCCTTGTGTAACAGCATTAGCATTTCCTATTTTGCTAAGGAAGAGCCCAACTGTAAGTTTGTTCCAGCATATCCTGATGTCCATATGCCAGTCAAGATACCATTTCAGAAAGGTGTTGCCCAGAAATTTCTTCAACCATCAGGAACTGGCACTGACTTGGGTTTCTTTGAGTTGGATGATCTCTCAAAACCATCAGTCGATGAAGATGTTTTCCCACTTGTTATAATTGCTGAAACATGTCCACCTGTAAATTCAACGGGTGAACATGATGATTCTCTATCGGGGTCAAGTTCATCTGGTAATATGCAGATTACACAAGCTGTTCTAGAGAAGAAAGGTGGTGGACCTTTTTGCGTGAAAGTGATAAAGCAGATACTGTGGATTGATGGAGTCAGGTATGAACTTCGCGAGATATATGGGATGGGAAGTTCTGATGCTGAAGCTTTCGATGATAGTGAGCCTGGGAAAGAATGTGTTATTTGCATGACTGAACCCAAGGATACTGCTGTGTTGCCCTGCCGACATATGGTGAGTTTTGAAATATGTTTCCTTTATCCATGAAGACATGGCCATTTTCTTTTGTGTGATTGACCATCATCATATAGCACTGATGGTTTAACCGTGTGCTTAAGGACTAGAAGCTTATACATCGGATGGCTTTTTCCGATCAATAAGCTTCTAGTCCTTGAGCCTTTCTTTCTGCATGCTACATTTTTCTCCTATGAGATGAATCATAACAAAAACACATAAACTTAGGATGTTCAGGCCTTCTAAAGTTTTGTATTTGCCATGATCTCAACTTATACATGCTGGCATGTGTTTCATCCCTTTCCCTATAAATATTTTATTAACTTGAAATTTCCCTGGCTTGGTCTCATGTTGTACATTTTGTATATATTCTCAGTGCATGTGCAGCGAGTGTGCAAAGGAATTGAGGGTACAATCAAACAAGTGCCCCATATGTCGCCAACCAATCGAAGAACTTATAGAGATCAAGGTTAAGAGTGGAGGGGACCAATAGGAAAATGTGTGTGTTTTCTATAGTACTTGAAACCGTGGTACAATGGCATACATGATTTTGTTATTACGGTTTGTTACCCTACATATTGTGCATCCTTGAAAGTTCCTTTGTATATTCAGTTCCTTACAGGCTGTTATGAAGTACCATGATTTTGTACAAACACGTATAGAAGAAACATAGAACCAGTTTAACTGCAGTGTTAAAAAGTTGTAAGACTTGCGCCAAAGCTCTCAGGCATCATCTCCCATTTTTTATTATTGAATATGAGATGTTATCACACTCTTGACCATTGTTTTCTCTTACTCTATTTGGTTCATATTGTATTCATTGTCTTGCTTTGGTATAACTCTGTTCCATTCTTATGAGGATAGACTATAGAGGTTCCATGATGTCAAGAAATTCTCTTGTGATGTTGAGTGAATAAGTTTGCAGATTCAGAACACAGGAAAGGTAGTATAGCATAGGAAGGCAAGTGGAGTAGAGGGGTAGGAAAAGGAGAAGAAGCTACTGGGGTCTACAGCCCATAGCCTCCTTTTTCCCTTTGAGAAAACATCCAAAAACAGAGACTGTGATGGAATATTTCCCATCCAAGTTAACATTAAAGGGGACAAAAACTGGGAATCTTTTCAACATTTGTGTGCAGCTAGCTTTAAGCTGGATGTTTTCTTTTCTTATGCCTTGCTCCTAATATATATTACTAAAGTTGTGTGCAACGAATGATATTTCATTAGGATGCTTGTAACTGAAGGATGTGTATAGAATGGTTAAGGATATGCTTTTTATCTTTTGATTCCTTTTCCCATAAACAGGACATTGCTGTTACAGCTCAATAATCTGGGCTTGTGTATCAGAGTTCTTCAGTCCTCTGATCTGATGGCTTCTCAATTTCAGAATAGCTTTTGGTCAACACCTAACAGTATATTTACAAGATACAATGAATGTAGTGTGTTGACATTTCTGATGATGCAGCCTTAGCTACCCTGTGGATTGGAATCAAAGGGAAGAAGGATACAGAGAAAATACTGAGATATAACAAATACAGAACAGTGGTGAAAAAGTTGTTTCCAGTGGACACTAGGGCTCAACCATGAACCAAATACCAAATCGATTTGACCGGTAAGAATATCATAAATATAACTGGTTGAATCAATATGTTTCTGCTTGTATATAGTTATGATTTCCCATATGTTCCTTTTTTTTTTGGTAGAAAGACGGGTGCAAAGCACCCAGATCAATTAATTAACTGGAATCGAGCAGGGAAAAGAGGCTCCCGTACAATCGCTAAACAAGCACTCCTAACAGGTGGAGGCAAAGAAGAAAGGGGGTGAAAACCCAACGAATTACAATGGCCCAAATGAACGAGAAGGTCGGCCACTCGGTTGGCTTCCCTATAACAATGTCGAATAACAACCTGCCAATTGTTTGTACATAAAAACCTAACCTTTCTCACCGAGTAGCTGAGCCATAAATGAAACTAAAGGGTTTTTCACCAACAAGCAAAAGGGGTCCACTCTAATAATGTGGAGAGGTGGGAAAGATCCAAAAAAGTGGACCAAAATGGGAACAATAAATAATTGAGTGGTGAGCAGTAATAGAGGGCCACCTTAGAAGAAACCGATAATGCAGAAGCAGCAGCTGCAGCAGAATGGTTTTTGTAACTTTTCATGAACGTGACACGAACTCAGGGCCATGGATGCCGATGTATCGCGTCCAGATTTCTAGGGAAACAAACAGACAACAAGACAAAACTAACATTAACTCAAATGAGAGAGAGGACGACATCCATAGTTTGGTCATTGATTTCAGCAACAGGGGGTTGCTCAGCTCTCTGGATGGGGGGTGTGTTCATATCTATCTTTCATTCACTTCCTAGCAGTAGTACAGGGACCATCACCATCTTCTTACATCTGCTACATTCAGATTCATATTCATTCATCACTAGTAAAAAACAAGAACCCTTTTTACTTGTGTGTTTGCTTGTTTCTGTCCTTGAAGCTGTTGTTCCGGTTCAGTCGCATGTGTGAAATGTCGAATTGTTAATCTAATCAATTCGACCTCTGATACGGTTTAGGGTTTAGGGTATAGCTTCATCGTCAATTCTGAAACCTGAGAGCATGAGCATGTGGGGTGGTTGGCTGAAGGTCATGTGATATATCCTGTAACAATACAATACAATGGCAATTATGATGGATGACTGTCTTGTGATATGATGATATGATGCTGATGCTGATGCTGAAGAAGCCTGCCTCACTGTTGCTTGGGGGTCCTATCTTTCTCCCCCAATCAAACCTATTCCTGACAAAAGTTGTTTTAACCAAATCCCACAATTGGGTTATCTCATTTGTGGCCTCTATTCCTCCATTTCCATCATCCTCCCCAATCCAGTACATTTTAGATCTGAATCAGTGTAACTTTCTTTTGCCAAAG
Organism: Linum lewisii; assembly: GCA_034768395.1. NCBI lineage: Eukaryota > Viridiplantae > Streptophyta > Magnoliopsida > Malpighiales > Linaceae > Linum > Linum lewisii. The sequence continues at coordinate 9,743,422 of CM068299.1, forward strand.
CCAATGTAGCCCTCCTTAACCCTTAGTAAACATTATAAAATCTATTCAGAACTCTCTCTCAACAACTCGAATTATTGAGATGCAATGATTCTTGACATGGTATTAGAGCCTTTGTGACCCAAAGATTTTGGCATCGAATCCCGGTAGCCCCCAATATAACAATTTATCATGCATAAGGTTTGGTGGATTTTTGCAAACTTCAATCTCTATTCATGGGCTTCTTCTTTTTTACGAGTTAGTAAATACTATAAGATCTATTCAGAATTCTCTTCCAACAACTTGTGTTATTAGTATGTAACAGCGAGTTGTGTTGTGTTGTCCTAATGGCATGTGGATTAAGGCTGGAATCCCTTGAGGGTTTAGGTCACTAACTCACCGTTGCAGTAGCTTTCAACAAAGGGAAACAAGAAAAGAGCCAAAAAGTCAATAACTAAACTAGCTTTTTGTAAAAGTGATGGTCTGATGGATGATGATGATAAGTGTTAGTTAAGTGGAAATATCCCAAACATAAATTGCGTGGGAAACAATCCATGTACCACCAGGAAAAGGAAACAATACAATTACATCTCATAACTATTATTATGTGTTTTGGATGTAGCCTCCCTCCCATCGTAGCTCTCTCTCTATCTTTTTCTTGAGCCTAAAATTGCTCCTAAAGCTATCTGTTGGGTCTTAATCCCAGGCTCTCAAAAAGCTCAACTACCCATCAATTATTTAAGGTAAACTAGTTGAAATTAACTAAACAAGTCGCGCTACACTGCTTGATTACATTGTACGTATCTTGTTCAAACAAGATCCTTCATCAAATATGTACGTGTGTACATGTCATGTGGCGCTGTTTAAAGGATTTGTATATGTTCTAAGATGATGATATGATATGATGAGGGGTGTAATCAATATTGAAACACGGGAGAATAGAATTTTAAATCAAAATAATTATGCACATAGTAAAAAAAAACTTAATAAACTTAAGGCAAAAAACTCTCATACATCACCAATTATATCAAAATTACTTGTTTATACACAACTTTTTTCGAATTACACGATTGGGATGGGCTTCAGTGCACGATGTTACTTATGGCATCCGTCCAAGTTCGTTAGAATTCCCCATGATGATGTGTCAGAATAGCTTGCGTGTCTAGGACCAACAAGTATATGGATCTGTTTTAAAGGCCATGTTAGCTGAATAATTTCTTGCGTGTAAATGAATGAGAGAGGTAAGTAATTTACGGATACACGCCTGCCGATTTATTTTCCCGAGGTCCTCCCTATTCCTCTTCCTCATCCTATTGGTTCCATCATCGCCATTATTCTCTCTTCGTTTCTTGAAACTTGGTTCGCCGGAGATTGCGAAGGACTTCGTCAGAACGTCGTCTTCGCTCTCGAAGTAAGGGAGTCGCGCTTCTGGAACGTAGTCTTGGTTTTTCGCGGGATTCATGGCTGAAAATAGTGACTCCGCTAGAAACGATGATGGTGGGGACGCGGATCCAGCCAAAAGGTGCGTGGTCCTCTTCTTCACTTTCTTCAGTCTTTGTTTTATTCTATCGTGGACCATACACTAGGACCACATCAAGTGTTGTTGTTGGAAGTGTGTGCGTTTCGAAACCCTAGCCACACACCCCCTCCCCCCCCCCCCCCCCCCCCTTTAATCCGATTTGGGAGCTTTCTGTCTTGGGCTTTAGGGTAAACATAATGTTGGGGTTGTCTTGTAGTGGATTAGAATACTAATTTGTGGAAGCGCTTTTTTTGGGATCTGATGTTATGTTTGTTATCGTTGTTCGCAGCAATTTTGAACCAATATGGGGGGTCCATGAAACTAGCAATAGAGGAGGCAAATACGAAGGTGAGTTGTTGCGGAGTACATATTCGATAGGAACTACTTCTGCTACTTCCAACTGGTCAAGATCGGCACAGAGGATCTCAAGTACCAAGATGTGGAAAACATGTGGTTTGTGAAGCCAGGAGAGAGCATTGTCGATGGAGTGCATATCATACGCAATGACCAGGACATTATTCGTATGACCAAATTTGCTAAACAAGGGGTTCTGGTGGTGGACACCGAAACAACCAAGTCCGAGAGTCATTGTGGGGACAATGAGGATGAAGCCTCTATATGGGACACTGGTAGTGATCCAGAAGCAAATATGTCAGCAGTGGCGGCCGATGTTGAAGTCATCCATTTGATAGATGATTCGGATCGGACATCCGACTCCGAGTTTGGTGAAGCAATGGAAAACATGGGATTGACGCAATATAGGAGAAAGGTGAAGACTCTATACCATTCAGATGGGGTCAAGATTGACCAAATGAATGAAGTGACGATCAACCAAGACCATGCACATGAGGAGATAAATGTACTAGATGATGGTTTGGAGGACATGGAATTTATGAACAATCGCACAGATGGTTCAGAAGCAGATGACGAGGATTATGACCTTGACGTGTGATGACACTCGATTTGACGTGATTATCAGCCTCATTTAAGCGACATTTCTTTGCTTAAGACATGATTTTTAGGGTAGAATAACGAATATTCAATCGATTGCCCTATCTCGTGCCATTTGTGTTACCTTGGCCCGTTTCGGGTCTATTTGATGGTTTTCTAGTGTTTTTACGTTAGCACAGGTTTTTGCCATCGAATAAGTAGCCAAGGACGTGTCTAAGGCGTTGGAATCTCGAAGGATTGCACCAGGATCGATCAAAGGAGTTAATCAAAGTTCAGAAAATTCCTGCCCAGTTTACAAAGGAATTTTCGCCGAAAATATCCTTGTATTTTCGGCGAAAATATGTTCACAATTCGGCTGCTGTTAACTTAAGGAAACTTTCGGCGAAAGGATGAAGTTTTCGAACCGAGAAGGAAGTTCAGGGAGAATCAGCCGGCGGACCCTTCATTTGCAAAGGAATTTTCGCCGAAAATTCCTCAATATTTTTGGCGAAAATAATAGAAGAAATCCGGCTGATTAGGGTTAAGTATAAATACTTAACCGGCGGCCCAAAACAAGAGATATACATCATAATATACTTTTCGAAATCAGAATTTGAAGAATTCTCTGAAGTTCTGGAGCGAAGAGTTAGAGTTCGAAGAGCCGGAAAGAGATCGTGACGCCATCCCTTCCTCCTCGGAGACTCGGAGCTAGGAGTGTGGTTTACGGAAGATCGAAGTCTGTCAGAGTCGTCTAAATTAGGTTTTTCAGATTCTTTTCTGTTCTTCCTCTGGATGATGAACTCTTTCTTTGTCTTAGATTCTTTTGTGATAAACATGAGTAGCTAAACTCGTTAAAGCTTAGACTAGATGAACCCTAAGTGACCCAGGGCTTTAAAGCGGTTACGGATCGGCGGTGATTAGATTCGAAATTCAATCAGTTCTCTTTCCACTACAAGAAAAAGATAATTTAACAGCAGCAGTTTAACAGCGGCCTGAATTTGGCCGCTGTTAAATTGAAAAAAATGGGAAATTTAACAGCGGCTTAGTGGCCGCTGTTAAATTACGTCTACGTTGCCGATTGCGAATGGTGTGGAGCTTGCGCACATAACGGAGGCCGTTGTCAGAATTTTGGTAAGGCAGAAGTCTGGTCTGCCGAAGAGGTAAATTTCATTCAACAAGGCTTCGTTAATAATCAGAATGGTTATGCTGGCTATCGCAACTTCAGGCAGCAAGGGAACTATCAAGACAGACCTCCCTACAATAATGGCGCCAACCATAACCAGAACCAGAATAACTGCCCAGCTGGTCCAGCTCAGGATCAAAAACCTAACCATCCGCCGGCAGGTGTCTACCAGCGCCGCATCGCAATCCGGGTAATTATGGAACTGCTCCTGGCAATCGCCAGAATCAATATCTTAATAATACCTATCTAGTGCAGCAACATCAAAGAGAAAACAATGTTAGTGACCTGGATAAGAAGCTCAGCCAGATCATTACCAGACTCGATGATCATGACAGTCAGTTCAAGGCTCAAGCTCTTCTCAATCAAGAACAGATAGCATCCGGACAAAGAATTGAGCAAGTTGTGAACAACATCTCGAGCATGCTAGCATCTGGTCGACCATTTGGCCAACTTCCAAGCCAGACAGAGCCGAATCCGAGAAAGGAGCAAGCCAAGATGGTAACTGCTCGAAAACTTCCAAACTTAATTGCTGATGCTTGTTCTGTCTTATGCAGGATCGCTGAAACTCCAGAGGAAGAGGAAGAACAGAAACTGGCGCCTAAGGAGGATGATCCTCCTCTTGCACCATATGTCATGAAGCCTCCTTTTCCTAGAACATTGCTGCCAAATGCAAGGATCGAGACTGGCATGAAGGGGAATAAAGAAGGATATCCTGACATTCGTATCAAGTAACCTGCCTCTCCATATCCAGCTAAGTGCTCTGATCCTGGTTCTTTTACTTTACCTTTGGTTATTAACGATTTTGAGATTGAGCGTTGTTTGGTTGATCTAGGAGCGTCTGTTAATGTTATGCCTATGAGCCTGTTTGAAAAATTGAACCTAGAAGAACTTGAACCGCCTAGTAAGCAACTTGTCTTTGTTGATAGATCACTTAAAACTCCTAGAGGAGAAATAAAAGACGTTGTTACTAAATGTGGTCCGTTCACGTTCTTAGCTGACTATGTGATTATGGATACTAGTACAGATGATTCTACCATTCTCATAGGTCGACCTTTCATGGCTACTACTGGAATGAATATTAACGTTCCAAATGGTTCTTTGACTCTAAGGGTTGGTAAAGAAAAGAAAACTTTCCGTCTTAAAGATGGCATGAAATATGATTCTAAGAATGAAGAACCTCATTGCCTGGTTGTTGAAACTGTGGAGTTGACTCCGGTCAACTCCGTTACTAATGCTTCTTCCAGTGTCTCTAGATCAGTTGTTGCTGCAGGTATTGAACAGGTTATTAAGAAGAAGCCAGAAATTTCGGTTCAGAAGCCGCCCAAGAAGAAGAAGGAACTGCAAGCCTCTTCTAAGCCACCGAGCACTAAACCTAGCAGACCTCGGGGAAAGAACAAAAAGACGAAGACCAAAATGGTCTGGAGACCAAAAGTTCCGCCGTCTTCCATCGAGCTAGCTGCACCACCAATTCGTTCCGAGAAACCGGCGCCGGAACAAGTATGGAAGGAGAAGCTGAAAGAATCTCCTAAGGAAGTATTGACGATCACCGATCCTAGTGACACCAAGCCGGAGATGAAAGAAAAGACGAAGCCGACAGTCCTCATTCCTTCCATCGTAACACTCAAGAAGGATGACCTCTCCAGAGAACTGTTCGGACCATTCAAGATCATCGATTATCTTCCCGATGGACGTACTAAACTCTTACACGCGAACGGGAAGAGATTCACGCTTACCGGAGAAGCCCCGAAGCTGTACTTCATGAACTCCGACGCTAGCGTTAAGGAGAATCTGAGTTGGGATGTCTCCTAATACCGTCCGAGTATTGTCCAGCTCAAGGACGTTAATAAAAGAGCGCTTCGTGGGAGGCAACCCACGGCTGGAGTCCGTTTTTGTTTTGTGTCAACCTTAGTGTTTTAGAGTCGGTTCGGGGGAGCCAAAAGTGTCAGTTTGTTTGTTTTCTTATTTTTCGTGTATATTCTGTGTGTCATAGAGTCAGTCGCAAGTTGATTGAGGTCGTTCCGATTTTTGTGGATTTAACTGTGATTTTCTGAAGTTGGCTGGATTTGCGAAAATATTTTCACCCGAGTAGTTCAAAATTTTCGGCGAAATACTCCCCTGTTTTCGGCGAAATCGCCTTTTGAATTTTCGAAACAATTCCCCTGTTTCATATTTTCGGTTCGAAATTTGTTGTATTTTCGGCGAAAATCTATTTGAAAACCGGCAGTGCATTTGAACGTTTATTTTCGGCGAAAATTTTCATTTATTTTCGCCAAAAATCCTTTTGAAAATCACCCAATCCTCCACTTAAAATCCGGTCTCCCTCTCTCTCTTCCCACTTTCCTTCTTTCATTTTCGAATCAACACCCAAAAAATACCCCCTCCCCTTTGTTTTTCGAAATCGCCGCCGCCTCCCATTCATTTTCCTCCGCCGCCGCCATTTCCCGCCGCCGCCACTCCGCCGCTCCCTTCCTTCCTCTTCCGATCTTTTTGAGCCCTAGAACGTTTGAATCGGAGCCCTACAGCTCCAGTTCACCGAAACCCTTGTTTTCAGAGTTTTTCACCGATTCCTCCCAAACCGTTCGTTTTTAGCATCCATGGCTTCAAGGTAAGTTGTAGAACTTTTCAATACGAATCTTTTGACATATTGATTGCTGAATTTCGTTGGGGTTGACTTTCGGTTGACTTTTCGGTTTGCCTCGATTTGCGTGCCGTTCGTGTGAACTAGGTTAGCTGAACTTGTTGAACTATTCTTGCATGTTTAGGGAGTTTCGTGCTTAATTTCCATATCATTTGATCATGTGTTGCTCTGCATACGATTGATTCTTTGTTATGTTGACTTGTGAGAAATGTTGGTTTGACCACGAACTGTTTTTGATCATTTGGCTGCCGTACGTGTTCATTCTCGTTCAGATTATCGTGTTTACCATCTGAGATCATATTTTACCGTCATTCTCCGCTTTGTGATAGTCTTGCCATGATTAGGGTTCATTATGCTATAAGTGTTGACTTTCTAAATGTCGGTTTGACTCTTCGAACTCTGATTGTGCTTATCCAATTCTGGCTGTTCCTAAGCATGTATTTTACTGTCTATGATTACCGGTTACTCTGCTTTGCTTACCCCCACTCGGTTTTCGTCATTTCTTTGTGAAATTGAGTTTTTCTACTAAGTGTGGGGTAGGGTTTAAGTTTGACTAATCTGGTTTCATTATGCTTATAGGAACACCACTTTTGAGCGCAGGACTAGGGCACGACTTGATGCCGCCTCGAGCTCCAGAGCCCCCGCTCCCGTCACACCCGCCGTTCAGGGCCATCATCATACATTCCCATCATCCATCGCATCATAAACCCAAGTAGTGTAGATTTCATTACGGTCCTAGCAGGGAAGTCCTTCTTGACTAGATACTCGTGTTGTCACAGTGGTGGAGATGTGGTCAAAATGCAAACTTATGACAGAATTCGGTAACAGAAAATGATCGAGAGCAGAAACACGTCCTTAAACACAGAGAGCGAGAGTTCCCATTGTACTATATATATCCTGTATTGAGGAGTCTGGTCGGTTAGGTCAAATTCGTGCATAATTGGTTGCTAATTACTTGTTGTGTGCAGTTTACTAGTGAGACCAGGTTGTTTGGCTGATCTGTATACATGTCAGGTTTCTTGTTCTAGGAATTAGCTGTCTAATAATTCATTGTGGTTGATTGAGCTCCAATTTAATCGATCTTATCATTTATGAACATGAGCGTTTCTATTCAGTTTGCTTGAGGACAAGCAAAAGCTTAAGTGTGGGGTATTTGATGACACTCGATTAGACGTGATTATCAGCCTCATTTAAGCGACATTTCTTTGCTTAAGACATGATTTTTAGGGTAGAATAACGAATATTCAATCGATTGCCCTATCTCGTGCCATTTGTGTTACCTTGGCCCGTTTCGGGTCTATTTGATGGTTTTCTAGTGTTTTTACGTTAGCACAGGTTTTTGCCATCGAATAATAAGTAGCCAAGGACGTGTCTAAGGCATTGGAATCTCGAAGGGTTGCACCGGGATCGATCAAAGGAGTTAATCAAAGTTCAGAAAATTCCTGCCCAGTTTACAAAGGAATTTTTGCCAAAAATACCCTTGTATTTTCGGCGAAAATATGTTCACAATTCGGCTGCTGTTAACTTAAGGAAACTTTCGGCGAAAGGATGAAGTTTTCGAACCGAGAAGGAAGTTCAGGGAGAATCAGCTGGCGGACCCTTTATTTGCAAAGGAATTTTCACCGAAAATTCCTCAATATTTTCGGCGAAAATAATAGAAGAAATCCGGCTGATTAGGGTTAAGTATAAATACTTAACCGGCGGCCCAAAACAAGAGATATACATCTTAATATACTTTTCGAAATCAGAATTTGAAGAATTCTCTGAAGTTCTGGAGCGAAGAGTTAGAGTTCGAAGAGCCGGAAAGAGATTGTGATGCCATCCCTTCCTCCTCGGAGACTCGGAGCTAGGAGTGTGGTTTACGGAAGATCGAAGTCTGTCAGAGTCGTCTAAATTAGGTTTTTCAGATTCTTTTCTGTTCTTCCTCTGGATGATGAACTCTTTCTTTGTCTTAGATTCTTTTGTGATAAACATGAGTAGCTAAACTCGTTAGAGCTTAGACTAGATGAACCCTAAGTGACCCAGGGCTTTAAAGCGGTCACGGATCGGCAGTGATTAGATTCGAAATTTAATCAGTTCTCTTTCCACTACAAGAAAAAGATAATTTAACAGCAGCAGTTTAACAGCGGCCTGAATTTGGCCGCTGTTAAATTGAAAAAAATGGGAAATTTAACAGCGGCTTAGTGGCCGCTGTTAAATTACACGGTTTAACAGCGGCGATTTGGCCGCTGTTAAAATACTGATCCATGATTGGCTGAAAGATGTTGACGCGGATTGCTCACAATATTTTGTGAACCGTTGATTTAATCTCAACGGTTCTAATTCGTCTTCCCAAAAACCCTAGCCGCCGGTCCCAACCCTAGCCACCGTCTTCATCTTCTTCTTCTTCTTCTTCTTCCTCGTCGTCGATCCCAAACGCCGATCATCTTCTTCTCTTTTTTTTCTTCTTCTTCTTCTTCTTCTTCCTCGTCGTGGATCTCAATCGCCGATCCCAATCGCAGCTTCTTCTTCTTCTTCTTCTTCTCCTAGTTCTCCTTCTTTTTCTTCTTCTTCTTCATCAATCTTCTTCTTCTTCTTCTTTCTTTTTCTTCTTCTTCTTCTTCTTCGATCTTGTTTTTCTTCTTCTCAGGCACCGTTCGTTCAACAGGCAAAGTCGACGGAGAAGGAAGCTTCGTCTTCTTCTTCATCTTCTCCCACACAGCCATCGTCGTCACCGATTTCGGCCGGAGGAGGATGAAGAAAAAGCGACAGAAGGCGGAGAGCAGTATCGACGGAAGAAGGAGAGAAAAAATCGACGGAAGGAGCCTTCGCCGTGTTCTAGAATCTAGACTGTCGCCGGAGTTCCAGCTCTATCGCCGGAGCTCCGGCTATCAGTTTAATCGACGAACTAGTTTAACAGCGGCCTATGGCCGCTGTTAAAATATTGCATTTAACCGCGACCACATTTTGCCGCTGTTAAATGATTTTCCCATTGGCCAATTTAACAGTGGCGCGTGGCCGCTGTTAAATGCGTTTTCTGCCGCCGTTAAATAACTATTTTTTTTGTAGTGTTCATGTTCGTTTTGTTCTTCATTGTTCATGTTTCTTGTCTGGATTGATCACCTAGATTAGATTCTTGTTAAGCTAAAGATAGAAGCGAACGCTCGCCTTACTTTAGAACATCAAATTGAACAATTAACCTTATAATTGGAGCGTGCCTTTCGTAGGAACCGGTTAGGGTTAATCCACTGCAAGAGTAACTCATAAATCGTTAGTAATTGCACCAGTTAATTAAGTCGTTGCGAGAGGCGACCGTACCCGGGCGACTAGTTAATCTTGGTAGTTAGAACGGATAGAGCGAACGTTCGCCGGTCTTAAACCTAAGGGTAAGGAGTTATGGTGATGTCTTAGTAATTGATTGAATGAGAATCGAAATCCGCTGATCTGTTGATTGCCAATGCTCTGGGGAACGAAGGGGGATTCAAAGTCTAAGTTCGTTTGTCATCTCTGTTTTCAAACCCTAATTTCCAATCTGGTTTAGTTTAATTTTTATTTTTCTCCGCATTTCTTAGAGTTAGAAGTCGTGGAACTTACACCACGCACGAAGTGCTTACATTCGAGTATTTTGCTAGTTCTCAGAGTAGTCGATCTTGGAAGACCCTCAGAATACGATCTACCCTAGCTTTTGTTAGCTTTGTTAGTTATTTGTTTGAATCGTCAACGACAGGTTCACCAAATTGGCGCCGTTGCCGGGGATTTTCTTTGATTGTTTGAAAGAAGAACTAGCAATTTATTCTTCTATTTTCCATCTTTCACCTTTCCATCCACTTCGATTTTACACTGGTTTTGTTTGTCTTTGTTATCTGTAGGTTTAGAGGTGTATGCCTCACCGTCCTTGGACTCGCTCTCAAACCGAATAGGCTAAGAGTGCAGAGAGACCAGGCAGTTCTGCTCCACCTCTACGATCACAGATTTTGAAGAAAGGCAGATCCAATCCACCCGTCACTCCGATCAAGATCGAGGAACTAAAGGAGAGTTCCTCCTCTCCATCTTCATCTGCACCGTCATCTTCATCTGCTTCATACACCGCATCACTTTCACCTCCTCCATCTCCTACCATGGACGATCAGTTACCACCACCACCACCACCAAATGGAGAACTACCACCACCACCACCTGCATAGAAGAGTCTAGCAGACTATAACAAGCCGAGCGCGACTAGCGTTCGATCTGCCATTGCCGTTCCGCGCATTGAAGGAGATCCTGACTATGAGATCAAGATTCCATTCTTGACCATGATCTCTAGTGATCTACAATTTGAAGGCAGGCCCCTAGACAATCCGTGCACTCATCTTGCAGACTTCCTTGATCTCTGCAGCACTTTCAAGAACGGAAACCTCGACAAAAATACTCTGTGTCTGAGAGCTTTCCCGTTCTCTCTGAAAGGCCCTGCTAAGAGGTGGCTTACTGGCAAACCACCTGGCTATTACACTGATTGGGATACTCTGGCTCAGGACTTCGTTGAAGAATACTTCCCTCCTGCCAGAACAACTGCCATCAAGGACAGCATTGCCAGATTCTCCCAGAAAGAAGGAGAAAGCTTATATGATACTTGGAATCGATTCCAAGAACTTCTCTACAACTGTCCGTATCATGGATTCGAGCAGAGGCAGTTAGCTGAGATCTTTGCTCGAGGACTTCGAGAAGAATCTGCCAAGTGGGTCAATTCTTTAGCTGAAGGAGATTGCACTACACTTACACCTGAAGCTGCTCTTCTTCACTTCGCAAACTGTGCTTCCAAGTCAAGGAACTGGGAACGACAATCTGAAGGATCAAGGAGCAAGCTCGATCTCGAAGCTACTATCAAGGCAGAGGTAGAGAAGCATTTGAAGAAGTCTACCACACCAATCAAACCGCCGGCAGCTTCTGTCTACGTTGCCGATTGCGAATGGTATGGAGCTTGCGCACATAACAGAGGCCGTTGTCAGAATTTTGGTAAGGCAGAAGTCTGGTCTGCCGAAGAGGTAAATTTCATTCAACAAGGCTTCGTTAATAATCAGAATGGTTATGCTGGCTACCGCAACTTCAGGCAGCAAGGGAACTATCAAGACAGACCTCCCTACAATAATGGCGCCAACCATAACCAGAACCAGAATAACCGCCCAGCTGGTCCAGCTCAGGATCAGAAACCTAACCATCCGCCGGCAGGTGTCTACCAGCCGCCGCATCGCAATCCGGGTAATTATGGAACTGCTCCTGGCAATCGCCAGAATCAATATCTTAATAATACCTATTCAGGGCAGCAGGATCAAAGAGAAAACAATGTTAGTGACCTGGATAAGAAGCTCAGCCAGATCATTACCAGACTCGATGATCATGACAGTCAGTTCAAGGCTCAAGCTCTTCTCAATCAAGAACAGATAGCATCCGGACAAAGAATTGAGAAAGCCGTGAACAACATCTCGAGCATGCTAGCATCTGGTCGACCATTTGGCCAACTTCCAAGCCAGACAGAGCCGAATTCGAGAAAGGAGCAAGCCAAGATGGTAACCGCTTGAAAACTTCCAAACTTAATTGCTGATGCTTGTTCTGTCTTACGCAGGATCGCTGAAACTCCAGAGGAAGAGGAAGAACAGAAACCGGCGCCTAAGGAGGATGATCCTCCTCTTGCACCATATGTCGTGAAGCCTCATTTTCCTAGAGCATTGCTGCCAAATGCAAGGATCGAGACTGGCATGAAGGGGAATAAAGAAGGATATCCTGACATTCGTATCAAAAAACCTGCCTCTCCATATCCAGCTAAGTGCTCTGATCCTGGTTCTTTTACTTTACCTTTGGTTATTAACGATTTTGAGATTGAGCGTTGTTTGGTTGATCTAGGAGCGTCTGTTAATGTTATGCCTATGAGCCTGTTTGAAAAATTGAACCTAGGAGAACTTGAACTGCCTAGTATGCAACTTGTCTTTGCTGATAGATCACTTAAAACTCCTAGAGGAGAAATAAAAGACGCTGTTACTAAATGTGGTCCATTCACGTTCTTAGCTGACTATGTGATTATGGATACTAGTACAGATGATTCTACCATTCTCATAGGTCGACCTTTCATGGCTACTACTGGAATGAATATTAACGTTCCAAATGGTTCTTTGACTCTAAGGGTTGGTAAAGAAACGAAAACTTTCCGTCTTAAAGATGGCATGAAATATGACTCTAAGAATGAAGAACCTCATTGCTTGGTTGTTGAAACTGTGGAGTTGACTCCGGTCAACTCCGTTAATAATCCTTCTCCGGATGGGTTGCTTCGAATCCCGCAGGTGGCCGTCGGTGTTTCCATTGATGCTAAGCTTGCTTCGGAATGGGAGGATGGTGGGAGAATCAGTCGCTGGAGCACCGGCTATTATCGCCATCGAAGAATCAGTCGTCGGAGCACCGGCTATTATCGCCGGAGCTCCGGCTATTCATTTAATCGTCAAACTAATTTAACAGTGGCCATAGCCGCTGTTAAAATACACAGTTTAACAGCGGCCTATTTTTGTCGCTGTTAATTGATTTTTACATTGGCCAATTTAACAGCGGCCACGACCGCTGTTAAATAATCAGTTTCCTGTAGTGTGAAGACCTTAACGTGGATTCGTCCACACTACCAGGTTGCGACTCGGACAACGAGGTACATTAATTTACTGCTTACTACCTTGATTCTCTTCACGGAGCTATCTAAGTAAAAAAAAAATGCATTTTGTCTGCCAAGTCTTAACTCGAACTTCGAGATGCCCCCTGAAGACCTAAACCATATGCCATCTCCCCTGTCAAGTTACCGAAAACCCTCCCAGTCCAATCACGACTATGATGACAAGGTTGATGGAAAGGAGGCGAAGCTTATTATGATCCGAAGTGTGATCACAAACAGCTCGTTCTGACCAAAGTTGAGGTTTTTAAGCCCCCAACAGTTGAAGAATGAGGTAGTCAACCACTCGATAGAAGTAGGGGCTGACATCAACTGGGTACGCAGCAGGAAGAATAACAAAGAGGCAGTATGTGCAGAACCTACCTACAAGTGGAGGGTTTATGCGAGCTCGTTTGGTGAGAGATAGGCCTTCCTCATTAAGGCAATGGGTCAGCCACACACTTGGGGGCGGACAATATACATGAAAGGAGCAAACTCAAAGTAGGTAGCAAAGAGATTCCTTACTAGGTTCCTTATCCTGATTTGAACACGTGGTATCTCGTCCGTGAGATTAGAGCAGACCATGGCATTGATGTGTCTGTTAGGGTAGTTGCAAATGTCAAACGTCAAGCCAAGAAAATGTTAGAGGGTTCCACTACAAGAAAACACAAATTTAGTCACGATTTTTTTGGCCCTTTAGTCACGGTTTTAACCGTGCCGTGACTAAAAAAATTTGTCACAGTTTATTAAATCGTGACTATATTGCCCCATTTTTGTCACGGTTTGAAAAGAAACCGTGACAAAGATATTAGTCACAGATATTAGTCACGGTTTTGGGGAAAACCGTGACTAAACTTTGTCACGGTTTATAAAGAAACCGTGACAAAGGTTTATAAAGAAACCGTGACAAAGGTTAGTCACGGTTTTCCACAAAACCGTGACTAATCTTTGTCACGGTTTTTGAAGAAACCGTGACAAAGGTTAGTGACCAAATTGTAATATCCAATTTTCCAGTTACTGGATTTGTAATTTTCCTCGAATTATAGTATCAAACCCTCAACTCCTTTCGTTTCACAATATAATCCATAAACTTATAAGGTTAACAAAATGTCCCAATTTTATTCCTTCCGTTAAACAAATCAGTCACTCTATTTTTCTAGTTAAGCAACTTGGTCCAGAAACGTCATCAGTTAACAAATCAGTCCTTCGTTCTTAGTCTCTTGTCTTCTCCGGTGACTTTGTTGTCGCCGGCGAGTTTCGACTGCCAACACAAGCTCTGGGCTTCTCCCTCTTCTTTGTTGATCTCATCTCTTCCTCTATCGATTTCCTCTTCTTTTTTTTCTTTCTTCTTCTCCCTCAGGCGATCTCCTCTTCTCCTCCTCTATTTCTCCGGTCGCCGGAGCTAAGCCTCTTCTTCTCCCTCTGCGATCTGTTTCTTTCTTGTTCTCCCTCTTCCTCGTCGATCCCCTTCTCCTCCTCCTCTGTTTCTCCATTTGCCGGAACTAAGCCTCCTTTTCGATTCCTCTTGTTTCAAATCTGGTGGGCGGTGGTGAAGAGTGAGTTGGAGGGAGACGATATCTTGATTGGAGGAGGCTAAGGCCACGGCGGAGGAGTAGTCGACTGAGCCTTGGACGAGGGCCGTCACAGGGAGGAGGTGATTGTTGTTGTTGGGGGCGGCGGCGTTGGTGGGGATTCTGAATCGTTGGCGTGCAGCAGAGAGGAAATCGAAGAGGAATGGTGAAGGAAGGCAGGGGTCGGAAAAGAAAGAGAAGAAAGAGAAAAAGAGGAGGAAAAAAAAGAAAGAGGGGAAGATTGCCAGCGTGGCATGATTCTCGGATCGCTTGTGTGGCTTAAATTATTAGTCACAGTTTTTTGTGAAACCGTGACTAATTGGTCACGGTTTCATAAACCGTGACCAATTAGTCACGGTTCAAAAAACCATGACTAATGAACCATGACTAAGTGAGTGTTTTCTTGTAGTGTTCCTTGGCTGGCTAACGTGTATTACGGGTGAGAACCCCAAACCTTAAACACCTTAATTGTGCCTATGAACTTTGTGACTGGTAGTTGTAATAGACTTTCATCTATATTGCAGGGCACTGCCGGAGCATCTCTAGTGCAAGAGCAAATGTTTACCACACAGCCTACTCCACCACCATGAACTCAACCAAGCCCACTAGAGTAGCTGCAAGTCTCTTGAAATATTTATTTTGTGTAGGCAATGACCCACAGTTCTCTTTTGTATCACTGTGAACATTCAGTACAATATGGGTCTTATTTTGGGCCGTGTTTTGGGAAGTTGTATTATTAGGTTTTCAAGTGCTGGTAACAAACCCAGAAATGTGGGGTTAAGCTTTTTACCTCGTCTGGTGTACTTTATCCAAGTGTGTATGAACGAGTATTAGGTGCAAGTGGTAGTGCTATCTAAATTTGCATCATTTCAATGAGCACTACAAATTTTACTGCTTATTATTTCATCAACACAACACAAAGGAGAACAACAACAACCAGTAGAACCACCATTACATATCCAATTCGATTCTCAAATACAACAATCATACTCCTGACATCCCTAAGTTCCTGGATAACCATCTCATGTTGTGCCGCAAATCCCTCCGTCAAATGTTTACATGTTATTTATAATATTTATAATTGAATGTAATTTATATTTATGTTTGAATGTTACATGGTATAATTTAATGTTATTTGAATATGAATTGTAGTAGCCAATATTCGGACCATAAAATAACTACTAGTTGACTACTAATATGAATTAGTAGCGAACATTAGTTACCTTAAAAATTTACTAATAATAGTAATTAGTAGCGAATATTAGTTAACTAAAAAGTACATAGTAATTATAATAGTAATTGACTACTAATGATAATTAGTAGTACCGAATATTAGTAACTTATAAACTTAGATTTTAATCACTAAAACTAATTGACTAGTAATGGTCATTATAAGTAGTACATATTAGTAACCTAAAAGATTACATATTGACTAATAACAGTGATTACTAAATATATGTGAATGTTACTTATATTATAATACTAATTGATATAATTACAAATAATGTAAGTATCTAATTGATATTAGTGTATAGTAATTATTGAAATGTTACTTATATTTGAAATGTTAGTTACATATAAATGTTTGTTATATGTAAATGTTAGTTATATTTGAATGTTAATTATATTTGAATGTTAATTATATTTGAATGTTAATTATATTTAAATGTTTAGGGTTGATTCAAATTGAGTACTAGTTATTAATTTTGTTACATCTTCTTCCCTCAACTATTAGGACCCACATATGACGCTTAATTGTCGTTTCTCTAAGAAGATCGTAAAGTATGATCCTAGGTTCGAGCCATACCTTGCCCTCATTGGTCTAGACAAGTTGCGTGTCTGCCTGGATTTTACCCCTGATCCTGAGCTGATCACCACATTGGTCGAGAGATGGCATCCCGAGACCAGTTCTTTTCATTTGTACCACGGTGAGGCAACCATAACACTCGAGGACGTGCATTTTCTCACCGGTCTGAGCGTCGATGGTGACCTAGTGGAGTCCAGTGGCGTATTCTGACTGTGGATTCTGATTTGCAGATTTACGTTGAGCAGCTTCTTGGGAAGAAACCATCTACTGCTGACCTTTATGCTGGCAGAGTGAAGATGATGTGGTTGCATAACCACTTTGGCACCATCAGGGGAGACGCCGATCCTGAGACTATCGAGCAGCACTGTCGCGCATACATTCTGGACTTCTTTGGCAGCTGCATCTTTGCTGATCGGTCTGGATCCCACGCCTCAATCTTCTTCCTTCCACTGCTAGAGGACATGAGCCATATAGGCGAGTACGCTTGGGGGCCTGCCGCACTTTCATGGCTATATAGGGAGCTTGGTCGGTGTGCTTTCCGCATAGAGAGCAGCCCTTCTCGCGACTACGTAGGTGACATTGGAGGATGGATGTCATTGGTCCAGGCGTGGGCGCTTGAGAGATTTACATCCATTGCGCGCCGAGTCCACAAGAGTCGACAGATTGCACCGACGCACTCCCCCATTCCACGTATGACTAGGTTCGGGCTTCAACTTTTTCTTCCATTCTCATAGTTTATTCCATCTGATCAAGTTGTATGAATGACGTGGTTCATTCCGCAATTTTTTAGCTGGACAGACTGGTATCACGCGAAGGCCAGATACATCCTTGTTGGGGGGTACCGCCAGCTGTTTGACGATGAGACTCCATTCGTGGTATTGTATTCTTACAAAGTCAATGTCATTTTCTCTTACAGTTTATGTTTCGTAGTTGTCTAATTGTAAAATTTCTTTCATATAGTGGTGTCCATACTCGGCGGACCGTGAGCATTACAGTCCAGGGACTTTCCCCAACCATCGCGTCGTCGCACCTCTCATCTGCTTCTTCAGCTCTATGTGGCATAGACCTGATAGAGTGCTGCGTCAGTTTGGGATGGATCAGCCTGTCCCTACATACGATCAGCCGGTAGGTGAGGTCATTAGTAACCTGGAGGTGACATAGCATGGATGGCATCGTAGTGATATGGTAGCTAGATTTGTTGGATATCGGGAGCTTTGGTCTAGTCGTCTTGACCACATCGCCTCAGGCCCGTGGTTGCGGAGCGAGGACAGGGAGTCCTATAACTTCCACGACGAGATCAACCAGTGGTACCATGGCATCACTAGACGTACAGTTTCTCGCCGAGGAGCCATGGACCAGTCTTTGGTACGTACGCTTTGTCATAATTATTACAACTAATTCTAGTTACATGTTTAACCATTCTTATTATGTGTTGTAGCTTGATGGCATGGAGCGGCTATACGTGACTACTGACCAGTCACATATCACGCCTCAGGAGCAGCAGGAGATGCATGCTACATTGCGGTCCATGATGCATGCTTCAGGCGGGATCCATAGGACGGCTGAGTCTAGGAGGGCACCCCGGCAGGCCACCCATCCAAGAACGGTCCAAAAACCCAACCCAAAAAAGACCCAACAGGCCCACCAGCGGTCCAAAAACCCACTATTAACAATGGCAGGCGCCTGCCACTAAGCACGACCTGCCACTGTTAACAGTGGCAGGCGGAGCTTACTCGCAGGCACCTGTGAGTAAGCTTCGCCTATGAGTAACTTACTCACAAACAGCGCCTGACACGTGTTACGCTTCCTCGCGGGTGCTTTACTCGCATGCCGCCCCGTGCTTTGTGGCAGGCGCTGCCTGCGAGTAAGCGTTGTTTTTACTCGCAGGCTGCCTGCCACAAAGCACGGCACGGTCTGCGACTAAATTACCTATCTGTTGTAGTGCACCTTCAAGTTTCTAACGAGGCAAGAGCATCGTACGCCTTAACCATGACTTTCGAATCGGGCCTCCCTGCTACTGATCTCGATCTCGAGTCATTTCAGCCTCTGCTTCTCAATCTCAAGCGTTGCCTCCACACCTTCAATTTCCGACGAGTAGTCGACGGCGGACACAAACCGATGCCCCACCTTCAAGTTTCTGATACGACGAGAGCACCACACACCTCGACCACGACTTCCGAATCGAACCCCTACTACTGATTCTCTATCTCAAGCCATTTCAGCCTCTGTTCCTCGATCTCAAGCAATTTTCCCTGGTTTCTCTCTATCGTTGGACTTTTTCTATGTAGTGAGGGTTGCAATCTAATTTTGTATCTTCTGCCGGTAGTGTTTAGGGTTTGCTTGTGTTAGAATTGCAGGGTTTAGCTCTCCATTTAGTGTTCAGATATAGTGTTTTCGTCCTCTCTGTGCCGGTGATTGATTAAATCAAAGTTTCTCGCTTCGTGTGCCTTGCTTGCATATATTGCAAGCAACGAACCTTCGAATCCTAAATTCTGGAAACCCTAATTTCAGAAACCCATAGATTGAGAATCTTGGAGGTAGAATTGCAGCGGTAGAGACTTGACGAGGGTCAAAGCTTACGTTGAACACATATAGCCGATAGCCTATTTCCGCTCAGTCGATGCGTAGTACGACAGAGAACCCACTCAACCAAAACCTTCGTCGTCGTCTCACCCATCGTCGGCGGCCGGTCGTCACCACCACCTCAACCTTAATCCCGACTGTCAATTTCAACTTCGTTTCCTCGGTTCAGTTTTTTTGAAGAGATGAAGTCAGAGCATGGTAAGACTGTCGATTTCGAAGAGATGAAGTGGATGCGAGAAAAGGGGGCAATAGTAAAGTGTAAAATTTGATGTGGGTATTCATAATTTTTTGTATGTGGGTAATTCTTATTTTTTTCAGACACGTGGAAATCCACGTGTACACCTTGCTCCAGTTAAGCAGTTGCCACATCTTGTACAAGTCAGAAGCCTATGAACTTCCGTCAAATATCGTTAACGAAGCGATAAGAAAATGGACGAAAATTATGAAAGTGGCAGAAATGGGTTTTCCAATAGAAGTGACATAAATCGAAAAGGTTTGGCTAGATTTGTGTATTAGGCCTTATATATCAATATACTAACATATCAACATATCTCATATATGTAGATATCCTCCAACCATACGACTCCTAAGTGATTTCCATTACTTTTCCATCCAACTTAACAGAAATACAAACTTCAAGTATGATGTGTCAACTAATGTGGCAAAAATTGACACCTCACATATATATCACCACATTAATTCTTTTAATTGACCACATGAATAAATAAAAATTTAATATAAAAATTCAAAAATTCAAAAATGAAAGAAAAATATAAAAATTAATGACACAACCACCAACGCTTATGTCACCATCGCTGCTTCTGTCGCCGCCACTGCCACACCTTGCCCATGCCGGTAAAGGTCCGACCACGAAAGGTGACGAGGTAAGTGAGGCGTTTGGTCTCCTCCCATCATCGTGCCTTCGACGACACCTCCCTTTGCGATCTCCCATTTGGCGGTGGCTCCTCATCCTCATCATCTTCCAAACATTAATGCCCTGCTCCGCCGCCGCAAAAGTTAACAAAAACAATGTCAATATTTGAACCCATTGAAGTTTTCTGTCGAAAGATTCTTATTTATGACCTCTATGGAGATTTGGATTATCCTCTACAATTCTGGACGTTGGGGGAATCGGGCTACAACGGGGAGGTTGGGGCGTTGGGGGAGTTGAGCTACGACGAGGAACTACTGTTGGGGGAGTCAGGCGAGGTTAGGGTGTTGGGGCCGGCGAGGGAAGAGATTGGGGGCGTTAGAAGAGGTTTGGGGTGACGGAGAGTTGAGGCCGGTGAGGGAGGAGGTTGGGGGCATCAGTAGGGGTGTTGACGAGCCGAGCTTTGCCCAGCTCGAGCTCGGCTTGGCCAAATTTTTTTGGCTCGAGCTCGGTTCGAAACTGACTCGTTAACAAGCCTAAACGAGCTCGAGCTCGATTGCAAGCTTTCGAGCTCTACTCGGCTCGGCTCGAAACTGGCTCGTTAACGAACCTAAACGAGCTCAAGCTCGAATTGAACTCGTTTACAAGCTTTTGAGCTCGAGCTCGGATCGAGCTCATTTGCAAGGTTTAAAACTTACTCATTTTTTTGAATTATTACTTATCTTTAATTTGTAGGCATACTAAAAAATCAAAATGAATATTATTGTTTACAAGATCTAGAATTTTTAAAAATAATCGAGCCAAAATTGAACCATTTCATGAGCCAAAATTGAGCCATTTCACGAGCCAATCGAGTCAGTTCGCGAACTCCGAAATCGAGCTAGCTCGTGAGCTACTTAATCGAGCCAGCTCACGAGCCATTCTCCATCTGATCGACGAGCCGTGTAACGAGCTCTAACGAGCCAGCTCGCAAGCTGCATTGTTCGAGCCAACGAACTGAGCTGCATTGTTCGAGCCAACGAATCGAGCTAGCTCGCAAGCCAGCCGAGCAGGCATGAGCTCGAGCTCGGCTCGTTTATAAACGAGCCAGCTCGGTTCGTTTCGAGCCGAGTCACGAGCGAGCTTTTTCCGAGCCGAACGCAGAGCCGAACACGAGCAGCTTGGTTCGTCAACAGCCCTAGGCGTCAGGGGAGGAGATTAGGGGCGTTGGAAGAGAATGGGGACGGGTGTCGAGGCCGGCGGGGGAGGTTGGGATCTTCGAAAGAGTTTGGGGGTGCTGGGTATGACATGGGAGGTTGGGGGGCAGCTGACGCTTTTTTTCATTCAATTAAAATTTTAGTTATAAGTATATAAATTACGTGGCAGCTAACATGGTATGTGTTTGACCAGTCAAATGAGTGATATGTCAACTCCGTTAGCACTATCACTAACGATGTTAAATTCTTTGAATTCGTTGGCTAGATTTGTCATCACTTGTGAAAGTATGACATAAAAATGTCATCAAATAGAAGTAATTAGATCTGACATATTCGTGAAAGGTTAACTAGATTAGTGTATTAGTCCAAAAATTTAACATAAAATGTGTGTTAAACTTTTTTGTAGCATATCATTTGAGAGATTTTGATAATTCAAATTGAGTCATTTCATTTATCAAATATCAAAATTATTTTATCGAACTGAACTAGGAGTAGGGAGAGTCTGTGTAAAAGAAAACTGAAAGGGGGAGGGCCACTTCATCCCTGATTGATAACACTCTTCCAACCAACAAAGTTGATCCATTATAACCCTAATTTAATTTATTTAATATCACATGCAAATCAATCCCCCCCACCTTCACCAACCAATTACAAAGAGATAATGTAGTGATGAAAATGCAAAATTCCCATAAAAGGAAAAGAGAACACCAACTTGAATATTTCAATAATTTCCAATGTATGTGCTCTAATTATTCAAACGTGATATGTTTCACGACATGTGATTCGTACTTTCTTTGCAAATGGGGGCACTGCTCTTGTTAACAATATGAATGATATGGCAAGGAAAAGGTGCCACTCTAGGTGGCCTATTATTGATATATATAGGAAAAATACAAAGTACAAAGTACAGATTAATCCTATACAATCTACTGAATAACAACTAAGTCCTATACTATTTCACACCCCCCTCAAGCTGGACTATGAATGCTGAGAAGGCCAAGCTTGGAGACCAAAGGGCAGAATACTGCAGCACCGAGGGGCTTTGTGAGAATATCCGCGAGTTGCTGAGCCGTAGGAAACTGCAATAACCGAATAAAATCACAAGCAACCGAGTCCCGAATAACATGACAATCGATTTCGATGTGTTTTGTTCTCTCATGTGCAACGGGATTTTCAGCAAGCTTAATTGCCGATGAACTATCTGAGTACACAGAAATAGGGACAGGTATATCAAGCTGTAAATCAGTAAAGAGATATTGAAGCCACTTCAATTCACAAGTAAGAGAAGCCAAAGCACGGTACTCGGCCTCAACAGAGGACCTGGAAATCGTGGTCTGCTTCTTTGATTTCCAAGAAATCAAGGAGTCTCCCAAAAACACACAAAAACTTGTCGTTGATCTACGAGAATCAGGGCATCCAGCCCAATCGCTGTCACTGAATCCGTGTAAACGAAAATCAGAAGAAGCAGAGAAAAATAAACCTTTGCCAGGATCATTTTTATATATCTTACTACCTTAGAAGCAGCCATCATATGTAGATCAGTAGGTTTACTTACAAATTGGCTAAGGTAGTTTACTGCAAAAGATATATCAGGACGGGTTGTACAAAGATACACCAAACGTCCTATGAGTCTCCTATAAACTGAAGGATCATTAACAAAGTTCCAAAATTAATAGAGAGCCGACCAGAAGCATCAGTCGGGCAAACAGAAGGTTTACTAGCAAGCAGTCCTGAGTCCTTAAGAATCTCTAAGGCATATTTACGTTGACAAATGTTGATCCCTTTACTGGAACGAGCTATCTCAAGGCCTAGAAAGTATTTAAGTAAACCAAGGTCCTTGATAGTGAAAGCATTATCAAGTTGAGTTTTGAGAAGCTGTATTCCAGACTCATCATTGCCAGTGATGATAATATCATCAACGTATACTAATACTGCCAGAAACAGATTATTACCAGTCTTAGTGAACAAAGAATAGTCACATTTTGACTGTGAATAACCTGATTGTAACAAGAACTCAGTTAACTTGAAATTCCACTATCTGCTGGCCTGTTTTAAACCATATAATGACTTATTTAGTTTGCAGACAAGGCTAGGGGAAGATAATGGCAAGCCAGGAGGAGGTGTCATAAACACTTCCTCATTTAGATCACCATGTAAAAACGCTGTGTTAACATCTAATTGATGCAACTGCCAGTTCTTAATTGCAGCAAGAGATAATAACACACGAACAGTTGTCATTTTGGCAACTGGGGCAAAGTTTCTACATAATCAATCCCAGCTGTTTGGGTGTAACCTTTTGCAACTAATCTAGCCTTATACCTCTCAATAGATCCATCTGCCTTATACTTGTATACCCATTTACATCCTATGGGTTTCTTATTGGGAGGCAGAGAAACTAAAGACCAAGTTCTGGTTTTGTCAAGTGAACCAAGCTCAGAATTCATAGCTTGTACCCAATTAGGATTTTGAACAGCAACTTTGTAACTACTCGGTTCTTCTTCAGACTGGACGGCTAAAATGAACCGCTGATATGAATCGGACAATCGACTAAAAGAAACAACATGCTGAATAGGATACTTGATTGAGGCACAGCAGTAATCCTGGAGGTAAGCAGGAGCTTTAATGGCTCTACCAGACTGCCTAGAGACAGGTAAAACAATGTCATGCTGTCGAGGACTTTCAACAGGACTAGAAGGACTAGCAAACTGAACTAAGTCATCACTCTTATGAGGAGAGGGAGAATCAGGATAAACCGGAAACTCAGGTTCAGGTTCAGCTAACTGAAAAGGAGAAAGCCCTGAAGATTGACCTGAGATACCTAAGAATTCATGAGGATTGGCAAAAGGAAACAATGACTCATGAAAAACAACGTCTCTAGAAACCAAAATCTGATGACTTTGCAGATTGTACAAAATAAACCCTTTTGTTCTGGTAGGATAACCAAGAAAAATACATGCTGAAGCCCTTGGATCAAGTTTAAGGCGACTAGGATTAACAATAGTCGAATACACAAGGCAACCGAACACTCGTAAGTGATCATGAGAGGTTACTTTGGAAAAAAAAAACTTCGAAAGGAGTTTTCCCTGAAAGAACTGGAGTTGGTAATCTGTTGATCAGATGAACTGCATGAACAACAGCATAACCCCAGAAAAGAACAGGCAGAGAAGCCTGAAAGAGAAGGGCACGAGCCACATTCAAGATATGCCTATGCTTACGTTCAACCCTACCGTTCTGCTGAGAAGTATAGACGCAAGTAGTCTGGTGTTCAATACCATGAGAGGCATAAAACTCAAGAATACTAAACTCTAATCCATTGTCAGTTCTAAACACACTACAAGAAAATTAATAATTGGTCACGGTTTTTTAGTCACGGTTTTGGAAACCGTGACTAGTTAGTCACGGTTTTTAAAAACCGTGACAAATTAGTCACGGTTCCTTTGAAACCGTGACTAATTTGTCACGGTTTTGTATGAACCGTGACTAACTAGTCACGGTTTACGAAAAACACGTGACTAGTTTAGTCACGGTTTTCTTGAAACCGTGAACAAAGTAACCAAACCCGCCCACTACCACGCTGGCAATCTGTGGCTAAATTCTTTTTTCACACAATCCTTCTTCTTCAGTACTCCTTCTATCCTTCTTCTAGCACTCCTTCTTCTTCATCTTCACTCCTTCTTCAACTCTTTCTTCTGTCGCCGGCGATTTCACAACACCACCAGTGTGCGGCATCATCTGGAGCTTTGGGAGGAGGCGACGATGGAAGCACAGGCGGCGGGGAGCTTCACAGGCGGCGGGGATCTGGATCGAGCTTGAAGGCGGCGGGGATCTGGAGCTTGAAGGCGGCGGAGATGGAAGAGACGGCGGCGGCGGAGATGGAATCGACGACGACAGCGGAATGGAATCGACGACGACGGCGGCGATGGAATCGACGACGACGGCGGCGGCGATATCGAAGGCAGTGACTGTAATTAGGTTATTTTTTAATTAGTTTAAACTGTAATTATGTTATTTTGACAATATAAATAAATTCAGTGACTGATTCGCAATTATTTGGGATATCTTCTTAACATTTTAATTTCATGGATCATTTTGCATAATAGAAAAAGTTGAGGATCTGGACCTGTAATTCATGAAATTAACTAATGGGTCACTGAAAATTTCAATAGAACAATTTGGTCATCTAATTTGTCACGGTTTCTACTGAAACCGTGACTATAATGCACCATTTTTGTCACGGTTTGTAAAGAAACCGTGACAAAGGTTAGTCACGGTTTTGGGTAAAACCGTGACTAAACTT
This sequence comes from Linum lewisii, assembly GCA_034768395.1. Lineage (NCBI taxonomy): Eukaryota > Viridiplantae > Streptophyta > Magnoliopsida > Malpighiales > Linaceae > Linum > Linum lewisii. The sequence goes on from CM068299.1 coordinate 9,768,636, forward strand.
TGTCACGGTTTTTAAAGAAACCGTGACAAAGTTAGTCACGGTTTTCCACAAAACCGTGACTAATATCTTTGTCACGGTTTCTTTACAAACCGTGACAAAAATGGTGCATTATAGTCACGGTTTAGGAAACCGTGACAAATTTTTTTAGTCACGGTTAAAACCGTGACTAAGGCAAAACGTGACTAAATTTGTGTTTTCTTGTGGTGACACTTTAACAACACGATTATACTGATTCTTCACCATGGCAACAAAATCTTTAATAAGACCTCAAACCTCAGATTTTGATTTGATCAAATGAACCCAAGTGTACCTGCTATGATCATCTACTATAGTAAAAAATATCGGTGTCCGCCCATAGAGGCAACAGAATATGACCCCCAGATGTCCATATGAACTAAATCAAAACACTGATTCGCATGGCTAGAACTATCAGGAAACTGAATTCTAGTTTGCTTAGCAGAAGAACAAACACGACAATGGAAATGCTTATTCACAGGACACTTAGCTAAATTCTGACACTGAACAGAAGCATGACCTAACCTGTAATGTCAAAGATAAAAAAACTGATGAAGAACCATCCACCACCAAAGTACAAGCATCACTGTGTTGCTCTAGTAAGTACAGCCCATTGACCAGCTGATGTGTGAATTTCAACTCACAACATTCAAGGTCGTATTCCACGGGGTTCTCTCAATGGCCACTACTCACATTCCTCGTAGACGGTCTATTCATTTGAAAGGAGTTTTGGTTTGAAATAGAAATTAAAAACTTAAAGGAAACTAAAAAAAGAAAGAAAAATAAAGTGGTGCAAATCAAAGACAAAGGGGGTTCTCTTGGTGGGTAGTTTCATCATGCTCAAGAGGACTAATTGAACAAACAAGTCAATCAAGATCGAGTTTGCATTTGGATGACCATGCATTTCACTTCTATAGACTCAATGCACTCTCGTAGCACCAAATCCCTATCCTAATACCACTCAACTTAGGCTCTCGCTCTCAAGCTAAGTGAAAAAGGATGCATTCTAAGTGTTTGATGAAATGCCAAGACACAAGACCCTCTCTTAAGACTCTATGACCACAAGGCTAGGCACAACACTCTCATATCAATGCCCTAACACTAAGAGATTCACCAAAAAGCATTTTCAAACTCAATTGAATGAAAATCCTCATGCACACCAAGTGTTCGATAAAATGCCCAAGAGAGAAATCAAGTGAAAATGGTTGAAATAAGATGATCTAATCTCTTAGAACACACTCACTTCAATCCCTAGACCTACAATCTATGCAATCCAAGCACTCTCATGCATCAAATCACATTGAATGGACCAAATTAAGCAAACATGGCATAAAATGGCATTAAGAACAAGTCTAGGAATCATCCTCATACAACCAAGATCAATCATGGCAAGTTCTATACAATCATCCCTCTATCATAGCACAACTAATCCACCCATCCAAGATGAACCCTAGAAACTCAGCCACACATGGCCAAGGGAGTAAAGAGAAAAGAAGGAAGAATGGTCACCAAGAACACCATGGATGAATCCTTGAGATGATCATCACTTCTCCACTTGTAAGCACTTCTCCCAAGGTTTGTTGGCTTCAATCCTAGCTTCAATGGCTTCAAATTGCTCCAAAAATGTGTTCTAGGTTTGAGGGTTCGTGGGTATGTGTTTGGGGTTCAAGGGAGATCAAAGAATTCCCCAAAATGGCCAAAAACAAGAATATTTATAGTGCAGGGGACAGTGCACGGCGTGCACCCCTGCACGGCGTGCACATCTGCACGGCGTGCACCCCTGCACTCTGCAGAAAGCTCGATCTTGTAATGCTCATATCTCCCTCGTCCGGACTCCAAATGACCTCCCGTTTGCTCCTATGCGCTCCTTGTCATCCGTACTTTGATGCCATAACCTGAAAATGCACAGAGGCAACTCCAATAGACCACGAATTTGGCTCCAAAGTGGCAACCGGACAACAAAATGACACTTTGCACAAAACTTCAATAAAAGCATATAAGTCATGTCATTTCACGAATAAACACGGGCATTTCAAAGGTCATTCATAAGCTTAAAATGCACTAATTAAAGTCACATCAAATTCCCCTACGACTAAGCTTTGCTTGTCCTCAAGCAAATGAATTAGAAAACATCCAAGTTCACAAATGACAAGTTCGGTCCATTGAGATTCAAGCAATCACAATTTAGCTTAAACTGTTCCACGAACAAACTAAACCTACACATGCAAGAACATCAACCAAACAAGTCTAAACCTCATAATTTCTGCACACTTCAAGTAGTGGTTGATTGGGACACAGCAAAACCGACCACGACAACACCAACTCTAATCAAAAGGACTTGAAATCGGGACATGGATCGTAAGTGGTGAGTGATTATGATGTGGCTATCGACTCGACTTCATCCGCTTCTAGATCCGCACTTTACAAAACTCTGGCTAGGATCAAGGGCTACGTTTGAGAACTCTTTTTCTTTCTTTTCTTTTCTTTTCATTTCCATTTTTCTTTTTTTTTTTTCTTACTGCATACTAGTGCTCGATTCAACACTTCACTTAGGTGTTGAACCTGCCTAGCTCACAGCTTTTGCCCTTTTGCTTAGTGCTCAACCCGACACTTCACTTAGGTGCCGAGCTTGCCTAGCTTTTCTTTTGAGCATTTTTTTTTTCTTCACAATTTAGCCACTTGATCCTTAGCCCCTTACAACTTCCACACAAGATTTCGAATTGGATTCCGTCTAATCTCAAGCCACAATCACGAAGGATCAAAAAGGGTAAAGAAAGACATGGAAAAAGGGAAAAATTCTTATTGCCTTCATCATCTTAGACCGGTGTTATCGAGCGGTACAAAAACACGTATCAAACCAATCAACCAACATGCAAGAGTGATAAAATCTCAGTTCTGGCCCAGACTCATTTGATATTAGTGCTAACATGCTGGTTATAGGTTCTAAGCAGGACAGTCTAAACGTCATTGTGAAAGCTTGAAGTCAATTAAACACCAAAAGTCAAGAACCGAATGATTCTACAATAGAGGAATTTGGAAACAATCAAGATCATGAAAATCAAGCATAGCATAGCATTACATCTCTACCACAAATAATCACACCAAACCTCAAACTCCCCTACGACTAACATGAGCATTGCCCTCAATGATCAAGAGAGAGAGGGTAAGGAGGAACGAAGTTACCGCGTTGGTAGAGAGGAGCATAGGACGTAATAGTGGTGAAAGAGTTCCATGATGATCCTTGGTGAAGAGTGATCCAGAATGCTTGTCAAACCTTATTCAAAAAGCTAAAACAACACAAAAACCTCAAACAACAATTAAAAGCGAAAAATTAAAGATAACATGGGGTGCATAAACAAGTGCAATAAAGCCAAAAGAGAGCCTTGATTGATCTACACACAACCACAATCAAATAAAAATAAAACAAGGGTCTTGAGATAGAAGTGGGGCCCTGGAAATCTCACTGGGAAGGATCAACACAAAAATCACTAATCACGTATCCTTCAATTTCGAAAACCAAAACATGAAAGATCGGAGCAAAGATCAAACAATTTAACATCCACAGCTCAACGATCACATCAAAATGGAAATATCACCTAGCATGAATTAAGATCATCAGAGTCAAAAGCAACAACCTATGCTAGCAAAGATCAATTCATTAAGGACCACTCTAAGCATTAGGCATGTAAAACGGGCAATATTACTAATAGCAACATATGAGCACGAAATCACATAATGTAAGGAGGGATGTACAAAAATACACCCATGCGTGGTGATCAAACACACCCCTCCTCACACAAAGAAGGTAAATCAGCCCCTGAATTCATCACCTGCAACACCCAACAAAATGACATACACCACCCTCAACCAACTATCCCAAGAGAATATAACATTCACCATGAACTCAAGCAAACCACAATTGAAGACGCCAATGGCACAACAATCATGACAACAATCAAACCACTTAGCCAAACTCAACAAGCCAATTTTCATGGGCAAACCGTCATGAACAAATACCACAATAAATACCAATGAAAAACCAAATCAAAATCACCCCAATACCTCATTAACACCCCCCAAACGAATCAAACAGTGAAAAATATTGTGGAAAAAAAAAATTGCAGAGGGGGTGCACGGCGTGCAGGGTGCACGGCGTGTAGGGTGCACGGCGTGCATGGTGCACGGCGTGCACCTTGGAGCTGAAATTTTTTTCGAATCCTCCTGGACAGCACGTGCACCAAACCGTGCACGGTGCACGGCTGCCAGTGGTGCACGGCGTGCACCTCCTCAGCCTAAAATCAAATTTTCACCTCGACGAAAAACGACCAAAACACCGTCAAATCAACCCAAAACGGACCCCGAACTTCAGAATTTCAACGCCTACGAGACCACAAAGGACACCACAACAACTCAAGGACCTTGAATACCACAAAAACACACAATCATGCAATCAAATCAAGAAGAAAAGACATGAAAAACACTCGGGTTGCTTCCCGAGAAGCGCTTGGTTAACGTCTTAAGCTCGACGAAGCACACGGACCAGCTAAGTAAAACCATCCCAACTCATTACCTCTTTGAAATCGAAGTCATTACCTTCGCATGGCACACGGAACTTGAATTGAACCTTACCAACTTCGGGAGGTGTGAGCTCGGATTTCCCGGATGATGAAGTGTGAGCAATGGAGAAGGGGCCAAACCACTTGGAGTGAATTCTCTCATCGGGTGGCTTCTTAGTCTTGATAGTCTCACCCATTGGTGCGGCTTCCTTGCCCTTCTCGGGTGGCTTCTCCACACCTTTCTTCTTAGCCTTAGGTGGAGTCTTTTGAAGCACGAAAGGTGGTGCCTCCTTTACTTCATCCTTTTTCTCCTGCGCATCACTAAGAGCAAACAACTCCGCAAGACTATGACGGACAAGGTTAGTGCTATTAGTAGCCGAAGTAAGCTCATGCGGATTCTTAGGATCATGGTGACTAGCATAAGACAAAGTAAACTCCATGCCATTTGAACGGTCAAAGATCATGCATTCATTATCGACCCTAAGTGTAAGTTTACCACCGTAGACATCAATCAAAGCACGAGAGGTTGCTAAGAAAGGTCGTCCTAGAATCAAAGGCACATCGGTACCACCCATAGCATCTAGAATAACAAAATCCACAAGGAATTCAAAAGCACCAACCTTAACCAACACATCTTCACAATACCACGAGGGGATGTCACAGATTTATCCGCTAATTGAACATTCATTTGAGTTGGTTTTAGTTTCCCTAGGCCTAACTTCTTAAACATGCAATATGGCATAACATTGATACTAGCACCCAAATCGGCTAAGCCTCTACTTATTGCATGTTCACCAATAGTGCAAGGAATAGTAAAGCTACCTGGATCCTTAAGCTTTTCCGGTGGCCTCTTAGAGAGAATGGCGGAGCATTGTTCGTTGAGCTTTGCCGAAGTTACATCCTTAAGCTTGCGTTTGTTGGTGAAGATCTCTTTCATGAACTTCGCATATTGAGGCATCTTGGTGATTGCTTCTCCAAAAGGCATTGTGAATTGCACCTTGTCAAGAATCTCAACAAACCTCTTGAAATCTTTCTCCATGGAATCCGGCTTCAAGCAAGAAGGATAAGGTGGCTTAGGCTTGTACGGAGGTACAACCGGTGCGGGAGGAGAGACCGGAGTAGCACTCGCCGTAGCCTCTTGAGAACCAACCTTATTGGTCATCTTAGAAGCTTCTTTAGCCTTGGCTCCTCTATCTTTAACTTCAATCTTATCCGTGTCATCATCGGAGTCAACATCTTCAACTATAACCAAATCATCATCTTGAGCACTTACCACCTTAGGTATAGCATCTTGTACTTGCTTACCACTCCTCAAAGTTACCATCATAAGCTCCTCGGGAACCTTGGGGTTGACCTCGGTGTTGAAGGGTAAAGTACCCGAGGGTCGCTCCGAGAGTGTTTTAGCAATATGACCCATTTGATTCTCCAAATTTGCAATTGAAGCTTGTTGATTTTTTATAAGTTGAATCATTGCCGCGTTGGTATCCTCTTGAGATATTGGAGAACCGCCCTCTTTGTTGTGAGGTGGTTTGTTGAATCCGGGTGGTCCATCACCTCTATGGTTGTACATTCCCGGTGGGGTAGGACCTTGGGGACCTCGATTTGGATGTCCACTTTGATTCCATTGATTTCCCCCTTGGCTCCCTTGACCTTGGGTACCTCCTTGAGTCCATTGACTACCTTGGTTTTGGTTACTTCCTTGAGTCCATTGATTGCCTTGATACCCTCTATAACCTTGGAATCCACCTTGATTAGGCTTGTTGTACCCACCTCCTTGGTTCCAAGGACGGTTGTAGTTACCCCCTTGATAGTTCCCTTGAGGGTTGAAGTTACCATGGAATCCTTGACCTTGTGCAAAGCTTACTTCCTCAATGTTTTCATCTTGGTTAGGCTCGGAAGTAGCGGAAGGGCATACATTTACATCATGGCCTTGGCCTCCACAACATTCACAACAAAATACCGAAGCAACCGGTGGATTACCCACTTTAGATGGCTTAGGCATACTAAGATTGCTTACTTGTGAAGCCATGGCGTCGATCTTAGACATAAGGAGAGCGATCATTGGATCATCTTCATCTCGGTGCCCCGGTAACTTAGGCTTCTTCCCATAGCTAGACGACTCCTTTGGTGCATCAACACTTACGGACCGAGAATCATAGTGCGTGTCACTTCCATACTTAGACTTAGGAGGTTGTTGTCGAGACCAACTCCTTGTCTTGTTGGCCATCTCCGCGAAGAGTTCTAGAGCATCTTCGGGAGTGAGCGTCCTTAAGTCACCTCCGGCGGCTTGGTTGATCATCCTTGTATTCTCAAAATCAAGGGACCTAGCAAAGATGTCCGCCAAGTTCCATTCAGCAAAGTTGTGATGAGGACAAGACCGAAGAATGGCTTGGAACCTATTCCAAGTCTCATGGAAGAGCTCTCCCTTGTGTTGTGTGAAGTGGTTAATGCGGTCTCGGATTGCATCCGTCATATAGGGAGGAAAGAACTCTTCAAGGAAAGCTTCGGCTAGGCCCTCCCATGTGGTGAAAGCTCTACTCGGTTGATTCTCCAACCATGACTTAGCTCTACCTTTGAGTGAGAAAGGAAAGAGCCGGAGTCTCACACAATCCGGGTGAACTTGGTCATTCTTAACCGTGTCACATATCTCCAAGAAGTCCTTGAGATGCCTAGATGGACATTCACCATCAATGCCATTGAACACCACTCCATTTTGAACCATTTGGATCATATTAGGCTTGAGCTCAAAGTTCCTAGCATTGACGGGTCTTCGAACAATGCTAGAGGCTGCCCCTTCAAGAGTAGGATGAGCATAATCCGCCAAGGTACGTCTTGCACCCCTTTGTGAGTGATCATCATCATTGGTATGGTGAGAATGCTCCGAAAGGTTGTCTTCATCTTCATGGTGAGACATGTTGTTGCGTGTGGAGCTATGAACCAAATGAGAGGGAGAGAAGGTTGGTGGCTAAATCACTTGCGCAAGACCTTGAAGTCGTGCTTGAAGACGAGTGAGTCGCCTCATGCACTAGTACAAGATACCTACAAACAAGCACAACAAATACACCCAAGTAATACGACAATGCGGAATAACAAAACCAAACAACAAGTAAAAGGAAGCAAAAACTAAATTGGAAGGAAGTGAACAGATCGGTCTACTACTAAATGCTTTCAAAGGAATGAGAGAGTCCCCGGCAACGGCGCCAAAAACTTGATGTGTGAATTTCAACTCACAACATTCAAGGTCGTATTCCACGGGGTTCTCTCAATGGCCACTACTCACATTCCTCGTAGACGGTCTATTCATTTGAAAGGAGTTTTGGTTTGAAATAGAAATTAAAAACTTAAAGGAAACTAAAAAAAGAAAGAAAAATAAAGTGGTGCAAATCAAAGACAAAGGGGGTTCTCTTGGTGGGTAGTTTCATCATGCTCAAGAGGACTAATTGAACAAACAAGTCAATCAAGATCGAGTTTGCATTTGGATGACCATGCATTTCACTTCTATAGACTCAATGCACTCTCGTAGCACCAAATCCCTATCCTAATACCACTCAACTTAGGCTCTCGCTCTCAAGCTAAGTGAAAAAGGATGCATTCTAAGTGTTTGATGAAATGCCAAGACACAAGACCCTCTCTTAAGACTCTATGACCACAAGGCTAGGCACAACACTCTCATATCAATGCCCTAACACTAAGAGATTCACCAAAAAGCATTTTCAAACTCAATTGAATGAAAATCCTCATGCACACCAAGTGTTCGATAAAATGCCCAAGAGAGAAATCAAGTGAAAATGGTTGAAATAAGATGATCTAATCTCTTAGAACACACTCACTTCAATCCCTAGACCTACAATCTATGCAATCCAAGCACTCTCATGCATCAAATCACATTGAATGGACCAAAATTAAGCAAACATGGCATAAAATGGCATTAAGAACAAGTCTAGGAATCATCCTCATACAACCAAGATCAATCATGGCAAGTTCTATACAATCATCCCTCTATCATAGCACAACTAATCCACCCATCCAAGATGAACCCTAGAAACTCAGCCACACATGGCCAAGGGAGTAAAGAGAAAAGAAGGAAGAATGGTCACCAAGAACACCATGGATGAATCCTTGAGATGATCATCACTTCTCCACTTGTAAGCACTTCTCCCAAGGTTTGTTGGCTTCAATCCTAGCTCCAATGGCTTCAAATTGCTCCAAAAATGTGTTCTAGGGTTTGAGGGTTCGTGGGTATGTGTTTGGGGTTCAAGGGAGATCAAAGAATTCCCCAAAATGGCCAAAAACAAGAATATTTATAGTGCAGGGGACAGTGCACGGCGTGCACCCCTGCACGGCGTGCACATCTGCACGTCGTGCACCCCTGCACTCTGCAGAAAGCTCGATCTTGTAATGCTCATATCTCCCTCGTCCGGACTCCAAATGACCTCCCGTTTGCTCCTATGCGCTCCTTGTCATCCGTACTTTGATGACATAACCTGAAAATGCACAGAGGCAACTCCAATAGACCACGAATTTGGCTCCAAAGTGGCAACCGGACAACAAAATGACACTTTGCACAAAACTTCAATAAAAGCATATAAGTCATGTCATTTCACAAATAAACACGGGCATTTCAAAGGTCATTCATAAGCTTAAAATGCACTAATTAAAGTCACATCACCAGCCTAGCTGTACCAATCATCTGTGAATTGGCTTGTGCCTGCAGAATGCAAGTCTGGGATGAGAAAACAGCATTACAACCTTCCTGAGAAGTTAATTTGCTGATGGACAACAAATTGAATGAGAATGAAGGAATGACTAGAACATTATGCACAATTAATTTCTCAGACAAACGAGCAGAACCAATGTGAGAAACTGATACTCTATTCCCGTTAGGAAGAACAACAATCAATCCATTAACTGGTTTATACTGGAATAAAGAATCAACAGAGCAGACCACATGGTCCGAAGCTCCGGAATCAACTATCCAAACTCCATTGGAGTGAACAGAATTAGAAGAGGCGGAGAAAACCATACCTTGAGCAGTTGGGGCTGACCCTTCAGTAGAGGATTGAACTGGAGGAGTCGAGCTAGGAGTCGAGCTTGGAACATAAGTAGCATCAACCGCCGGATTGAAAGACTCATCGTGGCCGCGGGTAACACAGCTGGCAAATCCAGGATTCGGTCCTAGAGCTTGAGAAGCAGAACCATGCCCTTGAAAGAGTGAATAAAGGGACTGGTATTGAGCTTGAGAAATGGTCATGCCGCCAGACGCTTCACCAGCTGATGAACTAGCAACCACCGGAGCCGACGCCTGAACCGCGTTGACTGCCACTACTTTGCGCCGCTGATAACCGGGAGGATATCCCACCTTTTTGTAGCATTTCTCAATCGTGTGACCAAAAAGCCCGCAGAAAGTACATACCGGCCTCTTCGTCCCTCGTCGGAAATTGGTTTGTTGAGATGCACCAGCAAACGCCTGAATGCCACCAGAATCGGAACTCACCACATTCTGGGAAGAAGACGCTGCTAATATCTGCGACTGTCCTCCTGTATCAATACCAGACGAAGCCGGAACTCCCAGTTCTTGCTCTTCTTGAGACACCATCGAGAAAACTTGATTTATGCCGAGAAGAGGCTCTGTGCGGATGATCTGAGACCTAACCACCGCGAAAGGAGGATTCAATCCCCTCAAGAACCTGATTATCTGCTCCAATTAAAAATATCCCCTCACTCTAATCAAGGCATTACACGAACATTTCGGATTACAAATACACGACGGCAGAGGTCGAAACATAGCATACTCATCCCAGAGCATCTTGAATCGGGTGTAATAAGAAGTGACTGATAAAGAACCTTGACGGAAATTGCTAATCTGATCATGTAGATCATTGATTCGAACAAGATTCGATCTACTGAATCTTTCATTTAAGTCAACCCAAACGTCGCGTGCGGAATCAAGCCAAAGCACACTCTGAGCTATCTCCGGAGCCATCGCCTTGTTTAGCCAGCCAAGAACGAGGACATTAGCTCTCTCCCACGCCGAATAGGTTGCATCGGAGCGCGCCGGTTGGGATTCAGACCCATCGATGAAGCAGATCTTATTCTTGGTCATCAGCGCTCGTTCCATTGAACGCGCCCAAGAGAAATAGTCAGTAGGTCCCGTCAGAATATTGGAAACAAGAAGAACTCCTGGATTGTCGCCGGAGCTGATGTGAAAGGGATGATCACTGCCGATGAGAGGGACCTCGGGAACGGATGAAGCACCACTGCGAACCATCTTGACCAGAGAAGGAATGAAGATGAAAAGAAGAACAACGAACAGAGGTGTGAAAAGAAGAACACCGCTTAGAAAGCGTGAAAGAAAATGCAGAGAAAGCACACGCGTTCAATACACGTGGAAAGCAACGGAAATTTTATTATCTGATACCATGTTAACAATATGAATGATATGACAAGGAAAAGGTGCCACTCTAGGTGACCTATTATTGATATATATAGGAAAAATACAAAGTACAAAGTACAGATTAATCCTATACAATCTACTGAATAACAACTATGTCCTATACTATTTCACAGCTCTTTACTATTTCTTCAACCTGTTAGTTAATCAAATTATGCATAATCTACATAAGTTAAGAATTAATTGATTTGTGATAGGGTAAAGTTATATGCGTCCTCGGTTTTCCTTAGTCATAGTAGAAGAAGTAACTTTGAAAATTGTTCTTTAATGAGAGCTAATGAGTTTTTTTATGGTTGAGAGAACATTACAAGGTAGTAAATTCGAACCATTTGTATGGCTGACTCCTTTCTTCTGCGGGAGTTGTCATCGGGAAAAAAAAAAAAAAAACCGAACCATTTTGTAGCATGTGAGCTTCCACTTTGGGCCCATAAAAAAAAACTAGTAACAAATGATCGTTGATGACGATAGTAAACGAAACATCCTCCCATAGGATCTTTTCTTGAAATAAATTCAAAATCTAATGTTGGGTGATGAAGTCTAAAGTATGAACCTTTTTTTGACAACAAAAAAGAAGCTATCATTTCATTCACCCCAAGGAAAGGATCCATCCAATTACAATAGGGGAAGTGGGAATTAAGGTAAGAAAGCTACGATTCAAGAAGGGTACCGTGAGCTTTCTTCCTAGCTACCCAATCAACTTTGATATTTCTAGAACAAGGATTAAATCACAAACATTTAATGCTAAAGCAACTAATTGTGCAACAATATTAGGTAATTGACTAGTGAATGGGGATATGGATATGGTAGTGAGAAATGTAATGGGTGGCCAAACCCACATACATAGAAGAGTCTAGAGACAATTTGCCAAGAGGAAGAAAAGAAGAGAGATGAGATGGTTATTGGTTTTAATGGGCTGAAGTGAGGTGAGTGAGGGCACTATTCCTAGTAAAAGAACAAATTATGCTTTTAGACAGTATACGAAAAAATCGGAAGATCTTACCAATGAATAGACTGATCAATGAAATGAAAAATGGCTTTCACTGTCAACAAAATAATAGCAGAGTACCCACTCTCTCTGCTAATTTCCAATACCTAATCAATTACAATACAGAATATATATATATTATATATATATTTAACACAAAAGCAAAGCTGTTTGCGGTTTCATAGACAGACACTCATGTCTTTGAGTTGATTGCTCTCTGTTTTTTTTTGGGGGTTTGTTCATTCCCTCCATATTCCTTTTTTTTTTTAATTCATTAATCATTAATCATTTTTATTAAGTTTCAGTTCCAATAAGATAATAAATGAATACATGCAATACATTTGTCAGTTAACAACATGTTTAATAATGTTTTTAGGACTAAAATTGTGCAACAATATTATCAACTAATCCAGTAGGGTGGAAATAGATCCCTACCAAAGGGATCATGTCAAGCGCTCCGAATTCCTCGGAGAGAAACCCTAGGGTCTTCACTGCCGCGATGGCGGACCTGCCTCGGCCGCCCGATGGCCTTGGATCTTCCCCTACTCCTGATCGGCTCGCTTCTCCACCGGACCCTAACTCGCTCCCTCGGAAGCGCGCTCGTGAAAGCCTGACGAATCCAATCAGTGTCCTGTCTGATCTCGAACGTCCTAGCTCCTCTTTGGCTGACGCAATAGCGGGAGATAAGCCGGCAATGGCTAGATCGTATGCCTCTGCCACTGGTTCCTCCCAGTGGGTGATGGACGATGATGTTTCGGCTCTCCCGCTTCCGTCCTCCCCAATGCAGGATAATGCTCTCTCCAACCCTAGATGCCCCCGTATCTCCTTCTCTGACGAGGAGGTCCGCAGCTTCTACAAGCCTTGGAGCAAGGCACTTGTTGTTAAGGTCCTTGAAAGATCCTTCTCTTATGCAGCCATGAAAAGGAGGCTTGAGATGTTGTGGGCTAAATCTGGACGGATTCAAGTCTCGGATATGGCTAATAGCTTCTTCCTTGTACGGTTCTCAGATGCTGAAGATTACAGTCGTGCCGCATTCAAAGGGCCGTGGAAGATTTTTTACTATTATATTTCCGTGGCAAGATGGTCCCCTACCTTCAACGAAGATGAACCAATTCGAACGATCATGACATGGGTACGACTCCCAAAGCTGCCCATCCAGTACTTCAATCATACTGCTGTTAACCGCATTGGAAATTATATTGGTAAAACAGTAAGGCTTGACCTTGCAACGTTGGAGGGTGCTCGTGCTCGATACGCTAGGGTTTGTGTGGAGCTTGACCTAACTAAACCCCTTATTGGAAAGTACATGATTGAGGATCGAGTTTATCACGTGGAGTACGAAAGTATCGAGAACATTTGTTATGGATGTGGGAAATATGGACTTAAGCTTGCAAGCTGCCCTACTTGCAACCCCATAGTGCCGGCCACAATTCCTGAGGCCCAACCTCCGCCTAATCCTCCTCAGGCGGCAGACGAAGGAGCCACGGGAAGTTGGATGATAGTTGGACGTCGTCAGAAGAAGAAGTCAAGCGCACCGAAGCAACCGCGTCCTGACACTAAGGAGTCGGGATCGAGTTTTGATATACTGACTCAGGATAGCGTTGAGCCTACCGTGCTGACAAAGCACCCTCTGTCCAGATTCCGGAAAGAGTGAGTCCCACTGAGGCCCACAAGAGCACGAATGACCACGCTGAGGCATTGACGCGTGTTCTCCAAAAAGTTTTCCAATCTGACGAAGCTATTAACAAACAACCCCCTCATGATCCATCAATTTCCACCGATCGAGCACCCCTGGCGGACCTGACTAATAAGGGGAAGCGAGTTACCCAACTGAGCAAACCTTCTAAATCCAAGAAGGGAGTTACTACACCTCCTCAGACGACCAAGAGTGCAGCTAAGCAGTCCCAACAGGGCAGTATGCCTCCTTCTACTGTCATGACTCACAATCTGATTTTTCAAGCAGATCTGAGTTCCTTGGCTAATGCGGTTGGTTCATTTGCTCGTATTAAGAGTCGATTGGAGAAAGTCTCAAATGCCATTCCGACGGTTAAGAACGTGCCTAAGGTGAAGAAATTCAAGCTAAAAGGGGTGCAGCCGCCTGTTACAGAGATGCAAGCCCCGCTAGCTGATCCTATTGCAGCTCTAGAGAGTCACAACATCCTTGGAGAACCCCCATATAAGGATTGTTAGAGATTGTTGGTTCCGTTTCCTTTGTCTACCTTAATGATTATTTTCTCATGGAATTGCAGAGGAGCTGGGCATGACGAATTCATTCCCTCGCTCAAGCATTATCGTTCGATCTGTAAACCGGATGTGGTTATCATTGTTGAACCAAGAATCAGTGGCGTGACAGCCTTGGCGGTGATTAACAAGCTGGGATTTGATAGCAGACTAGTGGTGGATGCTCATGGGTTTTCGGGAGGGATCTGGGTCCTTTTGAATGCTGGTAACTGCATCCTCACTGAGATGGGGCGCTCGGATCAGGCTATCCATTTCAAGCTCAGTAAAGAAGGAGAACAATGTTGCCTTGTCTCGGCAGTTTATGCTAGACCTGTACCCGACTGGTCGGGCCTTATTATGGGATAAACTTCGTGATTGGAATTCCCGTATGATTCTCCCTTGGTGCCTTATTGTGGACTTCAACTGTATTATTGATCCGGAAGAGAAGAAGGGTGGAGCTCCATTTTCCCCTTACCGTGCAGCCTCCTTCAAAGAGTGCATTGGTGACTGCAGCCTTGTTGATCTTGGTCACGTGGGAGCCAAGTTCACTTGGTTCCAGGGCTCGTTGAGGGAGCGTCTCGATCGAGTTTTGGCGTCACTCGCGTGGAGGAGTGTCTTCCCGAATGCGGTGGTCAAACATCTGCCTCGTATTCGGTCAGACCATAGACCTATTCTTTTGTGTTCCTCGGGTCTTCCGATACCAGCTCGTTCTAAAAGGCCGTTCCATTTCCTTTCTCTTGGATGGCACATCCCGACTTTCCCCGCCTAATTACAGCGTCGTGGACTAGCAATATGGGTGCTTATCACAACCTGAGCAGATTCACCCATAGAGTCAGAAATTGGAATAGGGAGGTTTTTGGTGATATTTTTCAACGCAAACAAGCTATTATGGCACACCTGGAGAACCTTGAAATTGAAGCTTGCACGAATCCCTCGGAAGCTGTTGATCTTGCAGAGAGGAAAGCAAGAGAGGACCTAGCTCATACACTTTGGGAAGAGGAGGTACTTTGGGTTCAAAAGTCACGTACTGATTGGATAAATGACGGAGATAGAAATTCACGCTACTTCCACCAAGTGACCCTTCGACGTAGAAGCTCGGCTAAGATCCTGACCTTGCGTGATGCTGACGGGAACTGGATTGAGGATTCTGAGAGTTTGAAAGCTTTGGTTGTGACCTATTTTAAAAGGCTTTATAGTGAGGATGGGGAGGCAGAGCTGGCTGCTGGTAATATCTGTAATGGCTTTCCTGCTATCCCAGCTTTCGCCATCCCTGGTCTTGAAGCTTGGCCCAACCAGGATGAAATCCAACAGGCTGTCAAATCTATGAAAGGACTCAAGGCGCCTGGGTTGGATGGATACCAACCCATTTTCTTTCAGAAGCAGTGGAACATCGTTGGTTCGTCAGTCGTTGAACGGGTTCGTAAGTGCTTTTCTGACCCCACTGAAATTGTTGCCCTTAATGATACCATCATTGTCTTAATCCCGAAATGCCACAATCTTGATAATATGAGCCAGCTCAGGCCGATCTCGCTTTGCAATGTGATCTATAAAATCATCACAAAATGCTTAGCCACGAGGCTTCGGCCCTTGATGAAAACTTTGATTAAGTCAAACCAATCTAGCTTTGTTCCTGGCAGACAGATTGGCGACAATATCATTGTGTTGCAGGAGGTGGTTCACTCCATGGAGCATGACAAGGGAAGAGTTAAGCAGATGATCTTGAAAATTGATCTGATGAAAGCCTATGATAAAATCCGATGGAGTTTCCTTCGAGATACATTATCCGCGGCAGGCTTCGGTGAGTCTCTAGTGAATATTATTATGACTTATGTCTGCTCTGCCAGGTTTCAGGTTCTGTGGAATGGAGAGCTGACGGACCGGTTTGTTCCTCAATGTGGAATTCGACAGGGTTGTCCCCTTTCGCCATTCCTCTTCACCCTTTGTATGGAACGCCTTAGTCACATTATTGATGAAGAAGTCATTGCTGGAAATTGGATCCCCATTCAGCTTTCTCGGGGTGGCCCGTTGATTTCCCATCTCTTTTATGCAGATGACCTAATTCTTTTTGCAGAAGCTTCAACTGACCAAGCTAATGTCATTGCCAAGTGCCTTAATCTTTCTGTGCAGCTTCGGGCCAAGTGGTTAGCAGAAGCAAGTCAGCTATTTTTGTCTCACGTAACACTGATAGGCGGATTGGGATTTCACGAGTGCTGGACATCCCGCTGACACAGAACCTCGGGAAGTACCTCGGAGTACCAGTCTTGCATGAGAGGACGACCAATCGAACGTACCAAGAAATCCTCGATAAGATGGATCGGAAGCTCCAGGGATGGAAGGCTAATTCTCTTTCTTTGGCAGGCCGAGTCACCCTTGCTCAGGCTGTCCTCTCTGCGATCCCGGCCTATGTGATGCAGACCTCCATCATCCCGGCCACGGTGTGTGAAGAGATTGATAAACGAATTCGGAACTTTGTCTGGGGGTCCTCTTCTAAGAGCAGACGGGTACACTTGGTTAGCTGGGAGAAAATTTGTGAGCCCAAGGAAAATGGTGCTCTCGGACTCAGATCGGCGAAGCAGCTTAATAGGGCGTATATGGTCAAGCTAGCCTTCCTTTTCCTCAAGAACTCGGAAGCCTTATGGGTCCAGGTTCTTCAATCTAAGTACTTCTGAGAGGCTGTTGGAGAACTCAGACCGCGACATCAAGCTTGCCAGTCACCCATTTGGCGGGCAATCCGGCGTGAATGGCCTTATATGCTACAGGGGGCTAGATCGGCGATCAGAGATGGGCAGGAGACTAAATTCTGGACCACCCGCTGGGTCGATTCAGGAATTCAGCTGGCGGATTTCGCGGAGGACGAAGCTGAAATTAACCTTGAGGACTCAGTGGCGTCCTTTGTTGATGACACTGGAGGTTGGGATTTCAGCCGTTTGCACCCAATTTTGCCAGCTGAAGCGATTGAGGTGATTGCTGGCATGTCTCCCCCGGCTGCTAGTCAAGGGGAGGACCAATGGATTTGGGGGCTTAGCAAGGATGGAAAGTTTACTATCAAGTCGGCCTATTTACTCCTCCAGAATGCTAGCTCTGGCCAGGACATGTGGAACTCTATCTGGCAATGGAAAGGACCCAATAGGGTCAGATTATTTCTCTGGCTTGCTATACAGGATAAACTTCTTACGAATAGTCAAAGACAACGAAGACATCTCTCTAGTGATGCCACTTGGTCGACGTGCCAAGACCCTAATGAAGACGTCAGTCATGTTATTCGAGATTGCAAATTTGCTCGTGAAGTCTGGCACCTGATCGGCACTTTTGATCTTGACTCTATGGCTTGGAACTGTCAGCTCTCAGAATGGATTTCAAAGTCCCTGCACTCCCCCAATGGTTTGCTCTTTGGCTTAATTTGTTGGTGTCTTTGGAAGTCGCGTAACGGCCGCATCTTCTCCAATTCTACAGATACTGCTCGGCAGGTCGCAACACGTATTGTTGCTTGGACGAATATTGTCAAGCATGCTATGGAAAGGGATCTAATGTCAAGTAATCTGAATAGGAGATATGCCCCGACTCAGATTGCCTGGACACCCGGACCAACTAATTTGATGGTGTTGAACACTGATGGTTCAGTCTTACAACCATCTAGCAAAGCAGCTGCAGGTGGCCTTCTAAGAGATGCGCTTGGCCGGTGTAGGGCAGCCTTTTCCCTCAATCTTGGCAGTTGCTCCATCACAAGAGCGGAAATCCGAGGCGTTATTTTTGGCCTGCAACTTGCTTGGGACCTGGGTTATAGGCGGGTGTTGGCACAGTTGGATTCTAGCGCCGCAATAGCTATCCTGGAGGCCGATGGCGATGTGACTCAGCAGCATGCCCTTGAGGTGTTCCAATTCCGGGAACTTGTCTGTCGCGACTGGGATGTTAAACTCATCCACATTTATAGAGAAGCAAATAAGGCAGCAGACTTCCTTGCTGGCAAAGGGCACTCTCTCACCCTTGGTAACCACTTGGTTCCAAGTTCTGATAATTCTTTGGGTTTTTATCTTCGTTATGATTGTATCGGTATCTCCGAGGAACGATTGATCGTTATTAATAGCTAAGGCGCGTTGCGCCACTTTCCCAAAAAAAAAAAAAACTAATCCAGTATGGTTTCTCCACTCATTGATCTGTACCTAATTCTGCTTCTGACTATTAATTTTTATATATATATTATATATATATATATATATATTATATATATTTCCAAGTTTGATTAACTTGAGAAAGTTTGGGCAAAATATTACTTTATCAATCCTTTTCAAATACTAATCTTTCTCATATCGCATTTATATCCTTTAGCTAGAAGTTAAATCTTCACTACTCATTAAAGGAAAATTGACAATTAGGCAATTAAGTGGGAAGATAAGTTAGGAGTTAAGAATTAGAGGAAATATAAAAGTTAGATGATGTTAAATTAACTTGTTTGACATGTTTATTTGGTAAACAAAATAGTAGGGTAAGATATTGAGACTCATAATTATGTTAGCCGTGTCAAAATTTCTAATAAAAGTAAAAATTCTCAGAATACATATACTGGAGGCATTCAAAAACTCTGAGTATCTTAAAGACAAAAAAATCAACTCTATGAGATGGGAGAAAAAAAATCTTGAAGTTGAGATGGGAGAAAAAAAGTCAAACAGAAAAGTACTGTTTGGTTTATGGTTCTGAAAAGAATTCATCTCTGGATCGCATTTTAAAAACTTATTTATAGACAAAATTTATTACAATCATTGGATCTTACTAATATAATCTTAGGGACATTATTACAAAAATCCAAAAATCCCATAAAACAAGAGGTCAACAACAACACAAACCCATAAAGATTCCAAGATGTAGAAAATAAGTAAAGAGATTGGAGAAGGGAAGTAAATCTCCTTCCGGGTAGAAGATGGCCTTCTGGTAATGAATGAAAAGTTTTGTGTATAAGGAACTAGAAACCTAAGGAACTATATATATTCAAGATGAGACTCACTCATTGTGTATGTTATGCATTCTAGAGCAATGAAGATGTATCTAACCATCAAGCCCCCACTTTTGGTGGTCGAGCTTCGAAAGGAATATTGCATAACATGTGATCTAGTAAGTCAAAATACTAAGGCAGAACATTAAGCTCCAAATGAACTTATAATGTCGCTTCTTGTTCCCGTGTGGAAGTTTGATGATATACTATGGATTTGTTAATGGGTTTCCCATGGCAGGTGTAAAGGATGCAAAATCATGATTGTGGATATGATGACGTCTAATGTGGCTCATTTCATCTCCATCAAGTTCAAACCAGGTGTGAAGAGCTTGTTAGATTGATAGTATGTGAATATAATAGTGATGATGCATGGTGTTCTTAGGACCATTGTCTCTTATAGAGATTGAGGTCTTACTTCTCATTTATGGAGGAGCCTACGTGCAGTTATGAAAACTAAGTTGAACTTCTCTGCAATTCACCACCCTTAGACTGATGGACGATTTAAATGGACCATTATCACTATTGAAGAGTTGCTCGGATCTTGTGTATTGGAGTTTCAAGAACAATGAGTGAAAACTTGTGCCCAAAGTGGAGCTTTCTTACAACACATCCTACCATAAAAGTCAATGTGTGGTGCCATTTGAGCCCTTGTATGGAAAAAAGTGCAAAAAACACCCTTGTGTGGAAAGGAGGAGAGTGCTAGACAACTTATAAGACCTCAACTTGTAAAGGAAATTGCAGATCGAGCTCATTTGAGCGTCATTCAGAATCGTTAGAGATAGTACGTTGACGACAAAACTCAAGAGGTGTGCTTCAAAAAAGGTGACCAAGTGTTCCTTAGGGTAACCCATTGTAAACGATTGATGAGATTTAACAAGAAGGGGGAATTGGTTCCTCGTTAAATAGGTCTATATAATGTGATACGAAAAGTCGAACCTATTACCAATAAGTTGGACTTGTCTAGTGAGCTAGACAAGATTCATAATGTAATCCACATCAAAAAGTTAAGAAAGTTTGTGGGAAGCCCTAATCAAGTGGTCAAACTAGATAGGTTTAACTTGCAGAATACCTAACTTACCAGGAGGTACATGTCCATATTACCGATCACCATGTCAGCCAGTTGAGGAACTAATAAATCACCATGGTAAAGTGTTATGAAGGAACTAGGAGTCCAAAACGGCTACTCTGGAGAAGCCTTCATAAGTGTTAACTTTATTGGTACTTGACGTTTGGACGAAATTCCATTTTGGAACTGATTGTTTAAAAAATTTCAATTTAGTAGCAAACGTTTCACAAAATCTCAAACTAGTACTTCCGTCCAATCTCGTCCAAATTTTCCGTTAAATGCTGACATGGCAACTGAGTCACACATCTCAGTCAGCAAAAATAATAATACAATAATAATTTTATTATTTTAAAATTAAAAATTACAATAATCTTATTAAAATAATTATAAAAAATTAATTAAAAATAAAAAAAATCCAATATTTTTTCCTCTTCCTCTTCTTTTCTCTCATACCACCTCGAAAATAGAGATTGATCTAAACGTTTCACAGTTTCAGTACTAAACGTTTTGACACTTTTTCATTTTGATACTTTTTGTTTGTAGATATGAGTTTTATTTGTATTGTACCCTCCTTCTTCCCTTCTCCCCTAGGCTTCCTCCTGCCTTTTTTCTCCCTTCTCCCATCTTCTACCTCCTCTCTCTGCCTCTCCTCTCTCCCTTCTCTCCTATGCTTCCTCCTACTTTCTCTCTTCGTCTCTCCCTTTTGCTCCCTCATACCCTCCTCTATCTGCCTCTTCTATCTCTCTCATTCCTCCATTTTTCTTTTGTCTCTACTTCCTTCCTCCCCCTAGCTCCGCCTCAGAAACCCAGAGAAGGGACATAGTAGAGGCGGAGAGAGGAGGTAGGAGGAAGCAGAGGAAAGAATGGAGAGAAGAGAGGTGAATGAAGGAAGTAGGAGGAAGCATAGGGGAGAAGGGAGAGAGGAGAGGCGGAGGGAGGAGGTAGCAGATGGGAGGAAGGAGGCAGAAGGGAAGAAGAACGAAGGTTGGAGGTGGAAAAAAGTACTGAAAAACTCAGATCTACAAACAAAAAGTACCAAAATGAAAAAGTGGCAAAACCTTTAGTACTGAAACAGTGAAACGTTTAGATCAATATCTATTTTCGAGGTTGGATGAGAGAGAAGAGGGGAATTTTTATTGTTATTTTTAAATTAAAAATTTAATTATTTTAATAAAAATGTAATTTGAGATTTTTATTAAAAATTTTCTGAAACGTTTGGACGGAATCAGATGGAAGTACTGATTTGAGATTTTCTGAAACGTTGAGATTTTTGGTCCCATTGTGGTAGCTTAAACCTTGAATTAGAGGGTTAGAAATTCGGGAAATAAATCTGTTTAAGGGGGATCTACTACCATTCGGACACCCCTTAGTGTCCTCATATTAGGACACCCCTTATAACCATAGGATTAGAAGGTAGATCTAATGGCCTAAATTAATCTGGACAAAATAGTAATTTGAAACTCCTATATATTCTAAATCATATTAGGGTTTCACAAACCCTAATTCTATTTTACATCTCTCCCTTCAAAGCTCCTGCCGTCGGGCTCTCCTCCCGCCGCCGCCGCCAGCCACTCCACCGCCGCCAACCACTCCACCGCCGCCAACCACTCCGTCGCCGACAGCCACTCCGCCGCCACCAGCCACTCCGCCGCCGCCAACCACTCCACCGCCGCCAGCCACTCCGCCGCCGCCAGCCCCACACCAGATATGCCGCCAGCCTCGCCACCATCATTAGATCTGCCGCCAACTTGTCGCCGCCGCCATCCTCGACGTCGTCGCCAGCCCACACCAGATCTACCGCCAGTCTCGCCATCATTAGATCTTCCGCCAGCCTTGCCGCCACCGCCAGCCCCACACCAGATCTTCCGCCAACCTCGACATCATTAGATCTGCCGACGTCCTTGCCGCCGCCGCCGCCGCCAGCCCCACACCACACCAGATCTGCCGCCAGCCATCTACATCTCTACCGCCAGCCTCGCCGCCGCTGCCAGCCCCACACCAGATCTGCTGCGAGCCTCGACATCATTAGATCTGCCGACGTCCTTGCCACCGCCGCCGTCGCCAGCCCCACACCACACCAGATCTGCCGCTAGCCATCTACATCTCTGCCACCTCAAACCCTCGCCAACTCTAATTTATTCGGTTTATAGATCTGGGCATCCTTTAATCCGTTCGGAGATCCGGCCATCTAGATCCGACCATCTAGAACCAACCATCTACATCTTTGCTTCTTAGTTTCTGGTCATTGGTTATTTGTAGTGTTCCATATAGTTAATTATGGAACATGTTTGTAGTGTTCCATATAGTTCATTGTGGAACATGTATTCAATATTATTGTTCCATTTTCAATTTGATTCAAGGTTTTATGATTTTCTATGTTCCGATTTGGTAATAAGGAACAAAATCGATTTTCAACACGTTCCATCACTTTTGAAATGAATCACTGTTCCGGAACAATCAAATAGGAACTGTTCCGAAATGATAAAAGAGGAACAGTTCGAAACAATTTCCACAAAAGAGGAACAGTTCGAAACAATTTCCACAAAATAGGAACTTTTAAAAGTGTTAGAAACTAATCTAAAATAAAAACCACCGGAGATACACAACAAAAACCGGCGAGCATAGAGAAGAAGATGAAAAAGTAATTAAAAAAGATAATTAATTTATCATAAATTAAATGGAGCAAAAAAAGGAGTAGAAAAAGGAATAAAAAATCAGCAATGTAACAGCAAATCCGAAAATTAATAAACAATAATTAAAAATCTGTAAAATAAATAAAATATTGAAATTACCCTTATGTCCAATTAATATAGGCCTTCCGATCTTTAAGATTAAATCCTACGGCTCTAAGAGATGTCATCATATGAGGACACTTTGGGGTGTGCTAATGGTAGAATTTCCCTGTTTAAGGGGGGGATTTGTAGTATCCCGTCCCAAATGACATGTTTAACCAGTGGAGCAATTCTGGGTGGAAACTAGAATCAAATGCGAAATTTGGCTATCTCAGTTGTGTAGTTAGTGGGTCATTGTTTAAAACACTACTATGTAATGTTATGTAATTTTGGGAATCCTGTTGTTCGAAATAGTTGTTGCACTGCAACGCCCCTTGCTAATTAAAGGACAATGGTCGTTCTGTAGCTCACAAAGGGTGTTTCCAAGATGAACACTACAAAAAAAAACAGGAAGTTTGCTTCGGT
This sequence comes from Linum lewisii, assembly GCA_034768395.1. Classification (NCBI taxonomy): domain Eukaryota; kingdom Viridiplantae; phylum Streptophyta; class Magnoliopsida; order Malpighiales; family Linaceae; genus Linum; species Linum lewisii. Next base: position 9,792,113 of record CM068299.1, read on the forward strand.
TGAAACGAAAGTGGATTGCGTCGGTCGGTCAAAGACCGACGCAAAATACGATGTGCGTGTTGACCCGCGTAAATAGCGTCGGTTTTCATTGACCGACGCTAAATGTGGGAACCTAGACCGACGCGAAAATGGCATTCTGACCAGATTTGCTGGTCGAACCAACGGGTAAATTGGCGTCGGTTTTGAGAAAGTAATTGGCGTCGGTTTTAACCGACACCATTTACATGGGAAAATAGTGTCGGTCGACGACCGACGCAAAATACAGTACATATAAAAAATCCTAATCGACGAAACCAACTCATTTGTGACTAAACCCTCGCCGATCTCTCTCTCTCCGAAAATGAAACCCTCCCGCCGCTGCTCTCTTTGCCGCTCGTCTCACTGCCGCTGCTCTCTTTGCCGCTCGTCTCGCCGCCGGTCAAACGCCGCCGCTCGCACGCCACCGCTCACACGCTGCCGCTCTCCTCTCCGATTTCTCTCCGCAGAAGGCTAAAATCGCTGCCACTCTCCTCGCCGCCGCTCCCTCACAGGCCGGATATGGTGGTAAGTAGAGTTGAAATTGGAAATGAGTTAAAAGTATTTTATGACTTTGATTCTGTTGCAATACTGATATGAATTGATTGTTCAAATTGCAGGAGTTGGCTCGCAAGAACTCTGCCTAAGAGGAGCCATAAGTCACCCCACACTGGAGGTTCGAAGAAGTTGCGGATTAGAGGGTTTGAGTTGGTAATAATCCAGATTTAATTGCTAGTTATTTATGTTTTTATGTTTATAGAAAGTTTACTAAACATGTTTAGTTCATGCACAAGTAGGCAAAAGACGGGGGAGGGTGCCATCTAGAGGTGAGTTGTATGCTATCACTCACACGAGGAAGGACAACACTTACACCGATCCTAAAGTGGTAAGTCCTGTTTCATCTATCTGAAGTGGTGTGTATCTAATCAGATTAGAGGTTTTTAATTTTTTTTTTTTCATTTCAATGTGTAGCCTGAAATTCTAGAGTACACCCGTGATCCCTCCGTCCCAATAGAGCCTTCAGTGCACGATGCACTAGGCCTGGTCTATCCGAAAGAGCATAGTGGTCGGGTTCGCGGGCTCGGATCTGGTATCACCCCCTCTATGGTATGTATTGTGGTATATACTTGGAAATTGTTTTAAACTAACATTTAAATAGTAATTTTCTGATTATCTGTACTTTCCATGTAGGTTAATATGAGTAGGATGCGTGGTGGAGCCAGTCAGAGTAGTAGTCAGAGTAGTAGTTCAGCTGAGGATCGTATGAGGACGCTAGAGGTTGAGGTTCAGCGACTAAGCGGGGTGGAGGCTGAGGTTCTGCGCCTCAACCAGTTGGTTGCAGATGGAGGTTCATCATCCACGAGGACGGGGAAGGGGAAGGAGAAGGAGAAGATGAGACCAGATGATCATGCAGACGAGGATGAGGGGTTGTATGAGACCGATGATGATGAGGATGAGACCGATGATGAGGAGGATGACACCGATGATGAGTAGATAGGACTAAACACTTAGATTTAGTTGTGTTGCTTATTTAGTTTTGGATGGATGTTATTTACATATGTTGGATGTTTTATTGGTATATTAGTTGTTTTAGTAAAATTTGCTATGATTTCCCGTTTGTGATGGTTTTAGTGAAAATGGGATAGCGAAAATGTGCTTTGTATGCAGGTTTTGGCACTAGAAGAGTATGAGAATGATAAGAAAGCAGAAAAATAGGTGAACTGTAATCTGTAAATTGCGTCGGTCAATAACATTTAGTGTCGGTCAGAGCCGACGCTAAATGGACCCATAATTTAGCGTCGGACATTAACATTTAGCGTCGGTTATGTCCGACGCAAAATGGGCATGTGAATTAGCGTCGGTCGATAGTATATTGCATCGAAAATGACCGACGCCAAAAAACCTATACCCATCCGACCGGTTAACCGACTCGTGGGTTGCTGGGCCGAAACGGCGTCGGTTGGTTGTCATTTTGCGTCGGTTGTAGTTTCGACCGACGCTAACATTTAGCGTCACCGTTATTCGCGTCGATTGGATCGACCAACGCAACATGTTTTTAGCGTTGGCTATGACCGACGCTAAAAACCCGATCTAACCGACGCAATATGTATATTTTTTTGTAGTGGAAGGCCATGACCGTTTCCAACAATGGGGCTAGCAAATGGGGTTGCCCCCCTGTCCAACGTTTGTTTTCGAAATGATATAATGTCCACTCTAATCGTGAGTAAACCCATAGTTTTTGTTAAGTCACTGTTTCATTACTCCTTCAATCTTGTCATTTGTGGGAGAGAAAAAACTTGCTTGTTAGTTGAAGGTCCAAACCCCCTAACACAGAGAGAGTAGATATTTTTAATCATTTTTTGGTAAAATGTACAACCCTCGTGTTCTAGGATGGTTCCTGATATAGGGTTCTTAATTGGTTGTGTTATTGCAAAGTCGTGCTTGATACCCTAGCCTTATCTTGAATTTGGACCCTCTTGGACTTGTGTTTCTAGTTAGGAGGAGGAAATAGGCACCAGATAGATCCTATTTTGGAGTCCAATTTAAAAGTTGGAATTTCAATGAAAACAGATAGATAGAGTCTAGTTAGGAGGAAGAAAATTTCCTTTGAGGTGTCAATTTGAAAATATCTTCCTCTTTCAAGTGTGGCCTCACCCTACTACAAAAATCCGGCGCCTTAGCGTCGGTCAGAAATAGAGTTTAACGTCTGTTCCTGATCGACGCTAAGGCTTTTGGCGTCGCTCATAAAAGCGACGCCAATTCCACCGACGCTAAATTTTAGCGTCGGTTGTTTAATGACCGACGCCAAATCCTGTTAACAAGCGACGCTAAACGATTGGTTGGACCAGTCCGGTCGGAAACCAAACCAGTTTTAGCGTCGGTTATCAAGCGACGCCAAAGTAAGTAACCGACGCTAAACTGGTCAACCATTGACCAACCACGTGTTGACTCCCGACTATTTAGCATCGGTTACTAACCGACGCTAAATTACAAACGACCGACGCTATTTACGGGTCATTTTAGACCGACGCTAAATGAGTCTGACCGACGCTAAATATGTTCCACAGGCCAAATTTTTTTGGCTATTTCAGCTCCTTATCTCATACTCTTCTAGTGCCAACCTGCAAACCTGCAAACCCCAATTTCATTCATGGAATTCAATACTAATTATACCACACAATACTAACCAACGACATAGATAACTAATATGCATAACATACTATATAATTCTAATAATATTAATAACTACATATGTCTACGTGTAATATATCAGCATACATATTCACTCTCCCTCTCATCACTCATCCTCCTCATCCTCCTCATCATCATCATCCTCCTCACCCTCACCCTCACCCTCTGTCTCCTCCTCCTTCTCATCCTCACTCTCCTCCTCCTCCACCGCCTGCAAGGTGGCTTTCCCCTTCCCTTTATCCCGAGCGGAGGATCCTGAAGCTCCTGATGCCAAATGTGCAATCTGCTCCTTTAGAATTCGAACCTCATCCCGTAACTCTGCTACTTCTCCTTGTACAGGGCAATGTCCGAAGTCATGCATGGCAGTATCTGATGGCCTGGAACTCTGGCTAGCTGCACCCTTCTTCTTACTCAAGTTGACCTACAAAAAAGAGACAACAAAATATTAAAATTGTTAGTGTTATATAAATTGAAACCAAACCAGATCACTATATGTACCTTAGTGGGTGTAGCACCAAATCCCAATCCTCGAACTCGACCACTATGCTCAGTGGGGTAGACTTGCCCCAATGCATCATTAGAACTTACCCAAGTCAGGATGGTCGGGTCCTTCAACAACTCAAGTATCTTCGGCTGCACAGTGGCCAACAATTACATTTTTGAAACCAAACTCTGAAAAGTGTAATGACAAAGTTGGAAAAAAAACATGAAATGTCACTTACAACATTAGGATCGGTGTATGTGCCATCCTTCTTCTTGTGAGTGATGGCATACAACTCACCTCTCGTGGGTCTCTTTCCCGTTACGGCTTCCTACGCGTGCATAGACTAAACAATATTAATTTCTTTTAAAATAATTTAATTAAATAAGGTGATTTTAGGATGAACTCTTACCAATTCTGATCCTCGCACTCTAAACTTCTTTGACCCTCCAGTGTGGGGTGATTTGTATTCCGCCCTCCTCAAAGAGTTAAGCCGAGACAGCTCCTACAAATTAAGATTTTTTCAGTAACACAATTTGTATCACGAAATAAATTTACTTCAATGAAAAGCATTCATATATTTCGTTACATACCACCATATGCTCGCTCAACCTCAAGTCCACATATTGCGTCCACATAGGCGCAGGAACATTAGGAGGTCTCCTCTCTAGTGCCCACGCTCTCGACGACACCACAAATGCTTTAGGGTCGAAATCCTGGTTGTTCTTTGCAGCTTCAGCCTTTAAAAACTATTTGTACGGCCAGGTCACTCTATACGCCCACAACTTCGTTTTGTAATCCCTCCACTTCTTTCCTATATCACTCACGATATAGTCAAGAGCTCTATCCTTTGCCTCCTCAGGTTCAATGACAATACTTTTCTGCAACAACAAATTTTATAAACATTAGTATTTATATAACCTAGATCGTTTAAGAGTAATAGTGTTTTATACATACCCATATAGCGGCGACCAATGCTTCCTTCTCACCATCAGACACATTCGGCCACCCGACGTATGTGATCGGGAGAAGGTTGGTGTCTCTGGAGAGCTGACCATGGAACTGTCCGAGGATCGTAGCTGGACCAATACCTAAGGGTCCTGTAACACCCCAAGGAATGACAAACTTCTTCCCATGGGGAAGACTCATCATCTGATTACTAGGAATAGCAACTAGAGTCTTCACTCCACGTCCATCGATGAGCTCCACCTCATGCTTTCCTGAAGGTGACATGTCTGTATAACAAAAAACATTTAATTGGATTAGATGTGTAAAACGTACCAAATAGATTGACTTTTACTAAAATAAGTTAAATGAATATATTACCAAACCCTAATCGAACTCTGCGATTATTCCTGGCCTAACTAGGGGCAGAATATTGGAATCATCAAAAGCCGACAACTCTTGATTTCTAAACATCTCACACTCATGTACATTGCTTCCTTCCTCATCACCCATGTCATAGACATCTCTGGGTTTGATATGTACGGGAGTGCACCATCCTTTGTCCACTTTATCTTGAACGCAGTAGACCATTCGAGCATCTTTTGCTTCAATATATGGTTCATCGTCTAAACGAGTTCCAGATATATAGCAAATGTGAGAAATTAATGGATGTGAACCCCAATTCATCTTTCTTCACGTATCTAGGATTGTGCGTATTAGCCCATTTGCACTTGAATAACACCACAAAGATTTCTCCATAGTAATTCAACTCAATGATGTCTTCTAACTTGCCATAATACGCCAGTTCACTTGTTTGAGGTCGATTGTCCACTGAACTAGCGTAACTATGAGTTTCATAGTTGCCGTATATCCCACTATTCTGAGTTTTGAGGGGATTGTCACGAGTAGGGGTGGCAGTCCCAACCTGAAACCCGAAAACATACCCGTAATCGACCCGGTCAACGCGGTTTTATAACCGGACTGACCAAATAACGGGTCGGAGTCGGGTGGTTAAAAAAACCGGTCAAATATTAGGGCGGTTATTGGTCCGCCAGATAACTAGGCCGACCCGGCCGAATACCACCCCTATATGGATGACTTGACGAGAGTTGGGATCATCACATCGTTATGTTTTAAATTTATTTTCTTCGAACTCTTAGTATTCGCAATTTCGGATGTTAATTAGTTATTATTAAACATAAATATTTGTGTTATTATTTTGGGATTTCAGATTTTTAGTTTTCGGAATTAATTATTTGGTTAGTTGTTTAGTATTTCAGAATTAATTTTTATTAATTGTGTCACTTAATAAGTTAGTACGAAGTACGAACTAAATTATGAAATTAACATATCCCAAATTAAGTGCTACAATTGAAAAAATAAATTATTTGGGCTACTAAAACCCATAATTATGCAGCCCAATTGGGTTTCGAAGCAGTTGGGCTGCATTTGGATTCGAATTTGGGCGGCAAATGTTGGGCTTCACGCTAGGCCGGATATAACCGTTGGTGCCCGCCCGCCCGTCGGCCACGGTCACGGTAAGGAAAACAGAACCGACGGGTCCGGGTCGGGCGGTTAAAAATACCCGGCCAAATATTAGGGCGGTTAGTGGTCCGCCAGATAACCGGGCCGACCCGCCGAATGCCACCCCTAGTCACGAGCAACTATGCGAAACCGATAACCATTAACATCATAAGCAACATATCTTTTTTATTGTCGTTGAGGACCGCGAGCTAACATTCTTAGATCCTTGGAATGGACTACTTGGTTACCGTCAAGAATCTGTTAAATTGACATAAATAATAGTGTTTGACAAGATTATTATATTTCATATTTGTATTACGACCAAATCACAGCTGAATTACATAGAAAAGCACGTACCCGACTCCGAAACCATTGTACGAAGTCTCTATGAACAGCTTTCTCAATTTCTGCTGCTGATTTTCCTCGAAGTCGTCGTGTTGTAATAGTTTGGAACTCCCTAAGTGACAATGAATGGTTTTTATTGAAATTTACATACGTTAAACATGTTGAATTACTAAACATGTTGAATTACTTACTTGAGAAATGGACCGACTAGTTGGGACCCCATAAGGACATGTCGATGCGCTTGTAACAACTCTGTATCTGTCAATCGGAAGTGATTTATACTACCAACATTGTGTCCAATAGATGGAATAATGGACAAATCACGTGAATCATCTTCTAATACTTGATCATGAAGTCGAGATCCACGGTTGAATCTAGTCTCGACTCCAACATCATAGTATAGGGATGTGAAATTCGTTATTTCTTCAGAAATCCATCGTTCAACAATTGAACCTTCTGGTTGTGACCGATTTCGTACAAAAGATTTTAACTTCCCAAGAAATCTGATTAAGAGAACAAGTTCAGTTGTAATAGATTATTGGAATTGACAGCATAATACAGAAGACTAAAATTGATAGGTGTACCTTTCTATAGGGTACATCCAACGATAATAGACTGGTCCCCCAAGTCTCACTTCCTCGACTAAATGAACCACTAGATGAACCATCACTGTAAAGAATGATGGTAGAAATATCATTTCCAAACGACACAGAGCTACAACAATTCGTTGTTGTAGCGTATCCAAACCCTCAACATGGACCACTTTTGAACATAATTGCTTCATGCAAGAACAAAATTCGACCAATACCGAAGAGACTTGCGATGGCAATACATTCCGAATGGACAAAGGTAATAACTCATGCATTAAGATATGATAGTCATGAGTTTTCAACCCCAATATCTTCCGGTGTTCCACATCAACGCACCAGGATATGTTGCTCGAGTATCTGTCTGGTACGGAAATATCTTTCAAGGTCTCGAGCATTGTTTGAATTTCTCGTTTACCCATTGTGTATATAGCTGCTGGACAAGTTCTTCCATCTGGTCTTGGCCATAACTCTCTTCTAATTTTCATGATTTTCAAATCCATCCTTGCTTTCATATGATCCTTACTTCGATCTTTGTCATTTATCAAAGTGTAAAGAATATTGTCACACACATTCTTCTCTATGTGCATAACATCGAGATTGTGTCGCAATTTATTGAACTCCCAATAAGGCAATTGAAAGAAACAACTTTTCTTCTTCCATTGTTCTGTCTGCTTTTGTTCCCTCCATCACTTCTAGACTTCTTCTTTGGCGGTGCACCACTACAAAAAAACCTACTATTTCTGACAATGCAAATACGTCACTGATAGCGAGTTTCATCGCTAATATGTATTTGTGACGACGATATCTCGTCGGACGTCGTCGAAAAAAGCTCCCCACAAATAATGTATTTGTGACCAGCCGTCAGTGATAATTATTTATGACCAATATAATTGGTCGATATATCTTTTAAGGTCATCACAAAATACATGACGAACTTCGACGAAAGTCGTCGTAAATAATTTATTAATGACCAAATTTTTTATCTCAATTTTTTTTCGTCAAACAACATTTTAGGGAAAGTTAACCCCTCACAAATTAAAAAATGATAAAACAAGTACTCGTCTCATGAAAAATACTAATATAAAAACAATAACACAATTGTTTTACATAATAATCATTGTAAATATCTTAAGAGTAAACATTGTTCCAAATCACAAAAAGACATTATAATGTAAAAGTAGACTACTATGTATCTGTCTAATTGTCTAAATCATCATTGAAAGTACTATCAGAATCTTCATGTTCTCATCGTTGATGCAACCTTTTTGAACCCATACTTTTCTTCGAGTTCTCAGCGTTTGGAGAATTTGATGAAGATCCATCTTGATTTAAGTCAACATTTTCTCATTCAATACTCTCAAATATCTGTTGTGGTGAGGTATTCGGATTGGTATCAAATTCTTGTTCGAAGATGCAACCTTTTCAATCTCTTGCTTTTCTTTCCATCCATAAAAAGTAATAAGAAATTCATAATTTATAAGGAAAACAAAAATACAAAAAATAATTAAGAAAGAAATCATAAACGTAAGTAACAAACGTGCATCATTCCTTTCCCATTGGCGAGAACATTCATATCCATGCCCAATTGAGAAGTTTCATTTTACATGCTTCTAATGCTAATTATTAAACTGTTAATTGGAAGGCTTTTGCAATAGATATGCAAACTCTAAAATGATGCTAATTAGAAAGAATGAAGACTAATAAAGAAATACAATGACATAGAGCAGTAGAATACAATTCAACTAAAATTCCAAAAGTAAACAAAATGTATCCCAATAACTCATTCCTCAAACGCCAAATACCTGCAATAATATATATCGACTACTTTATCTTTACTTACAAGAACCAATCAACCACGCAAAACTTTGGATAGCATGAAGGAGTATAATAAGAGCAAATAATATGAGAATGGAGAGAACTTCTTTTATTATATAAAGCTGACTTTGTATCATAAACATTGTAACAAACACTATACAAGCGGGAAGCAATTGACAAAAGAAACAACTAATCAAAGAAAATGAAAAGGCAGTAGAGCACGAAAACGACCGCAACAAAGGAAGAAACAAACAAACAACAGGAGAAACCAAAGAAATAAGAAAAACGCAGGAAGCAGAAGAAAAAAATTAGAGTACCAAGACGGTTCCAAAAACACAGCTTTCATATCAAACAGGAGGTTATCGCCTGCGTCCAAACCTCCAAAATCAGCCATCTCAGAGAAGTTATGTTAGTAGGAAGTAAAAGTATAGGGAAATAAGAGTAGAGAATGAGTATTTTACCAGGAAAATTGACAATTTCGAGCTCTTGATGATTCGGTTGCCTTACTCAGAGTGAGAAAATTGAAGGGAGACCTAAAAAGCCCAATAAAAATTATGATATGACCAAACCCTAAAAAACTCTCTAATAAATATATTTGGTAAGAGGCGTGCAAATAATTAAGTTCCTCTTTTTGCTCCTCATGAATGGAAATATTGGGAATCATTCCCGCTAACTATTCAGTTCATAAACCATTTAATATTTGAAATTTGGGTTGCAATCTGCCCACTAAATATGAAACGTTTATTGTTTTGCATTTTTTTCGTGGGGGTTGTTTTTAAATTCTATTTTAAAAAGACGTAAGGCCACACAATTTATTTTAAATTAGGGATCATTTTCTAGTATGAATTTGAGCAATTTCGTCGCATTTTCAAATTTTTTATCTTTTGTTTCTAATTATCCGTCAAATATCTCTGGAATTGTCTTCCTCCCTCCAGCAAAATCCAACTTAATCAGGAATATGAAATCCATGTCGAATGTAAAGGAAGTGTTTTCAATGTCGTATCCTACCCCCCGGTCGGACCGGTTCGACCATGAACCAATCAGCTCTCCGGCACCGATAAATTTCGGTTCAATCCTGGTTCGATCCCGGTTCAACCCTGATTTTCCCAATAAACATTTGAACCCTTAACCTTGCCGGCTCGACCCCCGCCCCCCCGATCCGGTTCTGAAAACCTTGAAGGGAATTGAAGGAAATGACTAATTTCCCCGACAATTACTAATTTCCTTCCAATTCTAGAAATTCATTAAACAAGAAAATAAGGAATTTAATTTAAATCAAATTTCATTGAATTTATAGATTTTTCGACAATTCATTTTCATGTGACAAATGACCCTTAGTATTATTAATTAAAAATGAATGTTCTACATGTGGGGAATTGATATAATATTTATAAATAGGTTATTTGGACATATATGTTAACAAAACAAATCGTTTACAGCTCATAACAAATATAGTTTGTATTTTGAAAATTATTTAACATTATCACACCCAAATCGATATGTTAAAGTAATTAACGAATTCAATCGTTAGTGACTTAATCGCGGTTCGACTCATAAAAGTTATTGAAAAGTTCGTTTAAAACTTTATTTGATATTAAACAAGTCAGAGCCACTCTATTAATAATGCAAATGTGGGTGAATCCAAATACTAAATAAGTAGAATTTTTAAATTTTTAAAGTCTTTTTTGATTGTTGGTACATGTGCGCATAATTTTGAAAATATCAATATATAATCACCTTATTATTTAAGATATTTATTAAGTTATTGAGAGTTTAATGTTGTTCATAGTTTGTATTACTTTTTTTTATATTATCACTCGTTTTTCACTAAAATAACATGCTCATTTTATTATGTTTAATAGTGATGAATTAATATTTTTAAGTAGTCACTAAAAGTTTTCCAGTTAATGTATTTTTCGCTGCCAAAATTTACTATTATTGACAACAAATTTATATATCATTGACGAGATAAGAAATGGTCACAAATAAATAATACTTTGACGAAAATATTTTTGACGACTTATTTCTTGCATCACAAAAGTAACTTTAGTGACGATTTAAGGTTTTCGTCACTAAGATTTGGTCACTAATACTTGTCTTTTTTGTAGTGCACCCTTCTCACTCTCACTCGTCTTCCCAAAAGTGACAGTGACATTCTCCACCTGTTTGAGTATTTCAGAGCCAGATAATAGTTTGGTTGGCTCTCTGAAATCGACATCACCATTGAATTTAGACTTTTGTTGTCGGAAAGGATGATTTGCAGTCAAAAAACGTCGACTTCCTATGAAACAGTTTTTCAAACTGCCTCCCAACCGTAACGGTTCTTGGTCGAAATTACAAGTTGGACAAGCTTGCCCTGTGTAAGTGTTCCAACCAGATAATACGGACAGTCCGGGAAAATCACTAATAGTCCACATTAGGGAAGCTCTCAATTGAAATACCTCTTTCTTGGCTGCATCGTATGCTTCTACACCTTCCCACAAAATTTTGAGCTCATTGATTAAAGGTTGTAGGTAGATATCAATATCATTGCCAGGGGCTTTCTTTCCAGGGATGATACTTGACAAAATCATACCTGTTGATTTCATGCATTCCCATGGAGGCGTGTTATATGGCATAAGAATAATAGGTCACGTACTATGACTAAGACTCATATTACCAAACGGATTGAAGCCATCAGTAGCAAGACCAAGGCGTATATTTCTAGGATCAAATGCAAACTCAGGGTATCTATTGTCAAAGTCTATCCACGCTTCTCCATCTCGTGGATGCCTTGCCATTCCGTCACTAACTTTTCTGTATAATGCCACACCATACTCTTAGCTGTTGTAGGACACATAAATAACCTTCTCAACCTCGGAATCAGGGGAAAGTAGCGATATGTTTTCATCGCTTTTCGTTTTTTCTTATGTTCTAGAATTACATCCTCAGGCCCATCATCTTTGTATCTGGACTGCTTGCAAATCTTACAAACACTCTCTTCTATATCATTCCCCCAGAACAACATACATCATTCTCACATGCTTCAATGTTCGTGTACCCCATTCCAAATTTTGAGATCATTTTCTTTGCACCATATCCCGATTTCGGTATGTTGGCAAACTCAAAAGCATCATGCAACAACTCAATGATCAACGACATTGCTTTATCGTTGATGTTGTGCATTCCCTTGATATGATAAAGCCTCAAGATGAAAGATAATTTTGAGAATTTTGTACATCCTTCATATAAGGGTGCTTCTCCATCTTTCATTAAATCCCTAAAGTTGACATTGGTCTCATCCGGCTCCTCTATGTCATTCGGGTAGCTCATGTCATCCTCTGCAATCATGTGATCATCATCTTCTAGAACATTTTCTACTTCATTACCAATAGCAATATCTTCAGAGGCTTGTATTGCAGTAGTGACCTCATCTGGAATAACACCAAAAGCGTCATTAACCAGATCTCGAAATGCTCTTGTATGATCATAGTTCCGCACTACTGCATTTGCACTCTGAGAAGGTTCAGCAATGAGGCGCTCTCCATGTCGATACCAAACAGTGTAGGTTGTGGGAAATGGCTTGCGAAGCAAGTGCTCGTACACATCATCCCTATACAGCCATTTCTTGAATCCACATTTTGGACATGGACAAATTATTTGCTCTCCTTCATGATTATTCGCGAAAGCGAAATTCAAGAAGATTTCTAAACCATCCCTATACTCCTGTGACAACCAATGTTTGGTTATCCAAGACTTATCCATTGGAAGATGCCTGATTTAGTAGGTGATGGAATTAATTAGAAGGTTAAATCGTAATATCTATCAGTTAACTATATAGCTATATTGGAATATGTATTAGATATCTACATTTAAGATTATATTAGGTAACAATGAGACATGCAATATAATTATAATTATGTTCATTCATAATAAAGTAACAATTAGTTAATAACATAGCAAATTACATAGAAAACTAACTCATACAATAGCACTTTAATTGCAAGATTAATAACATAGCAATTTAATAACATATCATTTTAATTGCAAGATTAATAACATAACAATTTAATAGCAATTTAACATACCAATTTAACATAGTAATTTCAAATAACAAATTAACATAGCAATTTAACATATATAGCAATTCCAAATAACAAATTAACATAGCAATTAGCTAATAACATAGTTAAAAGAATGCATACCGTACACCTGGGATGAGACGCGAAACAAAGAGAAATGAGGATAAAAGGAAGACGGTCACTGATAAATGTATGACACAATTAGTAATCAGCAAGCATAATAATCCTCAAACAAAAAAAAATACAATGAGAAGACACAATTGCAAAAATTAATATATACATACCTACAACCAAAGAAGAGAAAACAACGATGAGACGGAGTCACCGCTGCTCCTAGCTCAAATGGAATTACACCTACCAAGATAACCACAAAATTTAAATCATTAACTAATAATTCACACTAATTCTTAAATAAATTATTTGACTAACTAGCTAATAATATCAAAACCCTACTTTATTAGTTCACAACCTAACAAACTAACTACTAACCCTAAAACCCTATAACTAACTTATTCACTAACTAAATACAACACAATATGAAATAAGAAAATACATACCTTAGGAGAGTTGAGAGAGTTGAGAGGAGTTTGCAGGTGCACAAATGATTCCTTCTGTCCGGTCAGAGTTTATATAGCTTGGGAATTTAGCGTCGGTCGATGACCGACGCTAAATTCCCGTCTATTTAGCGTCGGTCACGGCCGACGCTAAACTCATTCTCCTAACCGACTCCAAAAAAAGATCGGTTTACGTCCTTAGGTTGACCCAGATTCGATTTTAGCGTCGCTTTTTGGGCAAAATTTAGCGTCGGTCGATTAATGACCGACGCTAAACCCTTGGTCAAACGCGAGTCAAGGGTTTAGCGTCGGTCATTAATCGACCGGCGCTAAAGTCCTTCTCAAGAAGCGACGCGAAACTGATCTTTTTTTGTAGTGCCCCTTCCCTTCCTGACTGTAAGCTAGACCGTTGTACCCATACACAATATTGATCAACTTTAACAAGGGAAGGGATATGTGGCACTTTAACAAGGGATTGATCAACTTAAAAAAAATAGTGGATTGTCAATCACTCGACAAAAATGATCAATTGCAAATGGAGATTATGTGATGCAAATGATGAGAATTGAGCCAACAAAGTTAAACCCTAGATGTACCAAACTTGGATGAATAGAGAAGTTGTAAAGACTATAAGAGGGATGAGATTATTGAGTTGATATTAGTTTAGAATCCTCACAACAAAAGAATTTGTAGTGATACACGAGACTCAATTGGTCCACTATAATGTTTGAGCTATTAGGGTAACAACCCAAGTACCACATCGACAAACTAAGAGAAATTTGCTTTGCATAAAAGGGTCCACCAACTACACTATTATGAGGCCTTCTAAGAAGAAACCCAAAAATAAATTTGTGTGGCCTTGGCCCAAAGCGACAATATTATACTATTGTGGTTCTGTTGGTGGCGGGGCGATCCTAACAAGTGGTATCAGAGTCTTGGTTAGAAGGAAGAGAGATAGATCGCGGAAGCTGAAGATGTGGAGACTCTCAAGATGCTTGTGAAAGGTTCTCTGGTGGTTCCTTGTGTCGAAAGTCTTCCTGACAGGTGATGGTCAGCCAACGTGTTCCATTTGTGTTAATGGACGTCCAAGATGTCCACGAAAGGTGTATGCTTGAGCAAATGACAACGAGTTGGGTGCTTCTTGGTTTGAGGGAGGAATTCTTGGGATAACAATTCAAGTACCAAATCGACAAACCTGACTACGGAGGCACACCGTAGCTTAAGTGCCACTAATGCTCCTGTCGCTAAAGGTCTTTTGAGGCAAATACGGTGTCACATATTATCTGTCACTAATGAAAGAATTAGTTTTATTGGACTCTTCCACTATTTACATATATTATTTTCTACTCTTTTTCCATCTACGGGGTTTGAACCTGGGTGATTCAAGGAAATGTGCTAAGTTCTTAGTTCTTATCACTTGGCTTAGGACTACTTACTGATATTTTTGCGTAGTTTTAAAATATGAACTCTAAAACTCAATGATATGGAGAAACTATGCAAAGAAAAAGAAATGAAAATTGAAAATATGAAATTTTTTCTTACTCAGTACTAAAAAAGAAAATCGTTAGTGTTATTATATATATAATTAATTATGGAAAACACTCTGGTGCACCCGGTGCACCGAGTGCACCCGCTTGCGTTTTGATAGATAAATATGTTTTTAAAATCTTGTTTTTTCGAGGATAAGTATCTACATGTCGTTAAAAGATACATAGAGCGATTTGAACGAAAAACTAATTTGGTAGACCTGATGATCTATCATATTGGGAAAAAATACCGTTATAGAAGGAAACCTAAAGAACATTAGGTATAATCTTATACTATGATGACTAAAAATTCAACTAAGCTCAATTTAGACTTATTAAGATTAAATCTATTGATTTAAAAGTTCAATTCAATGAAAATACGACCCTAGATAGCATAAACGCAAGCGGGTGCACTCGGTGCACCGGGTGCACCGGAGTGTTCACCAATTAATTATATAGTATCTAACATTTATCTACACAAAATAGTACAACAAAGTTTACAAGTTATCTTCCTTTACAGATTTTTTTTTTGGAAGTAATCAAAATCTTATTCATCAACTCTCATGAGAAATCAAACAACACTCCAACAAAGTCTCATCTAGCCAAATCGCGGATGGCTATCACCCACCAACGGCGACATGCAAAAGGTGTCATTTGTAAAAGGACACCTTTACAGATTTTAATCATTCAACATATAGAGATAGACCAATTATCTGCCTCTAAGCTAATCATACAACCTATAGAGGAAATTGTAAATTATCTGCCTCTAAAAAATTTAATCATACAACCTATAGAGGCAGTTCTAAATTATCTGCCTCATAAAAGAGTTTTTTTGTATAAGACAAAAAACTTATAGAGTAGTTCTAAATTATATGCCTCATAAAAGAGTTTTTTTGTATAAGACAAAAAACTTATAGAGGCAGTTATAAATTATCTACCTCTAAAAGTGTTTTTCATATAACTTATAGAGGCAGTTATAAATTATTTGCCTCTAAAAAATGTAATCGTGTGACTTATAGAGGCAATTATAAATTATCTGCCTCTAAAACTATAAAAATTATTTATTAATATTATAATAAACAAATAAAATACAATTAGAGGCATATATTTGAATCTATAGAGGCACATATAATATTTATTCTTTAAAAGTATGTTTAGAGGCAAATATTCTATGTGCCTCTATGAATCTGCCTCCGTAGCTAGGTTATGTTGTAGTGAAGAAAAAAAACACTAACTACACTAGTATGAGGTCTTTTGGAAGGAACCCAAAACCGAATACATGTGGGCTTGACAAAAAACGGACAATATCATACTAGTGTGGGCATGTTGGTGGGGGAATTGGAATTTTCTAGCACAATTTTAAAAAATATGTACCGTCAGTAGCCAAATGCGTAAATAAGTCCAGAAATAGCACAATCTGACTGGCAGCCAGCTATGCGCCAGCCAGGTAGCGATGCGCCACCCAGCCAGCGCATCGCTGGCTGCCCTCAGAAAATGTTACCGTTGAAGCGCTGCGCCACCTGGAAATGTTACCGTTAGATTATAGTCGTTACTTAATGGTAACCTGGTTTCCAGCCAGCGCATCGCTGGCTGGAAACCGGGGTTACCATTTCTCAAAGCTTGTATAAATACCCCCTACCCCCATACCATCTTCACGCCTCCTCTCATACTCTTTCACTTTCAATTCTCTCAAAGGTATTTTTGTTAGTTTGTGTTCGTCATAAGTTTCTAGTTATGATTATTGTACGCTAATGATGTCTTTTTTTGTAGGTTCATAGCAATTGTCCGTCAAGGAAATTTCGTTTGAAGAAGGCGTAAACCCTCCCTCAAAAGGTATCATGCTGTCAATTATATCCAAATGAATTGTGTTTTACGATTTTATATGTACTTAACTTTGCTTGTGGATATTAAATTGTAGATGGATTACATGTTTGGAGAGGTGTCGGTTGGGGTACGAAGTGGTAGTCCCGAAGACCCTTCGATTTTATGGGGTGATGCTGACCGACATCGAGCGTCGGGAATTTTCGAAGCTCAGGTTAGTACATTTGAAATGTTATTTATATTTACATGGTATTTATATTTGAATGTTATTTTTATTTTAATAATATTCATAATTTAATGTTAATTATAGGACTTATTTGAATGTTTAGGGTTGACTCAAAAATTGAGTACTAGTTATTAATTTTGTTACATCTTCTTCCCTCAACTATTAGGACTCACATATGACGCTTAATTGTTGTTACTCTAAGAAGATCGTGAAGTACGATCCTAGGTTCGAGCCATACCTTGCCCCCATTGGTCTAGATAAGTTGCGTGACTACCTGAATTTTACCCCTGATCCTGAGCTGATCACCGCATTGGTCGAGAGATGGCGTCCCGAGACCAGTACTTTTCACTTGTACCACGGTGAGGCAACCATAACACTCGAGGACGTGCACTTTCTCACCGGTCTGAGCGTCGATGGTGAGCTAGTGGAGTCGCAGAGGCGCCATCCGACTGTGGATTCTGATCTGCAGAATTACGTGCTGAAGCTTCTTGGGAAGAAACCATCTACTGCTGACCTTTCTGCTGGCAGAGTGAAGATGACGTGGTTGCGTAACCACTTTGGCACCATTAGGGGAGCGCCGATCCTGAGACTATCGAGCAGCACTGTCGCGCATACATTCTGGACTTCTTTGGCAGCTGCATCTTTGCTGATCGGTTTGGATCCCAAGCCCCACTCTTCTTCATTCCACTGCAAGAGGACATGAGCCAGATAGGCGAGTACGCTTGGGGGCTGTCGCACTGTCATGGCTATATAGGGAGCTTGGCCGGTGTGCTTTCCGCATAGAGAGCAGCCTTACTCGTGACCACGTAGGTGACATTGGAGGATGGATGGCATTGGTCCAGGCGTGGGCGCTTGAGAGATTTATATCCATTGCGCGTCGAGTCCACAAGAGTCGACAGATTGCACCGACGCACTCCCCCATTCCACGTATGACTAGGTTAGGGCTTCGACTTTTTCTTTCATGTTCATATTTCATTCCATCTGATCAAGTGCTATGAATGACGTGGTTCATTCCGCATTTTTTTAGCTGGAAAGACTGGTATCACGCGAAGACCAGATACATCCTTGTAGGGGGTACCGCCAGCTATTTGACTATGGGACTCCATTCGTGGTATTGTATTCTTACAAAGTCAATGTCATTTTCCCTTATAGTTTAGGGTTCGTAGTTGTCTAATTGTAAAATTTGTTTTATATAGTGGTGTCCATACTCGGCGGACTGTGAGCATTACAGTCCAGGGACTTTCCCTAGTTATCGCGTCGTCGCACCTCTCATCTGCTTCTTCAGTGCTATGTGACATAGACCTGATAGAGTGATGTGTCAGTTTATGATGGATCAGCCTGTCCCTACGTATGATCAGCCGATAGGTGAGGTCATTAGTAACCTAGAGGTGACACAGCGTGGATGCCATCGTAGTGATGTGGTTGCTATATTTGGTGGTTATCGTGAGCTTTGGTCTGTTTGTCTTGACCACATTGCCTCGGGTCCATGGCTGCGGAGCGAGGATAGGGAGTCCTATCACTTCCACGACGAGATCAACCAGTGGTACCATGGCATCACCAGACGTACAGTTTCTCGCCGAGGAGCCGTGGAGCAGTCTTTGGTACGTTAGCTTTGTCATACTTATTACCACTAATTCTAGTGACATGTTTAACCATTCTTATTATGTGTTGTAGGTTGATGGTATGGAGCGGCTATACGTGACTACTGGCCAGTCACATATCACGCCTCAGGAGTAGCATGAGATGCATGCTACATTGCAGTCCATGATGCATGCTTCAGGCGGGATCCATAGGACGACTGAGTCTAGGGATGCATCTAGGGCACCACGGCAGGCCACACATCGACGACATGCTGACTACCCAATACCTGATCCTCCAGCTGCCAGGATTCCTTCTGTTCGTAGGGTCCGACAGCATGTAGATGTGTCCCCTGTCCCGCGGTTGTGGGAGCCGTCATTGCCGCAGTGGGATCCACAGCAGCAGCAGGCCCGATACTCCGAGCACTATCCTTTCGACACTGTTGGAGACGCGGCTTTCGATTATATGGGGAGTCAGGACTACAACCAGTCGCAGGACTACACACAGCATCAGGATTACACACAGCCTCCGAACCCGACCCAGCCATACACCACTCCTACAGTCCCCACTGGCGCATCTACATCTTACGCATGTCCATCCGGGGCTCAGTATGTCACACCACCCGTAGTGACATATGAGACATCATTCGATGATGATGATGCTGACCCCGGCAACGGGCGCATAGATATGGACTGAGGCGAGAGCCGACACAGAGGATGTGCGCTACTGGTGGCCATCAGCTGGGGGCACATTGGAGGGCACAAGGTCGGCATAGAGGCCGAGATGGTAGGGGTCGAGAAGGGAGGGGTCGTGATGGGAAGGGTCGTGAGTAGTTATGCTAGTTCTTGTTCATTTCATTGTACTTCATATTTCATTGTAATTCATATTTCATGTTTATTTCATGTTATGCTAGTGCATGATGTCGACATTATATTTCTTTGTACTTCATATTTCTTTACACATTTAGTTGTGCCTGACATGATATGTTATCTTATGAGTTCACAACACCACATAAATGAATTTTTGCAACATATAATTGAGAACACACTTGAAAAAAGCTGCAGCTCTTCACAAAGACATCAAATAATTGACCACACACTGATCAAACAGCCTGCAACATATAATTGATCACACACGTGAAAAAAGCTGCAGCTCTTCACAAAGACATCCAATAATTGACCAGACACTCTTTCACAATAGTCTGTAACATATAATTGCTCACACACATGAAAAAAGCTGTCGCTCTTCATAAATACAACCAAGAATTGACTACACACTGATGTACTGTCTTCATGACATTATATAGAGGTATGAGTCCACAACTACCATACTCACTCTTCCAAAATACTTGAAACCTACTTTCATTCTCAATTTCTTCTTACCATACAGAATGAATTTCGCGTTTTGGCTCCGATGGGATGGAGACATAGTACACGGACAACACGGTGGGGTGTGCTACAGCGGGGGGAAATTATGTCACCTCAAAATGACAAGGCAACCTTCGCTACAACAGGCATGTCCAGTTTTCTTGGGAAAGATGGGGGTAGGAGCTTCGGCGGTGTTGATGACTGTCATGTATGGATGTCCAGTGTTTGCGAATGATCAAATTGTGGCACACTACCCACTCATTCTTGATGACGTTACTGGGTTGGAGGTTATCTACAACATGATGGCGACCCAGTCAGACTACCGAGTCGCAGAGCTATACTTTGAGTTCGACCACCGTGGGACGCCGATCTAGGGAGAATCTATATTCATGGGCGACGGAGCGAGTGCCTGTTGTAGTGGTCATAGCAGTCAGAGCAATCAAACATATCCGGGACAATTGCATGGAGCTATCATGCAAGAAAGTACGGTAGCGCACTTGGGAAATGAGAACGAATGAGACTCATCAGAGAGCGACGTCAACTTGGAGCAGGACGAAGCATATGTATCTGAGCCGGACATTGAAGCTCAACCCTTTGTGGATGCACAACCACCGAGAGACTACACCCACCCCCCCCCGAGTCATTTCACAAATTTACCAGAAGATATCGGTGAACTGATGACTACAAGCAACAACGAGTACGACACTCGTAACGTTCCACGGTGGCACATTGACGGGCCAGGGTTTGCGGTTGGGCAACAATTTGAAAGCAAACTTGTGGCTCAAACTAGTCTAAAGCAATATGGACTCAAGAATAACCGCATGTTATGCACGACACGGTCTAGCAAATGGTTGCTTGAGCAACGATGACATGGATACCAAAGCAATGACTGCCCGTGGAGGATAAGGCTCACTACAGATGAGAGCGATGTGTGGACGGTAAAACAATTCAATCCAACCCATCTGTGTTTGGGCAGCCAGAACAACATCAGTCCGAGCCAGCTGGACGTCAATGTCATAGCTGATGCATTCACTCCCTTTGTCCAAGCACGCCCTCATGTTCGGATCAAACTTCTTCAGATAGAGATACATACTATGTGCGGACGACAAATTTCATACAAGAAGGTACGGAACGACAAACAGCGCGCCATGGAGCGGATATATGGTAATTGGGAGGAATCATACAACGAGTTACCTACCCTAATGAAAGCAATACAAGATCGGAACTATGGGACGCAAGTTGAATTCGTCACGAAAGAAATCACAACGGATGCTGGAGATACATTCACCCAATTTGACCGTGTGTTTTGGAGTTTCGCCCCATCCATCGAAGGTTTCACACATTGTCCTCCTGTGCTCGTCGTCGACGGTACCTTCAGGACAAAAAAATACAACCCACACACTACTCATGGCTAGTTCATTCGATGGTAATAAGAACATCTTCACTGTGTCTTTCGCAATTGTGGATGTTGATTGCATACAACGGCTATTCACACAGAGACGCGGAGTATGTGTCATATCCGACCGACATGCGGGCATCGTGAGTGCAATGGAGAAAATCAGATTTGGATGGCATTGGCGGTGGTGCGCCCGACACTATATAAGCAATTACAACAAAAGCGCCAAGAAACCAAAACTCAAAAGTCGCCTTATGAATTTAGGTAAGTATCATGACACTCCACCAATTACTTAACAAGTTCAGCGTACATCACTGTAATCCATTCTCCCTTACGTGAAGCTAAACGGCGGTCCTTGAGAAAGTTTATAAGGGGGCAGCAAGATTCGCAAGGGACGACCCCGCGAATAATAAGTGGGCGCTAGAAGATCAATTGTATTGGTCAAGAGCCGTAGATGTTCAACACGACGGGTCACGATGGAACCAATTGACATCGAACATGGCGGAGAGCGTGAATGGGGCATTCAAGTCAATCCGGGCTCTCCCAGTTGCAGCTTTGGTGGAATCCACTTTCTACAGACTGCAAATGTATTTCGAAGATCGACTGAAGAGGGTTCGAGAAGAATAGGCGGCCGATGCAATCTGGACGAAGAAGTGTCTTTCTCGCCTGCAGAAAAGAGTGAATAAGGCCACTTCCCACACAGTGAGGCAATTCGATTATGATGCTGGCATATTCGAAATACAGACGGTGATAAATCGCAGCAACGGGAAGGGAAACAATAGGCAAGAAGTTTGCTTGTACTACGAGGAGGGGGACGGTCATTGCTCATGCGGCAAGTTCCAACAGCTAAAGATGCCTTGTTCACATGTCGTGGCCGCATGTAACGCCGCGAATCAAGATCCCTTATACTACGCCAATGCCCATTACAGGTTGGAAACAGTAAAACAGATATACGTAAGGAGTTTCCTCCCTATCGGCTCGAAAGAGGACTGGGAGCCACATGGAGGGCCTAAGGTGATGCATGACCCAGGAAGGGTCAGGGAGATGGGGCGACCACGACATTCTCGCATACACAACGAGATGGACTGGGTTGAAGATATTGAGCCTCACTGCAGTTACTGCCACCAAGAAGGGCACAATAGCAGGACGTGTCCACGTGCGAGGCGAAGCAGCAGAAATCCAAACCCTACAAGGAACGATTAATTGCACTATTAAGTTTAAGGGTCTTTGCATTGTTATCATGTACTAGTTTTTTCCAATGTTTGTTTAACTTTTAGTACTTCAATCTTTGTTGTCAGTGTCATGTTTCATTTTCAATGTAATGTTTGGTTTGTTGTTGTACTATGAAGTTTCTTTTATTAATATTCCGAGCTTGGTAGATGACTGCTTGCTGCTTAAAATTCTAAGTTTAGGGTTTGAGAGAGGTGTGGTGAAAAACTTCATCTTCCAGGGGGTATTTATACTAAAAATGAGGCAGTTAGGGTTTCTTCAAACCCAGCCAGCGCATAGCCTACCAGGCAGCGCATAGCTGGCTGGGTTTGAAGAAACCCTAACTGCCCAGACTGACGGAGGAAAACGGAAATAACTTCGGGAAGATAGCCAGCGATGCGCTGGCTGGCTGGCGATGCGCTGGCTGGGTGGCGCATCGCTAGCTGGCTGGCGGTTAGCTGGCTGCCTGTTAGATTGTGCTATTTCTGGACTTATTTACGCATTTGGCTACTGACGGTACATATTTTTTAAAATTGTGCTAGAAAATTCCAATTCCCTGTTAGTGGCGGGACGATCCTAACACGAGCCCCACAAATGCCACCAACATAGTGATTTGGATTAATCTAGTTTGATAGTTGCTTAGTACGGTGCTTGTTTTTTATGTTTGATTAGTTGTCAATAAACCTAAAAAATATACGTGAGAATTTATAATGTTTATCTATTAGAGAAACATTGATTTCGACCTAAGGGGTCTATTGTTAGAGACATTGAAATTTGTGATGGGCTCAATCCCACGAAGTGAAATTTTCAATATACAAGACTCGAGCAATAACAAAAACTATAGCAGGAGAAAGACATGATCCTTAATAACTAGTTTTGACATATTCAACAATCAATCTTCGATAAAAAATTATACATTATGTGATTGATTATGAAATGAAATATAAATAGTATTTTCTTAAGTTTAGTTTCTTAATTGTATTTGTGCAAATAATCTTATATTATTTAGTGCCGTGATAAACATATGCTTTTACCTAAATATTTTGAGGAGAAGTTATGCCATTTTTATAAATTTAATTTCTTTGATCAAGCAAGAAAGACTTATACATCCATTACAAGGATGTCTTTCTTGGCATCAAGTGTGTGTGACTACTTACTTACTTAGAAATAAGCAGAAAAATTTACTGAGACTTTGTAAATTATATGAAATTGTTGGTTGAATTTTATTTCAAAAGGATAATAAATATAAAAATCAGAAATATATGCGATTCAACATTAATTCATTATTACACTCAAATTAGACATAGAATAGTAAAATACACATGGTTACGCTATTGAATTTTAAATATCCACGGTTTTTATTTTTCATTGTTGAGATCTGTAAATGGTTTCAAGTAAGTCCTCACTTAGACCCTTGGTGTTCGTATTGAGTGGGGGCACTCCCGCAAGCATAATTTCACGTTCCATCTTGAGCATATGAAAAAGTTTTTCCAATCTTGGAGAAGTGCCCTTCTATCGTAGGCCAGGAAGGAAATCATACTAAAATCTATTATCAAAGCTACTCTCACATACATAAGGAGCTTGTTTCTTTTGTCGAAGAACATTACCAACAAGATGGACTCCAGGTTGAGGAGATTCTTTTGGTCGAGTTCCATGCACAAGCGATCCATCCATTGAAGTCTTGTTGATATTCTTTGTGCACCTAAGAGAGATGTTGGTCTAGGCTTTCGTGGCTTTGCCACTTTCAACCTTGATTTACTCTCAAAGTAAGCTTGGAGACCGATGACGACATATGGGTCTTTGTGGGCTCGACTCATCAAAAGTCAGTATTTTCCTAAGACGTTTTTCTTGGAGGATTAAAAGAAATCTCGTCCTTCTTGAATTTGGTCTAGTCTCTTTGAAGCTCGCAATATCTTGGACATTGGCTTAGTGAAAGCAATCTAAAATGGAGATTTTTTACTTATGTTTCTAAGGACCCTTGTATTCCTTTTGCGCCCTCCTTCATGCTTACAGTGGATGTTAATCCGTTTGAGGCGGTCTCCGATTGGATTTTGTCCAACCCTAGTATGTGGGACCTTTATACCATTAACATGTATTGCACTAAAGATTAGAGGGATGCCATTTGTTTAATTCCCGTGTGGCCACATGATATGCATGCAAGATGAGTGGAAATGAACGTTTACTAAAGATGGTTTATTCACAGTCTGTTATGCTTACCATGTTGCTACGAAGGAACTGAGAGACAAATGTAATATGCCTAAGCACTTTAGGGCAGTGGACTACTCTCAATGACAAATGTTATTTGCCACTAATTCTTCCATTAGTGACAGATAACATGTGCCACCGTATTTGCCTCTAATGACCTTTAGCCGCAGCAGCATTAGTGGCACTTAAGCTATCTGCCTCTAAAACTCTATAGAGGTAAAAAAAAAATGACTTTTAGAGGCAAATACGGTGTGCCTCTGTAGTCAGGTTTTGTTGTAGTGGCAAGATGAGTGGAAATGAACCTTTACTAAAGATGGTTTATTCACAGTCCGTTATGCTTACCATGTTGCTACGAAGGAACTGAGAGACAAATGTTATATGCCTAAGCACTTTAGGACAGTGGACTACAATGGCTTCGGAGTCTGTCGCTTTCCTCGAAGATTTTTTCTCTCTTAAGATGCGCTCACAATGTTCTAGCTATGTCAACTAATCTTCAGAAGAGACATTACTCCCCCCCCCCCCCAAAATTCTTCCTAATAGTTATACAATTTTCAGGAAGAATCCACATATCACTGTCTGTTCGCATGTATGCATGCTTCCCAACCCCCCAAATTCTTCCTAATAGTTATACAATTTTCAGGAAGAATCCACATATCACCGTCTGTTCGCATGTATGCATGCTTCCCAAACTTGGGTACTTGCACTTTCCACATTATCTCTTCCTAGGTTTTCCAATTCATTTGCTTGTTGACGCTTCCAACGTTTGGACCATTGTTGTCACATGTTGGAACATTTAAAAGGCTAGGATTTGCAATCATATCCCTTTTGCGCGCTCCATAACTGATATTATTTCCTTTAAGGCGTTTGTTTGAAAGTTTCTTCCTCTTTCAAGTGTTGCCTCACCCCCTTCCTTCCCGACTGTAAGCTAGACCGCTCTATTCGTACACAATATTGTCCACTGCCAAACACCTCTTCCTTATAGTAAGTGCATTGTGAGAGCTCTCTCTTGAGTGAATCACAAAAGGTGGTTTGTGGTGTTATCAATATTACTAACACTGAAGGACAAGTTTGTGATGGAAAATATAGATTTTTCCTCTGCTCCTCTTTTATTGTGTCTGTAACTCATGCGCTAGTGGAAGTGATTTCATATGCCAACAACTCTCCTTTCAAATATATGATTTTTCTAACTATCACATTCTCATGGATCACCTCAAAAGGTCCAAAAACATTGCTAGTCGATCGTGAGAATGCTTAAGTTACATTGGAGGCATCACCCGCCTTATTTGGTCAAACCCTGTTAATATTGTTTGCTTTACCCCACAAATTTTGGGATTTTTTTTACATTATTAATACGTATTAATTAACTAATTACC
Source organism: Linum lewisii (assembly GCA_034768395.1). Taxonomy (NCBI): domain Eukaryota; kingdom Viridiplantae; phylum Streptophyta; class Magnoliopsida; order Malpighiales; family Linaceae; genus Linum; species Linum lewisii. The sequence continues at coordinate 9,818,336 of CM068299.1, forward strand.
ATTCTAAACATGTTCTAAAACTATTTACAAATTTATGGTCGATTTTATTAGTTTTGGCCGCACAAATCCTTAATGAAGATGGAGGCTTGTAAGTGGTTTATTAAGCTTTGTGCGGCTGAGAAGGAGTCGCATAAGGTGGCCAAGAACAGTGAAATAAGTGTCCAGTCACGTCCGTCAGTCGCAAGAGCTGTTAAACGGGTGGGTTGGGCAGGCGGGCTCATCGGGTTAAGAGTTTATCAGGTCATTTATTCATTATATTGTGAGTAAATTATTTGGCAGTTTGCTTAGTTTGAAGGTTTTTTAGTTGTTAAAATTGGACTAGCTTTGAAATATTGACTTTATTTATTTAATTTTTTGGTTGAATTGAGCTGGGTTGAGTTGGGTCAGCTTTTTGCCCGCTCTGGGTGGCAGGGAAATGTTGGAACAAATGAAGGTAAGTTTTGGTTATTTTCTTTGCATACATGGTTAGTGTTAGTTAACTATTAATTTACGACTTGTTAATTATTAATTACATGATTAGTGTTAGTTAATTATTATTTTATTACTTGTTAGTTAGTTAATAATTATATAAAACGTGTTAGTCAATTATTAATTAGTTCATATATTTAGTTAAAAAGTAATATTGGTTAAATCGGCTCGCCTGTGCTAACTACATGAATATGTTGTTTATTATACTACATCCTTAGTATAATACGTCTGATCAGGAAGCAGCAAAAGGTAACTCTTTCTCGGTGCTTCAAGATATGGAAAATACATCTGATCAGGAAAGAGGAATATCGAAAGTTAATGGCCCACCTTCAATCAACATAAATGAGGCACCATCGGAGGAGGATCTGGAAGGTGCTGATAAGGAAAACGCCGAGCCGAAGTCTGCTGAACCGTTTCTGCCCGTTGGTAGTGAAGCCATTTCTGTCCCGAGTGGTGCGCTGGGAAGTCCTAAAAGCCTGTTGGTGCAACCTTCACTCCTACCTTTGGGCCTGGGGGGCTCGGCCCAGAATATTAGCTCCCCCTCAGTTTTTGGATCCAATTGATAGCCCTTCCTCACAGGTCCATACGGAGTCTACTAAGACTGCGATGTTTGTGGTGCAGAACGGGGCTCCTAAAGTCCCTGCTAGTGGCTCCTCAATGTCTTCAATTAAGAGGGATATGGGTGCTACCAAGAACCTCAAAGGAACCAAGGCGAAAGCTAAAGATGCATCGGGAGCGAAGCTTGTCAAGTCTAAACTTGCTTCGGATTCTAATGGAAATAAAGAAGGGCCGATTGCTATGGAGGTGCTCTAGCTGCCTCTTCTGTGTGCCTTTCGCCTCTGCTCAGGGAGTTTCTTTTTCCTCGTCTCTTTTTATGTTAGAAGACATCTTTTGTTGGAATTGCTGTGGTGCAGGCCACAGATCCTTTTTAACTAGTTTCAAGTCTTATTCTGATTCTTTTCATCTGGTAGCTGCAATTATTGTTGAACCAAAGATCAGTGGAGTGAAAGCGGCTAAAGTGGTTGAGAAACTGGGTTTCGACTCTAATTTCCGTGTCGACGCGATCGGGTTTCGGGGTGGAGTCTGGCTGGTTTGGAACTCCAATATGGTCTCCTTTGATATTGTTCAGTTTGGCAAGCAGTTCATTCACGCTAAGGGTATCTCGAGAGATGGGACGACTTTCTTCTTGACTGCAATTTATGCCAGCCCCAAGGCGACTGAAGGAGTCCTCCTTTGGGACATCCTGAAAACGCTGGCTGGTTCTATGACGAAGCCCTGGACAGTTGTTGGTGATTTCAATTCCATTCTTTCTGCTGATGATAAAAGAGGTGGTGCTGGTTTCGTTAGAGCGCGCAATAAGTCTTTTATTGACACGGTCGACCTTTGTGGTCTTTCCGACTTGCCCTTTCAGGGCCCTAAGTTCACCTGGGCTAGAAACAATGTGCTCGTCCGCCTCGATCGGGCCTTGGTTAATGATCTTTGGCTCAATTGCTTTCCCGAGTCTCATACGCTCCACCTCCATAAACTGAAGTCTGATCATCGGTCGATTCTGCTGCGCCCCAGTAACCAGGTGTACTCGCCCTCTGTTAAACCTTTTCGTTTTTTATCGGCTTGGCTTACTCATCTTAGCTTTAAGTTCGTTCTAAAGCGGAAATGGAGTCGGGGGGCTGATTTACCTCTTGCTCTCCATAACCTCACTATTGATCTTTGCCATTGGAATAAATTCGTGTTTGGCAATATCTTTCGCAGGAAAAGGCGTCTTACGGAGGAGCTACGGAAAGCTAAAAATCGGACGATCAGTTATCCTTCGGCCACGAATTTTTCTGAAGAAAGAGCTGTTCGTTCTAAGCTCGAGGCTGTTCTCTGGCAAGAAGATGCTCTCTGGGTTCAAAAGTCCAGGTCGAAATGGATTTCTGAAGGAGATAGAAATACTAGTTATTTCCATCTGACTACCTTGCGTCGAAGAGCTTTTAACAGGATCTCTCGTCTTAAGGACTCCGAGGGAAATTGGATTACAAGCCAGCCTATGCTTTTGGCGCTGGCTATGGATTATTTCAAACACTTCTACTGCGCCAGAGATGGTCAGCTCCCAACCCTTGAGGGTTTCACTGCGTGCATTGGTAAGGAGGATAGGACTGTCATTGGCAGAAGTCTCTCTGACAATGAAATCCTTGGAGCTATTAAAAGTATGGGGGCCCTTAAAGCTCCGGGTAAGGATGGGTTCTGTCCTATTTTCTATCAAAGTTGTTGGGATACAGTTGGCCAGGACTTCTCCTGTTTCATTGCGAGATGCTTTCAGGAGCCGGCCCAAATTGCTGAAATCAATGAGACTCTGATTACTCTGATCCCGAAGTGCTCTAATCCGAGTTCGATGAGTGATTTCAGGCCTATCAGTCTGTGTAATGTTGCTTACAAGACGATCACCAAGTGCATTGCTAATCGCCTTAAGGGTCTTATGGGAAGTTTAACTCATCCTTCCCAGACTAGCTTTGTTCCGGGAAGACATATCACATATAATATTCTCATTATTCAGGAGGTTGTTCACAGTCTGGGGGTGGTAAAGGGGGCAAACCGTCGATGGTTATTAAAGTGGATATGTCTAAGGCATATGATAAAATTGAGTGGAGCTTTGTGAAGGATACCCTTATTCAGGCTTGTTTTCCTCAGAATCTCATTGATGTTATTATGAGCTGCATTTCTAAGGCGTCGTTTCAAGTTCTTTGGAATGGCTCCTGTTCGGAGTCCTTCTCTCCGTCTAGAGGGCTAAGACAAGGTTGTCCTCTTTCGCCTTATCTTTTCACACTTTGTATGGAGAGATTGAGCAACATGATTAATTCGGCGGTTATTGATGGTCTTTGGAAACCGGTTCGGCTCGTCAGAAGAGGTGAACCCCTCTCTCACGTCTTCTTTGCGGATGATCTCGTTTTTATGGGTCAAGCTAGTGTTGAGCAGGCTGGTGTTATTGTTGATATCCTTGATCGGTTCTGCGAGGCTTCAGGCCAAAGTATTAATAAGGATAAATCGAGGGTTTTCTTCTCTGCCAAAATGGACAGAAGCGTTTCTAGGCGGGTATCTGAAATCCTGGGTATTGCAGCTACCCAGGATTTGGGTCGTTATCTTGGAGTCCCTGTTTTGCATGGGAGGGTTAAGCGGTCTACCTACGAGTTTATTCTGGCTAGAATGGACAAGAATTTGGCGGGTTGGAAGGCCAATAACCTCTCTTTGGCAGGTAGGGTCACTCTTGCTACTTCTGTGCTTAATGTCATCCCTTCCTTTGTGATGCAAACTGACTTTCTTCCGGCCTATATTTGCGAGGCGATTGATAAGAAGATTAGGGATTTTATTTGGGGGTCGGTTCAAGGTGCCCGTAAAATCCACAACATTAACTGGGAAACTGTCTGCAAGTCGAAGAGTTTGGGAGGATTGGGGCTTCGTAGTGCTCGTGATCTCAACAAGGCCTTTTTAATGAAAATTGTTTGGGGGCTATTAACTCGTCCGGATGAGCTTTGGGCTAAGGTTCTGATTTCTAAGTACCTCAAGCAAACCGATAATGGTTATACGTTGGCTCGTAAAAAGGGTTTCTCGGCAATCTGGCGAGGGGTTCTCAAGGCTTGGCCCCTGGTGACCAATGGGGTACACTGGAGCATTAGGGACGGTCATTCGACGCATTTTTGGACAGATCGTTGGATCGACAGTGGAGTTACTCTGGCTGATTACGCTCTTGACATCCGTGAAGTGGATAGCTCGCTCCGTGTGTCTCAAGTCTGTTCCGAGCCAGGAGTGTGGAATGTGGACTTTCTTCTGGCTGTTCTTCCCTATAACATTGTCAGGCAGGTGGTTGGAATGACACCGCCGTCTAATACGTTGGGAAAGGATTCTCTTGTTTGGGGCCTCGAACCAAATGGGTCGTTTTCGGTTCGGACAGCTTATATGATGATTACGGACAACAACATTACTTCGTCCTCTGATTCGGTTTGGAGTCACATTTGGAGATGGAGACGTCCGAACAGGATTAAGCATTTTCTTTGGCTGGCATCGCATAAGAAGCTCCTTACTAATGAGGAAAGGGGTCGGCGACACCTTACAACCCAGGTTCTGTGTCACCGTTGTTCTGCTTTTACTGAGTCAATTTCGCATGTTTTCTACGAGTGCAATTTTGCCTTGCAGGTTTGGAGAGTTGTTCTCCCAGAGGCGATCTCGGCGAGGAATGCATACAGGGACTTCGATTCTTGGTGGAGGGTCATGCTTAGCGACAAGGATTGTAGCATCCAGTTCGGCATTATTGCCTGGCTTCTGTGGCGGGCACGTAACCAACTCATCTTCGAGGGACGTAGCCTCTCAGTCCTTGAGGTCTCGGAGCAATGTAAGTTTTGGATCAACCTTGTACTCTCGAGCTGGAAGACCAGTCAATTGGGCCGAGAAGCGCCGGGGAAAGCCCGGCAGACCCAATTGATTGTGTGGCGGCCGGGAGAGGAGGGTTGGTCAATTCTTAACACCGACGGATCTCGGCTCATTCATTCGGGATCGACAGCCATTAAAGGCCTTATTAGGGACGATGGGGGACGGTTTGTTCGCGCTTTTTTCCGCCAACATTGGAGACTGCTCTATCACTCGGGCGGAATTAAGTGCCATTGTTCAAGGTTTGAAGATTGCTTGGTCCATCGGAATAAGGAGAGTCATTGTCCAGACGGACTCGCAAACTGCCATTTCATTACTTCACAGGGCAGCTGTTGACAATCAACATGCCAACTTAATCTCGGCGTTCCTGGAGCTTAAATCTAGGAATTGGGTCATCCGTCTTGAGCACGTCTATCGTGAAGCTAATTGTGGAGCCGACTATTTGGCTAACTTTGGTCATTCTTGTAATTTTGGTTTGCACTTGTTTTTGCAACCGGATTCTACTTTGGCTCAGTGGTTAAGGTATGACCTCGTTGGGGGCGCCTTGCCAAGAGCAGTTTTAATTTAAGTTAGGGGCTTGCCCCGCTTTTTCACAAAAAAAAAAAAGTTTATTATACTACATAATCTAATCCATTGATCTTTAATACCTTCTATCTTGTGGCTATAAAATAAGGAAAGGTGCATTTAATTAAGGTAATTAAGAAATGATTAAATGCACACAAATAATTTAATAATATTAAATACACACATAAAAAGGGAAATGAATGTCTTTAATGAAGGAAAATAAATCTTTGTTCAAAAGTAAAACACCACCATGGTTGTTTCGTCGGAACACCACCATTGTCGCTTCGTCTAAACACCACCACCACCTAGTGCACTAGTACACAAAAATAACATTTTGACACATGTAATTATAAGCTAAAAAAAAGACACATGTAATTATAGTAAAATGGAGATCTTACATGTACTAGTACATGTCTGGCACACTAGTACCGATCTGGAGAAGCACTAGTACCAATCTAGAGAAGCACTAGTACCGATCTAGAGAAGCACTAGTACCTTCAGGGTGTCTGGAACAGTGAAATAAGTGTCCAGTCACGTCCGTCAGTCGCAAGAGCTGTTAAACGGGTGGGTTGGGCGGGCGGGCTCATCGGGTTAAGAGTTTATCAGGTCATTTATTCATTATATTGTGGGTAAATTATTTGTCAGTTTGCTTAGTTTGAAGGTTTTTTAGTTGTTAAAATTGGACTAGCTTTGAAATATTGACTTTATTTATTTAATTTTTTGGTTGAATTGAGCTGGGTTGAGTTGGGTCAGCTTTTTGCCCGCTCTGGGTGGCAGGGGAATGTTGGAACAAATGAAGGTAAGTTTTGGTTATTTTCTTTGCCTACATGGTTAGTGTTAGTTAACTATTAATTTACGACTTGTTAATTATTAATTACATGATTAGTGTTAGTTAATTATTATTTTATTACTTGTTAGTTAGTTAATAATTATATAAAACGTGTTAGTCAATTATTAATTAGTTCATGATATTTAGTTAAAAAGTAATATTGGCATAAGGAAGATTTTTTTTTCTCTCAATTGAGAGTCGTACCCCTTTTGAGGGTTTCTGAGTCCGACTAGGGTTTATTCCCTGCCGCCGCCGTCTCTACTTTTCGTTCTCTTGCTGAGCTTCCGACTTTGCTTGACTCCGAGCCTCCTCGCTTAACCTGGTTTCGTGTCTCGGACCTGTGCTAAGGCCCCTGCAGGTTACCGTCAGTAACGTGACGGCGCTGTAGGGCTAGGGTTGAGGTTCTCTCGTCAACGCTTTGTAAGCTCAATTGCTATCGTCTCCGGCGATGTCTGACACACTGCAGCTCGAATGGAGGAGGAACTTGAAGCTTTACGCTGCCTAGCGGTAGATGAAGAAGAACTCGTTCTGCCGGACGAGGAAGATGATGTCCCATCCCCCTGGATATACGAATACTGTTTGGTCGGTTTCTTCCTCACCAACAAGCGCTATAATTTTAATGTTATGAAAAATCGTATGGCTACAATCTGGCAACCCGGCAGAGGAATCCAAGTTCAGGATCTTGGTGATGGTCTTATCCTTTTCCGTCTCTTCCATGAAAAAGATGTCCGCTGGATAGCTGATCGAGGCCATTGGTCCTTCGACGGCATGCTTTTACTCCTGAAGGAACTGCAACCTGGAGAGTTACCTTCGAAAGAAGGGATGGTTTATGCGGATTTCTGGATTCAGGTCTCTAACTTGTGTGCTGGTTTCTCCACCCTAGCGACGGCTAAAGCCCTTGGAAACTTCATTGGGACTTTCATCTCTTATGATGAACGAGCCACCTCTCTGACAGGCGGACAAATCCTGAGGATTCGTGCCCGCCTTGATGTCCGTGAACCTTTGAAGAAGGAGAAGAAAATTAAGAAATCTCGTGGGGATTGGCTCCTTGCCAAGTTTCGATACGAGCGGCTGCCCAACTTCTGCTTTATTTGCGGTCGTATCAGACACATCGACCATCATTGCGAGATCTATTTTAGACTCCCTGATGATAAAATAATCCGCAACTGGGATATTACCTTGAAAGTCGCGCCGCTCATGTCCTCAACGCTGGGAGGAGAAAAATGGCTCGTAGAGGAGGAGCCGGTAAAAGAGAATGACAAGCTAGCACTGCAAACTGTTGACACCAATGCCCAAGGGACGTTGCGAATCCAAGCATCATGGTTATTGGCCAACCTAGGAGCCTCTAGGAGCTCTCAAAGCCTCTCTTTGAAGGATGTCTTTGTGCTGCCAAAATCTGATGACGTACCTATTTCTATTCCGGACGACAGGAAGGGCCGAGGTTCTCTAGTGACTCGTGTTCCGGAGTTGAGAACATGGAAGTAGAAGCACCCATCCATAACGATACTGGTAAAAATACTCGTGGGATCCAGGTACCATTAAACCTGGCAACGGCAGGACTCCATGGTGTCAGTTCCTGCCAGAAGCAATGAATATCCTGAGCTGGAATTGCCGAGGGCTGGGCTAACCTCGTGCAATTGATGTCGTGTGTGATCTCGTTAGGTCACATAGGCCGGATGTACTTTTTCTTATTGAAACTCTTGTTTGTCAGCAGAAAATGGATGAAATAAAAGTGAAGTTATGTTATGATGGGTGTTTTGCGGCTGACGCGCAAGGTCATAGTGGTGGTCTTTGTGTGATGTGGAAGGACACATCTAAGATTTCAATTCTCAACTTCTCTCGTCACTTCATTAATTTACAGATTGAAGGCATTGCAAATAATAAGTTCTATGTCACGTGTTTTTATGGTATCCCAGATCGCAGTCGGAAAAGAGAGTCTTGGAACCTCTTGCGGTCTCTAGCTCGGACCGATCCTTGGCTTTGCATTGGCGATTTTAATGACATCCTCTACTCGAATGAGAAGAAAGGTCGAGTTGAGCACCCTCGATGGCTCTTTTCAGGTTTACGGGAGGCGGTTGAAGATTGTGGTTTGGTTGATATTCATCTTGAGGGCTATCCATTTACTTGGTGGCGTTCTAGAGGTCGTGATAACGCGGTGGAAGAACGTCTTGATAGGGATATGGCGAATGAGCCTTGGCTAAATCTCTTCCTGGATGCAAGCCTGACTAACTTGATTGCTGCAAGGTCGGATCATTCCCCAATCATTTGCCGTCTGCTTCCACGTGAGCAGGGATATACTAGTGCTGCTTTTCGCTTTGAAAATCGGTGGATTAATGAAGCTGAACTTAGACCACTCATCTTGTCAACTTGGGATTCGAGTAGTCATTTAAATCTCGAGGATAAAATCACGAGTTGTATAAACGCCATGCAGGATTGGGGTAAGAGGCAGAAGTTATCATTCCGCAAAGATATAAAAGAAACTCAAAGGCGGCTGGAGATTTTACGACCCATGAGTGATGCCACATCAATCCTTGAGTATGAGGACTTGCGGAATCAGCTAGCCGTGTTGCTCGAGAAACAATCTATCTTCTGGAGGCAAAGGGCGAAACAACATTGGTATAAGGATGGGGACGTAAACACAAAATTCTTTCATGCCACAGCCAATGGGAGACGAAAGAAAAAAACCTTAACGAGACTCGCGGACACGCATGGAAACTGGGCAGAAATGGACGAGGAGATGGGTGATGTAGCGGCAGCCTATTTCCAGAATCTATTCACCAAGGGCGATATTCAGTTGTCTCCGGTCGAGAGACTAGTGTCGCAGTTGGTCACAAGCCGTGACAATCGATTCTTGCTAGCTCCATTTACTGATGATGAATTCAAATTGGCAATTTCACAGATGAACCCGAACAAAGCCCTGAGACTGGACGGCTTAAATCCTTGCTTTTTTCAGACTTTTTGGGATGTTATCGGAAGCTCTGTCTCGTCGGATTGTAGGTCTTGGCTGGAGCATTTTTCAATCCGGATGGTGTGCGCGATACTAACATTGTTCTCCTGCCAAAAAAGCAGAACCCGAGTTCGATGTCTGACTTGCGACCCATGTCTCTCTGTGACGTCCGCTATAGGCTTGTCTCGAAGGTACTAGCTAACCGATTGCGTCAAGTCATCCCACATATAATTGGGGAGGAACAATCAGCCTTTGTTCATGGTCGCTCTATCGTGGACAATGTTCTGATCGCGGCAGAAACCCTTCATACCATGAACACGAGAAGATAAGCAAAATTTGGTGAAGTTGCAGTTAAAGTGGACATCTCAAAAGCCTTTGACCGAGTCGAATGGGATTATCTTAAAATGATTCTTCATAGAATGGGTTTCGCCGACAGATGGGTAAAATGGATGCTTATGTGTGTTTCCTCTGTCCGCTACTCAATTGTCGTTAATTCTAGAGTTATCGGTCCAGTTTTACCTGAGAGAGGTCTTCGCCAGGGCTGCCCTTTATCTCCGTTTCTGTTCATTCTGTGTGCGGAGGGTCTGTCCTGTTTGCTAAGAAGGGCTGTTGCCGATGGTGCTTTACATGGAATTCAAGTTTGTCAACGTGCTCCTCGTATCTCACATCTTTTTTTCGCAGATGACAGTTTCTTTTTCTGCAGAGCTCAGTTTGACGAAGTTCGCACCTTGAAGGGAATCTTTAACACTTATGCGGCTGCCTCAGGTCAGATCATCAATTATGGGAAGTCTGGTATTTATGCTAGTAAGAGCACGCATCCTATGTTAGCCGCGGGGGTCAGAGCTATCATTGGCATTAATTCAGCCTTTGGTGGAGATCATTATCTGGGCATGCCATCTCTCATTGGCCGAAATAGGAAGGTAGCTTTCAGATTTTTGAAGGAGCGAATTTGGCAACGACTTCAGACATGGCGCAGCCGGAAAGTTTCGAATGGGGGTCGGGAGGTCCTCATAAAAGCTGTAGCCCAGGCAATCCTGACCTACTGTATGAGCGTCTATTATCTGCCAAATCTTCTTACCGCAGAGCTAGAGCGGATGATGAACTCTTTCTGGTGGGGGACGAACGGCCACAGAGGTGGTGGTATTAACTGGATGGCTTGGGAAAGAATTTGTGTGAGGAAAGATGCCGGGGGCATGGGTTTTCGAGACCTACGGAACTTCAACTTGGCGATGTTGGGCAAGCAGGGATGGAAATTCCAAACCCAACCAGATGCTCTTGTTACGAAAATTTTCAAAGCTAGATACTTCCTTAGAGGGGATTTTTTGTCAGCTCCACCAGGCAATGGACCGAGTTATGTGTGGCAGAGCATTCGGAGAACGCAAACAGTAGTTCATCGTGGATCTCGTTGGCGGATTGCCAATGGGGTAAATGTCAGTGTTTGGGATGACCAATGGCTTCGGCAAGATGGTAACTTAAGCCTCATTACTGAGAAAGATGCAGCCCTCGATGGCCTTAAGGTATGCGATCTCTTCATACCTGGCTATTTGGAATGGGATCGCGAGATGATCGAAACCCTTTTCGAGCCCCGTGACGCCCTGGAAATTCCCAGTGTGCCTCTCGGTGTTGGGGGCGATCAGGATAAGCTAATCTGGCATTACGAGGTCAAAGGCATTTACTCAGTCAGATCGGCCTACAGGGTGCTTATGGACTCTGTTAATCCCAGACCCGAGTTGGCTGTCCAGGGAGCGTGGTCGCAAGTCTGGGCCATGACGGTGCCGCCAAGAATTAAAAACTTTATGTGGCGGCTTGCTAGGGCTGTAATTCCGACCCGCGCCGCGCTTCGTCGACGCCACATAGCTGTTCCGGGAGCTTGTGCCATTTGCGGCAGCGCCACAGAGGATTTTAATCATCTCTTCTTTGATTGTCAGTATGCTGAGGACTGTTGGGAGCATGCCTCTTTGCGTGCTTGGCTTGCTGATATTAAGCTAAATACACCCCTGTTTGATGATCGGCTACAGAGGCTCCTTCTCCATGCAGCGATTGATTCTCGAGAGAAGGCTGCTGTTATCCTTTGGGGAATTTGGAGAGAGAGAAACAGGCGGGTCTGGACGCAAGAGGCCTGCACCGCTAGGACAGCAACTAGATTAGCTCTCGAGGATATGGCGAATTGGCTTGCAGCTCAGATGCTAACAGCTCCTGCCGCAAGACCATCTCCTCCTTCCTGCGGAAAATGGCACGCCCCCCCCCCCCCCCGCAAGGTATGTTGAAATGCAATTCAGATGTTGGCTTCCTCGCATCTGCTAATGAGATGGGAATGGGCATCGTACTCAGAGACAGTACCGGTTGTGTTCTTGGGTTTAAGCAGTGGCATGGTGCTGGGCAGTGACCGCCGAGGGAAGGGGAAGCTGCAGTCTTTTTCCTTAGATACGACTTTTACGAGTTATTCTCCTCCAGTCGGGATGGACCACATTCTGTTTGATGTATGCTTTGACAGCAACCATTAATAAGAATTGACTTCTTTGCCTAAAAAAAAAAGTAATATTGGTTAAATCGGCTCGCCTGTGCTAACTACATGAATATATATGTAGTTTATTATACTACATAATCTAATCCATTGATCTTTAATACCTTCTATCTTGTGGCTATAAAATAAGGAAAGGTGCATTTAAGTAAGGTAATTAAGAAATGATTAAATGCACACAAATAATTTAATAATATTAAATACACACATAAAAAGGGAAATGAATGTCTTTAATGAAGGAAAATAAATCTTTGTTCAAAAGTAAAACACCACCATGGTTGTTTCGTCGAAACACCACCATTGTCGCTTCGTCTGAACACCACCACCACCTAGTGCACTAGTACACAAAAATAACATCTTGACACATGTAATTATAAGCCAAAAAAAGACACATGTAATTATAGTAAAATGGAGATCTTACATGTACTAGTACATGTTTGGCACACTAGTACCGATCTGGAGAAGCACTAGTACCAATCTAGAGAAGCACTAGTACCGATCTAGAGAAGCACTAGTACCTTCAGGGTGTCTGGAACTAGGACTATGCAAATAGTAACACGGGGAAGAAAATACTCAACTGAAAGAAGAATACTCTATTTTTTTTGGCAAAAGAAAGAGGGAAAGAAGGGGAAGACATGACAATTTGAATAGATTAAAAAAAAGGATATATTATATTTTAGGCAAATCCCCAAATCACCAAACATACCATACTAATGAATTAATATATTAATGGTTAATAAATGTCAAATCTCCATATACCATTTCTTTCCATTAGATATAACCAAAAATCAAGTGTTATAATTAATGTAGTTTATATGACTAAAAAAAGTGTAGTCCTTACAAAAATTGCCTAGTTAAATTAATCAGTGGTTATGGTCAATGGTAATTAGTTGTGTGTTTTTGTCATTTACCTTATAGGTAAATGGAGAAATACGATCAATTTCTTGGTCGGGTTGGAGAGCGGTTGATTTATATTTTTGTCAAGACAACTTTTTGGGAGGCGAGAACCGTGGATAGCGAGTAAATTTAGGAGATAAACAAATAAAGAGGTAAAAAAGAAGAGGGCATGTTTAGGGGGAGAGGACATGTGATAAAAAGCAAACCGATCAAGCACGGATAAAAAAAAAACAAATACTATAAATACAAGCAAAAAGAGGAGATTTATAAAAAGTTACTAAATCAATCTTAAGATCAAAGCTCTGAGAGTGGAACAGGGCAACAGGGTAAATTTTCTTGTTTTGATTTAATATAGTCTATATTTGACTCGGGTGTTTGGTTTTTATTTACGAAAATAGCTTTTAGGAAATTTGTTGGTTCATTCAAAATAAATTTATGTGGCAAAATTTAAACCGCGTGAGCTCAATTTATATTTTCATGTGCTCAAATTGGGACCATTTGCGGACATACAATAGCTACAAAAAAGATAAAAGTAACCTTTGAAACGACTTGAGAGATGCACATGCAACCATTGTCTAACGAGCCAAGATTCCATTGTAAAAAAGTCAAACATGGGCACAATGGAGCCGTGTAAGGCCATATTTTGTGCTTATGCACCCCCATAATAGCCGTGTAAAGCTCTCTTCTAAAATCCAACCGTGTATGATAAAATTTGTAGTATTTTAAGGATTAGAGTTAGCCATTTGAGACCATTATTTGAAAAATCGACCAGTTTTGTAAGGAGAACGCTCTGGTACCCACTATGTAACGGTACCCTAACACTAAAATTTCGTCATATTTATGTTTGAATTTTAGAGTTTGAGGATCTTAGTTTAGTGGTAAGAGGTTATGATATAGTGTTAGGGGTTTTAAGATTATTTTTTATTTTTATGATTTTTGGTAATTTGGACTTATGGTCAAAAGTTAGAGTTTGGCGTACAATTTAAGGTTTGAGTGTATGATTTAGTATTTGAAGGTTAAAATTTAGTGATTAGGGGGTAGCATTATTCATTAGTTCTCAGGATTTATCACAATAGGTTTATGATTCATTAATTGAAATTTAAGTTCTTAGAAATCTGAATTTTCAGTGTTAGGGTACTAGAACGTTCACCAGTTTTGTAAATAGTTTTAGAATTGTAATTAGTTAATTAATATGTATTATTAATGTAAAATTTCCAAAGTTTGAACCAAAAGATAGATTGGGTTGGTAAGACTGCTAAGATTGGTAGTCTACCATCTAATTGGGTGAATCTTAAGTCTTTTGAAACCTAAATTTTTCTTTGTGCCTAGATGACTCCAGTGTAATGGTACTTTAATTCAATGAAGAGATTCATTTAAAAAAAAATAGTCTCCTCTTGAACATTCATTACAACTTTTTATTTGAAATCCCATATAAACATTTTCAAAAAATGTATGACCTAAAAACAAATAAATAAATAAACAGCATATTACAATGAATATTTAAGTAAGCAAAGAGAAGGTGAAGGGTGGGGGAAGAGAGCAATAAATAGGAGGTGGTGAAAATAAATAAAAAGCAGCCAATTCGGGGATGAAATCTGACATTGTTTACATTCACATCTGATGATATTAGTTTTTAGTTATAAACAAAAGAAAAAGATTGTATGTATGTATGTACGTATCTACGTAGCTACAAGTCTACAGTCTGCCTAACTGATGAACATAGCCTATAACATAATAATAATAATAATCAATAATCTGAGTATCTGACCTCTCTCTCTCCCTCACTATCTTCTTCTTCTTCTTCTTCTTCAATACTACACTACTACTACCACTAGAAAAGAAACCCCCTTTGTATTTATTATAAATATCTAACCCAATCCCAGTAAAAGGGTTTGAAGAGTAACAGTTGACGGTAAATAAGCAAGAAAAAAAGGAAGAACGCAGAAGAACCCAAAGGAGTAAAGGAAGTAGTAAGTTTATGACTTTTGCTGGAGAAGAAGATGATGATGATGATGATGGTCCGGTCAAGGATGAGGGAAGAGAGAGAATGAGAGAAGGAGCAGTAAGAGTAAGACCCCCCTCCATTCCAATTCCAATTTGCCTTTCTCACATCACATGGTTTCAGTTTGGCCTTTACCGGCATTTCTTACAAGACAGACCACTATTATGAATGTGGGAGTTACCATTTTTTTTATATTATTAATTATATATTAGTTTATTACATACACTCTTTGTAAAAAAATAAAATTACATTAGTAAAAAAAAATGTCTTTGACATTGAGGAATGAATAACCCAGTAAGTATATCAGTAGGCAGAACAATAAATAAAAACCAGCAGAGCTAAAAAAGAAAAGAGGAAATGAAGTGAGAAAGAAGGAGAAGGAAGGAAGCTTAAATAAAGGAAAGCTCTCATTCCTTGTTTTGGTTTTTGTATTTGCAGAGAGCATCATCATCACCATTAAACCACACTCTCTCTCTCTCTTTTCACTCATATCTTTACACTCTGCTTCTTCCATACCTTTCTTTCTTCTCTCTCTTTCTACCCTGAAATAGAGGAAGACTACTCACTAAGTTTTTAATGTGCACTCACCACCACCATTACCACCATCCACTCTTCTTTCTCTTTGATCTCCATTCTTCTTCTTCTTCTTCTTCTTCAACTCTCTGATCTTCATTCTCTACCTCCTCTTTCTATCCACCAACAACAGCAGCATCACCCAATCTCTGTCCTTCAGATCTAATTTCACCCATTGACCTCTGTTCTCCTTCCTTCTCTTTCAACACACACCAGCACAACCATGAGTAAAGAAGAGATTTTGAAGATCCAGGTAACTTCATTTCCCCCCCTTCATCACTTTGCTTCATTCTAACTCAAAGCTCCCTTCTTTTCTTATCCGCTTTTCCCTTCCATTTTGTCCTCTTCTTCAGACGGGTGTTGTTTATCTCTATCGCTTTACTCTGAATTTCTCATCACTTTTTCCCATTTTTGTCTTGTTTCCGGCTCCGGCCATGCAGACCTGCGTTCTCAAAGTGAACATACACTGCGATGGTTGCAAGCACAAGGTCAAGAAAATCTTGCAGAAGATTGATGGTAACATCCTAACCTTTTCCTTGAGATCTGCTCTGTTTTCTTTTTGTGCACTCTGTTTTAGCTTTCCCCTGTTGTTTTGTTTACAATGGAGTCTGATTAATCTTCTGAATTGGCCTTTCTTTCCGTTTATTTTTTGTGTTTGTGATTGGTTGGGGGGAAATACAAAAGGGGTTTTCAAAACCCACATAGATTCAGAGCAGGGGAAAGTAACTGTGTCAGGAAACGTCGACCCAGCCCTTCTCATCAAGAAGCTTAACAAAGCAGGCAAATATGCTGAGCCCTGGGGCGCCCCTCCTAAGCCCAACAACAACAACAATAATAATCCTAACCAGCTCCCTAATCAGTTCAAGAACATGCAAATTGACGCTGGCAAAGGTGGCCAGAACAATAGCAAACCTCAGAAAGGCGGCGGCGGCGGTGGAGGTGGAGGCGGTGGTGGAGGAGGAGGAGGCGGCGGTGGCGGTAATCACCATAACCTACCTCCCCAACTTAAGGGCGTCGGAGGTCAGCTGAATCCGCAACAGATGCAGCAGCTGCAGCAACTGCAGCAGATGAGGGGATTAGAAGATCTGAAACTTCCCCAATTGAAAGGGCTTAAAATGCCGCCGCCTCAGGGACAGCAGCAGATTCCGCCGCATCTTCAGCAGAATCATAAGTCGGTTAAGTTTGCCCCACCGAAGCTGATGATGATTTGAGCGACGACGATTATGATGATGACTACGATGACGACGAGGATTATGACGATGATGAGTTCGATGACGAGATGGATGCCGTTCCCCTCACTAAACCTAAACCAATGATGGGTAACGGACATCCAGGTATGATGATGAACGCCGGCGGTATGCTCCCCCCTCATTTCGCCACCGGTGGTGCTCCTCCTGCTGGTAAGAAAGGCGGTGGCGGTGGGGATGGTCCGGTCCCTGTTCAGTTCAATCATGGTGGCGGAGGGAAGAAAGGTGGCGGCGGCGGCGGTGGAGGTGGAAGTGGCGGTGGCGGTGGGAATCAACATCAAAATCAAAATGGTAAGGGTGGTGGAGGTGGCGGTGGAAAGCCACAGGATGGGAAAAACGGCGGCCACGGAGGCGGTGGCGGTGGTGGCGGAGGAAAAAACGGTCAGAACGGCAATAATGGCGGTGGTGGTGGAAACGGTAATAATATGGGCATGGGTGGGGGTAAAAAGGGAAATAACGGTGGTGGTGGTGGTGGTGGTAATGAAGGTTTCCGGAGCGTGGGTGGACCCCAGGGAGGGATGGGCCCAGTGGGCGGAATGAGTATGCCAATGGGCCAACAGATTCCAATGGGCCAAATGAGTAACAACATGGCAGCCGCTGTTCAAGGCCTACCGATGAACGGCGGTCCCGGAAGTGTCGGCGGCGGCGGAGGAGCAGGAGGAGGAGGAGGAGGTCCTCCACCCGGGTATTTCCAAGGAGCGGGTCCAGAACCTATTCCCGGTAACCCGATGCACCAGCAACAACAGCAGCAGTACATGGCGGCTATGATGAATCAACAAAGAGCCGCCGCCGCCGCAGGAATGGGGATATCAGCCGGAGGGAATGAAAGGTTCCAACCAATGATGTATGCTAGACCACCACCGGCGGTGAACTACATGCCACCGTATGGACCGTACCCATACCCATATCCACACCCGCACGCCACTGACCCGTACACGAATTACTTCAGCGATGAGAACACATCTAGTTGCAATGTGATGTGACATGGCGGATGATTTAGCTTGCTTAGCTAATAGCTATGTGCGGGGGTTGGATGGCCGGAGTAAAAAAGAAACGAAATCGGGAGTTTGCTTGCTTGCTATACATGGAAATCAGGAAATGGATCTTCTTCTTCTTCTTCGTTTTTTAATTTTCTTTTGCTTTAAATTTTCAAGTTATTTCTCATCTTTTACATTATTTTTTTTGGTTTCCTTTTTTTTTTTTTCTAAGTTAAGTGTGGGAGTCTGTGGAAATTGAAGATGAACAAGGAAGGTGGGAAGAGGACTCGATAGCCAGATAATATATATAATTAATTAAAGTATTAGCAGTAGTAGTAGTAGTGGGATGGATGGATGGATCTCTCTGTTTTTATGGAGGGATGTTTATATGTGTTTATAATGTTGCCAAACCAAAAATAAAAAGATGTTTAAATCTCAGAATGGGGTTAAGTTAAGAGTAAAATGACAACCCTATCCTCTCCTTCTCTTTTGCCTTATTTCTCTCCTGATTTTGCTCTTTTCCATTCCTTTCTAACTTGCCTTTAATCATTGCTGTGGTGGGTTCATGCTTGCTACTCAATTTCTGGAGCACTCTTTGAATTACATCACTTTGGGTTCAATACTCATACACATAATTGTATAACTTCAAACATGTGTTATAGACATTTTATTTAAAACTGATCTAGTATCTAAAATAGTATTGAAAACATTAATTATGGGATGGGATCTTTCTTAAATTGTAAAGTTAAGTAGAGATATGGCTCACTGAAAGAATTTTAAATAAATTATTAGAAAAAAGAAAGGGGTAGGGTCGGGAGTGAAGGGTGCATAAATAATTGGGGAAGGAGGAGGCTTCATAATTCACATGCTTTATTAGAGCTTTGATGAGTGAGCAAAGGGACTCCCTTGCTTGCCCTTAACCTTATTTTATATATAGAATTTGTAAAGGAAATCACAAATAATCAATCTTCCAATTACAGCAATGCTACCGACAAAGGATAACCTAATTGCTTTTGCCATTTTGGTTCCACTTTAACTCACTTCCTAATATCTTTCTATAATATCATTAATTTCTTCCTAACAGTCTTTCCAACTCGTCACAATTTTTATTTTTGGAAAATGACACTTTGCCCTCCCTATAATTTGTTAACTTAACAAATAACTTCTTAAACTATAAATTATTCTTTTTACTCCCTCCTGTTTCGACCACTTTATTGTTAGGGTCCTTCTGTTTCAATTTTTGTCTTCGTAACGTTAAATCTGGACACATCCGCACCTGACGGAGAGAGATATCAGAGGTAGGAGACAAATAGTTGGCTAGAAAGGTAAATTGGGGAGGTATCATGAAGAGTATGGTAAAATACGAAGGGTTTTAAATCACACATTTTATTAGTCAATTTTATCCTATTTAATTATATATATTTATATTCTCACTTGGAAAATGTTTAATATGCTAATACATTACTATTGGAGCTAACATGGTGTACAGAATGCATATCAATTAACGTTACGAAGACAAAAGTTGGAACGGAAGGAAACTGATGGGCCCCTGGCCCAAGGATCATCCGGCCTGCCTCATCCCTAGTAGGACCTATGTCGGGTTCCCTTTACCCGCCGTAGAAAGATCTGCCCCAGGAGTCACATCGGCATCAGGGAGCCTCACCCTAACATTACGCCGTCAGTTACAACAGGGTAAAGACTCGTCAACGTCAGGTCAAGGATGCCCCCCCTGGGGGCCAGCGGTCCGCCAGGATGATGACACGTGGAACGAAAGCTATAGCCACGACGACTGTATAAAAGCCCCCCCCCCCCCAACACACACACACACAATGGAGGACACGACACACGTAGATCATACGACTGATATTGCACGCTAAAGGTTGTGGTCATCCTCTCTATTCTAGGGCGTATGGCCTGGTACTTCTATGTTACCCACATCTCCCTTCATACATATTCACATACGCCCTCGCTTGCTCTAACGTCCTTTTCACACCTTGCAAGGATTACCCATCCGTGACGAAGGCGCATCAAGGATGCCCCCATTCAACCCTCTTCGGTTGAACCTCTTTATTGACCAGTTCCAACCGGGTGGATCAGAACCAAACGATAAAATGGTCGAAGTAGGAGAGTGTAAGAACAACAATTTATAATATAAGGTGTTATTTGTTAAGTTGACAAAGTATAAGGAGGAAAAGTACTATTTTCCTTTCTTTTTCATAAGGTGAGAGTTTTTGAACTCGTAACGTATTGATAGAGAGTGTAACTGTATGTTTCTGTTTTTGCCCTTGATATATTATCATTGAATATTATGTACAAGCAAGAATAAGTGACAAGCAAAAAAAATGAAAAGAAAAAAATAAAACCTCTTAAGTAAGTAATCGACTATAAAGGTATGATGAGCTTGATATATGATCTAGTAATATGA
Source organism: Linum lewisii (assembly GCA_034768395.1). NCBI lineage: Eukaryota > Viridiplantae > Streptophyta > Magnoliopsida > Malpighiales > Linaceae > Linum > Linum lewisii. Next base: position 9,838,184 of record CM068299.1, read on the forward strand.
TGAAGTGGAACATTCGAAAATTTGATCAATTATGATTTGTATACGTAAATGATTGATGACAACCAGAGTTGTTCACAAACCGAGTCGAGTCGAACTTCACTAGCCATGTGAGATCATATTTATTAATTAAGATGTATACGAGATCATAATGATCAATCTCCTACTGGAACTCTATGTGTCGCGGAGGTTGTTCACCTAGGAGGCTACCTTAGAGGTTGATGTCCTAGTGGGCCTTTATAGGCCGTGGTGACTGTTGAGGCTTTTTGCAATTGTTGTTGAGTTAACAAAATTCGTCACACTGTTAATGACAAGAGTTACTAATCAAACTGTGACAACTGTTGTAAAAGAGAACAATTGGTTATTGCTTGGTAGGTATTCATTAAAACCTCAACTTGCCACACATTATTCATTTGTTATTGTTAGAATCTCTGTCGAAAATCGTTGGAGAACAGAACCAAGAGTAGCAAATGACCTTGCATCCCCGCCAAATCTTGGGGAAATTTTCCTACTACCTAGGATATTAGCTCTCATGCTTCATTTTATGGCAATTTTATGTTTAATGACCTTTTTATGACCTAATTTATGCATGTAGGGCTTGCTTGTGTTTTGAAATTTTAAGCCTTATTTTCCAATTTTGAGGTTGTATTTTGATCGAGGTTCCTTATAAATAAATATTTACGGGTTAGAGAAAATTGATGAGTAGTTGACGAGTCGTCATTCCGAAATTGAAAGACCAGAACACAAGTTAGATTTTGGCTAGAGCAACTAGACTAGTATCCAATAATTCTTAAACTAAGTGTGAGGGTCATCCCTACTCAACTTGGATATCCATTCATATATTACTAGACTATCATCGGCCCATTGACCAATTTTTTGTGTTAATATTTTAGTAGAAAGTTATTTTTTTTTATTTTTTTTTATTTAGATTACTTAGACGTGTAATTGAATTTTTTTCTACTTTTTTATTTCTACTTTTTAATATATAATAATTTAATTAATATCTTGGTAAAAAATTATAAATTTGTTATAAGTTGTTGGGGATATGATAAACAAAAGCATTATAGTTATGCTTTCTTTGTTGTTACGTTAAAAACACTGCCACTTTTCTTTGATTAAAGAATAAAGTATTCTAATCATTAGGTGTGGCATTGTTGGTTGTTCACTTTGTCTCTTAACCATAATGTTGAGAGTTTGATTTTTGTCCATGAGAAAAATAATTAAAAAATTTTGTTATATCAGAATCAATTTTTTCTAAAATACCCTCATTCCTAGAATGAAGGAGAAACTCTAAAATTCTAAAAAAAGTTGACGTGTCAACTGAAAAAAGGGAATTTCAATTTAATGTATTTATAGTCCTTGTTCCACGACAACCCCGCTGGATCCCCCCATTCCCGCAACGGCTAAAGGTAAATATAGATGGTGCGGTCCAAGCTCCTCTAGGTGGCTCCACGGGGTGGGTTCTACGCTCATCCACGGGTATGGTTCTCCATGCTGTAGGGACTCCTTATCCAGGTATTACAGATCCTTTTATTCTTGAACTACTTGCGTGTAGAGATGCGGTTTCTTGGTGCGTCTTTTCTGGTCTGTTTCAGGTGGACTTTGAAGGCGACGCGGAGTTGGTTTCAAAGGCCGTACGTGATCAACAAGGCACTCGAGCTCAGGGGGATCATTGTCCAAGAGATCTCTCGTCTTTTGGCTTCAAGTCCAAGCTTCAGATTGCTCTCGGTTCGGCGCTCAACAAACAGAGCCGCCCACTTAGTGGCGCGTATGGCTCTTAGATATCTCTCAGGGGTGTTGCCGGTAGTCCTCACTCCCTGGGTAGATTGTAGTTGATTTACTGCTTTTTTTTGCTGCCTTGATTTTCCTCTCAGAGCTATCTTCGTCAAAAAAAGAAAAAAAATTAATGTATTTATAGATTTATAATGATCATTTAGAATTCATGTCTATTGATCCATCTCCTCAAGCTAAAAGGGGCACTTGATACCATGAAAACTAAATTGAATAGAAGGTAGGTCAGAACCATCAAGCCTAATAAACAAAAAATGGTTAATTTAGATAAAAAAAAACTCTTTTTTTCAAGCAAATGATAATCCAAACGAAAAGGGAGAGAGAGAAGGGAGGCGAGAACAAGATGTTTCCATCAATTAGGGGAGAGGCCTTATTTTCAATTTAGTGTTTAGTTATTATTATTTTGAATTTTTGCAATTAACTAAATTAGTTTTATTTTATTTCTCTATTTTAGAATATCTTTTTTTGAAAGTGAGATCATATCATTAAGACCTGTGGTCAATCAAACAAAGTTCTGCAAGTGCAGCATCAAGCCAAACCAGAGATTCCGAACCACATACAGGTCCCGGAACAGAAAAAGAGTGCCCAGCCAAAACATGAGCAACCCTGTTCCTATCTCTCCTACAGAAAACAACATTAAAATCAGTCCGTCGGTCGAGAACAGCCTTGCAACTACGGATCAAATCGCCAAACTCAGTACTATCGCTCTCTCGCGCGCCCAGAGCTAAAACAACGGCCTGTGCATCCGTCTCGAAGGTGACTGACGTGGGACCCTCTGCTTCCACCCAGCTCAATGCTTCAAGCAGGGCTCGAGCTTCCACCTCTTTACTCCTCCACGCCCCTCCCCACGACGTCATCATGTATTGAATCAGCTGTCCATCCGAACCACGGATGGCCATCCCAGCACCCGATTTATTCCTTCTAGCATCAATCACACCATCTGTATTACATTTGTACGAACCTATCCCCGGCGGATGCCACTTCTTGCACTCGGCCGCCTCGCTCATGCTCCCATTCCAACGCACAGGCTCCTGTACCGCCAACCAGTCATTAAGCGCCTCCCGCCCCAACCTGACTCTCCACTCCTGCATCGCCTGCTTCCCTGACCATACTCGAGAGTTCCTCTCTTCCCAGATGCTCCAAAGGGTGCTCGAGATGTCCTGGACTACCGCACACGGCTGGGAGGTGATAAAATCCAGCAGCCATTCATAAAAAGTTGTCTTACCTCTCATCGAGGCCTCCACGCAACCCCATCTGCCCGCCGCCACCCAGCATGCCCGAGCCACCGAACACGTTAGGAAGAGGTGCCACGATGTCTCCAGCTCCACTCCGCAGCTGCCACATTCATTACCGGCATTGATCCCCCGACTATACATCGCCTCTTTAGTCGGTACGTCCCCTCTACCCAACCGCCAGAGAAAATGTTTAAACTTCGGCGGCAGCTTCAAACCCCACCCCCCGTCCACCCCCTGTCCACCGCCAGATGCATGCGTGTGATAACCTTCTCCATATACATCCGATAGGCCGACCGCACAGAATACCGCCCTGTCTTCCCATAATGCCAAATCAACTCATCATCTCTCCAATAGCGCGGCAGTGGAGTACTGAGTATGATCAACTCATCCCTCTCATTAAATAAGGAGTGGATAAGTTCTTCGTCCCATTCCAATAGTCCGGGTATCAAGAGATCAGCCACCGTCAATCCTTCCAACCCCATGATGATCGGTGTTGAGATCTTAAAGCTGCTATCATCACGCAGCCACGAATCCGCCCAAACATTGATGCCACCTCCATTCCCTATTTTCCATCGAGTGCCTCCCTCAAGAACAACCTGAGAAGACCAGATGCTTTTCCAAACTAGGCTCGAGTTCTTACCCTCTTGAGCCGACAAGAAACTCCCATTCGGGAAGTATTTGGCTTTGAAGACCTTACAAACCAAAGCATCGGGGTCAGTGATAAACCGCCAACCCTGTTTTCCCAGCATTGCCAGATTGAAACCTCTCAAGTCACGAAACCCAAGGCCACCATGCTCCTTCCTCATGCACAGCCTTTCCCATCTCATCCAAGTCACCCCTCCTCCCCCTGTGGCCTTCGTACCCCACCAGAAGCTATTCATCATCCTCTCAATCTCCTCCGTTAAAGTCTTAGGGAGTAAGAACGCATTCATACAGTATGTAGGAATCGCCTGTAGCACAGCCTTCACCAAATCCTCCTTACCTCCCTTCGACAGGAATCTACCTCGCCAACTTTGGATCTTGCGCCAGACATGATCCTTCACATAAGAGAACACCTGCCTCTTCCTCCGACCAACCAGAGATGGTAGGCCAAGGTACCGGCCGGTATTAAGGGCACTAGAAACACCCAGAATGGCCGAGATCCCCCCTTGGAGCATATGATGAGTGTTCCGGCTGAAGAAAATGCCAGATTTATCAAAATTAATAGCTCGACCTGATGTAATCTCATACGTATGCAAAATGCGTTTCAACTCTCTGGCCTCCGAGATATTAGCTCTGCAAAAAAAGAAGCTATCGTCAGCAAAAAAGAGGTGTGAGACGCAAGGAGCGCCTCGACACACTTTAGAGCCATGAATTCGCCCCTCCCGTTCCGCCACCCTCATCATAGATGACAACCCTTCCGCACAGAGCAAAAAGAGGAAAGGTGAAAGCGGACAACCCTGACGCAGGCCTCGTCCTGGGGTAATAGGGCCCACCTTCTCACAATTCACAACCACCTCATACTCCACCGATCACACACACATCATCATCCAAGCAATCCACAGCTCCTCAAACCCCATTCTCCTCATAACCTCTTCCAGATAATCCCAAGCAACACGATCATAAGCTTTGGATATATCTATTTTCAAAGCCAGCTCCCCCTCCTTTGCTCTTTGCATTCTCTTCATGCGATGCAGGGATTCAAAAGCCACCATCACATTATCAATAATAGATCTCCCTCCTATAAAAGCTGATTGCTCCAAAGCAATGATACTCGGCATTACCCCACGTAGGCGGTTTGCTAAGACCTTAGCCACAACCCTGTAAAGCACATTGCAAAGTGAGATAGGCCGCAAATCCTTCATCTCATCTGGTACATCAACTTTAGGAATTAAGATAATGTTGGTAAGCTGCGCTGAGGTTGGCAGCCGACCCTCAAGCAGCCAAGCATTACAGGTAGTAAACAGCTCATCCCCAAGAAGATGCCAGAAGGCCTGATAGAACCCCGGGTTAAACCCGTCCGGACCAGGTGATTTGTTCGGATCCATCGCAAAGAGTGCATCATGAAATTCCTCCTTTGTAAAAGGCCGAACCAACATGGCGTTATCATCACTACTAACCCTGGCCTGGATGCTCCGAATCACTTCAGCCGTCTCCACCTCTTCACGTTCAAACAGGGAGTCGAAGTACGTCAACGCCACAGATCCCATCTCTGCATCACTCTCGGCCCACGTGCCATCGATCCTTCTTAGTCGGGTAAGCTTCTTCCTTCTCTTCCTGCCATTTGCAATCGCATGAAAATAACAAGAGATTAAGTCAACCCTCCTTGAGCCAGTACTGCTTAGCTCTCTGTCTCCAATGTGCTTCTTCCTTCCTAAGGAGCTCCAAAAGCTCAAGACGACAGCTCTCATACTCGTCATACACCTCATCCCTGCCATCAGCCCTCAGCCGATCTAGTCTCTTCGTGCAAGCCGCAATGTCGTCTCGGAAATGCCTGTTGATGGCTCGGCCGAACTCACGCAAGTCCGCCGTGCATCCCTTCAGCTTCTCATCCAGGCTTTTCCCTGCCTCTCTCCGCCACCACCCTTCCATGTTATCTCGCATGCCCGGCTCCCTCAGCCATTTGTTTTCAAATCGGAACTGCAGTGATTAGCTCCAAAACGCCGACTCCTTGTCTCCAGCAAAAGTGGGGAATGATCTGAGATAGGAGCTACAAGGTTACTCAACTTTGCACTTGGATTATCAACTATCCATTCATCATTTGCCATCGCCCGGTCGAATCGCTCCTCCACATGGTTCGGCTTCCCTTTGAATCTCTCCCACGTATATGGGTAGCCAGTGAGAGGTAGGTCAACAAGACCACAGTCGCTGACTACCTCCCTAAAGCCGTCCAAGAGGCTTTGCGGATGAGGGTGAATACCTCGTTTGTCCTCGTGGTTGAGTAGGTCGTTATAATCTCCAATACAGACCCATGGTGTATCAACCTTAATCGAGCGGAGCATGTTCCAAGAATCTTGTCGTCGACTCCGCTCAGGGTAGCCGTAGAAACCAGTAAGTCTAAAACTCGCTCCATCCTCCTCCGTAACGTCCAAGTTCACAAAGTTTCTTGAGAAATTCACAAGGCGAACCTGATCAGCACATCTCCAAAGCACACCAATGCCACCACTATGACCGTCCCCATCAACAGCAAAATAACCCTCAAACTTCACCTTCCTTTTTATTTCTTCAATATGTTGTTTATTACAAAACGTATCAATCAAAAAAACCACATCTAGCCGATGAGCTTTGATAAGCTCATCCACAACTCGAACCGCACAGGCTGGCCAAGTCCCCGATAGTTCCAGCATAAAACAATCATTGCGATGGGCAGGTCCCAGGTCCCGGGTCCCGGGCCTGCCTTCTTCACGTTTTTTGGGATCTGTGTCCCTGGATGTGTGACCGCATCCACCATCTGTCCCCTCCAGCTACCACTTGCCTCTCCATTCCTCCTACGCTTCTTCTCCCCCGGTAACTCCAGCCCTTCCACTCCATCCATCTCCGCCGCTCCATCCGCACCGTCCTCCTCACCATTAATCATCGCACGGGCCCCCAAATTATGCATGAGTGCTCTAACGTTCGGGTGTTCCCCTCCCCATGCCATGCACGTTGGCATCCAGCTGGCTCAAAGCCCTTCTTTCCTCCACTGGCGCGTCGGTGCCTCCACCAGCTTGTTTCGGTATCAAGAATTGCTCTCCCCCAAAAGCATTGGACGCTTATATTCAGCTCGAAGTGTAGCATCCCAGTTCCGGACTGGGTCCGTTCCTGGTATGCGATAAAAGATCTCGCAATGACGCTCCACATGTCCAATCCTTCCACACACAAAACAAAAAGTTGGAAGTCTTTCGTACCGAAATTTTCCAAGCAGCCACTCTCCTCCTGGACGCCTCATCTTCCTCTCCTTCTTCAACGGGTAGGTGATATCAACCCTAACCCGAACCCTCATGTACGGTGTTGCAGTGGTGAAGGCCATCTTCTCATCGAATGCGATAAAGCCACTGATATACTCCGCCAAGATCTTACCAACCCTCTCCGTACAGAAAGCTGCTGGCAGCTCGTGAATCTGTATCCAAAAATCTGCCATGTTCAAGGGCACCGATGTCGGCGTCTCTCCCGGCTTGAGGACCCGTAGCACAAGCAGCGAGCTATCAAAGCTCCAAGGCCCTCTCTCCACCACCCAGTTCAGATCCGCCTCATGGTAAAAGCGGAAAAGGATATCTATTATGTAAATTTATTTATTTTTAAATTACAAATACGACTTACCTCTATTTGAAAAGGTCTGACTCAACTTGGTTATTCAACCAAGGGGATGACTCACATCTACATCCCAAATAAACTAGACCATCGTGGAAGATGAAATTGTGAAATGACTCACATCTACATCCCAAGTATAATAGTAGGAAATAGGGTTTCCATTCACCTTTTCATAATCATAGCAAACTATATTACAATCACATAAAATGATCCAAATGTCACTTATGTTGTTGAAGATTAGTGTTCCAAATTTCCTAATACAAAGAGCTTGATCAGTCGAATGGTGTAGTTGAGCGTATGAAAAAACCCATCATCTCTAGAGCTCACTACATGTTATCCAATGTAGGATTGTCTAGACGTTTATGGGTAGAAGCTACATTGAGAGTATTTGGTTGCAATGCTTATTCTCATGTTGATAATGGGGAAAAAACCTAATAAAGCAATTAAGTGCATCTTTCTTGGTTTTAATTTTGGTGTCAAAGGTTACAACTTGTGAAATTCATAAATAAGGAAGATGGTGATTAATAGGAATGTTGTCTTTAATGGATCTTTAATGTTAATTGATAAGAAGTTTACTAATGTTCATGTTGACATTGAGCATGAATCGGTGTGCACGTGAAACAACACATTGATTTTGGTCATGAACCAGAAAATGAAGTTGTTGATGTTGGTGATACTCTTATTGCTGAAGATTCTCCACTATCGCACTCTATTGCAGCAGATAGGATTAAGAGGGAAATTTGTCGTCCTAAATGGTTGATATAAGCAGTGAATGTTGTTGCCTATGCATTGAGTATAACTTAAGAGATTGAAGATGGAGCAAAACCTGCTACATATTCTTAAGCTATTAAATATCATCATTGCAACAAATGGATGGTTGCAATGCATGAGGAGATGTAGTCACTAATGTCACTTAGGAACTTGTCAATTTTCCCAAGGAGGAGAAGCATATCCGCTGCAAGTGGATATTCAAAAGAAAATCAAGGTATCTCATTATTGAGGAGGCGAGATACAAGGCGATGCTAGTTACTAAATGCTACAACCAAATTCTAGGTATCGATTTTACAAATGTATTCTCTCTAGTCGTGAATGATAGCTCTATTCATACTCTTTTTAGCATTGTGGTGATGCATGATTATGAGCTTGAAAATGCATTTTTATATGGAAATTTGGAGGAAAATCTATATGGACCAACTTCAAGGGTTATTCTTGGAAACGAAACTCTTGTTTGTATATTAAAGAAGTCTTTTTATGATTTGAAGCAGTCTCCTAGACAGTGGTACAAGAGGTATACTTCCTTTATGATCTCTAAAAAATTCAAGAAATCTAATCATGATTTTTGCTACTACTAATCAACAGGGAAACTGACAATCCACTATAACTAACTCGTCCATACGATCCTCATGGTACATAAAAATGTTGATGAACATTTGGATGATTTTTTCCTTCAGTGTGGAATCAACTTCTAGTAATGCATGTTATTTGGCCGAAGAAGAACAGAGGAAAGTATCGATATCACCCTGTCACAAACATGTCTGAACTTGATGGTGTTAAACTTAAAATATAATAACATACCAAAGAGTATCTTCTAAGAATCATATAAAAATGATAATAGGCATACTTGGGGAGAGTGTGTCTTGAGGATGGGTATGAGGACTTGATGAGCGGTTGTAAATTTCATGTAACATTGTGAATCACTCCCCCACAACACCTCTCGAGTATATAATAAAAAATTTGAGTTCGAAGTATCAATAGTCAAGTAACTACCATTTATAATAGGTAGAGTATTGTAATACGAATATACAAACTTTGTAAAAAATTTGATATACACGAATATTTCAATTTACATTATTTTGTATAAAAATGAACACGTATTATATTTACAAATCATGTCTAACTTGTTTAAATAGGTAAGGTATAATAGAGGAAATACAACTACAAAAAACTAGAAGAAAAAATAATTCTGCTAGAGGGATCTTGTTGGCCAGAATGGGCCCTCCAATCCGTCATAAAGTTTTGAGATTATGAAATGAATCAAATTTATACATTTGAGTGGGCGAGAAGGATGTTGAAAATATTAGTAAATAATATAAAATTTATTTAGAACCCTCTTCCAATAATTTGAGTTATTGGGATGCAATGATTTTTGACAAAGTATCAGAGTCTTTGATGACCAAAAAGTCTAGGTATCGAATCTCGGTAGCCCCAATATAACAATTTATCTTGCATAAGGCTTGGTGGACCTATGCAAACTTCAATCCCCTTTCATGGGCTTTCGTTTGAGGGGACATGTTAGTAAACAAAATAAAATCCATTCAGAACTCTCTCCCAATAACTCTAGTTATTGGGATGCAACGGTTCTTGACAGAAAATACCACTGCCAATGTGTTCAAAATATTGTTAGGGCCAACAATGATTGAGAATTCAATATATTGATGAAAGACAAATATGTGACTGGGGTGAGTTTGTTCACGAGTTCATCTGACCGTAGACTCATTGGGTCATGACAACTCCCACCCTTCCCTTCCCAACGCGTTGAAATCCCATCTCGTCGGAACCTCATCTTCCCATCTCATCTCTCTTCCATCAATAGAGCTGGTCAAATTCTCGAGGTGTCATGATGGAGATGGGTTTCAACTTCAAACGCTTCTAATCGATTCTACCTATCGCAGATTCGGATAAGGAGGATGAATTTGGGTAGATGTGTTAGAAATTATGAATGACCCATTGGAGTGCATGACCAAATTGAAAAATACTTGACACTGAAGAAATAGGTGGATCGATGCTGATTGAGTAATTTGAGAAGAATGATCATTACATTGATTGACAATTCATATAGGATTTAGGAGTTAGCATGTACGAGAATCAAGATGTAGACTAGTTGATTGAAACAAGTAATAATATAACACGGTTAAATGCACTATAACACGGTTTTGACTGTCGGAGTTACTCAGTGAATGAATCGATTGGAAAGCTGAGATCGGATATGTATGGGACATTTTGGCATCAATTATTTTAACTTGCTTCTTACTACAACGTCATGACAATCCCACTACGCCATTATTGACTTTGCACACACTAAGCTCCACACTCTGACTCTGGGAAGTAGCTAGCTGCAGTACTGGAGTGGAGAGTGGAGCAATAGCAATAGCATACAAAGTTGTTGGGTTGTTTGATTGGGTATGATGTGTGTATTGTAATAATAATAAAATCTAACGGCGTTGACACTTGACAACTCTACCTAGCTAGCAGCAGCAGCAGCCATGCAGGATGAGCCCTACAAAAAACCCACAAATCTTTGTCATACCATACCAACAACCCCATCCCTTTATTGTACAGTCTTTTCACAATAATACATTTTACATCAACTGGGTCCCTCTAGACGTGTGTTCAGATCTATAAGTTCGTTTTCATAATCGTACTAGATTATAATTACGCCAATTATATACCAAATTTAATGCTGGGTGGTAAATAAATGTCAATTGTGCTACACTTTCACATTGTTTTTGCTTTAATTTCAACTAGTTACATAGATTTTCCCCACAAAACATCATCATATGATATGAGTGTGGAGTTGAGATTGGATGAATGAGGATCAGATCAGATCAGATCAGATGAGTAGTGGGTGTTGATATATATATATGTATTTGTATGATTGATCATAAAAAAAATGGGGCCCAGAGCAAGACAGGGAGGCTATGAATGAATGATCATCTCTTTCTTTCTTTGTTGCTTTGGTTGTTGCAGGGCCATTTTAGTAATTACGATGGATAAATTTAAAAGTGTGTACATTACATTACACCACCGCTTACAAAAGACAAGCAAGTGATGGACGGATGGATGGAAGGGTAGGCCCCATTTTATGTACCTTTGGCCTCCTCCTCATTTAGCTTCAGAACGTACCTTTCCCCCTCTCTCTCTCTTCAAACTGTAAAATGGGAAATCTGTTTTTTTTTTTTACTAATCACTGTAAAAAAATAAAACACAATGGTGAAATTCGTTGATTTTTAATGTAGAGAGTACGTACCCAGCTAGGTGCTAGTGCATTGAGGAATGTAAACATCGCACGCGTCATTGCAGTTGCATAGTGTGACACTACTGCTGCTTCTGCTTGTGCTTGTGCTTGTGCTGCAATTTAGCATTAAATGCAGAAGAGAAGAGAAGAGAAGAGAAGAGAAGAAAAAGGGAAGAGTTATTTAGCTTCAGATCCGAAAACATGTTACCCTGTTTGGCCACCAGAAGAACATAGCTAGCTATGCCTATTCCCAACTATCCACTGCTAATTTCCCCTAATTTCATTTCAGGCTTATGTTTTTGCCTGCTCTGCTCCACTGATGGGATTGGTATCCATTCTTTGTTTCTCAAGTTTTTTTTTGTTTTCTTCAACTATCGGACACTTGGAGGTCATGCAGACTGATAAGTAAGAAAACTTGTCAACGTTATCAATGCTCTCAAACACATATCCTCACCTGCCTAAATGAATTTACAATCTAATAATTCTAGACTCTTGGTACATTGAATTTCTTTATAATGTAATTAAATAGTTTTTAGTGGACATTGTGTTCGAGTGACTTATAATCATATTTTCATTTTTCACGCGCAAAAGAAAAGAAAATGTATCATTCTCCTCTCAAATTCAATGCTCTCTCATGTGTTACGGGCATCAACTGTGGTTTCATCTCTTTTCGTTTGAAGGTTAACACACAATAAATGTTAACTAATGATAGGTCAGTTGTCCAAATATATAGTGAGTTGTTACAATAGCACAATTACAATGTAATCTCTCTAGAATACTATCAAATGTATTGTCTAATAATCTAGGTCATTCTACATAGTGAAGAATGAAGACAATTGTAATTTATCTACATCTAAAACTATAAAAATTATTTATTAATATAAAAATAAATAAATAAAATACAATCAGAGGCAAATATTTGCATCTATAGAGGTACATATAATATTTGTTCTTTAAAAGTATGTTTAGAGGCAAATATTTTACGTGCCTCTATGAATCTACCTCCGTAGCTAGCACTACAAAATAATTGACCTTTAGCTACTGCAACATTACAACGGCATGAAAATGCAGTAGCAAATAGTTAGTATTTGCTACGGCAATCACTATTTCATGTAGTAATTTGCAGTAGCAAATACTATTTGCCACACCACTATTTGCGACGGGATGTTGGGTGTAACAAATAGTGGTGTGGCAAATAGTATTTGCTACTGCAAATTACTACATGAAATAGTGATTGCCGTAGCAAATACTAACTATTTGCTACTGCATTTTCATGCCGTTGTAATTTCGCAGTAGTTAAAGGTCAATTTTTTTGTAGTGTAGGTTATATGTTTAAATTATAATGCTTGAGTTACTGGTACTTAATAATAGATTGAGAGAGATAAAATTTTCAAAAATGGGATCCAAACTAGGTAAAGGTTTGTAATGTTAGTTGTCATTATTTGTATTGGAGCAAATATCTTTGAGCCTAAGGATTGATGTAATACTGTTATGATAAACACATTAATTTTGTTCCAATGATGAACAATTAACTAGAAGAAGAAGATTATAATTCAAGTAAAGATGACTAACACACACCTTTTCTCTTATTTGATACCTTTTTCGGCTCTTTTGTTTTGTTTTTAGTGGGGGGGGGGGGGGGGGGGGACCTTAAGTTATAGTGGAGACTGAGAGAAGCAATTGGGGATTGAAGAAGTGAGCAATCTCTCAACTCTCAGCTTTCATTCAGCTCAAGGGACCATGAAAACTAAGCACTTTTATTTACCTTTTTTTTTCTACAAATAAATAACTGCCTAAATTTCTTTTTGAAATATGTTGCCAATTGGCAGTGTGTATATGGATTGCCAAATTCAAAGACTGTGTTGGGAGACTGTGACCACGTTTTCCTGCAAAAAGCCCAAATTCCGTCGCAATTGCCAATTCCGGCGGAAACGGAATTAAGGCTAATTCCCTGCAACAATTCCTTGTTTTCCTGTCAAAAATGTCAAATGGAATTGGAAATTAATTTTAGGAAAAAATGACAAAAATAACCCTATGCTTTATCCCTTCCCATTCGCCTCCCTTTTTTCCCTGATCCCTTCTGATGAAACTCATCCCCCCCACCCACATTCTACCACACTCGCAGCAGCCCCCCATTCTACCACAATCGCAGCAGTACGAGGCCAAAGAAACAAACCAGAAACCCTAAATCAAATAATTAGAACCTCGGAATCTCCAGTGTCAAGTGCAGCAGCTATGAGCTGAGGAGCTTTGGTACTGATTCTGGGATCTTCTAAGTGGCAGTCCGCATCTTCGATTCTTCCCTTAGGTTCGTTTTTCTCAACTCATCGTTCATTTCAGGACTGATTACCATTGCATCCACTCATCTGGGCATCGACATTCTTCTATTGTTGCCGATCGAGTCTCTTTCCCTTCCATCGTCGAGCACCCTCCCCCAGCATCCTTCATTCCTCGTCCATCCAACGTTGCAAACAGAAAATGGGAACACAGGTAATCATTCAACAACACGTTAACGGAAATTGCTTCTTTCCTTGGTTTTCCATCCTACCGGACAGTGTTCGGCAGTTTCCGACCTTTGATATGATTGTTGGGGTCTAATTGAAATGGTATGATTTTGTCTGTTTCAATTGCAGGGTTCAAGCTCTGCAACAGTTTCACGGAAATTGAGGAAAGACTCTCATTTGTTCGATGAATTCAGTTACGATGACGACGACGTTAGATGCTTTTGCCAGTTACGAGCTTCGCGCCGTATTTCTCGAACATAGACAAATCCCAATAGGAAGTTCTTTGGTTGTCCGTTGTACTCCTCTGCGGTACTATTGAGGTTACAATTACCTTGAAATTTGGTTTGCTCTTTTAATCGGCCTGATGCCAACTACTACCGCTTTTTGTTCCCCGTTGACACAGGCTGACAGAGGTTGTGATTTTTTCCTCTGGTACGACATCAAGATACAAGAAGATGTTCGGAAACTAACATCGTTAGTCGGCGATCTTACCCTACACCTACATGAAGTTCAGAGCGAGAAGAAAGAGTTGGAGTCAACGCTCGATCGTGTCATGAAACACTCGCATGAGGGGCCTGTTGGCACTGACAATGTTCTGACGTCAGAGTCGAACATTTTTCAAGAGCTCGAATCGATTAAAGCTCGACTGGCACGCCTCGAGGATGTCGTCTTCTCCCGACGTTAGCTATGGCGTAGTGGTTCCCATGGAAATATGCTATGTGATCTAAGGATTGTAATAGAATATGAATGTACTATTAGTGCTTAGATTCTGAGGTTCTCACATTGTAAATATACAACTGATGATCATTTCACGGGAAGTTTCATGGTGCATGGCTGTTTGTATCTTGTTCATGTTCAATCCTACTTAGTTCACATTTCCGTAGCAGAAGAATCATTTAACTATGCTGATCTTCTGCTTCAATCCTAATTCGTCTTGTTTATTTAACCATATCATTTAATTTAATGGGTATAACTAACAATAATATTTAAGAAATACAAGGAAAAGAGAACACAGAAGATGAACATGAGTTGTTCTTCCTTCCTCTGCAGTCTGGCAACCACATATATATTAACATAGGAACTGAACATGTCCATTAACATGATGAAAATGACAGCTTTGTTTTCTGCTTATAGATAGGAACTAAACACACAATAGTAGGACTAGACCCTCTGAGATTCCAAACACAAAATAACAACACTTCCACAAACTCAGTTCCCAGAACATTGTCAGTTACCAACCTTGCCCCAAGTTCATGATCATGCCCCAAAATAACTAGCAAGTCAATCACAGTTCACCACAAAATGCAAAGTGCACGTACTAAATGCTTAGCGAATAACTCGCTCAACTAGACACTTTCGATCTTCCGGATCGACCATGTTGAAGAAAATTTGAAGCATTCGATCATCCTTCCCAAGCGCCACTGTTGCATCCATCACTTGTGCCCTTGAGAGTCCGTCAATTTTTTTCAGTTCATCAGTCAACAAGTTTCTCTGGTTGTGGACTGCTTTTGACTCAACTAACATCGACTTCAAAGAACTCACGGCGTCCTCAAGTATCGGTTTCAATTCGGACACCTCGCTTCCACTGGTTCTAGCAGAGTGACGCATCCTCTTAGGCTTACTAGATGCATCAGACTGTGTGGTCTTATCAGTTTGGAATGGTTGGTTCTGCTCCTCAGCCGTTGGAGGAGGACTTGTATGGTCGTTGGGGTTGTTTTCCTCATCTCCACACTCAGGTCGCTCGTAGGGTGATTCAATGTTGATCCAATCCATCATCATCCCCTCAGTGTCCACTGTTGGCTCGCATACCCGGTTTAATTCTTCAAGTCCAACAACACTTTTCCCTGTCGCACGTCCCTTTCCAAACACAAACGCTAGTCCGTCATATAGTGGGAACGCCACGTGGTTCAGTTTCGCACAATGCGGGTGTTTCTGCACAAAAATGGTATGCATAAATGCATAAATAAAGAAAGCATACAACAATAGAGAACAAAACCTCTCAAACCTGTACAGGAAAACAGATTTACACTCAAAACATACTACAGCAGCCGATGTACACCCAAACCTGACTCACCCTTTCCAAAAAAAGACAAAGGAAACCGAATAAATTAAAAGTAGCTGGAATATTCTTACCACTACATATTCAGCGTACACGGTATCATCGACATCAACTTGTTTAGTAACATCGTCCCATCCAGATCCGCTCAGCCCTCGTAACTCCTGAAGTGCGAGAAATTTTGCTTTCAGCGTTTTCACCCTCGAAATTATGTTCGGATCCGCCTTGATCCCACAATCAGGTTTGTCAACCAACATCAGACGCTCAAGTTCATCATATGCACCAGGGTTGAACTTCCCTTTCGGATCAATCTTCTTGTCCACGACCAAGGCATGCATGTTTCTAACCAGTAACTGGTCCAGTTCATCTGTCCATGGAAAGTACTTTCGTCGTGTGTCACCGTTGTCATCATCCTTGCGCTTTCGCGACATGGCTGCATAGAAAGAGCGTTATGATTAATATATAAGACAGGACCAAAGAAGAAAGGTTGAGCAGTAGCAGTAATGTCGAAAAAAAATTCAGTTAAGTTTAGTTTCATTCACAATCCGTAGCAAGGGTCTGATGGTTTGCAACATGTATGAAAAAGGTGGGTTGGTGCATAGCAAAGAATATATGATATGTCAAACTCTACCTGAACTTGGCTCCTAAAGTTTTGTCTAATCTAAGGAATGATACAAGCACTTATACCTGCATGAAGTTCCATACAATTAACACTACAATCATGGTTTAGAAAGATGGGAAAAATGAAAACAGGTTTCCTATCAATACATTCACAAGTATATCTGCAAGATAGGAAAAGGAAGAGATTTCATCATCAAACTGTTGAACGTAGCAAACAAACGGTCAGTACACGATGGGAAGAGTTTCATCAATCCTCATTGTTCAAACTGAAAATACATATGCATTATCAAACAGCTATCGCCTCGTCCTACTCTGCCACATTTTCATGGCTATTTCGTTCCTAAAATTAGTCCATTCGGTACTCGGTTGCATAAAGGATGCGACTTCATCCATTTCTTCGGGCATTGATGAGGACTTTGTGGATGCCGGTTGAACGTACGCTCTCTCCAGAGCATCAACATCAGCCTGTTGCTTGATGAAATTATGTAAGAGGCAACATGCATGAACAATGCGTCCAAACACTTCAGGGGAGTACCAAGTTGTGTCGCGTAATATAGCCCACCGCATTTTCAACAATCCGAACGCCCTCTCAATCACATTCCTCGCACATGCATGTTTCATGTTATAGTACTCTTCAGGTGTTCTTCTGTTCTGTCCCCACTCTTTAAGATGGTAACGTTGTCCTCGAAAGGGAGTTAAGAACCCTTCACAGTTAGCATATCCGGCGTCGCATAGGTAATATTGACCTACTTGGAAGAACATGTTGCTTCAGATGGTGTTAAAGACACAGATGTGCAACACTAAAGTGTGTAGTGTTTGATTGATATTACCTTTGGGAACCTTCAAACCATTGGGTCTGGCAAGAGCATCTTGTAGGACTCGTGCGTCGTGTGCAGAACCTTCCCATCCAGCTAGGCAATATATGAATTGACCGTCGGATTGCACACACCAAGAACGTTAATAGATACTTCGCCCTTTCTGTTCCGATACTAGGTTGGTCTTCTATATTTACACGAACCTTGACATGGGTACCATCCAATGCACCTAGGCAATTCTACAAAATACTAGTTTTTACTTTGCCAGACTGTTATATAAAGGAAACCAAGTATGGGAGGAGAACAGTTTGGGGGTGAGAACTGACCTTAAAATGTTTCCAATATGGATGTTGACTGTGTTCAGGCACAGGGAAAGCTTTCTGGTATAAGGTCTCGTGTAGTCGTAGTATGGATGTGAGGACAGCATGTAATGCTGCAGAAACTGTTTTCCCTGATCTACCAAACTTTTTTTGCACAATCCTATTTTTGACATTGTGCCCTAGTGTGTATAAGAACATAACGACCATCTCCTCTATGCTAACGGTTGGAGTTCTTTGTAATCCACCTTCCTCCACCAATTTTTTACACAACTTCACAAACAAGGCCCGATCCATCCTAATTGTGTCGAGGCTCGATCGATCACTAAACTTTGTTGCATCGTTGATGAAATCTGCTCGCACTCTTGCACCACGCACTAACCTATGGAGCAAGCGTCTCCCACACCCCCGACGAACTATTGGTCGACGACGTCGTTCCAATATAGTGACCAGCACAAGTAACACACTGAAGATGAAGAACAACGTACTCATCATTCTCCTACGCTGTAATGACAAGTCCAGTAGCCTGGCCATCGGTATGTGTGGAAACCCTAAAAGCTATAATATGAATAGCAAGAGTTGGACTAATTAAGCAAGAGTTGAGAACATATCATTGGAGCACCACTTTCAGGGATCAATGCAAGTTAACCAGATGGCTGCCATGATATAAAAAAGTCACAACTATCTTAGGGGTTGTTCAGTCTGGTGTATCAAAGTACAAACTTATTCGATTTATATTGATTGGCATGGCATGGTTAAATAGTGCGAGTCAAGTAGAACAAAAGGTGAATTCAGAGCAGCATTAGACTAAGACGATGTAGAGTGTTGAGCATATATCCCCCAAGAGCTTCTTGAAACTTTTAATAAGTTGGGAAATTCTTGACAGAAACGCTAACTAAACACGGACACATTCTGAGTCTATAGCATTTTCACATTCAACAGATTTGAAGAGATTACTGCTGCAAGCATCAACAAGGAATACAAAAGGGAAGCAAAAATTCCAATCGAACGAGATTCCTTTCTCCCTTCCTCATAACGCAACGTAGTTAAAAAAAATTGCTTCCTCAGTATGCAATGCCGAACAGAAACATCAAACAGAGGGGGCTGAATCTCGAATCACAAACGATTAACATTAAAGAATGAGATATGGACCACGTTTTCACCTCAAAATAAACAACCTAACAAGAGCAAGATTGAAGTGGATTGCAAAGAGAGATGTGAAAGAAGCCCTAATTCGGCAGGGTAACGAAGAAGAAGAAGATTGCAGAAGAAGAAGAGTGGAGATCGAAGGGCTTACCTGCGGCAGACGTACGAGGAAGACCGGCGGGAAGAGCAGTGGATGGTCGATTTGTTGCTGGTCCTCGTCGATCGAAGCTCCTTTGTGGAGAACGCCGGTCTGGCAAACCTACGATAATGAATGGAGAGAGACAGATGTGAAGATGGGGAT
This sequence comes from Linum lewisii, assembly GCA_034768395.1. NCBI lineage: Eukaryota > Viridiplantae > Streptophyta > Magnoliopsida > Malpighiales > Linaceae > Linum > Linum lewisii. The sequence continues at coordinate 9,857,251 of CM068299.1, forward strand.
GGGGGGTATAACGGGGGCAATTTTGGGATTTCACAATTGATTCCGCCGCAATTATCCAATTCCGGACCGTTTAGGTCGGAATTGTTAGGCCGGAATTGGGCTCCGAATTCCGCCGGAATCGGGCCGCTGCTAATATGCAGGAAAACACGGAATTGCTTGATTCCGCGGAATTGCTTGATTCCAGCATTGATTTCCATGCAGGAAAACGTCTCCTGTATTTTTTGCAAAAAGAAAAGAAAAAAAGTAAAGAGAAGGGTTGTCTGTCTGCTGCTTGTCTGGATGATACAAATTCGGGGTTTTCACTAAAATAATTAAAAAAATTAACTATTAACCTAAATAAATACGGTTCAAAACTATTGATTTTTATAAATAAAATTGCCTCAGGCCTAGGCGATATCGCCCAAGGCCCAGGCGATATCGCCCCATCACCAGATATTTCCGATCAAACCGATTCTAAACTGCCCAACCAACGAGTAAATGCTGTCTGGCTGGACACCTGGCGATCTCGCCCCAGCCACAGGCGATATCGCCCGGACTACAGGCGATCTCGCCCAAGGACCAGACACCGGGCAAACTCGCCCCAACACCTATAAATACCCATTTTCAACCCCACCATCCCCCACACCACTCTTTAACCCCTAAGGCAAAGGTAAGTCCCCTTTCTCCCTAATTTTTTTTTAAATTACATTATTTAGTAGGTTTTAGGTTAGAGAATTAGTTTAGGGTTTTAGGTTAGAGAATTAGTTTAGGGTTTTAGGTTAGAGAATTAGTTTAGGGTTATTATGGTAGATAATTTTTTTCAAAGTGATTTATTAACACTGTCATATTGACGTTGTAGGATTTCTATAAAACGGAGAGGACCTTTTTTCGCACCGTTACACAAGGTACGTAGAACACACATTATTTATTGTTCTTATGTCATTGTCAACCATGTCATTCTTTATGGATAGGTTAGAGAATTAGGTTTCTGAATTAGTATGATTTTTTGGTTAGCGAATTAGTATAATATTGAGGTTAGACAATTAGTATAATTTTGAGGTTAGAGAACTAGTATACTTTTGAGAAAGAGAATTAGTATAAAATAGTTTTCCTAACAATTTACTATACAATAGATGTCGAACTATGGATGGGATGAACCGTTGGTTGATCAGACTCCTGAGGGCGTTAGGCCTCAACCTGGTGATTGTTCTCTATTGTGGGGGGAGAACAAGCATAGGGCTACTTTAGTGTGGCGTGACCCTCATGCGTGCAAGGCGCTGAAGTTGCGACAATGTAGTTCTTACTTAGAGTGGAGTTCAGAGTACGAGGCATTCTTGAGAGAGTGTCGACTCCTCCCTGTTGTTCGTTTACTCGGTTTCACACCGTGTAAGGAGCTCGTCACAGCATTGATTGAGAGGTGGCGGCCAGAGACTAACACATTCCACCTGATACCGGGCGAGGCGACGATCACTTTGGAGGATGTTGAGGTACTTACGGGTCTTACTATCGATGGAGTTCCGGTTACCGTAGCGGTGGACAGACGTGATCCGGGTGTTATATGTGAGGAGTTGTTGGGTGCCCGACCCCCAGCTGGGAGTTGTACGGGACAGTCAGTGAAGATCTCGTGGGTGAAGGGCATGTTTGATCGTCTACCAGCTGGTGCTCCAGCAGATGTTGTTCTCCGCTATGCACGAGCCTACACTTGGGTTCTTCTTGGCGCCGTTCTACTAGCTGACCGGACTGGAGACTTGATACCGGTTCATCTACTCCGGTTTATTGGGGACTCTGCGGTTGCATCCACGTTCAGTTGGGGTAGTGCGGTACTAGCATGGCTGTATAAGGCCATGGGGAGGGCGGCCTTCTTCACGGCTGGGAGTCAGAGTGGTACAGGTGACTTGGGAGGCTTCACCTTGCTGGTCCAGCTCTGGGCCTTGGAGAGATTCCGATCATAGCCGATCGCTACGTAGCAGGTGGTGACCCACCAGATGCTGACACCGTTCCTCGTGGTGTGCGCTGGATGTCTGTCATCCGGCGCCACCAGCATCGCGTGGCTATGAAGCTGGAGGAAATACGCTACGCACTTGACCGGAACACGAAGTTCGTGGTTAGGAATCTTAACCTCATGTACATACTCTCTCTGATTTTCTTAATTCTTCCTCACAACATATTTATTAATTCTCCAGTGGATGTCGTACGCCTTCCGAGAGGAGGACTATCAGTTGGAGGACGATGTGTTCTGGCGTTCTGTTTGCCCCATGTTGTGCATAGACTGTGTCGCATGGCACCATCCCGATCGTTGCATGCGTCAGTTCGGACATGGTCAGCGTATCCCACAGGACGCCGAGCCTGCTCATCACGTCGAGGAGTTGCTTGGACTAGACTTCAGAGCGCCAGTCCATGATTGGGGTGCTAGGTACCGAGAGTACTTACGTCTATGGGAGCAGCGGGATCAGCACATTGTCGAGGGCGAGGTGAGAGCAGATCCATTGAGCCACCACTTCCATGATGAGTACGACGAGTGGTACAGGAGACGGACACGCCTGGCCATATCACACGATGGTGCACAGTTTCAGGGGATGGTTAGTGGCCACCTACTTGAGTAACTGTAGCCAATTTAGTATTCCCTTAGGGTACACTGACTTTTCTTTTTGTTTTGCCTTTCAGATAGCCTCGTTGGAGCAGGCTACCATTTTGAGTGGTACGAGTGATTTTCACATGAGTCATGTGCTCCGATCTGGATTGGCTATGAGTGGAGCATATGAGCGCCTTCCCGATCGAGGACCACACCGCCCACGTGCAGCATCACGCCTGCCGACATACCCTCCCTATGATGGCTATCCCATCCCACAGAGAGGTCACAGTACAGGGTTGGATGATGTCGATTACGGCGGTCTCGCGCACCATGATGTGGGATACGCACCTCCACCCTACTATGTGTGGAACAAGGATTTTGCTGACGGGCGGACTTACAGTTTCGATGACCCTCCTCAGTACCAGCCGACGGCGCCTCAGTACCAGCCGACGGCACCTCAGTACCAGACGACGACGCCTCATTACCAGCATGCAGTTCCACAGTTCGAGCAGCCGGGCCGAGGACACCCAGGTGCTTCGAGTAGCCAGCCGTATGGGCCCACCAGCCAGCCAGTTGATCAGAGCCATCCGGTCGGCTCCCAGGGTTTCTCGGAGGACAGTGGGTTCGAGGATTAGGCACATCGACCTGATTTAGTACCGCAGTCCACCCAGACACCACCGTACACTCACATGTTACGTGATCGGACTACATTGCGTCCACCGGATTGCTACACGGACGAGCAGCGATAGAGACGCCAGAGGGGTCGGAGGCATTGATTAGTTTCAATTTTTCGTTACTGGTTTTATGTTATGGTTTACTGTTTTTATTTGTCGTACTATGGTGATTGATTGTACTTGTTTCGGCAGATGTAGTATTTATATTCGACGTAGTCGATCTATATGTGGATGGAACACTACTGCGCCACATTTTATTATAACAAGCTTCAATACGAAAATTACATAAACAACAGTAGCAACACGGTTCAGGTCCGAGGGTTTCTCATAATGAAATTCATAAGCTCTTGTTGTTCTTTGATTTTCTGGTTCAGCTGTCGAATCATCTCGTCCTTCTCCCTAACGACCCTTTGGTTCTCCCTCTTAGCTCGATCAAGTTCTTTGTCCTTCGCCCGAATTATATTGTCCTTCTCCCTTCTGATTTTGTCCACAGCCTCCCGAACCACCAATGTTTCGAAATAACCACAACCCTTGTTCTGTAAAAAATGGCAACGAAACATGCGGGTTAGGAAATATTAACGGGATAGGTGACAAATTAAGAAAATCATGCCAGTCTTTATACCTCCCTCTCAAGCGGACACCCAAAATAGGGTTCGAGATCCTTCAGTCGAATGGATCTTGTTGCCCTCAAATCACACCAGCAATTCACCTCACTTAGCTCATACTCGAACAGGTCTTCCTGAGGTTTCTTCATCTTGTACATTATATGATCAACTTCTGAAACTACACGACAATAGCAAATTGTACTTAGTGCAAAACGTGAAGTAGACGGGGGAAACAAGGCATGTTTTTTTACCTTTATCGCGAGCTCTACTTCTTTCCCCATGTGTGAACACCATAGTGTGACCGCGGTTGATGGAAACTGAATGCGTAAATAGAAAGTAGTGGTGTGTGTTTGGAGCATGGTGATAGGAGGGTTTTATGATGCATACTGCCCCCTGTTGTGGCACAGACGATATCGTCTGTGACCCAGGCGATCTCGCCCATGGCACAGGCGACATCGCCTATGCCTAGAGTGACGGCCAGTGTTTGTATTGGCTTGGAATATGTAAACTCAAATTACAAACAGTGGTGAAATTGAAAACATTTTTTTATTGAACGAACTGAGATAAAAACGTTACAGATACACTATTTTATTTCACGTTTGATTACTAGAAGACGCCCCAGCACTGTCCCGTCTCCTTCCACATGTCCTTGCATTTATGTCCCACGCGATCGCATGTCCTGCACTTACTTGGGCGACCCTCCTCACGCCAATCCATCTCGTTTCTGATTCGAGAGTGTCGTGGATGACCCTGTCCACGAAGAAGATGAGGTTGCGGGATCACTGGTAGGCCCGTGTGTGGGATCCAGTCTTTAGGACCCAGTATTGGTTGGAATGACTGGGCATACACTAGCTGGGTCTTGGATACCAGATAGAAGGGTCTGACGTAGTTTTGCCAGTTAGCACCAGCAAATGTGCAACAAGCTACAGCATGGGAGCACGGTACCTTGTAGCCCTGGAACTTCCCGCATGTGCACGTCCCCTTAAGATTCGACTGCCTATCAAACCGAACAACGTAGCGATTATTACCGCTACGGTTCTGATTGTTTGGACTAGACTTAACCTCGTAAACCCCGTTAGCCGCATCGTACGGCAGCACGTAGTGTCTGACGGAACTTGACGTAGATTCTTTGGTTAATTTCTGACAGTACTTCGTATACGCGTTGCCTTCTGCCAACATTCCCTGGTATTCCCCACGGCGCCTATGCCAATACTTGACCATACGGTGGAATGTGTGCTCGATCACAGAAGACATCGGCAAACGTCGCACGCCCTTAAGTACTCCGTTGACGCATTCTTGTGCGTTGGTCGTCATGGTTCCCCACCGAGCACCGCCTCTCTCAATGTTGTCATAGGCCAAGCTCCATAAGGGTAGTTCCTCATTCACCCATTTTGGCTCCCGTACGTTTTGTTCATCATGGATAGCCAACCATTCTGCCTTCTTCGCCTCAAACTTCCGCACATTCCCTTCTATTCCTGCGGGTAGCGATGAAGACTTCTATGAATATCCAGTTTGTTTGACAATATTGTATTAGTTAAGTTCACATATACACCATAAAGAAGTTGACAAATACCTAAGTTCCAAAGGCGAGATTTTAAAGTTTGGTTGCGGTGTTTCTTGTTGAAGTTGCTTACGTAATGGCGTAGACACCACCTCCATACCCACCCTCGATCAATGTTGCGCATTGCCGCTGCTATCCCCTTGTGTCGATCACTGATGATTTTGATGTTGGCCCGATTGGTCACATGTCTCTGTAGATTCTCCATGAACCACTTCCAATTATCGGAATCCTCTTTGTCAACTATGGCGTACGCCAATTGAACAATCCGATGTTGCCCATCGAATGTACTAGCCATCAACAACACTTGCTTGTACTTGCCCGTGAGGAATGTGCCGTCAATGATCATGACCCTAGAGCAGTGCTTGAAGGCTTCTATGCATGGGCCAAACGCCCAAAACACACTCTTGAACATCCTACAGTTACCCGCCGGGTGGGTTCTGATCTCGTACCGTGTCCCGGGGTTTGTGAGACGAATAGCATTCAGGATTGTCTCAATGTTGTTGTATGATGCCACCCAGTCACCGTACATCTTCTCGACAGCACGTTGCTTGCCAAACCACGCCTTCTGGTATGAAATATTGCGGTGGTACTTCTCCAGAATGCAATCAATAACTGTCTCAACCTTCAACCCCGGCTCTCTGCGGACAATGTGCATGATTGCATCTGAGATCAGTGTGACATCGAGCTGTGGGTGGGGCCCTAGTATCGTTGACCGGTCACAACTGTGGCCGTTGTTGAGTTGTCGTATTATCCAGAAGCCATATCTGTTGCTAAGTGTAGAACGCATCCTCCAAGGACACGTCGGGTCGATGCACTTGATGGCCCATTCCTTCGGGTTGGAAGTGATTACCCTGTACTTATAGTTGCGGATGACTGCTTGGCTCTTCGTTAGGGACACCAGTTGACCTTTTGTAGAGAATGTCTGACCCAAGAAGAATTCCATCTCCACCGACCAGTACGCCTTCGCTGGGATCTGGAAGCGTCTGTCCATGGAGTAGGTGTTGGAGATTGTCATGATGTCGTCACAGTCGTCACCCTCGCTCGTGGCATGTTCCAGTGGCACATAAACTTCCACGCTATTTGTTGTGGCTCCCCCTTCTTCATCGTCGTCTTCCTCGTCGGTTTTGGCCAATGTCATCGTCGACGTTTGGATTCCCTTCGTCCGCCGAGCAATGGCTCCTTTCATCTCCAGAATCGTCGGTGCTGACATATTCATCTCGTGCCAACCCCTCTTGGTCAACCTCCTCCTCCTCCGGACCGATATGACTGGTCGCCATATATTCCCCATCATACGTTTGGCTCTGCTCTGCCATCTGATTTGGAATGACCCCCGAGAAATCGGAGAACTGAGACGGCTCCTCTTCCATCAAGGCGTACAACTCGGCAACTTCGAAAAATGGGTTGACGCGAACTAAGTCGTATATGACTTGTACGCCGTTGTCATCCGATATCGGCCTAGAAACGAAATGCGACAGATTTCCCTCAGAACTGTATATCGGCATTCTCCAGACAAATGACTGGATTATCTGATCCGCTCCAAGACCCATTTTCCGCCGAAACACGGTAACCACACTATCATAGGTCGCTCGCTTGGTCATCTTCAGACGGACATTATTCCCCCTTCGTAGGATAAGCCGGTCCAATCCTGGACGATACGGCCCCCCCAGAAAACTTGGATTCGGAATTCTCGTGACAAAGTGTAGTCAGCCATTTTAGAATGTTAATTCTTTCGATTTGGTGACTCTCCCCCGAAACTAACAAGGATTTATAGGCTGGTTAGTGCTCCAAGATGTAGGCGATATCGCCCATGCATTAGGCGATATCGCCCATGCCCTAGGCGATATCGCCTAATCCTTGGCTATTTTCAGACCCGTGACTCAAACGAATCTAATCACGGACCCGTTTTAGGGTCACGGGTGAAAATAACTGGTGATGGGGCGATATCGCCTGGGCCTTGGGCGATATCGCCTAGGCCTGGGGCGATTTTATTTATAAAAATCAATAGTTTTGAACCGTATTTATTTACGTTAATAGTTAATTTTTTTAAATTATTTTAGTGAAAACCCCTATAAATTCTGTGAAAGGGATTTCCCATCTCCCATATGCTTTCTATCATTCCATTTTAAATAAAAGTCTTCTTCTCTCAATTTCACTCTTTTCACTTCTGCTACGTTTCTTCTTCTTCTTAAATTGTTATGCATATACATATTGCATACTAATAAACTTTTAATCTTCATTTCCTCCTAATTATAGTTTTACCATGAATTTCTTCGGTTCATATATTATTTTTAACATAACCTGGCCACGAGGCAGATTCACGGAGACACATAGAATATTTACATCTAAACATACTTTTAAAGAACAAATAATATATGTGCATCTATAGATGCAAATATCTGCTTCTATAAATGCAAATATCTGTCTCTAATTTTATTTTATTTAAATTTAAAAAATATTATTTTATAGTTTTAGGGGTAGATAATGTAATTGTCTTTATAAGTTGTAGGATTAAATCTTTTAGAGGCAGATAACTAATAACTTCCTTTATAAGTTATTTGAAAAATTCTTTTAGCGGCAAATAGTTTAGAACTTCCTTAATTGGTTGTACGATTAAAATTTCTAGAGGCAGATAATTTACAATTGCCTTTATAGGTTGTACTATTAGCTTTTAAGAGGTAGATAATTTATATGTCGTTATTTGTTGTAAGATTAAAATTTGTAGAGGTAGATAACTTGTAAACTACATATATACTCTTTTGTATAGATAAGTGTTTGATAAAATATAATTAATTTTTAAAGGTGAAATATATATATAATAAACATCGATGATTTTCTTTTCTAATAACGATTAAGGAAAAATTCACGCTTTTCAATTTTAATTTCTTTTCTTGGCATAGTTTTTGCATGTCATTGAGTTTTATAATTCATATTTAAAACTGCGTAGAAAAAATCAATAAGTCCTCATGAACCAAGTGGAAAGAACTTAACACATTTTCTTCAACCAACCCGTCTCTAAATAGTGGGAAAGAGTACAATAGAGGAAAATATCCCGGTAAGAATAAATTCTTTTTAAAAGCATATATATGTGCCTCTAAAAAAATGTATCAACAAAAAATAAGTGCCTCTAAAAGATGGCTAAGATGACAAAATAGTAGTTGTTTAAAGTTGCAATTACCAACAATTTTATCTGCCATTAATTAGTGGCAAATATAATGTGTCACCGTATTTACCTCTAATGACATTTAGTGACAACAACGTTAGTGGTAAATATATATGTTATCGGCCTATGAAAATCTATGTAACAAAAGTGCCTTTTATAGGCAAATACGGTGTGCCTCCGTAGCCAGGTTTTGTGTAGTAATTCTAGAAACTGCAACTCTTCGACCTTTTTTACAAAGTGGTGCCCTATTTCATTCATCATAAAAAGGGAGTACAATAGAGTTGGGTTGAAGCCCTAGAAAGAACAGACAATATAAGTGAAGGCACGAAAAACAATAGTCGCGGCCCAAATACAAGCCCACATTGAGGCGCAAACCCTAAGAAAATCAAACTCTAATGGAAGGGTTCAGCTACCAGAAATCAGGAGAGATGACACAACAGAACCGCTGGAGAAGAGATAGAACAAACAACGGACAAGTCACCAACACGAGCAATCCACCAAAAGAGCCATCCAACACCCGATCACCACCAAAACGGAATAAAGCCACCTCCCAAAATCAGCAAACATGAACAAAATAGCTTCCTTGCAACAACAAAAAAACAACATTGTAACCTGAGGACAAAGCCTAAGCATCGCTGATGACACTAGAATTATCGTGATTATCAGCCCCGTTTAAGCGATATTTCATTGCTTATAACACGACTTTTGGGGTAGTTTAGTGGGTTTTCATTCATTAACGCTATTTCCTACCGAATTGGTTACTTTGGCCCATTTCGGGTCTATTTGATGTGTTTTCTAGTGTCTCTTTGAGTACACTGGTTTTTATCATCAGATATGTAGCCATCGGACGTGTTCATGATGCAATGGAACCTCGAGAAGTGAACCGGGATCAATTCAGAACTCAAACCAATCACAGGAAGATGAAGAACTGCCCAACAAGGAAGTTCTCGCCGAGAATATCAAAGTTCTCGACGAGAAATTGTTCAAAAACTTAAATCAAATTCTCGTCGGAAATCACAATGGAGATTATGAAGAAGTTCTCGGCGAGAAACTGTTTAGAAACTTCAATCAAATTCTCGTCGGAAATCACAATGGAGATTATGAAGAAGTTCTCGCAAAGAACTTGTGAAGGAACTAATGAATAATCTGCGTCGCCAGTGGAGATGATTTTGCAAAGAAGATTTCGGCTAGAACTTTAGTGTTCTCGCCGAAAACATTGCCCTATTCCGTTAGAGTTGGAAAAGCAACTATATAAGTAGCCCTTCACCCCATTTGAAGGGGATTCCGATTTCGAGACTTCTAGAGCTGATAGAGAGAGTTTAGAGCGATTCTTGGAGTTCCCATAGAGATCCTGACACCATCTTTCCATCCCGGAGTGCTCGGAGCTAGGAGTGAATATTTCTCGAGTTCGAAGCTTCGCCGGAGTCATCGCAATTAGGTTTTACAATTCTTCTTTTCTTCCTTGTTAAGATGAACTCCCTTGTTGTCTTTGATTCTCTTGATTTAAACATGAGTAGCTAAACTTGTTAAACTTAGATTAGATGAACCCTAGTGACCTGGGGCTTTAAAGCGGTCACGGATCAGCAGTAATTAGATTTTAATTCACATAGTTACTTATTCATAATTGATCTGTTTTTAATTATTATTTCTTTTCTAACATGATCACCTAGATTAGATTCTTGTTCAAATAAGGATAGATGGCAAACGTCCGCCTTGTTTTAGAACCTCAAATCAATTAATTAACCTATTCAACGGAGTGCCTTTCGTAGGAACCGTTTAGGGTTAATCTGCTTCTAGAGTAACTCACTAAAATCAATCAGGAGCACCAATTAGTTATCCGTTGCAGAAGTGAACGAACGGACGATTAATTAATCTTGGTAGTTAGTTCTGATAGAGCAAACGTTCACGGACTTAGACCTGAGGGTAAGGAGCTATGGCGGTGTCTAAGAACTGAATGAATTAGGATTGAAAGTCATCGGTCTTAATCGCCAATCTCCTGGTAATCTTAGGGGGATTCGAGTCTAAGCTTTCGTCTGTCAATCGTTAATCAACCCCAATTAATCAATCTGCTTATAATTCAATTTCAATTTCCTTTGCATAATAGTTTAGAAGTCGTGGAACCCACACCACACAACTTGAGTTTAAACCTGAATAAATTGTCATTTCCTTTGAGTAAATAATTGGAAGAAAACCCGTGGAATACGATATGTCCTACTTTTGTAGGTTAGTATTTGATCACTATTTTTACAGCTATCAATCTCCGAACCACCAACACATAAGGGTGAAACAAGGAGGAGGGAAACAGGAATCATGAGATGGAAGGAAATCCAGAGGGCTCCCTCTAATCCATGGGAACAACTCCCGAAGGAGAACAACAACACCTCAAGAAAGAGGTCAAGAACAAGGTCACTCAAGGGGAAAGCAAAAGCTCCAGATCAGGAGACCCAAATTGGAGAACCAAATGATTGAAGAAATATGAAGAATCGAGTTTGGAGAACCATAAAAAATAAGTGAAGCAAAGAAAAAAAAGAAATCAAAGCAAGAAAAATAAAATCAAAAGGCTGATGGCGGCAACCTCAACTCAGAAAAGGAAGAGAACTAGAGAGTTCGAAGGAGAGAGAAAAAAAAAGAAATATTTTTAGACTCCTTCAACCTATACTTCATCAACCAAACAACCCAAATAGGCCACTTATCAGAATTATTTTTTTAATGTGACAAATGCAACAAGCTTTATTCTAAGAAACCATATACTTGATACCAAGCTTTGCCTAAGTGACATTTATCTTTTCTCTTAATCTCGAAATCAACCTGATACCAAAGGTACCTCGAGTAGTCATATGCAACTTCACGAACCATAGGTATTGGGAGAGGAAGCAACCATCTAACATTGATCCATGCTCAAAAGTCCAAACTAAATTAGTTGAGTTCGCCTTGTATAAATAGGAGATTTAGCTCTCCAACCACTAATTTGACATCTACAGCCCTATTTGTTATTTACCAAGTTGTCAATTGTCAAGAATATTATTTATAGAACAATTGCTAAATTTGTACGGTAGAATAGATGTGAAGGGTTTGAATTACGACGAAACTAATAAAAAAGATTGACCCTTCTTAACAGATTTGGTACCGTTTATTAAGATATCAGTGGAGGCAGACACTGTGGCCCACAAATTCATCGAACGGCGCAAAGAGGATTCATCAAAATCTATCTTTATTGCAACCGTACGATTCCCTCGTGCTTTCTCAGTGGCCGTTCTTGGTTCTATAGCTATGCTGTCACGGGAACTTGAATGTACAACACAAATTGTCCTTTTACTACTCTTATTATTACTACTTTACTTAAAAAAAAAGTCTTTCTTCTAATTATTTCGTCTACTCATCACCTTAATTTATTTATTTTCATTAAAATAATAATAAGTTAATTGGGTTCGAGCCTATTTTGATTTCTTATTTTGGTCCATATTTATTCAGCTATTTAAGTTAGTGTTGGCTAAAACAAATTAACCACCTATCTTGTTGGTTATTTTTTCATTTCAGTTTCTATTATTATAATACACTAATCTAGCCAAACCTTTCACGAAAGTGCTGATTCTAGCCACTTCTATTGAAAATCCCAATTTAGCCAAAAGTGTGATTTCTGTTAATTTTTCCATCCAAGTTAACGGAATCCTAAATCTCAAAGCTGATGTGTCAAATGACATGGCAAATATCTCCACATCAGCATTTTACAACATAAATAATAAACTTAGGATAATAGTTTTAAATTAAAAAAATTACAAACAATCTACGTCAGATCATCGGGATCGACTTCCTCCACCAACCAGTCTCCACCACCATTACCGAAATCTGGTTGTGATTTCTGTTCTTGTTGAAGGAGAAGCAAACAAACCCAAAAACTATAACAAAATCAGTATCCTTAATTCCTTAGCTCTCTTCGTCCAGGTAAACAAACCCATAAACTAAAATGAACAAAATCAAAATCAAAATGTACAAACAAACCCAGAAACAAATCCAAAATCTTGAAGGGTGGAAGACTCTTGCTCTCTTCATCCAGATCGTGAAGTTAGTTGTTGAGCCTTCCGCTCCAACCTTTAACCTAACGTCTTCCCCTTCAACCAAATCAGAATTATTATCCCTGTGGAGATCTGGATCTAGATTAGAAGAGGACATGATTTAGATCTAGATTCGAAGATGATAAAATATGGGTTTGGCTTTGAAAGACCAAGAAGAAGGCATAGAGGCACTGACTACCAAATCAAGAAGAGTCGAAGTAGTTGAACAATAATCGAATTGATCTTCCCCATCAACTACTGCAGAAGGATTGAGCCAAATCATTGTGTAGTACTACCAATCGCTCAGATTAGGGTTCAAGGGGGTACCAGAACGTGATGGAGAACTACCACGGGAACGCCATGGTCCCGAAGCGAGGGTTGGAGAAAACTAGCGATTCGACATAGTTTCGAAGGACGTCGGAGTCTCGCTAGTAGTGTTCTCGCATAATGAGAGGAGACGACTCAACGAGTTCGAGAACGCGAAGATGCTGAGGAGGAACGCCGAGTTGGTGAGGACGATGAAGGATGTCCTCTGACGGCCAGTTCGCTCTCTCTGGTTCTTGGGACGGCGAGCTTCGACTGTGGCATCTCATTGATTCCAATTGGGTTTGCTACGCCCAAGGAACGACGACTTGAGAATGGAGTTTTTCATTTTTTTATTTCGGTTATAATTTTTTAGTTTTCTTATTTTTATTTTCCCTTATAATTTAATATTTTTAAATTAAAATTATTACATGGCTGCTGATGTGGCATTTGTTTGACTAGTCAATCAGATGCCACGTCAGCTCCGTTAGCACTATCACTAACGGTGTTAGAATTCTAAGATTTGACGGCTAGATTTGTCATTATTTTCAAACGTTTGGCATAAAAATTGTGACAAAGAAAGAAGTTGCTAGAATCAGTACTTTTGTGAAAGGTTTGGCTAGATTAGTGTATTAGTCCTTATTTTTATAAATCCCCAACAAACACATTTCAGTTTTAGAAAGAATAGCAAGCACGTTTTTCTATTCAATTGAAGAAAAAGGTGGTCAACTATAGAAAGAGATATGCATAATAAATCGATACTTTTATCCGTGGGATGAAGTTTTGACTTAAAATTACTAACGATCTAGTATTTCAGTATACAACCTTCAAGTTGAATTTAAATTGTACTCATCATGAACTTTTAACTAGTGAAGTTCGAGTTAAGCCTAAACTCTACTCGTTAGATTATACTCAAGTTGACTTGAGTTTGACATTCAAGCTCGAGTTAAAGTCGAGTTTGCCTAAAGAGTAAAGGGCCGAGCTTGAATTTGATGAAATTTGGCTTGGCTCGACTCATGAACAATCCTAGTAGTACGTACTTCCTAGTTGATTTTGACATAATTCTTTCTCTAAATTCTATTTTTTTTAAAGGAAAAAATTATTGACCAACTAAATTGTATCCAATAGACTCGTTGAATTTGTTTCTATTATGACTAAAGTAAAAAACTAAAAATCCTCAGAGTTGTTAAGGAGACGGAATATCCAACGAGAATCTATCATATTGTTTGGTCCGGAAAAAAAAAAACTTTTCACATTTTTTTGATAATAAAAAGATGAAATGGATGCTATATTAATTAAGAAATTTATTTAACTCGAGTGAAATTGTGTTTCAAAACTAATGAAGGAAAATTTTAACTTTTCAGTGAAAAGACTAAATACAGGAAAATAAGAGATATCATTAAAAAATGGAAACTTGGAATATAGGTTTGCGTAACAGATTTAACTGTAGAAAAATATGATGGTTCAGGTAAAGACGACGACACGTTGCAGCCTTATAATTTGAAAACGACACAGTGAACTTGTGCTACAAATGATTGTACCATCTGCTTTTGATTATGATATTATTATTTTTCGTTAAGTTAAAATATAAATAAGATTAACGATGGAATAAGTAATAATGAAACACAGATAATAAAGCTGTTGAAAGCAAAGTCACAGTTTCATTTTGAAGACTTTTTGGTTGCTTCTGTTCGAGGTAAAGTGGTTTTTGATGACCATGTTTCTTCACGTGCCCATTGGTTTATGAGCAACAATTAACTATCATAATTACGATCATTTATTTACTTATTTTCCGTTACCTTTTTTTATAAAAAGTTGTATTAATAAGAAGATTATTTGATATAATGATATGAGGTTAGAGGGCTGGCCATGTTTATAACGACTTCTGTGAGCATGGAATAATGGCTGATTCCAACTCTCTGGAGAATGAGATTAGCTAAATTGGAGATTTCACAATAATAAATAAATAAATAAAATTATATACCAAAATAAATACCTATTCAAACTATGTACAAATATGGGTATATCTGCATAAGGCCTAGGCGTTATCGCCTAACAAAACTCAAATACAGTAAATTTGCAAAGTCATTTCATTATTACTTTGCAAATTGCTAACCCAATATTTTATAATTACAAAATGATCACTAATTTATATAGTTTTGTAAAATGATCAACACTTTGCATTTTGGGTCTTTCCATTTCAACTAACGTTTTCATGATGTTAATTAGTGCGCATTCAGTACAAGACATTAATACTGAATGCGCACCAATTAACATCATGAAAACGTTAGTTGAAATGGAAGGACCCAAAATGCAAAGTAGTCAAAATAAAAGGGGTAAAAAGAGTTGTGTTATAGTATATGAGGTTATTTGTTAAGTTGAAAAAGTAGAGGGACCAAAGTACAATTTTCCCCATTTGTTAATTTTGTGAAGTATGGGAATTGGCTGGCCAGAGCGAGCATGGTGGCTGCCCCTAATATTTGCTCTAATCCGGATATATTTCAAACTTTTGTCACTCAAGGTACATAGTTACGTAATTTTGATCCTAAAATTACAATTCTCAAACTTCAGGCTCTTTCTTGAACTATTTGATTTAGGGAATGTGTTAGTAAACAATATAAGATCCATTTAAAACTCTTTTCCAATAATTTGAGTTATTGAAATACAACGACAGCCTTCAAAATTAATTGTTGGAATAGAAACTGTTTTTACCAATCGAATTTCATCTAAAATAATTTATCAGAGCCTAAGAACACGGTAAGATGTAAAGTGAAGATTGAAGGTGAGTGACAGAGCTGCCAAGAAAACGAACAGACTAAGAGTCAATAAAAGGGTGTTTGTATCCATCTCAATATTGTTGTTCTTTTGTATTTGTCAAAATGCTTTCCTTCAAATTCTTGGTGGCTGTATGCTGTCGGTTCATATGTCTTTATCCTTTCATTTCTTATAATTAATAATAATAATAATAACTATATATCCATTTTCAGTATATAATTGCATATTCAACGTATAGCATATTAGCATCCCTTCTTCCGCATGTTTCTGTTTTTAAAGGCATTTCGTACTACCTTTTCTTTCTACAAATGGACACCAAACAATAAAATAATATAATATTCAGATAATAATTGGTAGGCTATAGCCCACTCCATCCAAAGCCTTAGACTAATAACATGATCACAAAAGCCCATCAACTGAATTACTGGGGTCAAATACTTTTGAAGTCACCTAAGTTTGCATGTTATGTCAACTTGGTCAGTTAACTTTGAACTCAGTCAAGTTGGTAATTTATGTTTTAACTTTGTTACAACGTGGTCACTTGGTCCGATTTTGTGATGATTTTCGTTCAAAGTGACACGTAGACATGTCATGTCATCCATTATATTTGTTTTTAAGTAAAATCAAACCACAAAACCAACCACCTAAACTAAAAAAATCGATTCACTTCCCTCCTTTACCCGAATAAAATGTGATAGATAAAACTCTTTCGATTATTGGACTAATTTTCTGGTTTGATTTCAAATATAAAACGAATCATGTTTTTTTTTGTTAGAAACACCAAACCCTTCCTTTCCAATCAATCTATTTTTAGAAACACCAAGTATATCATAACGTGATCAGTAGGTCAATAAAAGATTAAAATAGGAAAAGTATACACATGGAAAGGCATCTTGTGCCCCAACACTATCTAAGTAATCTGCAGCATGATTGTCTTCGCGATAAATATGGATAACCTCTCACGCCATCCTCATCAACTTATGTAATTGATCCACAACAACAGAGTGTTGGTGGACCCCTTCCTCCTCACAACATATCAAACAAACTGCACAACATGATTCAAGTTGCACATGTACTCTCTGTCTCTGGTATCTTTTCTCCCAAGCTATTTGAAGACCAGCCACAACCACCCTTAACTCTGTCCGGGTTATAGAACACAATCTCATACACTCGGTGTAGTCTATCAAGACATGCCCAACACTATCACTATTCAAACCTCTTGTAGCTGTTTAACCCGTCTCTGGATTAACTGAATCATCCTAGTTAAAGAACACCTACTCTGGAGGTGCAAGTTTATGAGAGATTTACACATCCATCCTAGTTGGCCAACCAAGCATAGGCAATTCTCTACAAGTACCAGTAGGCAATTCCCTATAATATTGATTCATCCCAACAAAACATATTTGAAAATCAGACAGCTGATAATGTGTTACTATAGGTTAAAGACCATGGTGAATATAAGGATGTTAAAATAGCTAAATTCGTGGGTAGAATTAATTAGGAATTGAAAATATTATAGTTGGTAGTAGTGGCATGGTGTCATCACTATTCACTACAACTGTGGATGGATGGTTGTGAAGGTGTCATATTGATAAGGTTGTTTGTACAGTTAAGCCATCCCAACATCGATCCAACATTAGGACGCTCGTACCCATTGGCGGAGCCAATTCACACTTAATGGTGTCAAGTGACACCCCTCAAAAATAATATTAAGTTAGTAATACGTTTATTTTCTTCTTCTAGAATTGATCCTACTTATGACTTGTTGGTTATTATATATATAGAGTTTAAGTTCTTTTACTTTTACATTTCTACAAAAGTTTATGTAGTATAAAAATTAAACAACTACCATACTTCTAATTGATTAAATATTTAAAGTATGCTCAACCTGCTCTCTTCATTAAAACACAATATCTGAATAGTTTTCATGTATATGCTCTATCAATAAATCTCCTTTAAAAACCCTCTCTCACCCCAAATTGACTTATAAATATTGTCCAACGATACCGAGTCGACAATTCTCCTTCTATTGTTGTATTCTTTATTGACGACCATTATCTCACATTTGAAATTGCATGGATGATTAGTGATTAAATGAGACATTGTATATAATGAGAACGATATGATTTATAGGTTAAATGCAGAAAGTATCATACAAACATGATTTTTATAATGTCGAACAGATGAGTCTACTATGTGGTTCAACTGTTTTAAATAGTTAGAAGTCATAGTTAAACTATTATTGAATCGTTATAAACTTATAATACAAGGATCATACCAACCATCTTAATCAGATTTTCATATTCGGATTATTCGGATCGATACAATTTTGAAAATATTGCATGCAACATTTCTAAAACAATATGAAATTGTATTGTAGTTCATTGTAATATGGTAAAAACTTATTTTGTAATATACAAATGTTATGATGATATATAATTTTTTTATTTGAATTTTGTTAAGACTTTAGTTGACACCACTGAATTCAAATCCTGACTACGCCACTGCTCGTACCCACTTTCTTCCATTACAAAAGAAGAAGAAAAATTCCACGGAAGACTAAAGAGCATTATCCATTCTTGCTTTCTTTCCTTTCTATAACAGTTAATGGATATTTGAAGCGCACAATATCAATTGGGCTAGCTAGTGTGTTATAAACATTAAGGCCTCGTTTTCCGTCGCGGAATTCAAAGATTCCTAAAATCCTCCTTCCCACAGGCATTCAAATGTGGGGTAATGTACAATTCCACAAGATTTTAATTCCTTGTTTTCCATGACATAGGACACACAAGAATTCAATTCAACTACAAACAAAAAGACAAGTGTGCCCTTATTTTAATTGATTATTTATTGGAGGTTTGTCCTTATTTTAAATGGGAACAATTGTTCCAGACTGGCGAGGTACAATACATAAGAAAATTCCAATCTGAGTCTCCGCTCTATCTCCTCTGCAAGTCAACAGCATCGACATGTTTGCAATCTGAGTCTTGAGCTTTATAAAAAAAAGCCTGAATCTATTATTTTCACAAAATAACATATTCAACACGTGGATGATGGCTTCATCACTAAACACTATTATCTTCACTACCATTCTACCAATGAAATGAACAACTTAACAAGGAGCAGCAGAGAAATAATTAAGCACCATTCCTAAAGACTGAACAAATGCAGTCGGACTTGAGAGGCTGTAGCTGTCGGCAAAGAAGAATTGGCGGCAGAGAGGAATAGGGAGTAAGGGGTATTAAAGACAAAGAACAAAAAGAGTAACGGAAAGGGTTAAAACCCTCAAAAATGTACAGCAATTAAAATGTGGGGTTTGGAAGCATTTGGGCCTCCTCCGACTTTCAAAGTCGCCGACTTTTGACGGCCCATTTGACACCGGAAAACAAGGAATTGGATAAAGCTGCCGAATTTGAGCAATTCTTGCACCCAAATTCACGACGGAAAACGAGGCCTAATAATTTATGTGTGTATCCACGATGGAATAATGCATACGTGTGTTCATGTACAGCTTTAATTAAACAAGTGAAAATATTTGCATGAGGATCGTATATATGTTATTCATTAATCATGAACTATTATTAATTAGATTAAGGGATAAGTAAGATCAAATCAATTGAGTTTGAGTGCGCCGTATATTCCTCGATGGTGATTGTGCATCATTATTCAAGTGTTTAATTATGATAATTAATTGGTTAAGTATCATTGGCTGTCTGGGTCAAGTGTGTTAATTACCAGAAGCACTTTATATATGTAAGGCCTAACTATCAAGTAAGAGGGGAGGGCAGAGGCTAACATAAGGGGAGACTATGTCCCTATAACATAATCACTTATAGCCCTTAGATCACTTTCAAACAGATCCAATGATATAGGTGTTTAATATTAAAATAATATTAAAAACCCCAAATTACTACCCCTAATTAAATGAACATTTACCATAATTAAAACCCTATTTTTTTACCACTCCCCTTCCCCACCTTCTTTCAATTTATCCAGCCACCCAAAACACTCTCCCAAAAGCTCTCTCCCACAACTCCCTCTCACAGCGCCGGTGCCGACTTTGGTGAACTCAAACCCACTGCTCATCGCCGGCGAAGAAGGCACCGGGCGGTCGTTTTAGTCCCCTGCTTTGGCCGCCGGTTCCATCCAAGGATTTCTCGTCGGAAAAAGAAAAGGAAGTTCGATCTTCTGCCTTCGAAGGATAACCGTTTCCCGTCGGAGCTCCGGTCAGGTAAACCCCTTCTAACTTCATATGATCTTTCATTTTTTGGTGTTGCATGTGGAAAACCCCTTCGTTTTAGGAGTTGACTTTGATTTTTTTGGTTTATGAAATTAGAAGTTTCAGTTTTGGGGATTTTGTTTCTGAACTGTGTGGTCGAATCAGATAGTACCTTAGCTAGTACTAGTATTAAACGAATGCAGATTATCATAAGTTTGATTAGTATTACAATTACGACTTTTGGATTACGAATGCAGATTATCTCATAAGTTGGATTAGTATTAGGATTAGGGGTTTGTTTTTTAGTTTGATTTTTACAGAACAGTTCTAATACTAGTATTCAACAATGTATAACGTCACGTTCAATGCATTCAATCATACGTTTGGCAGTAGTTTTGTCTCGTGAATCTTCCTCGTCGACCGAACATAATTAGATTTTTTTGTTTACTGAAGCTACGTATAGAAATTGCAACTATTTCCGTTATAGTAATCTCATTGTTTATGGAATTGTGTTCATAAACTAATATTTGTGGTACTAGTATTTATGTTTTCTACAATACTAGTATTAGTCATGCTTGTTATATGGTTTAGGAATTATGTTCAATAACTAGTTTTAAATCGATTGTGCAGGATGACAACTTCTTAAGCAAATGCTGGACAAAAATAATACCAAGAAGGGACAAGTTAAAACAGCAAGTTCGAAGGGGAAAACTAAACGAACTCAAAAAGATAGTCAACCTTCAACACAAGAAATCAACCTTCAATATAACTATTCGGAAAGTCATGTTCTCGTAACTTATGTGTTTTGGGCACACTTTCCTTTTGCTGGTTCCTCGGATGTTATCATGGATGTTTAGATGTTATTTTTGTTTTGAAATAGTCTTAGCATGTTTTTGGTCAGATAATTTGGAAACGTAATACTAGTATTGGGAATACTAGTATTGATGTTTATACTAGTATTTTATGGATATATATCACAATATGATATCGTGGATGTTTTTTTGTTACTGTTTTTCTTTTGATGAATGAGTACTTTTTTATATTAATAACAATCATATAAAGCAACAAGCTGAACAATCATATAAAATCAACCCTAAACTGCCACCGTTGTTACTGATGCTATGCGCCCCATTTATTAAACACCAAACAGCCCCAAAAATCCAAACCCACTCAGCAAGACATCATCAGGGAATAGCACAAACAACCTGGAAAGAAGCTCCACAAAACTACCCATCCGCTAAGCACGATTGCAACCCACATCAAAATTTAATTATTTGAGCTGAAAAGTTAATATGGTATACGTTATGAAATACTAGTATCAGTTTTAGATGTTATTTATGCAACTGATAAACCTAGAAAAAAATGTGAAGTTTGAGCAAGATTATTAAAACTTGTACAAGACTAAGGAAACCCACGATAAAAAGGGAAAATCTGCACTCAAAATAATAGAAGAATATTTGAATTTTTCATTTTTGAGCAAGATTATGTGGGACCAGTTATTTTCATTTGAAGTTTGAGCAAGATTATTTAGCTGTCTCGTTGACCAGTTATTTTCATTTTTCAGATCCATAACATATGTTCTCAGTCGGACTAGAGGAGGTCACCTTAAACTCAGGTCTAAGGTCATCTGAATTTAAATAGCCAAAATATGTATTTATTTAATAAATTTTATGTAATTATATGCTTGATGCATTGTATTTTGTGTATCTAACTCATAACATACTTGAGTACTAAGTTCGTCATTACTCTCAAGTCTCAAATCAAAACTTCCACTTTTTATTTTTTATTAAACTTTGAAAGCAAGTCCTCAATTTTTACTCCATATCTTAAAATGAAAATTCTTCCGGTAAACATTAAGATCATCAGGTGCTGATCTACTGATGATCATCTTAATGTTTACTGGAAGAATTTTCAAAAACAAGAGGTCGTATGTGGAAGCTTTAATCAACAAACTAAATTGTTGTCCTTATCAACCTGTGAAATTCAACAAACTTCTCAGAGGTCATCTTCAGAGAGCAAGTTTTGGTTTAGGAGCAGGGGCGGATCTGGGGTGAAGTTCCCCAGGCCGCGGCCCACCCTACTCCCAGGTCTACAGCTACGAAATTATGTATAATTTTGTACGTGTAAGTAGATTTGACCAATGACTTTTTAGATTAAGTCCAATACATATGAAATGGTCCAGTGTCTTGATCCATCATGGATTCGCCCCTGTTTAGGAGTGTTTTTGTTCAACCTTGCACTTCTATGTGTTATTGATGTTTTGGGTTTTTGTGTTGGCTGTGATTTTTTCGATCGTGTCTTTTTTGTGTTAGATATTTTGTATGTCGTTGGAACCGCTTGTTCCTCGATAATTAAATTTTCACCAAATGGAAAAAAAAAGATCATCATTGAAATTAAAATTATTTATTTTCATCTCAATATTGAATCGTCACTGCAAAAAAAAATCTTAACATTACGAAATAATGTCGAATTTATTGGTCGATATTTAAAACCCATTTTCAAAATTCAAGACAAGGAAAATTGAACAGGTAGCAGATGCATGTGAGTAGTGAGTAGTAGCAATAGGGAGGCCTCGTGTGGGATTGGGAGATTCCCAAATGTTAATAATACCAAAATTATGGCGGAAGCTAGAGAGGATGTATAATTATTATAATATTATTATATAATAAGAGAAGAGAAGAGGGTCTGAAAGCGGCAAGAAATGTCTGCGTTATATAAAAGATACTCTCTGCCACCACCATTGAAATGCTGGAGATATTGTTGTTGTTGATGACTTGCAGTTGCCTTGTTCAGCAGCCGGCAAATATATACTGCCGATCAATGAGCTGCCATAATATATTGCTAACAGAGAGAGGCAGGCAGCTGCCTATCTAGCAACAGGGCAGCTATAAAGGAATCAAAACAACCCACCACAAAACAAAGTCTTCCATCAACAAACAAGGAATTATTTGATGGGGTAATACCTACTAGTGGGCTGCTGCAACCCCCCCCCCAATCACTCTGCTTCTGCTACTGTTATACTGCTCTCTCATGAGATATGAATATTATAAACTATTAAATAATGCACACTTAGAAAGTCAAAGAGTGAGAAAAAAGGAAGGAAGGAAGTTAGGAATTTATGCGTTCAAAGCACAATGACCAAGGAATGAAGGGAAAGGAATACTGAGTAATTAAAGAGACTATTTTCTAGTTTCTAGTGTGTAGTGTTGGCAGTTAGTAAAGATCACATGGGAGCCATAATATTGGGCCTCACCATTCACCCTATCCAAGGAGGACATGTTATTTTATTTTAGTAAAACGCAGCAGCAGCACACTCTCTTCTGCTGCTGTTTACAGTTTGGTGTGTTCTACTGTACCAAACTTTTAAGCTAAATTGGCATTTTTGTTGACTAATATGATGGGGTGAGTGGGTGGGTGGGTGGGTGGTTGGTTGGATTGGTTCAGTGTAAGTATTTCAACAACATTTATTATTAAATAATAAATATAGCAGCAGTAACTAATAATTAATAGAGCTTTTGTCGAAAGGTGATGAAGCGGTAGTAACTTGGGCTAATAGTATTATGCTGAATAGGTGTATTCAGCACCGTGCTGAACGCAATAAGAGCCGTCCGATGAATCGTACGGTGACGGGGAAATGTAACGCGCGAGGGTTGTTTCGGTCATTTCCTGATTCGTAATATTTTCGCGCCTGATTTGAAATTTTGAATTTGTGATTTGACAGGAGAGAGAAAATTAGAACCCTATAAAAGCAGTTCCCGGCGAATTAAATTTCGTAATTTTCTCGCTCCAAAATTCTCGCCCCTAATTTCTCGCTCCTCATTTCCCTCTCACGTAACAAAATGTCACTGGCACGTGAAGGTAATCTAGTTATTTCGTAATACCGTTCGTATTTGTATTAAACATTCGTAATGTTTTTTTCCATTCGTAATATGTTTCCTGGCCTTACGTCTCTTTCGTAATCTTTTGCAGTCGTTGACGTTTCAATCACTCTGCCAGGTACTACGTAATGCATTCTTTACGTTTTACGTTTTCCTGTGTACACTTTCCACAACGTTTACATGGTTAAATACATTCTGAACAAATGCAGGAATCGAGGGGGGATCCAGAAATATGCCTATTGATCTAAATGAAATGTTGGTACCTTGTGCAGGTATTACGTAACATTTTCTACGTTCGTTCGTATGATATATTCTGCATGGGGAATCGAGTATGAAAGATTCGTACTACATTCTATTATCTTTCGTAATAATTCATACTTTCGTGTATTTCGTAACACATTTACACACGTTTTGCACTACGTACACGTAAATGCAGGAATCGAGGGGGAATCCACAAATATGCGTATTGATCTAAATGAAACGTCCGTACCTCGTGCAGGTATTACTTGACATTTTATACGTTCATTCGTAATATATTGTTTAATGTTTCGTATTAATTAATACCTTGTATTGCAGGAGAATCTTCAACAACGTTGGATTTGAACGAGGGAATGGAGTTGAATGAGGTGGCTGATCCGGGTCAGTTACACGTATATGAAAAAACTTTGTACATAATTGTCGTTGTACCAAATGTAATAACACTTACCTTACGTAATACCTTACCTTGTACTATGTAATATATATGACTTCCTTCGTATACCTTTTTAAAGCATTTCGTATATAATTCGCTGTCTGTACGTTGTACTTATTTCTTTATCTCGTAACATCTTTAACCTGCGATACACTTTAACCTCACATTCGTAGGAGACGCGCTCCCAATGTTTGACAACATGCAAGAAGCGTTTCATTTCTACGAGGATTACGCTCATCTTGCTGGTTTTGGTGTCAGAATAAGGTACCAGAAAAAATATAAATCAACTCCGACTCTTGATGAAACAGCCGCCGATGGAGATCCCATGGTCTTAGTGTAGACCCCCCATGTAGATACCTTAGGTTCGTTTGCACGCACGAAGGCCAAAAAAGAAAAGGGAAGACAAACAATAAGCGGACTAGACCTGATGAACGACTAGGTTGTGAGGCAGAAATAAAAATGAAATGGACAAATCTCTCAAAAAGTATTACATATACGACTGGATAAAAACTCATGCACCGCATGAATTGCTCCAGAAAAATATGCTCATCTTTTCCGGTCAAACAGAAGTGTGAACCGAACAAATGCACATCTTGCCCTCATACACAAACTGGCTGGGGTGACTTCCCGGAAATCTTTCGACATAATGAGGCAAATGGCAGGGGGGGCCAAACATGTGGGTTTCTTATACGAAGATCTCCGGAACCACAACAGGGAAAACCAGATTCTGCATTGAGCACCGCTGAAGGATCATCACTGCAGCGCTATTTTAGAGTTCGATCAAGAGAGGAAAAAAATTTCTTCTATGAGCTTCAGGAAGACAACTGCAATGAAATCTTGAGTGTCTTTTGGGCTGACAATAGGATGCGTGAAGAATTCTCTGTGTTTGGGGACTCAATCAGTTTCGACACCACTTACAGAACAAACAAAGACTACAGGCCCTTAGGTAATACTCTCTAATTCGTAATATATTATATGTAATACGTTTCATTTAATCTATAAACACGTAACACTTTATTACCCTTCGTAATATTTAAAAAACTGTTACGTTTTACTTAAGCTTAAAAGACGTAATACTTTATTATGTCTCGTAATAATTGTATGTAATACATGTTACGCTAGCATAAAAAAACGTAACACTTTACCCTTTTACGTAATATATAATTTATCTTACGTGTTACTTTTTCCTTATTAAATTTCACACTGCCATGTGTAACGTAACAGCTTTATTCGTCGGGTACAACCACCATAGAGATATGGTGATATTCGGTGCTGCTCTTTTGTTTGACGAGACGTCAGCTACCTTCGAATGGTTGTTCCAAATGTTTGACAAATGCATGGGGGGAAGAAACCAACCAGTATCTTCACCGACCAAGCAGCGGCGATTGCTGCCGGTATTAGGGCCATATATCCAATGCCGGTTACATACCATGGACTATGTACATTCCATATCCTCAATAATGCTGCGAGGAACTTGGGATCACTCTGTGACAAGGTACCGCAACAAGGGTGTTTATATGTAAAATACGTTTTACTTAAGCATAAAAAACGTAACACTTTATTAGATTTCGTAATATTTCATTCATTATACGTTTTATTTAATCTTAAAAAACGTAACACTTTAGCCACCTACGTAATATATAATTCATCTTACGTGACACTTTATGCTTCACACTGCCATGTGTAACGTAACAGCTTTATTGATATCAGGTATTCGTAGCTGAACTTAGCTACCCTGATGTTTGGGGTTGACACTGAGGCTGAGTTTGATGTCCACTGGGGTCTTATGAAAAAAAATGCTTCCCTGATCGTGAACCAGAAGGACACCCATGGCTCACTCAGATCTACCAAAAAAGGACACAATGGTCTAGAGCATGGATGCAATCACATTTCACCTGTGGCATGCGTAGCTCACAATTAAGTGAAACGTGCAACAGTAACATGAGGCACTACCTGGCACCAAACCTT
Organism: Linum lewisii; assembly: GCA_034768395.1. Classification (NCBI taxonomy): domain Eukaryota; kingdom Viridiplantae; phylum Streptophyta; class Magnoliopsida; order Malpighiales; family Linaceae; genus Linum; species Linum lewisii. Next base: position 9,883,688 of record CM068299.1, read on the forward strand.
TCCTTGGAGGAATTTTTTCAGCAGTTCAGCCGACTAGTGGAGAACAAAAGAGAGGAGGAATTGAAACGGGACTTCAAGATGAAAACATCGAAACCGTTCAATAGGTGATACTAGACGTAATCCTTTAACATATTTCGTAATATTTTATAAGTAATACGTTTTATTTTAGCTTCCAAAACGTAACACTTTGAAAACATACGTAATATTTTGCTTATATTCCGTAACACGTTTTGAATTGTTCGTAATATTTTATCTATATCTTCAATATACGTAACAAATATATGTATTTTTCTCCGTTGGGACAGGTTTGAGCACAGCGAACTGACAAAACAACTAGCCAAAGAATACACCCCAAAAATTTTTAAAAAGTGGTTGTCTGAATACGAGCAAACTTTAGCCTACGGCGTGCTGGCGTTGGAAGAAAAAACAAATGCAGGTGTGATGACATTCAACGTGTTCAAGCAGGATGTTAATGGGTCAAAACTGATGAAAGAATCGTGACATGCACAAGGGATTGTTCAATCATAGTCTGTGGGTGCCACATGTTTGAAATGGAGGGCTTGATGTGCAGACATATAATACGATTCAGGGAGGTGCTGGGTAGTAACGGAAATCATTTGCTGCTGCATATACCTAAAACCATTAATCCTACAAAGGTACACACTTAATTGACATACTCGTGATACTTTTCTTATTATTTCGTATTATATTGTCACAATATTCGTCATATATACTCTTCTTTTTAGTTATACATTGTATAAAATTTCGTATAGGTATTGCCGAACAGCAAAGGATGGCCTGCTCATTGCAGACACAATCCCAGAGGTTTCCCACCCAGATGTTGCCCAAATGTCCGAGTTAATTACTGCGATGGCTAAGCTTAAGTCTACGGTACTTCCCGTTTATATAATTATCAATTACGAATTTGGTACTTTATACATACGTAATACTTAACATGTCTTCATATACTTCTATTCAGGTTAATGGGGATACAGCCAAGACAGCTACAGCCATACAGTGCATAATTGATCTGGAGAAAAGGATGAGCACTGCAATCAACCTAAACGAGCACCAAAAGGAAGGGCCCTGCCAGGCGCCCAAAAAATTGAAGAAACGAACAGAGACTTTCAAGCCGAAGAAAAGGCCCATATCTCAAAGGGACCGGAATGCATTCTTGCACTCAGTTCGAAAGGACAAAAATGTAATCTTTCAGAACCACGAAATGGGTGGGACTGACCTCCGTCTTTAACAAACAATGTAAAAAACATTAATTTCGTAATACTTTCGAATGTGTGTGAAATATTTCATCCTACTACACGTATCTGTAAATCTAATATTTCGTAATATTTACTTTTCAACTTCTACAACCCAAAAAAGAATTAAAGTATAAATTTACCAAAAAGCTTACTATAAATAATACTTTCTCACTCATCCATTTTCCAGAACCAAAACATCGAAAATCCCCCCCAGATCTGAAAAAAACATGCCGCCACTAATCCCCCACTGTAAATGCAACCTTCCCGCTTACATCTATTCTGTTGAACGGCCGACGATATATTCTCCGCTCATGTACTTTCTGGGTTGCCAAAAACCACCAGGTCAGAGATGCAAAATGTTCGTCTGGTGTATGGAGATGGACAGGAGTCAGAATGAGGAAGTCGCCCAAATGTACAATCTACCCCATGCCAAAATCGTGGCTAAGATAGCTCATACACAATATGAAATGTCAACCTCATCCAACATCGGAGAGAGCTCGGGGGACAGGTATATATAACTTCAGTCTAACTTTCATCTTCCCATAAAATAACATGCACTCATTATTCGTAATACATTACTCCATATATATTATCTTCGTAGCACATTATATTTAACTTCGTAATAGATGACTATACCATTCGTTATACTTTACCGAACGCAGGACCGACAACTAGACAGGTATTCGCCGGGACCTATTATGCAAGAGTTACGAACTCTAGAGCTTCTGGATGAAGTTTCAAGTCTTCAATCAAGGGTGGAATTCCTAGAGGGCCAACTTAGAAACATGGGGTTGAACTAGATCTTGACATAAGAGGTTGTTTCTTATGTTTCTTGTCTAAGTGTAACGAATAAATTTCCCAAGTAGTACGAATATTCTTATATTGTATATATTATTAAGTTGGTAAGTGGTACGAGTGTGCACGAAATGAATTACGTTAGCTCTTATTTGTGATACCTTGAACACGTAATTAATGCAGGTCAAAACTGATTGGGTAACTGCACAATCTCCCAACAACCAGCATTAAAAAAATCAATCTCCCTTGGTAACCCCAACGACACCAACACAACCCATTAAAACAATCTCTCTTGGGTCCATATCCTCTTCTCTCTATCCCAAAATCCCAAAAACAAAAAATGTCAAGCTTCATCCCATACTGTGGCTGCAATCTCCCCTGTTACATTTATCAGGTTAACCGTCCGACGAGCACTCCGTATCGCTTCTATCTGGGATGCCAGAAACCAAAAGCTGAAAGATGCAGCATGTTCATGTGGTGCAAGCAGACAACTAACAACGATTCTGATGAAGCTGAACATCAGATCAATGTGAACCCAAACTCGTCCACAAACGCCGACGGAACAACAGGTAAAAAAACATTAAAGTTTTATTGTAAGTTATTTTGGGTAATTATATAGGGATGAATCCTCCATATTTATTATTCCTCTTCCTACAGGCAATAACAACATCTGACCTTGTTTATATAGCTTTAGAACGGAGTTCAACGGTTAGAAGAGAGGTCAATGCTTGGCTTGAGAGGAGAAATAATGGTGACTCAGGTTAGCAAAAAAAGGATGGTGTTTTGGTTTCTGTAAGAGATATTATGTTATGAACATGGTGGTTATGTGTTACGTATTGAATGCAAAAGAATTACGAATTATATTATATGTATTACTTAATTCAAAATTTAGTACAACATAATTAAGTTGTATGTACTACTATATCCAAAAGTAAGCATTACTCTTCACTCTGATGCGTAACTCATATGTTACGTATCACCGTGAAGGGTATTACGCTCAAATCGACTTCATCCTCCTTCTGAACCACCTTCTCCTTCTCCATCAGGTTTTGACGGCCTCAAATCCCTTCCCCCACCCCTATCCCCCCTTAATCTTCCTAACTTCCTCTGATGCCTTCTTCAGCACTTGATCACCAATAACGTTGAAAGGGGAAATTAACAAAAGTAGACAAACTTCCTGCCTCCTCCTCTCAATCACCACTGGATCTGACCAACTTAAGATCTCAGACGTGACCTCTCCTTCCCATATCTCCAACAAGTTCAACGCAAAAATGCCACAGGAAGTGTTATCTGCCTGTCTTATACTGCGATGGTTAACCCATTTATTGACATCGATTGGCTCCGGTGGAAGATCCGAACGGAACATGTGGATTAGATTGTTGGCCAAGTCCATGATGTTCCTTGATGTCCGCATGTATATCTCTGGGACTTCTGCACGGTCTAGACTATCCAGATAGTCACCACACCGGTTCTTTAGATTAACACAGAACACAACAAAGTGTTCTTCGTGACACATCGGAAAGAACCACTGCAGGAAAGTGTCACGAAAAAAGGCCGGTTACGTTAACGTAAACCATAAAACAGTTACGAAATGTTAAAACATATTATACGAAAATAACGTTATTTAATAATTAGTAATACTTACGTAGTCAACCTTTCCCCAATCCATATCGGAGGTCCAATCCTTCCCTTGAATGTATTCTAGTGCTTCAGGGAGGTCAAATGCCTTATTGCTGCACATTGACTATGGGACAAAAACACACCAATATTAGGAGTTCAAGTTATATATTACGTACTTATTTAACAGAACAACATAAATAACATAACACTTACAGCGCACTCCATCCCGAAAATGAACCTATCACAGAACCCGGTTTGCTTGAATAAAATATTTGTGCACTGTTCATACGTGTCAATAAAAAAATTTGACAACATGTGCCCGGGTCTGCAAGTCATGAACTCTTCCCTGCTCAACCTTCCAATATCATGTTGGCTATAGAAAAGAACTTCTTCCCTGGATGACGATAAACATGCAAACCCAATTAAAACGTACGAAAAGAAAAGTATTACAAATTCATTATTAATAAAAAACGAATAAAACTGATTAGTTATAACTCACTGGTCTAAATCATCATTCCACATGTACATTGTGAGCGCCTGACACCTCTCAGTGTCAGCCCATACATCAGTGTTGTATGCGTCGATTTTATCCACAATCGCGACCATTTCCTGCGTGACAGGTCCGGGGGAATACTTTATCAGTTGTTGGTCCTGCGTTCACGAAAGTATAACGAATGTTATAGAAATCGATTACGAAAGAAATTAACATGTATTACGAGAGTAAGTACCTCTGGCGTTTGTTCTAATTCTTTTCCAACAGCCGCTGAGTTCTTAATATGTATTTTAGTGTATTTCTGCGCTTCGTAGGGAGACTTCACATACTTGGACTTCGCCTTGGCCCTTTTTGATGCTGACCTAAGCTTCTTATTCATGTTCATCTGTGAACAAAATATATAAAAATTACAACTCTTAATATTAAGCATATGTTTAACAATGAAAATACATTAATGGGTGTTAAAATTACACTTAATAAATTAATTAATTTGTATCAGTTAACACCCCCATGTGGAGCGGACCCACATTTGTCCAACATATACGAAACACCCCCCACACAGGATACGAAGGCGGTAAAAAGGTATAACTAAAATCAATTAACACATATAACGAAAAAGTGCATAAACCTATACGAGATTTTTGTTTTCAACTATACCCCCAGAAACTACCTTTTCGACTTCTTCAGTTTGTCATCTAGGAGAACAGAAATTGGCAGATCATCTTGCTGCTGAGAAGAACTCTCCTTTTCCTCATCAGCTGTCCCTTCGACAATAGACTTGCCAATATCAACTGCAAGGTCGAAATCAAAAATTTCACCTTGGTCATCTCCCTCCTTATCTCCACCTTTGCCCTGGTTTATCAAATTCTCCTGCCCCTTTGCGACTTCATCCTCCTTCTGAACCACCTTCTCCTTCTCCATCAGGTTTTGACGTCCTGAAGTGTCGCCCCCTTCCTTGGCATTATCCTCCTTCCTTGCCACCCCCTGCAATGGCAACTCCTTCCTTGGAACCTCCTTCCTTGGCACCTCCTGCCTTGGCACCTCCTCCCTTGGCACCTCCTTCCTTGGCACCTCCTGCCTTGGGGACTTCTCAGGCATCGCCTGGCTAATTGGCACAACATTCCTTGGTGACTTCTGCTGCTTTTGCAGCGGCTGCTCACCCCGATACCCCCGAACCAACTGACCACCTTTGGTCAACCTCTTCCTCTTCTGTCCAGACTTATGGGGTGAAGATACCTTGACGGAGCTCCCCTTAGTGATAGCTGCATCGGGTACCTTCTTCTTCTTCTTACTAGACTCCATCTTGGCTAAAGCATGGTTGATGTCTGCATCTGTGTAGCTTGCCAAAGCGAGATCCTCGGATATCATTCGACGCTCACCAGATAAGCTGCGCTCTGGATCACCTGCGATGCGATCATCACATTGCTGCTTCATATCCAACAGAGTGGCAAGTGCACCCCTGTGGAAATGGATGTAGGTATTCAACCATTCCCTCCTCTCCTCTACCTGTATGAGGAATTAAAAATACAGTAAGTATCACGTGAAAAGGGGAGAAGGTATTACAAAGTGATAAAAAGTATTACAAATTTATAAAAAGTATTACTGAACATGCCAGCATGTGTTACGGACAACTGTTTGACTCAGTAATTCGTAACACTTACCAGTTAACATTTTGTCCGTAATACCTGTATTATATAGAGTCTTACCTCGTCCAGGGACATATGATCGATGTCTAGTCTGGTGAATGGCATGGCTGATGGGTAGATATCCTCCGGATTAAGCCTCGACTTAGCCCTTGCCTCCTGCTTCTTATTCTTCTCACCTCTTTCCCTTTTCTCATTCTCCCTCTGTAACAACACCAACTGACCTTTGCCAACCGATGGCCTCCCAGGTGCATTTACATTGACGGGGCTGTCGTCCTGCGTCAAGTACTGCCTAATGTCGGCATTGAGGACTCGGGATCCAATTGTTGTAGCTTCCTCTTCCTCTGGCTGCCATTGAATAATGGTGCCTGTGCTCAGACCCCCGTTCGCCTCCAACCTTGAAGTCTGGGCATTGACAGCCCTATGGGTCCAGTTAATGACCGTAGGTCTGATTATCGGGACTGAGTCACCGACTAGTCCCACCATGTCAAGATAGAACAACTGTTTTTCCAAACAAACAATGACGAAGACAAACATGAATACGTAGTACTAAAAAACTTAAAACGTAATATTTTCCTCCATAATAAGTAACACTTATTTAAATCTAACCATAAGTAGACACATATCTGCCTCGATGTATCCTTTGTCCGTCCGTCCTACTTGACGGTATACCTCCAACAAGAACGCGCACCAGTTGTACTCTTCGAACCTATGTGCTCTTCGACCGAATATAACACCCAAGTATTGATGCGGGACCTTCTGGCTGGATTTTGGGTGGAACATATTTCCCAGAAAAACCAAGTAAAACAACGAGAACCACTTCTCGTCGTCGGTTTCGATCGACAACTGATGTTCGAGCACACCCAACTGACAGGATGTCGCCTTACCTCTCTGAATCCCTAGATGGCGGGTCCAGACTCTCACCTCTTCCGTAGTGTAGTTCAACTGATCGAAAACGGATGCATGACCCCTTGGTAAGTGATATATCCTTTGAATATGATCCTCGGTCAGGGTGATCTGGGCACCAGGCCGCACAGTGAGGATTAGGTTTGTAAAATCGAAGTGATTAATCAGCCAAATCAGTTGTCTTGACTTGAAATTTGTCACATTAAGGTGTTGTACAAACCCTAACCCCCTTGTTTCCACCAATTTTTTCCGAGCGGGGGTACCAGCATCCCACCATTGGCGCATCCTCGACGGGCTGCACCGACTTTGTGTACGCCTGGGTAGCACTTGTTGCTGCAGTTGATTTCGCTCATCCTGCCCTTCCATTTGAAAAAAATTACGAATTCCCTTTTCTGGTGTTACGAGACTCAGTGTTTCCTATCAAAAGTGTTACGACTATCGATGACCACTACGATAGCACTTTGTTTCTATTACGGTTAGATAGAGAGAGGGATACTTTAAACGAGAGTAAAAGCTGCGTGCAGATAGAATGAATTTCGATATCCGTTATCTCTCTCCTGAAAATCCGTAAAAGTGTTATATATAAGTTGAAAAGTAACAATTGAAACGACGCGAAGCGACGGCGGCACGGTTGCCCATGTCTGCACAGTTACAGATACACGCCGTCTGATTTTCCCGCTCATTAATTTCATTAGGTGCAAAAACCCCATTCTACCCCTTAAAAGCGGGGCCTCGTTGAAATTACATCCTCACCGTCTATAAGTGGGCCATATTCAATCGACGGCCCGGATGCCGTTCAGCACGGATTCAGCACGAAGCCGGGTCGGCACCTGACTATTTTCCAGTAACTTGACCATATTAGAGGGGGGATAAAAGGATAAAAGGATAAAAGGATAAAAGGAATGGAAATGGGTTGACGTGCATGTGAATGTTATTTTTTTTATTGTTGCGTTGTTTCTCTCTCTGATTCCCAGGTCAGGTGAACCCATTTTTCTCTTTTCTGTTTTTCTTTCTTCACATCACAATTCACAAATATGGCCTATGATTTTTTTTTTATTTTTTTTATGAATTATGGCCTATGATTCATTTCCCTTTTACTTGGGTATGGGTGAAAATCGGTTGATTAGCGATTAATTGTAACTGGTTTGACCGGTTATCCATAACCATTCCCCCCAAAACATAAACCGAAATAGTACCCTAACAAAGAATCGGGTAACCGTAACCAATATTTGTTTGGTCACGGTTTCAACCGGTTAGCTGATTGACCAACATTAGTTAATTTGTATAACGGGGATACTAGTTCTAGTTGGTTTTGCAAAGGCAGGGGGTACTGTGTAAAAATATATCACTATCTCGGAGAAAACATGCACTGATGCACATGGTGGGGCGTATATATCATTGTTTACACATTGAAAATTGATCTCTTCGGGTGGCATGTATTAAATACTACAAAGTAAAGCTGAGTGATTACCGGCTCTTAGCACTATAAGCATATCTTGGCTCTAAGAGACACTATTCAGATGCATATAGAAGTGGATGAGGAGGGGGATATCCTTTGGGATGCAGTGTATATGGAGAGATTTAAACTAAGCAGAGTCTGGGAGTCCATCCATAGTAGAGAACCTGAAGTTTCTTGGCACAATTGTGAAGGAGGGGGGGGGGGGTCTCAGCATACCCCGTAGCCCCGTAGAGCAGTAGTGACATGGCTTATAGTGAATGATAGGATATCGCGACAAAAGACAAGATCAAAAAGTGGGATCCTATATAGTGAATGATAGGATATCGACAAAAGACAAGATCAAAAAGTGGGATCCTATAGTTGATGCTTGCTGTGTTCTGTGTGATGAAGATGAGGAAAGCAGATCTCATATATTCTTGCGGTGCACCTATACGAAGACTATTTTGACTAGAATTTTCCCTAAGTTCAGATGATAGATATTGTCAGCTCTTGGAGGGAAGATACTCTGAATTCGAAAGTGAAGCTTCTTCTTTGGAGAGTGATGATTTGTGGTATTTGGAAGGGACGCTGCCATAGAGTTTTTCAGAATGGTGAGCGTAGAGATTTTGACAGACTTATAGATAGTATTGTTTATGAGATTCACTCATTTGCTATAGGTCATACGCAGGAGGCTAGTATAGTTAGTATAGTTTTGTCTCCTTTTGTTATTTTCAGATCCTTGATGTACTGTTATTCCTCGTTTTGATGAATATAATCCTGCTCAATTCATTAAAAAAATTGATTTGACCCCACTTCTCTATTTTCTAAATTTCTTAGTGTTAAAACCCTTAAATAAACACAACATGAGTGATGATACATGAATCATGTGTGTGGTTGGAAGGAATAATGATATAGTTACTGTTGATAAATGATTATGATGTTTGATACAGATGTTTGTTTGATTAATTACAAAGTGTTAAAGTTAGTCTAGTTTAGATTTTCATAATCGAGTAGTATCAAAATTGCAGCAGCATAAAAAACTAGTACCATCACAAAACTAGTATCATCAAGAAAAATTCTTTTAACGTAGGGTTAATTCAATATGTGAAACTGCATACTGCTGTATCTTAGTAGATAAATATCCTGTTGGTTTCACATTTTAGTTTCAAGTCAACATTTTAGAAGTTAGCTAAGTTTTGAAGGTTAATAGTTAATTTTAATTTTAACAATGCAATACTTAACGTAAGATACCCTTAATTAATTGAATGAAAAAGTGATAATTAACTAAATTAAAAAAACTTCCCGCTAAAACTGGGTAATTCTATTAACCAATTGAATTAACCGCAAAAATCGATAAACCAAATTCACCCCAAACAGCACACCAGCACTGATTCCAATACCGGTTTTCGGGTACCCGTAAACTGGAGTTGACTGGTTCGGTTCTGGTTAACTCAGATTAACCGGAAACCGATTTTCACCCCTAACTTGGGGTTATGTCTTGACTCAACTCGTACGTCTTGTTATTCCTTCATTCATTCTTTCCTTATTTCAACTAGATTATCTTCGGCCCATTGGTCGATTTTTTGTGTTAATACTTTAAAGGAAAATTGACTTTTATTTATTTTTATTTAGATTACTTAGATGTGTCGTTGAGTTTTTTCTACTTTTTTATTTCTACTTTTTAATATATAATAATATAATTCATTTGTTGGTGAAACATTATAAATTTGTTATCAATTGTTGGGGATATGATAAACAAAAGCATAGTTATGACATAGTTATAAATTTGTTTTAAATTACGTTAAAAACACTGCCACTTCTCTTTGATTAAAGAATAAAGTATTCTAATCATTACGTGTGACATTGTTGGTTGTTCACTTTTGTTCCAGCCTCGTCGCCTGGCCCAATAGTGGAAGCCCAAGCCTGTTGGTCTTCAGAGAGCGGTGTACCTCGAAAGTAGTAGTGCGGGTAGTTAGTTCAAGGGAAGGAGAGGCGATCAGTTTAAGGAATGGAAGTGAGGCGAGTAACGTACCGCGGAGCGTTTGTCCGCTGGGTAAAAGTGTTGTCCTCCGGTTAATGGGGTGTACGGGGGGTATTTATAGTACCCCTGTCTTGGTCGCCAAGGTTGAATCTGGCCACCCGTTTGTAGTCTCCGTAGGATGTTGACACGTGTTCGTCTAGCCTTGGAACCCTAAGAGCCGCCAAGACTGGGCCGTCGCTTTGGGCCTCCCTTTACTTCTTGGGCTTGCTTGCTTAGCCCATCTGAGCTGTCGCCTAGGTCCAACCCTCCAGCGCTAGCTGCCATGTTCAGGGCGCTGTGTGGGCCGCCGTGTGGGCCGCCGCTTGGGCCCCTGGGATTCTGGTGGGCCGGGCCCATCAATTGCCCCCAAGCCCTTAATCGAGCTTTGCTTGGTTGAGGGCTTACTCATAGTTCGGATCGCCTGCCTTGTGATCGCCGCAGGAGGACCCATCAATTGCCCCCAAGCCCTTAGCCGAGCTTATGCTTGGTTGAGGGCTTCTGGCCGCCTGTGTCATGTCACTTTGTCGCCCCTGCTTTCCTTCATCGCCTTGGTTTCTTGGCTTTTGACCCTTTGTTAGATCGCCCTTGTTTTCGTGTCTTATATCGCCTTCGATCCTTTATCGCTGCTGTCAACCACATCTGACTTCCGCTTCTCATGTGCTCTTCTATATCTCAGGGTATTGTGGTCTTTTACTCACTAGCTTGCCGGAGAAGCTGGGGAAATCGGGGTATTTTAGTAATTGCCCAAAAGTCATCATTACCCTATCCTTTCAGACGTCATCTCAACCGCGCGTGCCCCCAATGAAATGCCGCGACGGTTCCATTTCCCGCCAGCACATCCCATCAGCCGCGCGTGCTCCCCACTCATCCACCGCGACGGTTCCGTTTCCCGCCTACTAGACTTCCTATATAAACCCTATTCTTACCGTCTTCCTCCTTTTTTTACTCCTTCTCTGCTGCCTCATCTCACTGTTTTTACTGTCCCTTTGCTTCAACTGTTTCCTCCTTCTTCCGACGACCTCCTCCTTCTTCCGACGACCGAAAAACGACCCTTCCTCCCCCTTACTTCCTTTTTCAGATGTCTGGAGCTCCCCGACTCCCACCCGGTACGTGACTCCTCCTTTCTTTCTCACTCTCATTGTAGTCCTACTCCCTGTCGTGTGTTCCTTTTTCCTTTCTGCTTCTTGCTACCCTTCTTGAATCATGAACTCCGACACCGATAGCCAGAACCAAAGTCATTCTTACTCCGCAGGGTACCGACCCTTCATCTTCTCCTTCACCCTCTCCCTCATCTTCTAGTCAATCCCCTGAACGGGTGCCCTTAAATCCTCCACCCTGGCCGAAAACTCTTCTGCCCGGGCTTCCGACGTAGCAGAGGGAACTTTTGATGATTCTCCCGCCCTTCCTTTCTGGGACCCCCATCAAAAAGGATTCGAACGGGCCCGTCATGGGGTCGAGATTGACCCTGAGGCGAACAAGGTCACCGAGCCCTATTCCATTGGCAACTGGCGGTCTATGTGGCAGGGAACTGCTTGTGACGAGCGCGCGGTCATTGGCCCAGGCTACTTTCCCTCAGGGTCAGTAGAGAGAATCACCCGCGTTTTACCATTCGCCATGCTGCCATCCTCCTGGGGGTTCGCTGTGGCCTCCCGACTCTCTACCATTGGCAATTGCCCGCCAGGGTGGCACGACATCTGAACCGAGGCCTTCACCAATGGACTTCGCCTTCCACCCCCGTCATTCATAGTCGATTTGCTTGGATGTTTTGGCGCTTCCCTTGGCGCCTTTAATGTCGGGTGTTGGGCCACGACCTCTGCTTTTGAATGCAGCTGCGTGGCTAAAAAGATCGCCCCACTCTTCGACTGTTTCAGCTGATTCACTATGCCAAGCACACATAAGTTTTGTTCGCCGGGCTGATCTCTCCCCAAAGGGTACCTATTCATCGCCTAAGCCTCGTCCTACCTGGTACCATTCTTTTTTCTATTTCCAGCCCAGCGACACAGATCGCCACTGGGCCTCGCTGCTTCCACCCTCATTGTCTTCCGGCGACGTGAGTCGCTTCAACATCGAACTCGATCCTACTCCCGAGGAAACACTCCTGCGTCGCCGAATCCTTCTCGACTGTCATCACCTATCGACGACCTCTGGCCTAAGGACCGCTCAGGCGAGAATACAAGGAGGTAAATTTTATGTATAGGCGACGATGGTCACCTCCCCTTTTAGCTAGCGTTGTCTAACTTGTGTAATTAAGTCGCCGAGGCCAAATCCTTAAGAATACACAACCTTCACATTACCGCCTACCCTCTTTCTGCCACTTATATGTGTTTGTACCTTCTTTGTGTTGTGTTTTTGTGTTGTTTTTTTTTATACATTAACCCTTGGGTTGTCTTTTTCCAGGCGCTGTAAGCCTCACTGGATGCCTCCTCACCACCACCGCACGCGGGCCTGTTCGTGAGACTCGCCCTGGTCGCCGAGAGTCTGCTACTGTCGTCCCTGCCTCTACTCAGCCTCCTCCTAAAAAATCTAAGGGGAAGAGGAAAGCGATCGAGATAGACGAAGGCCTTACTTCCACAAAAAGGAAGAAAAAGGCCGGGGCTTCCAAGCCGAGGAAGAAGACGGGCGAGAGTTCCAGTCGTCCGCAGCCGCCACCCCAACCGTGGTAGAAGTCGAGGATGATGATGCTGAAACTGAAACTCCCCTCCGCGCTCTCGCCGCCAATCGCCCCAGGCAGATCATAATCCTCCCGCGAGGGAGCCTCTTGACCAGCCTGCTGATGAGGACGCTCTTTCGTACCACGATTCCTATCTCCCCACCGAGCCTATCCTTCCTCCTGTAGACCCGACTGATCTTGAAATAGAACCTGCCGCGGAGCTTGATCCCCGCCCAACGGAGCCTCTTCGCGACCATTCTCGCCCCACCGGCGGTCAACATCGATCGCGCCCGTCGAGCTAACTGGTCCGAGCGGGCCAATACCGTTTTTGACCATCGCCTCGCGATCCTACTGAAACCTTTTACTGTTTATTGATTCTAGCGCCGAGCGGATGCGGCAACTTCTACTGCCGGCTCTTTGAAGGAAAGCCTGGCCGAGGTGACTGAGCGGATCGACCAACTGGAAGGGGTCCAGGAGGACTTACAGGCTGCGAATGAGCGCGTTACCGCCCTTGAGGCTGAGCTGGAGGAAGCGCGCGTCAAAATCGCTCAGGTGGAGGAGATAACCGCTGAAAGGGACAGCGCGAAAGAGCTGCTCAACGACTCTCTGGCGGCACAATCGGCGGCGGATCGCGATCTTGAGGCTGCCAAGGCTCAATACGATGAGGCCGTTGCTTACTATACCCATGCTCTCGGCGAGAGTATGCGTTTGGTAATGCGTAGCTGTCGTAACGAGTTCTACGAGCTTTTTCCCAACAAGGGTTGGCCTGGACGGAAGATGGTGCGGGCTGTTCTACGCGGCCTTAACCGCCACGGCTGCGGGGTTCCCGACCCAGTTGACGCTGAGGAAGAAACTTATTTCCGAGACGCCGATCGCTTGCAGCATAAAGTGGCGGCGGCAGACGCTGAGTATATTACGGCTACTCGCCGTAGTCGCGGCCTGTCTGATTTGAACCCTGACGGCTCGGAGGTTCAACCACCATCCTCTGACCCTGCTCCCTTTACCAGCGGCAAAGACCTTGACTCCGCCGCTAATCCCTCAAAAACCTGCGGGAAGGACTCCAACACCAAGGACCCATGATTCTGTCTTTGATTTCTTGTTTTTACTGTTTTCTTTTCAGACAATTGACTTCATGTTCTTACTTGTTGTTGCTATTGCTCTCTTTTTTATAACATTTGCCACTTAGCTTCTACTTGCGTATTCTTAGCCTTGGTCTTATATCTTGTGTCGCTCTTCTTGACTGCTTCGCCTCCTTTCATCGTTGGCTATACGTTATACTGATAGTTTTGCTACCCTTAGGTCATACACATCGATTTGTTAATGCCCTTAGGTCTTATATAGCGATCTCAATGCCCTTAAGTCTTACATGATACTTTCGTTGCCCTTAGGTCTTACACGGCGATTTGTTAATGCCCGTAGGTCTTACATGATAATTTTGCTGCCCTTAGGTCTTACACGGTGATTTGTTAATGCCCGTAGGTCTTACATGATAATTTTGTTGCCCTTAGGTCTTATGCGGCGATTTGTTAATGCCCGTAGGTCTTACATAGCGATCTCAATGCCCTTAGGTCTTATATGATACTTTCGATGCCCTTAGGTCTTACACGGTGATTTGTTAATGCCCGTAGGTCTTACATAGCAATCTCAATGCCCTTAGGTCTTATATGATACTTTCGATGCCCTTAGGTCTTACACGGCGATTTGTTAATGCCCGTAGGTCTTACATAGCGATCTCAATGCCCTTAGGTCTTATATGATACTTTCGATGCCCTTAGGTCTTACACGGCGATTTGTTAATGCCCGTAGGTCTTACATAGCGATCTCAATGCCCTTAGGTCTTATATGATACTTTCGATGCCCTTAGGTCTTACACGGCGACTTGTTACTGCCCGTAGGTCTTACATAGCGATCTCAATGCCCTTAGGTCTTATATGATAATTTTGATGGTGAAACAGCGTTTTCAGGATTAAATAACGAGGCATCTGGTAACTTCATTAAAACCAATATTGTTTACAAGCACTTTTTAATCATAATACCGCCTAAGATGCATGGAATTCCATGTTTTGGAAGCCTTTGTGCCATCCAGCTCTGCTAGCTTGAAGGTATTGGCCCCTATTACTCGCCGTACTCTATACGGTCCCTCCCATCCGGGATTGAGCTTGGCTGCCCCGACCGCTGGCCTGAAGATTTTTTGCAGTACCAAATCGTTGAGCGCGATGTGATGTGGTCGGAGTTTTAGATTATATCGCCTGGCCAGCTGTTTATTTTTGGCGATCAGCCGCATCTGCGCCTTTTCTCTTCTTTCCTCAATCATGTCCAGTTAAACATCAATTCTTGTTTTTGACCTCGTCCCTGTATTCCTGTATCCGTATAGATGGAATTGAAATCTCCACCGGGAGGACCGCCTCAGTCCCATATGTCAATGTATAGGGAGTCTCGCCTGTCGCCGTTTTATAAGCCGTACGATGAGCCCATAGTACGTGATCAAGCTCCTCGACCCAGACACCCTTACATCCATCCACTCTTTTCTTTAAACCCTGCAGGATAAGTTTGTTGGCCGCCTCTGCCTGTCCGTTGGCTTGTGGGTAGGCGACTGAGGCGAATCGTAGATTTATCTTTAAATCATCACAAAATTCTTTAAAGACTTGTGAGTCGAACTGAGTACCATGATCACAGATAATACTTTCTGGTATGCCGAATCTGGTGACGATACTTCTAAACGCGAACTTTTGTATCTGCTTAGCGGTGATACTTGCCACTGCTTCTGCTTCAACCCACTTGGTGAAATAATCAACCGCCACGATGAGGAATTTCCTTTTTCCTGAGGCTTCTGGGAATGGGCCTAGGATATCCATTCCCCACCTCGCGAATGGCCATGGGCTGACATTCGCCTGGAGCGTTGTTGCTGGCAACTTGTGATAACTTGCAAATTCCTGACACTTGTGGCATTTCTTCACCAGCCCGCCAGCCTCCTTTCTCATTGTTGGCCAATAGAAGCCCTGGTAAATTAAGTTCCTTTCTAAACTTCTCGTTCCCAAGTGAGTGCCGCACACACCTGAATGTACTTCCTCCAGAGCCCAAGCTGCATCCTCCTCTCCCAGGCATCGCAAGTATGGACCCATGGCTGACTTTCGGTACAGCTCACCCCCTATTATAGTACATCTTCCTACTTTTCGCCGGAGTTTGGTCGCCTCTAACGGGTCGCTTGGTACAGTGTCGTTATCCAAGTATTGGATAATAGGTGTTCGCCAGTCGCTTTTCTCAATTCCGTTGATCATGTGGAAACACTGCTTCATCCTTGTTTCCTTCTCCACTGTGACCATTCACCCTTCTTCAAAATCTGTCGCCATTGCTAATTTTGACAATGCGTCCGCGTGGCAATTTTCTTCCCTAGCAATCTGGGATATAACCACCCTTTTGAATTCCGATATAAGCAATTTTACCTCATCAAAATAGGGGAGGAGCGACTCTTCCTTTATCTCAAAGCTCCCATTAACTTGGTTGACTACTATCGCCGAGTCTGAGAAAACTTTGATGTTAGTAACTCCCATACTCTTAGCGATTCGTAAGCCAGCCTCCAATGCCCCATACTCTGCTGCGTTGTTGGTTCGACTAGTTGCGAATCGCAGTGCCACCTCGTGGAGGATCCCACCAGGAGACCTTAGGACTATTCCCGCGCCTGATCCTCCCTTACTCGAGGCGCCGTCCGTAAATAACGTCTACTCATCGCCTTCTTCATTATCCTCTTGCACTGCCCCCTCGACTACAAAGTCTGCAAGGACCTGGGCTTTGATCGCCGTTTGTGGCTGGTATCCAATGTCATATTCGCTTAACTCAATCGCCCACTTAGCTAATCACCTCACCACGCTCATAGATCTCAACGCATTTTTAATCGGAAGATTCGTGAGTACATGTATTGTGTGTGCCTGAAAATATGGTCGCAGCTTTCTGGTCGCGCAAACCACAGCATACGCCATTTTTTCTATCGCCGGATACCTACTAAGGTCTTACTTGTGTAAAAAACATGGTGTTCGGCTTTGTCTTCTCTTCGAACCAAAACCGCACTAACTGCCTTTGGAGAGATTGCGATATAGAGAAATAGATCTTCATTTAACTTTGGAGATGCAAGTACAGGAGGGGTAATTAAAAATTGCTTCAGCTCTTCAAAAGCCTTGTTACATTTGTCATTCCATGCAAACTTTGATGCATTCTTCAAGGTCGCAAAAAATGGGGCGCAGCGATCGGCGATCCGGGGAATGAATTGGTTGATTGCCGTCAGTCTTCCAGATAAAACCTGAACCTCCTTCACGGTCTTCGGGGGTGCCATTGCTGTAATCGCTGCGATCTGCGCTGGATTAGCTTCTATTCCTCTTCTGGTTATGAGGTATCCCAGAAACTTTCCTGATGTCGCCCCGAACACACACTTCAAAGGGTTCAACCTGAGCGAATACTCCTGCAGTGTATTGAAGGTTTCCCTTAAGTCAGCCAAGTGATCGTCAGACTTCCCACTTTTGACCAAGAGGTCATCCACATATGCTTCCAAGTTTCGGCCGAGCTGCTTGGCGAAAACTGAGTCGATCATCCTTTGGTAAGTCGCGCCAGCATTCTTGAGTCCAAATGGCATTACCCGGTAGCAGTAGTTCGCCGTGGGCGTCATGAATGCCGTCTTCTCTTGGTCTTGCTCGTTTAAAGGTATCTGATGATAGCCTGAAAACATGTCTAGGAAGGATAGCATTTTATTATTCGCTGTTGCATCTACTAGCTGCTCTATGTTGGGCAGCGGGTACGGGTCTTTGGGACAGGCGTCATTTAGGCTGGTGAAGTCGACGCACATTCGCCATGCCCCTGACGACTTCTTCACAAGAACCACATTAGCTAACCATTCAAGATACTGTACTTCCCTGATAAATCCTACCTTCAGAAGCTTTTCTACTTCAATCGCCACCGCTTGCTGCCTTTCTCTGCAGATGTTCCTCCGCTTTTGTTGCACTGGGCGACTCCCGGGCTCAATCTCAAGAGAGTGTTTGATGATGTCTGGAGCGATTCCTGGCATGTCACTTGGTGACCACGCGAACAGGTGTGAAAATTCCCGGAGCAACCCAACCAACTCCTGCCTCCTTTCATCGCTTAGATAGGATGATACCCGGACTGTCTTGCTTTCATCCTCCTCAAAGAGTGGTATTGGGACGTCGGATTCTGCTGGTACAACTCTTTCTCCTCCATTTTCCACCTCCAAGCTTATGGTGGGTGCTTTTAGTCGCCGCCCTGTAACACCTTCTGGCGATGTCCGGGTGCCCCCAGGCAAAACCTATCCCTTCTTTTGTGGCGAACTTCAACACTTGATGCACTGGGGAGGAGATTTCCTGGAAGGCAGCGAGCGCCGGTCGCCCGAGGATCATGTTGTACGTGGATTGACAATCCATGACATGGAAGTCAATGGATCGGGTGACCTGCAAGTCTCCGTCCCCAATGGTTATCGCCATCGTGGCAATTCCCTTGATGGGGACTGTGTGCCCTGAAAATCCTGAGATAATAGTTTTTGTCTACCTGAGCAAGCTAGCTGGCAGGTTCATTTTCTTGTACAGCTCCCAGAAAATGATGTCCGCCGAGCTCCCTTCGTCAACCATCACTCGCTCCACTCGGCTATTTTGTGTGATTACTTAATCACCATCGCCTCCAAACTTGGGCCTCCTACCCGCGCCATGTCTTCCTCCGAGAATCCCAATGTTGGGCGGCTGACTTGATCTATCATCATTACTTCCTTCGTTTCCTCTTTTTTGACTTTCTTTGTTGGGCAGCTTTCCCCACCGAAAATGGTTTGATAAACGTGATTCACCTCGGGACGAGGCTTCTTCTTGCTATCTTCATTGTCCAGAGGCTCCTTAAGCCGGGCGAAGACATCACCCTTCTTGTCTTGTGATTCTCCTTTTCCGCGGCGATCATCTTCTTACGGCTTATTTTTCCGCTTTGAGCTGACAATGAAATCCCTGAGACGTCCTTCGCTTATCCACCTTTCGATTTCATTTTTCAACTCCCTACAATCTTCAGTGGTATGCCCATGAGAGTCATGGAAATTGCAGAACTTCTGGCGACTTCGCTGATCCGCTGGGGTGAACATTGGTCCCGGCCAGTTGATGGTATGTCCCTTATGCTGCATATACAGCAGGATCTTTCTTCGCGATTCTGAGAGTGGTGTGTAATCTCTTTCTTCTTGGTATCCCCTCTCCTGGTAACCCCTTTGTTCTTCAGGGCGGTATCTCCTGTATGGCGGTTTCTCGGAGGGCTGCCATTTGGCCTGCTTGTTCCCTGTAACGGGCTTTTCTTCCCTCTTCGCCGCTCCTTGTAAGGGTTCTGCTAACTGCTCCTCAATCAAAATAATTTTATGCACCCTGGTTTCCAAGTCGGACAGCGACTCTCGCAGTCTGCCATTATGGGTCGACTGGAATAAACTTGCCGCAGCAATTTCATGATCTAGTCTCTTGATGGATTGGACGACCCCAGTCCACTCATCAAAGAATTCCTTCAGCGACTGGTTCGGCTTTTGCCTCAGGCTCACCAGTGCTTGCAACGGGACCGTCCTTGTTTTCTTGCACTCATACTTCTGTGAGAAGATCCTCGCGAAACCCTCCCACGACGTTATGATGCCCTCCGGTAGATTCATGTACCACTCCCTAGCTCGCCCCCCAAGCGTCGCTGGAAAAGTCCTGCAATATGCGGCATCGCCGGCTTGCTGCATTTGCATGGCGATCTGGAAGGCTTGAAGGTGCTCGTCCGGGTCGCCTGTACCTACATACCTATCTAGGTTGGGCGGCACCAACCCTTTTGGTAGTGGCTCAGCGAGTATCGCCCTGGACAGAGGTTGGCGAACTGCCAACTGTGCAGGTGAGATTTGAGTAGCCGGGAGGAACTGTTGTAATACCTCGAGATGAGAGTCCTGCGGCGACTGCTGTCCCGAGTGTTGGCCCCGAGGGCTTGAGCTTGCTGAGCGATCACCGTCTTCAACATTTGGGTAAGCTCAGCATTTTGCTGCTCAAGGGACCGGAATCGCTGCTCCAACAGTCATAGGCATCGCCGGCAGGAATAGTACTTCGAGACTCCGAGTCGCCTTCGAATTCGCGCTTCATGTTTCTAGTGAGATTTGGGTCTGCACGGGAACCTGGGTTGATGTGCTTGACCGGTGTTACTCCATCTCCTCCTTCACCATCCTCGCCCATCAGAGTGGGAATCGCTGATGAAGTCATTCGCCTTGAAGAGTCGCCTGATCGCCCCTATCTGGCGCGCCAATTGTTCCAGCCTCGTCGCCTGGCCCAATAGTGGAAGCCCAAGCCTGTTGGTCTTCAGAGAGCGGTGTACCTCGAAAGTAGTAGTGCGGGTAGTTAGTTCAAGGGAAGGAGAGGCGATCAGTTTAAGGAATGGGAAGTGAGGCGAGTAACGTACCGCGGAGCGTTTGTCCGCTGGGTAAAAGTGTTGTCCTCCGGTTAATGGGGTGTACAGGGGGTATTTATAGTACCCCTGTCTTGGTCGCCAAGGTTGAATCCTGGCCACCCGTTTGTAGTCTCCGTAGGATGTTGACACGTGTTCGTCTTGCCTTGGAACCCTAAGAGCCGCCGAGACTGGGCCGTCGATTTGGGCCTCCCTTTACTTATTGGGCTTGCTTGCTTAGCCCATCTGAGCTGTCGCCTAGGTCCAACCCTCCAGCGCTAGCTGCCATGTTCAGGGCGCTGTGTGGGGCGTGTGTGGGCCGCCGCTTGGGCCCCTGGGATTCTGGTGGGCCGGGCCCATCAACTTTGTCTTTTAACCATAAGGTTGAGAGTTTGAACCTTGTCCATTGGAAAATAATTAAATTTTTTTGTTTATCAGAATCAATTTTGATTAGAAACTCTTCCATTACAGCCTTTTTCCACTTGGGATTTATCATGGGTTCACGAACATTGAATGGGATGTTTTCCTCATCCAGTTATGTTAAAAAATCCATGTAGTGATGATTTAGTTGACCATAACTGACCTGCTTCTCAATAGGGTGAAGGGTGCAACCCCGAAGTCCTTTTCTAAGAGCAATATGTTTCTCCAAATCATCTTCTTCCACTGGTGGGAATTCAGGTGTTGCTTCTTCAGTAACAATTTGAGCAGGAATATGTTCTTTCAATCTAAAAAATCTTCTCAGTTTCACCAGGTTTCCTCCTTGTTTAACTTTGAGGTTATCGACCTGATCTGATTGCTGATCAGAAGTTCCAATAGCAGTAGTGTCATGTTCTGCTTCTTCTTGATTGTTTGGTGGAATTGGCAGAACATGTAGAGACAACACCAGGTTATGATCAAGTGTCCTTTATCCATCATCAATTAAGATAAGGTTATCCTAGTTCTGAGATTCGAACAAACTCCCCCTGAATGTTAGGACTGGAGTAATAAGACTGTTGTTCGAAAAATGTTACATCCATAGTTACAACAACTTTTCACTACAACAAAGAGATTACATAGGGGGGCTAGACTGAAAACAGGGGCATGACCCCCTATTTTTAGTATAGCCCCGACCATTATTGGATAGCCCCCGACCATTATTGGGCATCTGGTGCGAAAATTAATGCACACTAGTTTTACTCACTAGATCGCTCTAGCGAGATCGTTATTTCCCAAGGGTCTTCCTCTTTCTATTACTCAGAAATGTGAATTAAAGCTAATCGGGTTTTGTCGTTTGGTTTTTCAAGAGGTTGTGAATGAAATCGAACTAAGAAAGCAAATTAAATTAAGCAATCAAGCAAACAAACAAGTTGGAGCTTCAAAGATTTACTAAGGCGTTCGTCCAGACTCGAATCCGCTCTAGCTCGATCTAAACGGATGATGCAATGCAACTTCGGTTTCAACAGACTTAATGACCCGACATTTCCTTTGGCAATCTCTACTCCATGGTCAGGAAGCAGAGAAACTATCCTATCTAACCTACAAGTTCCTACGGTCAAGATAACTCGCAAATTATCAAGAATGCACGAAGGACAATGAAATGCCACAAAGATATGCAAAGAGATTAGTTTCACCGGCCCTATGGTCAAGACACTAGGGGTGGGCAACGGTGCGGTTTGAACCGAACCGCACCGCATTGATGGAAATCCGCAGGAAACCGCACCGCATACATTGCGGTTCAAACCGCACCGCATTCATATTCGATTCGCACTACAAGAAATCATCTATTTAACAGCGGTAGAATTAAAGTTTAGCAGCGGCTTGAGCCGCTGTTAAATATATTTAACAGCGGCCACGGCCGCTGCTAAATGGGCCAGTGCTAAAATAATTTAAAAGCGGCCCAAAGCGGCCGCGGTTAAATTATAAAAACGCCGCTGTTAAATTCAAATTTAACAGTGGCTTGGACGCCGCTGTTATATTTAAACTTAACAGCGGTGTTAAAGCCGCTGTTAATTGAATCCGTGCCGCTGTTAATTAAGACCATATGGGCAGATTTAATTTTCTGCCCCATAATTTGGTACCACTTATTCGCATTTCGAGTTTTCAATACCAATTGGAATTGAAATAAAACTTGTACTTGACATAATAAATAAGGGCCAACATCATTCATCATTGTTCACAAGTACACATATGAAACATTTGGAAACTTACAAACCAAGTACTAGTTCATAACGCCTACAAACCAAGTACTAGTTCATAACACCTACTAACGTAACATACAATAAATTCTTAAGAGTCATCATCACTTGCTTCCTCATCTTCATTATCGTTCCTTGCTTCATCTTCGTCACTCGGGATGTTCTCATCATTTATAGGCGAGATAGAGGCGCTTCCACCACATCCTTGTTGGCTCGCGAACATTCTTCGCATGGCCTCCAATTCTGGGGACAAGCCCATAGCCTTATCCATATGCTCCAAAACTTTTGCCCTGAATTCTGCCCAACTTGGAAGGTTTGGGTTAGATGGTACCTGGGACCCAGAGGAAGAAGATGACCCAAGATACACCTGTAACAAACATAATTTCAATAAGAATTCCGAAAAAAAATCGCCATGACCTATTCATATTTAGTACTAATCACATACTCTTCAACCTACAAAATGAACAATCAATACCATCCCACATCCACATCCACATCCACAATCTTTACTATGTGCGAAAGCAAAATCCAAGAATTTTTCCACACCAGCAAGGTATTGAGGGTGGGTACGAGGTAAAGTCATCCAAGACTTATCCATTACTTAACCTAATTGTGATGGTTAAAAAGATGGAGACATAGATTAGTATGTATGTGTGTAGAATAATGAGGTAGATCTAAGATATAGAAATATTTGTTCATCTTATTAACCTATTTTAGATTTAGCTAGGAGAGAGTAAGAGTTTTTATCATATTTTCCTAATTAGCCAAAAGATTGTAAACATTGGTATAGATGCATGCATAATTTGAAAAAAATTGGACATGACCTATTCATATTTATACATATTCTCATACTCTTCAACCTACAAAAATAACACAAAATTTATTCATTTCTACAACCTATTTCTATTTTGATTTCACACATGTCATAACAAACTAACTAACCATAATGAATTCAATACGCATTATATCATAGATGGCATCCACAACAAAATCAATATGCATTGTACCATATATATGTTATGTCATATACAAATTTGAAGCGAAAAAAACCAATTAACCATTCAAGTACTACAACATTGAAACTTAAAAGTAGATCAAAGTTACTTACCTCAATTCGATGAATTTCACTACTATGCTTGAACGAGTGAGATGAATTGATGTCCACTAATTCCGAAAGCTACGATAGATCTCTTCAATTGTGATTACCTTAAACCAAACAAAAAAGATAACCACATAAGTGAACATAAAATTTGTGTTACTTCTCAAACTTCAAATTCTAATTCATGTAATGTAACGAACATTTTTAACATAATTATATAACAAACCAACAATAATTGCAACATAATCGATAAAATTTCGAAAACCCCCAAATTCTAAATTAGGGTTCAACTAGAAATATGAAAACCTATAATTGCTATCAATATTGCAACAAGAAACAAAGGATTTGTACACTAATTAGTATGTGCAACTCAAATATGATCATAAAACACCATTAGTTAAACATAATCATTCGAATTGAAATAAAATCATATCAATTTCGAAAAACCCTATTTTCAAAATCGTTACCTAGATTTATCTCGAGGTTAGGGCGTGGCCTGGTCGACGTTAGGGGAGGCTTCTGAAGGCGGCGGCGGCGGCGAGAACGCAGGCAGGCGGCGGCGAGAATACGCAGGCAGGCGGCGAGAAGTTAGCAGCAGCGGCAGGGAAGAGAGAAAAGAAAGAAGGAAGAGAAGGAAGACTGAATCGTGATCTGTTCTGGAGGGTTTTATAATAACAATTTAACAGCGGCCAGGACGCCGCTGTTAAATTAATAATTTAACAGCGGCGTATAAGCCGCTGTTAAATTAAAAAATCTAACAGCGGCGTATAGGCCGCTGCTAAAGTTCCGCCGTTAAATTATTTTAACAGCGGCTTTGATGTGGCCGCTGTTAAACGTCCGACGCTAAATTTCCAATTTCTTGTAGTGTCGGTTCAAACCGCACCGCAATTTTCGCGGTTTCGGTGCGGTTTAAACCACAAACCGCAAAAACAAAAAAAAAAACATAATTCAACCGTTGACTACCAGCAAATTCATCATCTCAGCAGAAAGTCAGTAACTATAACACAACCGATCGTACTTTCGTTGGTTATAATGTCAAAACAAGAGGTAATAAAGGAACCACAAGCTTTTATCCCTTAAACATGCTTGACCCAGCTGCACTAATCACATCCAAGTCTATCCTGATAAACAGCTCCAGAACGAATCATCCACCAAGATCATATGCATGCTGCTAAGCTAATCCCAACTTATGATCATGAAGTTCCAGTCTGCAAGTGTGTTTCCCATTTTCTCTAAAGCTTCAGATTTGAGGATGAGCAAAATTTCAATGTATGTGGGCCTCCAGGTGACAAGATTATGGCTCAACACAGATAAGGAAGAGTTTAAAGCATATACAAGTAAAGTGAAAAGGGGAAAAATGATTAAACAGAATTATACAGATTAATAGAACATACCCTGAACCCTCTGTAACAACTTCTCAGCCATAAACAATCCCACATATGAAGTTTTTTTTTTATCGAAAAATGATAGCAATAGGTAACTGCAACAAATTTCCACATATGAAGTTGAAGGTATTATGAACCAGAATAAATGGTTTTAATTAGTAATTGATTATGAACCAGAAAAAATGGTTTTAATCATGATTTGTGGTTTGCGGTTTGAACCGCCAAATCGCGGTTGTGACTAAACTGAACCGCAAACTACTGTATGAAATAAAACCGCACCGCGTATTATTCGTAATGCGGTTTGATGCGGTACGGTGCGAGGCGGACGAATGCCCACCCCTACAAGACACCGGATAATTCTAATGACCTCCTAAACTCTAGAATGATTCACGTCCATGGTCAGAACCGCGAAATCAAAGATGAAGCAAGAACCCTAAGATATGGTCAATCACAGGCTCGTAGAGCTTCAAAATAGGGTTAAAGAGAAATCCCATATAAGTCTGAATGGTGAACGCTTCGGTACGCTACTAAAAGTGACGTACTGAGTATGTCACTTTCTGTGAATCAATCTTGAACGTCCGTTTTAATGAACAGATCTGAACCGTGAAAAATAAAAATTAATTTTATAATTTAATTGCGTATGTCCAATGAGGTCTCCATTTTCTTTTTCACCTACAAATTCATCACTCAATGTATTATATTTGTTCCATCAACTCACAATTATTTTTTTGTTTTCAATTAGGTTTATAAATGGGTTAATTGACTTAACTATTATCACCCCCATTCATTCTAATTTGTTATCATCATCTTCTCCGACAGGTATGTCTCCACCTCTACCTCGACGTCGTCCCTTGGTACAATAAGGATTCAGAATAGGATTAACAGCTATAGCACACTGGTCCCCAAACTTAAAAATCATGAAACTTAATCGACTCATTGACCTTAAACTCCTTTATCTCATTATCGCTCTTCATGTAATAGCTTAAACTTCAGCAGGCATCTTCGCTACAATAGACCAGCGTGTAATCCAATCTGCAATTCCTCTTGCAGCAAGCCATAAATCAACCTATGCCTCTTCACCAAGCTCTTCCCTTCAAACTCCTTGGAAACAACTTTCATGTTGAAATGTGTGTCACCATCACTTCCCCTGACAACAGCATGTCCAACATGCTGATAAGAAACATCTTCCACTTCCAATTCAACAGGTTTCAATTCTTCCTCCAGCTTTTCCTTAATTTCTCATCCCTCTACTGCCTTACTCATCCGATTCAGAATCTTTCGTATTCGCACTCACATTCAATTCTGAATCATTATCCACACCATTAATGACCAAATTGTCAAATTGAGCATCGCCATTAGTCTGGACATTCCCAGCCTCGCTACTCAATTCATCAAGATTAGAACTTTGGGCAGACTCAATACCCTTCTCACCCATGACATATAACTCAATAGCTTTCTTTTGCATCAACTTCAACATATTAAAACCCCATTTTTCTAGAAGGAGTCAAACTCTGATTCAGCCCAAGGAGCACAGCAAAATCAGGAGACACCCTAACAATCTCCTCTACTGGCCTCCCAGATAGGCCTTGAACTAGCAAAACAGCAAGCTCCTTCATCAGAACTGAATCTGAATCCGCATCGAACAAAACGTTTCTCTCATCATCCAGGTAAGCCCTTACCCAGACTTGAGAAACGCAGCCTTGCACTTTATTCTCTTTTGTCTTGAACTCTGCATCCAGTGGCTTGAAGTTCTTTCCGTAGAAGAGCAGTTGCTCATATTTGGCTTTGGGTTCCCGTACAGATTGGAACAGCTTGACGATTTCCTGGAGCTTTGGAGGGAGCTCTTCTATAGGCTACAGAGATGTTGAGATTGATGCAGAAACTGACACCGGCGATCGGGATTGCTTCTTCTTCGTGGTCTCGTTTGTCTGGAAGGAAATGGATTTTGAGATTAGAAGAGAAGGCAGGATTCAGGGTTTCGATGGGAGAATAAGGGGTTTGTTTGCGAAAGAGGGATTGGAAATTTTGGTGGTCAGAAGGCAAAAGGAATACGAGATTGTCATCGGCCTTTGCTAAAACTCCCGACGCAATTCGTAGAGAAGATTCTCCAGCGGACTCTTTTTCTTCCTTTGCTTAACAGGGTGATAGATAATAAGCTTTCATGGTCAAGTAACTTGAAGGACTTACTCATGAGCTGGGATGGCCTGTGGTTGATCCTTGTCAAGAACAGATGAGAAGTGAGTCCGACAAATGATCTCATAGACAAAGCTTTTTAGGGTTCTTCGAGACGGAACTTCTCCGGCACGTGGGATTAATATTCTTCTTCCTCTCTTCGCTAATTCTGGTGATGTTTTCGTAATCAGCAACGACTGTTAAATAATCCAGTCAGAGGCGGGGACGGCGTCGAGGTAGAGGTGGAGACATACCCGTCGGAGAAGATGATGATAATAAGTTAGAATGAATGGGGTGATAATAGTTAAGTCAATTAACCCATTTATAAACCTAATTGAAAACAAAAAAATAATTATGAGTTGATGGAACAAATATAATACATTGAGTGATGAATTTGTAGGTGAAAAAGAAAATGGAGACCTCATTGGACATACGCAATTAAATTATAAAATTAATTTTTATTTTTCACGGTTCAGATCTGTTCATTAAAACGGACGTTCAAGATTGATTCACAGAAAGTGACATACTCAGTACGTCACTTTCAGTGGCGTACCGAAGCGTTCAACAAGTCTGAATTAACCTCAATTAACATTAACGGGTTAAGAACTCGATATCATCCATACAAAATCTGACTAAAACTTCATCTAATCTGAACAAACTAAGGAGTTTAGCCAGACATAGCGAAAGAAGAAATCAGAGAAACAAGAGAATGATGTAACCCTCTGATCAGCAAACACCTTTCACAGTAGAGATTAGAGACTCTAATTGAATGAGTGTAAAGCTGAATTGTGAATGAACTGTAAAAGCATGAAATGAAAAGAACAACATAATTTTTAACGTGGTTCGGCAAATAAAGCCTACTCCACGTCCCAAGGGAAGTGATCCCTTGAGAATACTTTGATTCGAATCCACGAATCCGAGAGCCTTGAGTTTGAGAGTTACACCCTTTAGATTTCTCCCTGAAATCTACCTGCTATACTAATTCAGTTCCCCACTGAATAACAAGCTAAGTAACTACTCACAACTCTTTCTTTGTAACACACTCTTCCTCACAGACTACAAGTGTTTATTACAAATCTCTCACTTTCAACAGCCAAGACAGATGGCTTTTATAATCATCAGTACAGAATCTCAACTGATATTCTTGATGCTGAAATGATCTGTCTTTCCATAAGACTCAGAAGACAATTGCAGCTGTAGCATGATCTTTGGCAATCGTCCAGCTGTAGCATGATCCTCAGTACAGTCCAGCTGTAAGAAGGAGAGTCCAGCTTAAGCATGATCTCCAGTTGACAGGAAATCTTCAGGCTTTCCTTTTCTGGTTGGAAGATCCTTCTGATTCTGATCAGTCCGAATCAAAACCTGCACATAGAGTCATACTAACAAAACAAATGTAGTGTGTCATGATCAGTCTAAATAAAAGAGATCACAACATTCTCCCCCTTAGTCTGATAATGACACACTTTAGCAACCTGTGATGAGAGTCAAGAGACCAGAATAACCAACACACAAAACATCCAAAATCCTGAGAAAATCAATGTTCGGAGAATAGTTCAAAAAACAGGAAGACAACACTAAGTGTTCAGAAAAAGCAGATTGTTCTGAAATAGTCCCAAAAAAAATTGACTCCCCCTGCAATGATGCGTTCAAACCCAGAAAACCCTAGAATCCTGTGTCAGGATCTGCTTCGAAGGATGAAGCAGCATGATGAGTACACCAGGGCGTTCCGGGCACTCCATGAGTTGCAGGACCAGTGCTGTTGGAACTGGAAACCTCCTCATCAGCAGCATCTCCCCCTGTGTCATTGGCAGACGTGCAAAACCACTCGCTGGGACGCCCGTGGATAGCCCGTAGAACATGTTGAGCACGGAGAGACAGAGGAGGATCAGAGGAGACCAATTTGAGCCTGAAGCTTATGCCTAGTCGTTGCAGCAAGGTAGTAATCTGAGCAGCAAAGGGAAGATCTCCGAGAGCAAAGTCAGTGGCAGCATCAACCATATGGGAAGACATGAGATGAGCATAACTGAGAGGAGTCCGTGATGCACCATGATGCAGAATCCATGTATCCAATGGTGAGACAACAGTTTTGAACCAGGACCTGGGAAACAGAACACGGGTAATAGCAAAGTGAAGAAGCTTAGACCTGTCAGGAAGTTGCCAGATGTTGGGAGTGGTCTGAGGATTCCATGCTCCGCAGGACAAGGCAGTCAAGGGTATCGATGAAATTCTGACTCAGTGCTGAGAGGACATCCTCGGTCCGGATCACCAAGGATGAGATTGAGCATCTCAATGGTCACAAATATGAGCGAGCCATTCACATAAGTGGAAAAGCACCCAGGAGGAAAGTGCTTTTCAACCTTCAGATTCGCATAGAACTGATATCTCCATCAGGATAAACAGAGGTACCTTGAGGAGTCATGAGAGAGTCCCATCCAAACCCCTGAAGCATGGAGTACAGGTCAAGCCCATACTTAGTAAATTCTTCAACGGGCAGAGTCATGGGAGGGATGAGCTCCTTGGAGGCCAGCATGAAATCGTATTTCGCCTTGCACCCCATATCCCTCATACAGAGGTTTGTTTCATACACATGATGGGACAAAAAGCTGTGGCGAGAGGCATCAAAGAGCACAGGAAGAGCCATAGATGGAGAAGAAAGGAGGAAAAGAGAGAAGGATTACCAAAGAAGGATGAAGAAATCGGAGACCGAGCACTTGTGTTAAATAGGCTCTTCCTATATTGGAAGACGAACCAACAAGGTAGGTAATGATTATAGGAAGAGCAGTGCATGCACACAAAGGAAAGTGAATATCCAATGAACGAGAAAGCTCACTGACACAAGGAGGCGGGAAAAACTGTTTAGGAAAGAGACAAATTCGGAGCCTAGGAGGAGATCCCTAGACTTTCTGCATCAGTGGAGGAAAGAAGCCCAATTTCCCTTCGTAGCATTGAAAAACGATCCGTGTGCAAGGGTTTGGTAAGAATATCTACCAACTGATCTTCTGTGGGAACATGTTGAAGTGTAATCTCACCTCTCTGAATTAAATCCCGAATAAAGTGATGTCTTATATCAATATGCTTAGTCCTGGAGTGTAAAATTGGATGTTTGGTCATATTGATGGCACTAGTGTTATCACAGTAGATATTAATCTCATCTAGATCAAGCCCGTAGTCCTTGAGCTGAGCCTTCATCCAAATTAACTGAGTACATGCACTACCAGTAGATAAGTATTCAGCTTCTGCTGTAGAAAGAGCAATACACACCTGCTTCTTACTAAACCAAGAGACAAGTGCAGAACCAATAAACTGGCAAGTACCAGAGGTACTCTTTCTATCTGTAAGGCTACCTGCAAAATCTGAATCAGAGAAAGCACACAATTTTGCATCCGAGAACTTTGAGTACCACAATCCAAAGTTGTTAGTTCCACTATGATAGTGAAAAATCCTTTTAACAGCAGTGAAATGACTGTCTTTAGGAGAGCATTGAAATCGAGCATACACACCAACACTGTAAGAGATGTCTGGACGACTAGCAGTGAGATAAAGTAAGGAACCAATCATACCTCTGTATCGTTTAATATCAATATCTGCACCTGTAGGATCAACATCAAGTTTGCAGGTAGTGCTCATAGGCGTAGGACACGATTTTAGATCTTCCAATTGAAACTTTTTCAACATGTTTCTGCAGTATTTAGCTTGACAAATGAAGGTACCTGTAGAATACTGTTTAATCTGAAGTCCAAGAAAGTAGGTGAGCTCTCCCATGAGACTCATTTCAAAATTTGCCTGCATTCGTGAACTAAATTCTGCACAAAGCTTAGCATTTCTGGATCCAAAGATAATGTCATCAACATATACTTGAACTAGAATAAGATCAGATTTCTCAGTTTTGCAGAAAAGGGTTTTATCAACACTTCCCCTGGTAAAACCTTGATCAATCAGAAAAGTACTCAGCTCATCGTACCATGCCCTTGGGGCTTGTTTTAAGCCATATAAGGCTTTGTGTAGCTTGCAGACATAGGAAGGATGCTCACAGTCCTCAAAACCAGGAGGCTGAGCAACAAAAACCTCTTCCTTTAACTCACCATTAAGAAAGGCACTCTTGACGTCCATCTGATAGAGTTTAAATCCATTTATACTGGCAAATGCACAGAGCATCCTAATGGCTTCAAGTCTAGCAACTGGAGCAAAAGTCTCATCAAAATCAATACCTTCTTCCTGACAGTATCCCTGAGCAACAAGTCTTGCCTTATTCCTTGTAATATTCCCAAGTTCATCGGTTTTGTTTCTGAAAACCCACTTGGTACCAATGATTGATCGATTTGTAGGTGCAGGAACAAGTGTCCAGACATTTGTTCTCTCAAACTGATTCAGTTCATCATTCATGGCAAGAACCCAGTTTTCATCTTGAAGAGCTTCCTTGACATTCTTAGGTTCAGCAAGAGAGACAAAAGCATTTTGAGAAGATCTAGAACGAGTGATAAGTCGAGAGTTTGGATCTCCTATTACTTGACTTGGAGGATGCCTCTTGATGATATGTTGAGGAGCCTGACTTTCAGAATTATCCTCTGTGAGATCAGTATTCTCCTGAGTTTCCTCATCAGATTTTTCTTCAGTTCCAGTTTCTTGATCAGAAATAAACATCAGATCAGGTTCATCATCTTCATTCTTGTCAACTTCCTTGGCTTGAGTTGTTGATTCATCGAAGATGACATTTATTGACTCTTCAATGTTGAGAGTCATTTTATTAAATATTCTGTAGGCCTTGCTGTTGCTGGCATAACCAACAAAGATTCCTTCATCCGACTTAGCATCAAATTTTCCCAACTAATCCTTAGAATTAAGTATGAAGCACTTACACCCAAAAGTTCTGAAATAGCCAATATTTGGAGCCCTTTTCTTAAGGAGCTCGTAGGGAGTTTTCTTTAATCCAGAACGAATGAGAGCTCTATTGGTCACATAACAAGCTGTATTTATAGCTTCTCCCCAGAACTTCTTAGGTATATTGTAGTCATTGAGCATAGTTCTTGCAATCTCAATAAGTGTACAATTCTTTCTCTCAGCAACTCCATTTTGCTATGGAGTTCGTGCAGCTGAGAAGGTATGAGATATTCCCTCTGCATTAGTAAAGCTCCTAAATTTCTCATTAACAAATTCTCCACCATTATCACTTCTGATGACTTTAACCTTTAGATCAAGTTCCCTTTGAATTTTGGTAACAAAGAGAATAAATTTATCAACAGCTTCATCCTTAGATGCAAGGAGGTATATCCAGCAGAACCTGGAAAAATCATCTACCAGAACAAAATAATAGTATTTCCCTCCAATAGTCCTGACATTTACTGGACCAAAAAGATCCATGTGAATTAGCTCAAGAGGTTCAGAAGTAGACAAAACAGATTTTGCTTTAAAAGAAGTTCTGGTTTGCTTTCCTTGAGCACAAGCATCACAGAAAAAATCTTTAGTTGAGTTGATCTTTGGTAGTCCATGTACCAGATTTCTGCTGCTTAATTTACTCAGAACACTAATACTCACATGACCAAGCTTCATGTGCCATGTCATCTGACTATCTTCTTTCACAGAGTGAAGACACATTTCAGTAACATTAGAAATCTTGTTAAAGTTTATGAGATAAATGTTACCTTTTCGATAACCAGTGAAGAGTACTTCCTTAGTACTTATATTTTCAATATAACAAACAGAACCTTCAAACACCACCCGATTCACATCTCCACACAGCTGACTTATAGAAATGAGATTGTGTTTGAGACATTTAACCAGCATAACTTTTCTGAGGAAAACCTTTTCTTTAACTCCAATATTTCCAATTCCAAGAATGTCACATGTACTATTATCACCAAAAGAAACAGATCCTTGAGTGCAGGTAGTTACATTTGTGAAGAGAGATTGATTACCTGACATGTGATGGGAGCATCCACTGTCAAGAACCCATTCTTCTTCAGAAATATCAGCTTGATAACATACCTGTAGACATAATTGCTATTTGGTTTTTCTAACCCATACCTTATTAGGACGAGCAGTGGTAACATTTCTTCTGTCTGTTGTTAGCTTCCTACCACATAACTTGCTTGGATGACCAATCTGATGACAATTGAAACAGGTTGGAACTGAAGGTTTATGAGGTCTCTGCCAGTAATCCTCTTGGATTACCATCTTGTTTCTATAAAGGAACTTAAGTCGTTCCCTGAATCTCCAGTTATCAATGACCAGATTTCTGATTTTCCTGGTCTGAATATCCCTTCCTTCTTTTAATTCCTTGATTTCATCAGCCAGCTTCTCCTTTTCAGCTCTAATTTTATCATATTCCTGATTGAGAAGATGATACTTGGTGTTTACTCTGGAGAATTCCAGCTGTATTCCTTGAATGGTAGCATCTAGCTCATCATCAATACTTTCATTGATTGTTCTTTCTTCATAATCTGTTTCACACTCAGAGTCAGAATAATAATTTTTAACAATTACTTGGTCTGCATCTGACACAGTGCTGGGGATTTTACTTATAGCCATGAAATCTCTGACTTCTTCATCACTGTCATCACTCTCATCATCACTGCCACTCCATGTAGCTTGCATTGCTTTTTCTCTTCTTAATTGAGGACACTCAGCCTTGACATGTCCCTGTTTTCCACATTTAAAACATCCAAGTTGACTTACAGTATTACTGCTGTTGCTAGTGGTTCCTTGATCTTTCTTCGATTTCAAGGACTTGTAAGATCCTCTATCAGAATTCTCTCATTTTCTGAATCCCTTGACTTGTTTTGAATGCTAGATTTCTTCTTTTCTCTCCTTAGTCTGAGAAGACGACTGACCTGTTTACTTAAAAAAGCAAGCTCAGACTCATCATAATTCTGAAGGTCTTCTTCTACCAGATCAGATTCAACTTTTAAAGCAATAGACTTGGTTCTTGCATCATCTGCTTCATCTTCCCTTCTCATGACCTCTTCATGAGTGATGAGAGATCCAATAAGATCATCAATATTGATAGTAGCAAGATTCTTTGATTCTTCAATGGCAGTGATCTTAGGTCTCCACTGCTTTGGTAAAGACCATAAGAGTTTCCTTATGAGATCTTTATTTTCATAGTTCCTACCAAGACCATCCAGCTTGTTTACAATATTTTGAAATCGATTGTACATGGCAGAGATAGTCTCACCTTGATTCATTTGAAAGAGTTCAAACTCATGTTTGAGCATATTGATTCTTGAGGTCTTGACTAGTGAAGTCCCTTCATAGGTAATTTGAAGCTTGTCCCATATTTCTTTAGCAGACTTGCATCCAGAAACTCTGCTGAATTCTTCTTGGCCAAGAGCACAGAACATAATGTTCATAGCTTGTGAATTCTGTTGAATTTTTTTAACATCTTCATCAGTCCACTTATCTTCTTCAGTCTTAACCTCAAGTGGCCCTTTGGTGACGATTCTCCACAGCCTAGGATTAATTGTTTTGATAAACAGTTCCATTCGATTTTTCCAATACCCATAATGAGTTCCTTCAAACCTGGGAGGTCGATTTTGAGAAAAACCATCAGCAAGGAACACCGAGTTTTCTTGACTAGTACTCATGATTATGGATCCTGAAAAAAACTAAGCAGTCGAGAGTTAACTCCTGAATCCAGTCACTAACAATCGTGTGATTTACTAATCTTAGTTCCTGGCTCTGATACCACGCGATGTAACCCTCTGATCAGCAAGCACCTTTCACAGTAGAGATTAGGGACTCTAAGTGAATGAGTGTAAAGCTGAATTGTGAATGAACTGTAAAAGCATGAAATGAAAAGAACAACAGAATTTTTAACGTGGTTCGGCAAATAAAGCCTACTCCACGTCCCAAGGGAAGTGATCCCTTGAGAATACTTTGATTCGAATCCACGAATCCGAGAGCCTTGAGTTTGAGAGTTACATCCTTTAGATTTCTCCCTGAAATCTACACGCTATACTAATTCAGTTCCCCACTGAATAACAAGCTAAGTAACTACTCACAACTCTTTCTTTGTAACACACTCTTCCTCACAGACTACAAGTGTTTATTACAAATCTCTCACTTTCAACAGCCAAGACAGATGGCTTTTATAATCATCAGTACAGAATCTCAACTGATATTCTTGATGCTGAAATGATCTGTCTTTCCATAAGACTCAGAAGACAATTGCAGCTGTAGCATGATCTTTGGCAATCGTCCAGCTGTAGCATGATCCTCAGTA
Organism: Linum lewisii; assembly: GCA_034768395.1. Lineage (NCBI taxonomy): Eukaryota > Viridiplantae > Streptophyta > Magnoliopsida > Malpighiales > Linaceae > Linum > Linum lewisii. The sequence goes on from CM068299.1 coordinate 9,918,979, forward strand.
CAGTCCAGCTGTAAGAAGGAGAGTCCAGCTTAAGCATGATCTCCAGTTGACAGGAAATCTTCAGGCTTTCCTTTTCTGGTTGGAAGATCCTTCTGATTCTGATCAGTCCGAATCAAAACCTGCACATAGAGTCATACTAACAAAACAACTGTAGTGTGTCATGATCAATCTAAATAAAAGAGATCACAACAGAGAAAAGAAAACTGGAAAAGAAGACATCTTAGTCCGAGAAATCCTAATCCTGACGAGTCAAAAAATCTACCGAGCTAATCCTTGCTTCTTCTCGCCAAATAGCGTCTTCAAAGCTCCGTCTTCTCCTCCGAGAGTGTCTGTTTCGTCAGAGAAGAAGAGAAAAAATTGAAGTAAAAAGTCTCTCTCTAAAACTCCTCAAAATTGGTTTTAAACCCATTTTTTCGTCAAAAAAGCTGAAAATCGCCAAAATTGTGCCTGAAAGGGTTGAAAAGTGCGCCGGAGCATTTTTCTCTTCAAAAGTAGCACTTTTTCTGCTGATAAAAAATTCCACCGAATGTAAGTGCGTCTGGCAGCACTTAAAAAGTGCGCCGGAGCACATTTTACCACAAAATGCGCACTTTTTGAGCTGGGACAAGAAACATTTCCAACCCCTTACTTCTTTCGATGTTCCCTGCCTCGTTTGTACTCCGAATTGGTCCCCGTTTGAAGCGCCGAGCTCGTAGAAAGGTCATCCACAATATGGTAACCTAAAATCTCATCAAAAACAACTCGAAAACATATCAAACGACCCAAAAGAGGGCCAACGGGGAATAAAACACATTTTTCACAAAACTCACTCGAAAACATCACAATAAGGTGTCAAACGAGGGGAATTTCGCTCAAATGTGGCGAGATAAACGCGGTAAATCTAACGTCATCAAATCACCCCACACTTCAACTTTTATTTGTCCTCAAACAAGAACTCTAACACAACAATGCGCCAACCTGAATGAGCAAATCGAAACCTCTTGGTTCCTGGAATGATGTAATGGTGCTTCTATCAAACAAGAGGATTACTCGACTGACCACACAATTAAAACCAAATCTTTGCCGGAGTAAAAGAGGAACAAGACTTTAACGAGCTAGTGAGCAACCTGACTTGATCAAGGCAAGACAATACTTACTTCCACTACACTTACTCTTAGGACGCAACCCGACACTTGCTAGATAAGGGAACACGAATTAAACAAAATTAAAGAACATTTCTTTTACTTTCTTTTCTTCTTTGTCTTCTCTTGTTCTGTTTTTCTGTTTTTTTTTTTGAATGGTCAGTACAGTGTGGATACCACCAGGTATGGAGCAGCCGGAAACCTTTGGAATTCCGCGTTATCCTATACCCCAGCCACGATCGGGAGTAGGTTAGAAGAAGAATGCCACATTGAGACTTCCCTTTGGGACTACAGCAATGGGTGGGCACGTATACCAGCTCGTGAATCGACCCACAACTTCAATATCAAACCATTCATTTTTCAGATTTTCTTTGATTAGGAACATCAACAACAACTTAAAGCACGAAATTAAAAGATCCCTTACCTAGACTCGATCAAGGCATTGAACTAGAGAATTCGAGCATCACATAGACCAAGTCTTCCACATTACCAAGTCAACTGTTCACTAACAGGATAAGGGCAAGTTTCTAGAAAACTACAAGCAAGAAGAGTGGGAGATGATCATAATACGGGTTCTCACACACACATTTGGTCACAGCTAAAGCACCACATCAATCTCACCATATGGAAAACGGCAAGCAACTCCAAGAAGATATTAAGCAATGTGAAAAGTTACTTGCTAAAGAGAATGGGAAGCCGTGAAAGAGTGACAAAACAAGGCACAATCACCGCCCATCGAATGACAAAACTTGTAAATAAACACCTCACCCACACTTAAACTGGGCATTGTCCTCAATGGACCACAAAATAAAATGTAGAAACACTACAAAAAAAAGCTGTTTGGCGTCGGTCATACACGCGTTTTTGCGTCGGTCATGACCAACGCCAAAATAAAAAGCGTCGGTCCACTAAAACGACGCCAGATCTGGTGACGCTAAATTTTAGCGTCGGTCATTTGGTCGACCGACGCTAAAACGCGTGTCAACCGACGCTATAGTGTTCCGATCGAACCACCAACTGACTCAGTGGTTAGAACATAGCGTCGGTCAAACGTTTAAACCGACGCTAAATTGGCAAACCGACGCTAAACCGCGTGTGTCTGGTCAACCACGCGCTGACCTGAATTATAATTTAGCGTCGGTTGTGACCGACGCTATTACAGGTCCAACCGACGCTATTATAGGTTCCAGTGGGCAGAATTCTGCTTGCTTTTTTCGTTTTCTCATACTCTTCTAGTGCCAATACCTGCATAAATTACCCTGCATACATCAATTCCATTTTCACAATTCCATTTTCACAATTCACTTTTCCAATCACTAAACATATTGTATATAAATGTCGAAAACATCGTCCTAAAACATTGTTCTAACACATGCACCTTAAACATCCCCCTAAAACATCTAAAAACACATGCTATCTACTCATCATCCTCCTCGTCATTTTCGGTTTACCTCGTTTTGCGTGCCGACTGTTTCGTGTGAACTAGGATTGACTGAACTTATAGAACTGTTCTAGGATGCTTAGGGAGATCCGTGCTTAATTTCCATATCATTTGGTCATGTGTTGCTATGCATACGATTGATTCGTTGTTATGTTGACTTGTGAGATATGTCGGTTTGACTTGGAACTGTGTTGATCATTTGGCTGCCCCAAGTGTCCATTCTCGTTCATATTATCGTGCTTGCCAATTGAAATAATATTTTACCGTCATTTTCCGAGTTGTGACAGTCTTGCCATGATTAGGGTTCAATATGACTTAATGTTGACTTTCTAAATGTCGGTTTGACTTTTTGAACTCTGATTGCGCTTACCTGATTATAGTTGTTCTTAAGACTTGTGTTCTATTGTCTGTGGATACCGGTTACCTTGCTTTGCTTACCCCACTTGGTTGCCCTCATTTCTTTGTGAAATTGAGTTTTTCTACTAAGTGTGGGGTAGGATCTTAGTTGACTAATCTGGTTTCACTTCTGGTTTTAGGAACACTTTTGAGCGCAGGACTAAGGCACGCCTTGATGGCGCCTCGAGCTCAGGAGCTGCCGCTCCCGTCACACCCGCCATTCTGGGTCCTCCACCTGCACTCCCTCGCCATGCTGGATACCATCCCACCATCGCCCGTCTACCGGACTTCTACTTTGGGAACTTCCAGAAGATCGAAACACATCCGTGGAGCTGACATGCGTCCTTTGTCCATGGAGTCACTCCAGGAGCTTGACGAGGATTCCTACCGGAACGTGCATGACGCCCTAGCACCGGCCGGTCTCCTAGAGCTGACCACCATAGCCGCCGAGTTCCCAGACATTGCTCTCCAGGAGTTCTGAACGACATTTGACTTGGACGAGCATAAGAGGAGACGGGGCCAGAAGGTGATCACCTTCTTTCTTGGTGGGGTGTACAGGCAGCTCACCTACGATGAGTTTGCCGCTCATCTGGGCATCCCCTACGAGCACTATCACGATCACCACCTCGGCTGGGGCGACGATGATGACGACGAGGAGTTACACGCCCTCTGGAGCCACATGACAGGCGTGCCTGGCGATCGCCTCGGGAAGAACAACTCAGTTAAGTCTCTCTCTCACCCGCTCTATAAGTTTATTCATATGGTTTGGCGGAGGTCACTTTTATATGTCAGAGACAAGGATCGCCACCACATCCTTAAGGAGGAGCTCGTGCTTCACCGAGCCATCCAAGAGAGCTACCCTCTCCCCCCGGCTGGGTGCTCGCTCACATCTTCAGCCAGCGGACCAAGAGGAAGAAGCTACCACGCAAACTCTTGGGAGGCAACTTCATAGGTCAGCTCATCCTCTCCTTCGGCATCAGCCATGAATATGGCCCTAACATTCCACGACACCCAATTATGACCGTTGGAGGAGACTTGGCGGTCGAGTACGACTTAGAACACGACCTCAGTCCCCATGTAGCAGCAGATCCTCAACTTCAACCCGTGGTCGGGTCGGAGACAAAGATGATGCTGAGGAGCAGCAGCCGCAGCCGCCGCCTGAGTTTCAAGATTATATACCCTCGCCACACCATCAGGGTGGGTACATCCACCAGTCGCCGCCGCGCATTCCAGATCCATTTCCGGCGCATACTCACCAGCCGCAACACCACCCCGCGGACATTGGTGAGTTATACGAGCGACTACAGGAGTGGCGCATCACCGACAACGCCACTCAAGAGGCGCGGTGGACTATTATGCAGCACCATATGCACCGAGCCGACCGGCGATACGAGCGACAGCTGGAGTGGCAGCGACAGCTCGGCGATTACTTCCACTTCCCCCACCCTGACACCTCTGACCAGTGATGATCAGGTGGTGTCCTTTCCCTTGTCCTTTCTTTTTATTTATTCTTTTCGGACTTCGGTCCAACTTTTTTCTGTGTGGATCCGGGGCACTTGTCCCGCTTTCCTTTTTATGTTTCATTTGTTTTTGTTTTGTAGGCAGTTGGGAGATTCCCTTTGCTTCAGGTTCTGTTACACTCCCCTCTGCTCCGAGACTCCGTGCTTACCCTCTGCAATCAACCGTCCTCTTCCAGGTTCTTCCATTCCACTCTGAACTCTAGAATTAGTCCTGTGAGGACACAGTCGATTTAAGTGTGGGGTAGGATGCTAGAGAACCTTGCATGAACTTGATTGCCCTTGATTGTGTTTTGTGTGCCTCGTGATTCCATTCCAGTCTCTCTAGCATTAGAATGGCTCAGTTCTTGATTTTTGATGTTAAGTTGTTGTTCAAACTTTCATAATGATGCTTAGACTGCTTAACCTAGAACTTGAGAACCAACTTGTATCCTTTGATGCTAAATTGCCTGGTCAGAACAGAATTTTAAAATCACACTTGTAGTTTGTAGCCTTGATTGCATGAAAATGACCGAATCCGACTAGCAAACCAACTGTGAGCTTTTGATCCATTGCACGTAACTTGCAATTTAAATTCTTTCTGAGTAGTTTTCTGTTTACTTGAATGAGTTAGAATTTGCATGAAACCTACTCGAGACCACACGATGACACGAGTTCTAGAAGGATAGGGGCACCTAGATTCAGCTACTAAGCCAGATAGCCTACCTTAACGATAAAATCCACTAGGTTTAGACCCTTGAGCTTGGCCTGTTCTTTCGGTTCGATAATACATTACAGCCATTTCCCATTTCTTCCATTCCCCATTGATCTCCTGTGGTTGTAGTTCTAGATTGACCTACCGGAAGTCGGTTTGTGGTAACCTGCCTATAGCCATTAAACAGGTGGTCTTAGCTATCATGTCCAGACGTGTAAACCCCTCTAGCAACTAAAAGAAAAACGGCACAAAAGAAAAAAATAAAGTAAGAAAAGAAGCAAGCTTCAGAAAAAAAATGAAGAAAGAAGAAAATTAGAAAAAGTTCAAAGTTTAGTTCAAATAAAACGTTCTTCTCCCTACAAATGGAAGAACGAAGTAGTAAGAAAAGTTGAAAAGAAAAAAATGTATGCAAAAGAAAAAGAATAAGTGCTAGGTTGCTTGAGGGTATCATAGGACGAGCGTTCATCATTCCACTAGTGTTTGGTTAGACGGTAGGAAGCCATAGATTAGATTCGAGGGAAGTTAGTCGAAAGCTACACCGCACAAAGCCATCATCATTCATTCCCATCATCCATCTCATTATAAACCCGAGTAGTGTAGAATTCATTACGGTCCTGGCAGGGAAGTCCTTCTTGACTAGATACTCGTGTTGTCACAGTGGTGGAGATGTGGTCGAAATACAAACCTATGACAGAATTCGGTAACAAAAAACGATCGAGAGCAGAAACACGTCCTTAAACACAGAGAGTGAGAGTTCCCATTGTACTAAATATATCCTGTGTGAGAAGTCTGGTCGGTCAGGTCAAATTCGTGCATGATTGATTGCTAATTACTTGTCGTGTGCAGTTTATTAGTGAGACCAGGTAGTTTGGCTGATCAGTATGCATGTTAGGTTTCTTGTTCTAAGATCGATCTGTCTAATAATTCATTGTGTTTGATTGAGCTCCAATTTAATCGATCTTATCATTTATGAACATGAGCGTTTCTATTCAATTTGCTTGAGGACAAGCAAAAGCTTAAGTGTGGGGTATTTGATGACACTCGATTTGACGTGATTATCAGCCTCATTTAAGCGACATTTCTTTGCTTAAGACATTGGTTTTAGGGTAGAATAACGAATATTCAATCGATTGCCCTATCTCGTGCCATTTGTGTTACCTTGGCCCGTTTCGGGTCTATTTGATGGTTTTCTAGTGTTTTTGTGTTAACACAGGTTTTTGCCGTCAAATAGCGTAGCCATGGACGTGTCTAAGGCGTAGGAACCTCGAGGAATCAAACCAGAAGCGATCAAAGGAGTCAATCAAGTCAAACCCAAAATCTGCCATTCACACTTACAGTTTCGGCGAAACCAGACCCCCTGTTTCGGCGAAACCAGCAGTTCAAATCAGCCAGTGCCAAGTGAAGAATGGTTTCGGCGAAACCACTCAACTGCTCGGACCAAAAATAATGAACAGCCGGCGGAGCCCTGAACTCAAAGCCAGTTTCGCCGAAACTACCCCTATGGTTTCGGCGAAAACATCAGCTCAGCCCGACCCAACTACGGTTAAGTATTTATACTTAATCCGGCAGCCCGAGGAGAGGGGGAGATCATAATTAATCATAATACAACTTTTCGAGATGAGATTTCTCTGAAGTTCGAGAGCGAAGAGTTGGAGTTCGAAGAGCCGGATAGAGATCGTGACGCCATCCCTTCCATCTCGGAGAACCGGAGCTAGGAGTGCAACTTACCGAAGATCGGAGTCTGTCAGAGTCGTCTGAATTAGGTTTTTCAGATCCTTTTCTGTTCTTCCTCTGAATGATGAACTCTTTCCTTGTCTTTGTGTCTTTTGTAATGATCATGAGTAGCTAAACTCGTTAGAGCTTAGATTAGATGAACCCTAAGTGACCCAGGGCTTTAAAGCGGTCACGGATCGGTGGTGATTAGATTCGAAATTCAATCAGTTCTTTTTCATGTTTGATTCGTTCTTCATTATTCATGTTTCTTGTCTGGATTGATCACCTAGATTAGATTCTTGTTAAGCTAAGGATAGAAGCGAACGCTCGCCTTACTTTAGAACATCGAATTAAACAATTAACCTTATAATTGGAGTGTGCCTTTCGTAGGAACCGGTTAGGGTTAATTCACTGCAAGAGTAACTCATTAATCACTAGTAATTACACCAATTAATTAAGTCGTTGCGAGAGGCGACCGTACCCGGGCGGCTAGTTAATCTTGGTAGTTAGAACGGATAGAGCGAACGTTCGCCGGTCTTAAACCTAAGGGTAAGGAGTTATGGTGGTGTCTTAGTAATTGATTGAATGAGAATCGAAATCCGCTGATCTGTTGATTGCCAATGCTCTGGGGAACGAAGGGGGATTCAAAGTCTAAGTTCGTCTGTCATTCTTGTTTCCAAACCCTATTTCTCAATCTGCTTTAGTTTAATCTTTTTAATTTTTCTGTATTCCTTAGAATTAGAAGTCGTGGAACTCACACCACGCACAACGTGTTTTTCCTTGAATAATTTGTTAGTTCTGAAGTAGCCAATCATTCGAAGGCCCGTGGAATACGATCTATCCTAGCTCTTGAGGTTGATAGTTATTTGATTGAACCTGCTCAGCACAACGACGGTTCCATCAAATTGGCGCCGTTGCCGGGGACTTCTTTTGATTGTTGAAAGAAGAACTGACAATTTATTCTTCTATTTTCCATCTTTCATTTTTTCCACCCACTTCGATTTTACGCCGGTATGTTTGCTTTTGTTGCTTGTAGGTTGTTCTACAGGTTCATGAACCGCTCGATTGCTCATTCTCAGTTTAAGCCGGGTAATTCTGCTTCGCCGAAGAAACCGCGAGCTCAGAAGCAAGTCATAACCACACCGCCTACACCACCTATCCCTCAAAAGATTGAGGAGTTGAAGGAGAACTCCTCATCTTCATCCGCTTCATCCACTACTTCAGATTCACCACCACCCTCTCCTTCCGTACTAGTTGCTCAGCGCACCGTGGCGGAATACTGTAGACCAAATGCGGCTTACCTCCGAGCTAGCGTTGTCGTGCCACACAACGATGACGACCCTGATTATAATATCACAACCTTCGTCCTGAACATGGTCACTAAGAATCTTCGATTCGAAGGGAAGCTGCAAGAAAACCCCCGCACACATCTGGCTAACTTTCTGGACATGTGCGAGACGTTTAAGAGCGGGAATCTCAGTAAGAACAATCTTTGCTTACGAGCTTTCCCATTCTCTCTTAAAAGCAACGCCAAGGTATGGCTCAGCTCGAAACCACCTGCTACTACACCGACTGGGATCATCTAGCTCAAGACTTCATAGAAGAATACTATCCCCCTTCAAGAACTACATTCTACAAGGATAGTATCGCTAGATTCTCTCAGAAGGAAGGAGTAAGTTTACACGACGCGTGGAACGACTTCCAAGCGCTTCTCTCTGAATGCCCTCATCACGGATTCAACCAGGGGCAGCTAGCTGAAATCTTTGCCCACGGGATGAATGAAGAAACAGCTGAATGGGTCAACATCTTAGCTGATGGCGACTGCACAGCACTTGAACCAGAAGCTGCTCTACTTCACTTTGCGGATTGTGCATCTAAGTCCAGAAATAGGGAAAGACAGTTTGGAGCAGCCATGAGTCAACCAAGTTGTGAAGATCAGATTAAGATCGCAGTACAGAAACAAATGGAAGAGATCCTCGGTACAACTAATAACTGGCCTAAAAAGGAAGTCAACTTCATTGATCACAGCTTCACCAGGGATCAAAGAGGCTACTCCGACTACCATCAGTCCAGAACACCTCCTCAACAACGGGAAGGCTTCTATGAGCATCCTCCCTACAACTTCCAACTCGACCAGAGCCGAAATCAATACATGAACAATGGTTATCAAGATCCTTCCAGATTCACCAGAGTACAGCAGCCTCCAAATCTTATATATGAGGACAATTGGGAGAGGAGAATAGCCAGGAAGTTTGATCTAATTACAGCAAGACTTGATGATCATGAGGAAAGATTCAAAGCGCAAGCTCTTCTCAATCAAGAACAGATAGCATCTGGACAAAGAATTGAGGATATGATAAATAAAATTGCTAGTGCGATGGCTCGTATTCCCATCTTCAATCAGGCTCCGTCTCAAAGCAGCTCCTCCGAGAAGAACGAGCAAGCTAAAGTCGTAACAACCAGGAGCAGTGAGCAGACCAGCCCATCTAAGAAGGAGGAAATTCTCGTTTCCAATAAGGGAGAGTGCTCGGCTATCGTCGCTCGACCACCACCCATACCTATTCCAGCTAAGTGCCCCGACCCTGGCCCTTTTACTTTACCTTTGAGCATTAATGACATTGAAATCGAGCGTAGCATAATTGACCTAGGTGCTTCTATAAATGTCATGCCTATGTGTTTATATAAGAAACTGAACCTAGGGAATTACAACCTGCCAACATGAATTTAATGTTCGCTGACAAAACTCTAAGAGAACCTAAAGGAATGATCCAGGATGTAACACTTGCTGTGGCCCGTTCCGGTTTTTCGTTGATTATATAGTTATGGATACTCAAGAGACATATTCTACCCTTCTCTTGGTCGGTCATTCATGGCGACAGCCGGAATTAATGTCAATGTTCCTAATGGCTCTCTAACTGTAAGGGTGGGGAAGGATACTGCAACATTTCGTCTCAAGGACGGGATGAAATACATTCCTAAGGAAGAATTAAATTGTTTATCTGTAGAGATTGTGGAGTTGGCCTCGGTCAACTTCATTTCTAATGTTTCTTCCAGTGTTTCGAGATCAATTGACACTGCAGGTGCTGGACAGGGTACCGAGAAGAAGCCAGAAATATCAGTTCAGAAGCCACCTAAGAAGAAGAAGGAACTGCAAGCCTCTTCTAAACCACCGAGCAAACCTCGAGGAAAGAACAAGAAGACGAAGACCCAAATGGTCTGGAGACCAAAAGCTCCACCGTCTTCCACCGAGCCAGCTGCACCACCTGTTAGTTCCAAGAAACTGGCGCCGGAGCAAGTATGGAAGGAGAAGCCGAAAGCGTCTCCTAAGGAAGTACTAACGATCACCGATCCTGGTGATAACAAGCCGAAGAAGAAAGAAAAAGAGAAACCGACAGTCCTCATTCCTTCCATCGTCACACTAAAGAAGGATGACCTCTCGAGAGAGCTGTTCGGACCATTTAAGTTCGTTGATCATCTTCCCGACGGACGTACCAAGCTTTTGCATGCGAACGGGAAGAGATTCACGCTTACCGGAGAAGTCCCGAAGCTGTACTTTATAAACTCCGACGCGAGCGTGAAGGAGAATCTAAGTTGGGATGTCTCCTAATACCGTCCAGGTATCGTCCAGCTCAAGGACGTTAATAAAAGAGCGCTTCGTGGGAGGCAACCCTCGGCTGGAGTCAGTTTTGTTTTGTTTCAACCTTGGTCTTTTAGAGTCGTTTCGGGAGAGCCAAAAGTGTCAGTTTGTTTGATTTATTATTTTTCGTGTAGAGTCTGCATGTCATAGAGTCAGTCGCAAGTTGATTGAGGTCATTCCGATTTTTCTGGATTTAACTGTGATTTTCTGAAGTTGGCCTGATTTACGAAAATATTTTAAACCCGAACAGTTCAAAATTTTCGGCGAAACCACCTTTATTTTCGGCGAAACCAATCTTCAAATTTGAACCTGTTCTCCTGTTCCTCATTTTCGGTTCGAAAATTTTCTGATTTCGGCGAAACCATCCCAACTAAAATTTTCGGCGAAACTGAGCTTCCATTTTCAGCGAAACCGCCTGTTCAAATCGGTCAATCCATTTTAACTAGTAGTTTCGGCGAAACCACCCCCTACTTTCGCCGAAACTGATTTGCAAAATCACTTAAGTTATCCTTTAAAAATCCGGTCCACTTCCTCTCTTCCTTCTCTTATTTTCGCTCAGCCTACCCGAAACCCCCCTCTCCTTTTGACATCGTCGAACACCCCACTTTCAACACCCGCCGCCGCCGCCGTTTTCACTCGCTGCTGCCAGTCGCCGACCGCCGCCGCACCTCTCCCTCCTCATTCCGATCCCAACAAGCCCTAGAACGTTCGAATCGGAGCTTTGCAGCTCCAGTTCTCCGAAACCCCAGTTTTCAAGTTTTTCACCGATTCCTCCCCACCCGTTCAGTTTTTGCTTCCATGGCTTCAAGGTCAGCTGTATAACTTTTCAATACGAATCTTTTGACATATGGATTGCTGAATTTCGTCAGGGTTGACTTTCGGTTGACTTTTTTGGTTTACCTCGTTTTGCGTGCCGACTGTTTCGTGTGAACTAGGATTGACTGAACTTATAGAACTGTTCTAGGATGCTTAGGGAGTTCCGTGCTTAATTTCCATATCATTTGGTCATGTGTTGCTATGCATACGATTGATTCGTTGTTATGTTGACTTGTGAGATATGTCGGTTTGACTTGGAACTGTGTTGATCATTTGGCTGCCCCAAGTGTCCATTCTCGTTCATATTATCGTGCTTGCCAATTGAAATAATATTTTACCGTCATTTTCCGAGTTGTGACAGTCTTGCCATGATTAGGGTTCAATATGACTTAATGTTGACTTTTAAATGTCGGTTTGACTTTTTGAACTCTGATTGCGCTTACCTGATTATAGTTGTTCTTAAGACTTGTGTTCTATTGTCTGTGGATACCGGTTACCTTGCTTTGCTTACCCCACTTGGTTGCCCTCATTTCTTTGTGAAATTGAGTTTTTCTACTAAGTGTGGGGTAGGATCTTAGTTGACTAATCTGGTTTCACTTCTGGTTTTAGGAACACTTTTGAGCGCAGGACTAAGGCACGCCTTGATGGCGCCTCGAGCTCAGGAGCTGCCGCTCCCGTCACACCCGCCATTCTGGGTCCTCCACCTGCACTCCCTCGCCATGCTGGATACCATCCCACCATCGCCCGTTTTACCGGACTTCTACTTTGGGAACTTCCAGAAGATCGAACACATTTCCGTGGAGCTGACGTGCGTCCTTTATCCATGGAGTCACTCCAGGAGCATGACGAGGATTCCTACCGGAACGTGCATGACGCCCTAGCATCGGCCGGTCTCCTAGAGCTGACCACCATAGCCGCCGAGTTCCCAGACATTGCTCTCCAGGAGTTCTGGGCGACATTTGACTTGGACGAGCATAAGAGGAGACGGGGCCAGAAGGTGATCACCTTCTTTCTTGGTGGGGTGTACAGGCAGCTCACCTACGATGAGTTTGCCGCTCATCTGGGCATCCCCTACGAGCACTATCACGATCACCACCTCGGCTGGGGCGATGATGATGACGACGAGGAGTTACACGCCCTCTGGAGCCACATGACAGGCGTGCCTGGCGATCGCCTCGGGAAGAACAACTCAGTTAAGTCTCTCTCTCACCCGCTCTATAAGTTTATTCATATGGTTTGGCGGAGGTCACTTTTATATGTCAGAGACAAGGATCGCCACCACATCCTTAAGGAGGAGCTCGTGCTTCACCGAGCCATCCGAGAGAGCTACCCTCTCCACCCCGGCTGGGTGCTCGCTCACATCTTTAGCCAGCGGACCAAGAGGAAGAAGCTACCACGCAAACTCTTGGGAGGCAACTTCATAGGTCAGCTCATCCTCTCCTTCGGCATCAGCCATGAATATGGCCCTAACATTCCACGACACCCAATTATGACCGTTGGAGGAGACTTGGCGGTCGAGTACGACTTAGAACACGACCTCAGTCCACATGTAGCAGCAGATCCTCCACTTCAACCTGTGGTCGGGTCGGAGGACAAAGATGATGCTGAGGAGCAGCAGCCGCAGCCGCCGCCTGAGTTTCAAGATTATATACCCTCGCCACACCATCAGGGTGGGTACATCCACCAGTCGCCGCCGCGCATTCCAGATCCATTTCCGGCGCATACTCACCAGCCGCAACACCACCCCGCGGACATTGGTGAGTTATACGAGCGACTACAGGAGTGGCGCATCACCGACAACGCCACTCAAGAGGCGCGGTGGACTATTATGCAGCACCATATGCACCGAGCCGACCGGCGATACGAGCGACAGCTGGAGTGGCAGCGACAGCTCGGCGATTACTTCCACTTCCCCCACCCTGACACCTCTGACCAGTGATGATCAGGTGGTGTCCTTTCCCTTGTCCTTTCTTTTATTTATTCTTTTAGGACTTCGGTCCAACTTTTTTCTGTGTGGATCCGGGGCACTTGTCCCGTTTCCTTTTTATGTTTCATTTGTTTTTGTTTTGTAGGCAGTTGGGAGATTCCCTTTGCTTCAGGTTCTGTTACACTCCCCTCTGCTCCGAGACTCCGTGCTTACCCTCTGCAATCAACGTCCTCTTCCAGGTTCTTCCATTCCACTCTGAACTCTAGAATTAGTCCTGTGAGGACACAGTCCGATTTAAGTGTGGGGTAGGATGCTAGAGAACCTTGCATGAACTTGATTGCCCTTGATTGTGTTTTGTGTGCCTCGTGATTCCATTCCAGTCTCTCTAGCATTAGAATGGCTCAGTTCTTGATTTTTGATGTTAAGTTGTTGTTCAAACTTTCATAATGATGCTTAGACTGCTTAACCTAGAACTTGAGAACCAACTTGTATCCTTTGATGCTAAATTGCCTGGTCAGAACAGAATTTTAAAATCACACTTGTAGTTTGTAGCCTTGATTGCATGAAAATGACCGAATCCGACTAGCAAACCAACTGTGAGCTTTTGATCCATTGCACGTAACTTGCAATTTAAATTCTTTCTGAGTAGTTTTCTGTTTACTTGAATGAGTTAGAATTTGCATGAAACCTACTCGAGACCACACGATGACACGAGTTCTAGAAGGATAGGGGCACCTAGATTCAGCTACTAAGCCAGATAGCCTACCTTAACGATAAAATCCACTAGGTTTAGACCCTTGAGCTTGGCCTGTTCTTTCGGTTCGATAATACATTACAGCCATTTCCCATTTCTTCCATTCCCCATTGATCTCCTGTGGTTGTAGTTCTAGATTGACCTACCGGAAGTCGGTTTGTGGTAACTGCCTATAGCCATTAAACAGGTGGTCTTAGCTATCATGTCCAGACGTGTAAACCCCTCTAGCAACTAAAAGAAAAATCGGCACAAAAGAAAAAAATAAAGTAAGAAAAGAAGCAAGCTTCAGAAAAAAAATGAAGAAAGAAGAAAATTAGAAAAAGTTCAAAGTTTAGTTCAAATAAAACGTTCTTCTCCCTACAAATGGAAGAACGAAGTAGTAAGAAAAGTTGAAAAGAAAAAAATGTATGCAAAAGAAAAAGAATAAGTGCTAGGTTGTTGAGGGTATCATAGGACGAGCGTTCATCATTCCACTAGTGTTTGGTTAGACGGTAGGAAGCCATAGATTAGATTCGAGGGAAGTTAGTCGAAAGCTACACCGCACAAAGCCATCATCATTCATTCCCATCATCCATCTCATTATCAACCCGAGTAGTGTAGAATTCATTACGGTCCTGGCAGGGAAGTCCTTCTTGACTAGATACTCGTGTTGTCACAGTGGTGGAGATGTGGTGGAAATACAAACCTATGACAGAATTCGGTAACAAAAAACGATCGAGAGCAGAAACACGTCCTTAAACACAGAGAGTGAGAGTTCCCATTGTACTAAATATATCCTGTGTGAGAAGTCTGGTCGGTCAGGTCAAATTCGTGCATGATTGATTGCTAATTACTTGTCGTGTGCAGTTTATTAGTGAGACCAGGTAGTTTGGCTGATCAGTATGCATGTTAGGTTTCTTGTTCTAAGATCGATCTGTCTAATAATTCATTGTGTTTGATTGAGCTCCAATTTAATCGATCTTATCATTTATGAACATGAGCGTTTCTATTCAGTTTGCTTGAGGACAAGCAAAAGCTTAAGTGTGGGGTATTTGATGACACTCGATTTGACGTGATTATCAGCCTCATTTAAGCGACATTTCTTTGCTTAAGACATTGGTTTTAGGGTAGAATAACGAATATTCAATCGATTGCCCTATCTCGTGCCATTTGTGTTACCTTGGCCCGTTTCGGGTCTATTTGATGGTTTTCTAGTGTTTTTGTGTTAACACAGGTTTTTTGCCGTCAAATAGCGTAGCCATGGACGTGTCTAAGGCGTAGGAACCTCGAGGAATCAAACCAGAAGCGATCAAAGGAGTCAATCAAGTCAAACCCAAAATCTGCCATTCACACTTACAGTTTCGGCGAAACCAGACCCCCTGTTTCGCGAAACCAGCAGTTCAAATCAGCCAGTGCCAAGTGAAGAATGGTTTCGGCGAAACCACTCAACTGCTCGGACCAAAAATAATGAACAGCCGGCGGAGCCCTGAACTCAAAGCCAGTTTCGCCGAAACTACCCCTATGGTTTCGGCGAAAACATCAGCTCAGCCCGACCCAACTACGGTTAAGTATTTATACTTAATCCGGCAGCCCGAGGAGAGGGGGAGATCATAATTAATCATAATACAACTTTTCGAGATGAGATTTCTCTGAAGTTCGAGAGCGAAGAGTTGGAGTTCGAAGAGCCGGATAGAGATCGTGACGCCATCCCTTCCATCTCGGAGAACCGGAGCTAGGAGTGCAACTTACCGAAGATCGGAGTCTGTCAGAGTCGTCTGAATTAGGTTTTTCAGATCCTTTTCTGTTCTTCCTCTGAATGATGAACTCTTTCCTTGTCTTTGTGTCTTTTGTAATGATCATGAGTAGCTAAACTCGTTAGAGCTTAGATTAGATGAACCCTAAGTGACCCAGGGCTTTAAAGCGGTCACGGATCGGCGGTGATTAGATTCGAAATTCAATCAGTTCTTTTTCATGTTTGATTCGTTCTTCATTATTCATGTTTCTTGTCTGGATTGATCACCTAGATTAGATTCTTGTTAAGCTAAGGATAGAAGCGAACGCTCGCCTTACTTTAGAACATCGAATTAAACAATTAACCTTATAATTGGAGTGTGCCTTTCGTAGGAACCGGTTAGGGTTAATTCACTGCAAGAGTAACTCATTAATCACTAGTAATTACACCAATTAATTAAGTCGTTGCGAGAGGCGACCGTACCCGGGCGGCTAGTTAATCTTGGTAGTTAGAACGGATAGAGCGAACGTTCGCCGGTCTTAAACCTAAGGGTAAGGAGTTATGGTGGTGTCTTAGTAATTGATTGAATGAGAATCGAAATCCGCTGATCTGTTGATTGCCAATGCTCTGGGGAACGAAGGGGGATTCAAAGTCTAAGTTCGTCTGTCATTCTTGTTTCCAAACCCTATTTCTCAATCTGCTTTAGTTTAATCTTTTTAATTTTTCTGTATTCCTTAGAATTAGAAGTCGTGGAACTCACACCACGCACAACGTGTTTTTCCTTGAATAATTTGTTAGTTCTGAAGTAGCCAATCATTCGAAGGCCCGTGGAATACGATCTATCCTAGCTCTTGAGCTTGATAGTTATTTGATTGAACCTGCTCAGCACAACGACGGTTCCATCAAGGGGGTCACGCCAGTTCCCATACCGCGAACTCTACCACTGTGCTCCTTCGGATAGACAAGTCCGAGTGCATCGTTCGCAGAAGGATATGTCGGGACTGTGGGATCCTGTATCAGCTCCAGAATCCGAGGCTGCACAGTGATGACACAAATGGGTTTCACAAACCAAAGTTAATTAAATAGACACTATTGGAGATTATTTTGTTAGATTGGAATAGGTGATCAAGTACTTACCACATTAGGATCAGTGTAAGTCTCATCCTTCTTTGTGTGAGTGATAACATACACTCACCTCTACTGGGCGCATTTCCTCCCCTTTCAGCTGCCTACAAGTGTACGAACTAAACAATATGAATACACTTTCTAAAACGTACTAATACACAAAAAAATATTGGAAAGTTGAACTGGATTATTACCAACTCCAGTCCTCTAACTCGCAACTTCTTTGACCCTCCAGTGTGGGTGAGGTATAAGTCCTCCGGGAGACTGAATTCTTGCGAGATCTCGCCTACAAAATGTTATTCATTTCAATGATGTACGTTGATATAATATATTCACATAAGGCTTAATTTGTAAATGACTTACCACATTATCGGGTCTCAGCCTGATATCCACAAACTGTGCCCACATAGGCGGAGAGATCCTGCCCGGCTTGTGTTCTATTGCCCACGCCCTAGGGATATCCACAAACTCATCCCAGTCGAAGTCTTGGCCCGCTTCTTCAGCTTCCTTCTTCAATTTATTCTTGTAAGTGTTAACCACATAATTTCTCCAAAGGCGGGTTTTGCAGTCCTTCCACTTCCTGCCAATATCCTCCATGATGTACTTAGTCGCAGCGTCTGTCAACTCTGGTGGCTCAATCATGATACAACGCTGCATCAAATTCAATGATTGCAAATTAGTAATTATTATTAAATTTACATAACACAAGAATGAATTTCATATTTGAATACTTACAAAAACAGTAGCCTTCAAATCATTCTTCTCTCCCTCCGTCACGTTGGGCCACTCCTCATACTGTAGTGGGATGAGGTTCTGGTCATTACCCAGCAGACCCGTGAACTGGCTCAACAGAGCGGTGGGGCCCGAAGCCGTAGGCCCTAGAGGCCCCCAAGGCATGATGACCTTCTTGCCATCACGAAGGCTCAAAATCTGGCTATTAGCCACAGGCTCCTGAGTCCTAACTCCTGCTGGATCGATGAGCTCTACCAACCAAGGACCTGAACGAGGAGGCATATCTGCAAATCCAAATCCAAATATTTATGAAATATTAGTTTGAGTATTGAATATAGAACAATAACACTTAGCACAAATTCATTTCGTGGATGCCGCGACATTCCATCAGTAGTTCTTTCTATAGAATGCCACACCATACTCTCAGCTGTTCTAGGGCACATGAACAATCTTTGCAACCTTGGAATTATTGGAAAGTATCGATATATTTTCAATGCCTTAAGTTTCTTCTCTTTGCTTCCATCAACTACGTCATCATCAACACCACCATCCTTGTATCTAGGCTGCTTGCAAATCCTGCAACTCATCCCATCTATGTCATTACCCCAGTACAACATACAATCGTTCACACATGCATGAATTTCCGTGTATCCCAGCGCAAGCCGTTTGATCATTTTCTTTGCACTATTTCCTGTTGGCGGTATGTTGGCAAACTCGAAAGCTTCATGCAGCAGCTCAATGATCATTGATATTGCTTTATCGCTGATGTTATGCATCCCCTTGATATGATAAAGTCTCAGAATGAAAGATAATTTGGAGAACTTCTTACATCCTTCGTATAGTACTGTTTCTCCATCTTTTAGTAAATCCCTCAAATTTACATTGTCATCATCAACCGGCTCTTGTATTGGCTCAGGGATGCTAGTGTCATTATCTTCGCTCATAGGAATTTCATCATTCAATTGACCTTCCTCATTAACATCTTCATTAACAAGTACTTCAGTAGTAGTCTCGCGGACCTCCTCAGTAACGACACCAAAAGCATCATTAACCATTGAACGTAGTGATCTATTATGATCACTTCCATGCACTATTGTACGTGCAGTCCTAGAAGAAGATCCATAACAGCGCTCTCCATGTCGATCCCAAACAGTATATCCTGGCGGAAATGGCTTGCGGAGTAAATGCTCATACACATCATCTCTACACAACCACTTCTTGAATCCACATTTTGGACATGGACAGACTATTTGCTCTCCGTCGTTGTTGTTGGAGAAAGCAAAATTCAGAAAGCTTTCTAAGCCAATCATGTACTCCGGTGATAATCTTGGGGTGTTAATCCCAGATTTATCCATTAGGAGATACCTGATTTAGTGTAGGGAATAGATTCTCAGTACTGGAGATCATAATCTATATATAAGTTAACTAAGGTAAAATGCTAAGATGTTATAACATTAATTTAGAATCATGTTGTAGCAAATAATATACTAGTAACTAGTGTTTGTACGAAATTACCATGAAGTAGTTAGCAATATGTTACTGAGTTTAGTTAACTTAAAAACAAACCATAACTCAACCAATGAATTCTAATATTAATC
Source organism: Linum lewisii (assembly GCA_034768395.1). NCBI lineage: Eukaryota > Viridiplantae > Streptophyta > Magnoliopsida > Malpighiales > Linaceae > Linum > Linum lewisii. The sequence goes on from CM068299.1 coordinate 9,938,161, forward strand.
ATATTCTAACAAATAATTAAAAATAACAAACAATTCTACTAATTAATCTCATTTTCAATATAAATTATAACTACCGCATAATTCATACAGAAAACACATAACACAGTAATCATATACTTTTACTCGCATTAAACCATAAAAACAAATTATAACTGATCATAGTGAAAACATACATATTACTAGGAATTAGATTAATCTTGACGACATACATATTACTATACAAGTTTAATCATTTTTATGAGACATGCATATTACAATCAATTAATTTACGTGTAAAAAAAAAAGACAACAAATGCATACCTTACACCGGGGTGAGTGACAAAAAGGCAGAAGACAGAACCACGAGAAAAGCACTACTCGATACGGGCACTGAGAAAATAACCACACAACATGTACAATTAGAACTAATCATAATAACTATTTCAATCCACAACAATACTAATGACACATACAATCTAGAAACTAAACGAAATTTAAATTACAATCTACAATTCAATACTATTCTAGGAGTCACAACAATTTCAATTCACTACAATTCTAATAATCACAAAGTATACAATTCTAATTCTCTATCCTAATAATCAGAACATATACAATTATAATTCTCTACAAAATAAACAAAATTTAAATTACAATCTAAAAATTAAATAACTTACCCCGAAACACAGGAGGAAATGTCAAGGAAGCACGGTGATGAGAACAGCGTCACAGCAGCTCCTAGCTCGAATGCTGGCAATTTCAGAGGATTTCAGAGGATTTGGGAGTTGAGAGAATTTCAAGTTTTGGGGAGGAGTTGCATACTGATTTCTGGCGTCTGGGGGGTTTTTATATGTTCGCGGTTTAGCGTCGGTCGATGACCGACGCTAAAACATGTGTCAGCCGACGTTAATTACACGCGTTTTAGCGTCGGTCATCGACCGACGCTAAATTGCTTCTTCTGACCGATGCTGAGCCAACCATCCGATCAGACCAAAAAATCAACCCTGAACGGCTAATAGCGTCGGTTGTCGTGCTAATTTTAGCGTCGGTCGACTATCAACCGATGCTAAAACGTGAAGTTAACTACTTAGCGTCGGTTGTTGACCAACCGACGCTATTTTGCTACGTTTCAACCGACGCTAAACAGCTGTTTTTTGTAGTGAAACAAAGTGTATAGGGTTACCGAAAGGTGAACATGAGAATGTCGAAGAAAGCATGAGTTAAGTACCGGCGGACAGTCATGGCGGAAGCTAAGGACAGCCTGAAATAGGAGAGAACCTCATAACAAGATCAGAGCATTCAAATTACAGAATAGATCACTGACTCAAAAACCACAAAAGTTCGACACAAAAATAAAACAACTGACTCAAAAACTCAAAACAGACTCCAGACATGGGTTGCCTCCCATGAAGCGCTCTTTCTTTAACGTCTTTGAGCTAGACGATACTTGATTATGGACCCCAACTCAAGAGTTCCTTGAAGTCAAACAACTTTTTCAAGGCTGGCGGTTTAGTTCCAAATAGAACGTCAAAAGGAGCAAGATGCAGTCGATGGTGCTCAAGTAGATCCTAGTTCTGCTTGGATGACCTTTTCTTCTCAAATTTTCCTACTGGAGGAGGAAAGAGATAGTATGATGTGTTATAATCGATGATTGCAGTATGCTCCACACCAATGTCATCCAAGTTGCTCTGGCAGTTGAGCAAATACGCCTCAGAATCATTGCCCTCCTCAGTTTCGGTTGTCTGAGTTACCAATGAGGTTGACTCCTAGACATCCACGTGCTCATCTTCCGCTTCAATTGCAAGATGGATATGCTCCACATCTTCCTCTACCACCATTGTCAAAGATTCTTCATCAGATAACTCTAGCTCACAACAACCTTGAGCTAGATTATCCTGAACTTCTTCTAAAACCACCCGAGCAATTTTCTCGATTCTCTGACTCAAATTCTCAATCCTGGCCTTAGTCTCCACCTTTTCGGCTTGAATTTATGCTAAGATTTTTTCTAAGAGGAAGTCTGTATGAGACTTCTGATGTTGGTAGTGGTGGGAGGGTTGAGGTTCTTCTTCGTAATCCTGGTGGTAGTGTGTAGCTTCTGGTTCAAACCAGGAACTCAAGGTTGGTGGTTCTCATCCTTGCATTTCCGTTTGTTGTAACTAGCTCCGTTGGTCTGTGCTATCGAACCTGTATCCTGCATCTTAAAACTCAAGAGCACTACCCATGTAAATCATGATAAAGATGGAGAGAAAAGAGATGATAAAAAAATGAATGAAAAGCTTAAACGCACAACGCGTTTCCTAGAAAAAAGAAAAGTCCCGGCAACGGCGCCAAAAACTTGGTGCGAAAATTATTGCACCCTAGTTTTACTCACTAGATCGCTCTAGCGAGATCGTTATTTTCCAAGGGTCTTCCTCTTTCTATTACTCAGAAATGTGAATTAAAGCTAATCGGGTTTTGTCGTTTGTTTTTTCAAGAGGTTGTGAATGAAATCGAACTAAGAAAGCAAATTAAATTAAGCAATCAAGCAAAGAAACAAGTTGGAGCTTCAAAGATTTACTAAGGCGTTCGTCCATACTCGAATCCGCTCTAGCTCGATCTAAACGGATGATGCAATGCAACTTCGGTTTCAACAGACTTAATGACCCGACATTTCCTTTGGCAATCTCTACTCCATGGTCAGGACGCAGAGAAACTATCCTATCTAACCTACAAGTTCCTATGGTCAAGATAACTCTCAAATTGTCAAGAATGCACGAAGAACAATGAAATGCCACAAAGATATGCAAAGAGATTAGTTTTACCGGCCCTATGGTCAAGACACCGACTAATTCTAATGACCTCCTAAACTCTAGAATGATTCACGTCCATGGTCAGAACCGCGAAATCAAAGATGAAACAAGAACCCTAAGATATGGTCAATCACAGGCTCGTAGAGCTTCAAATTAGGGTTAAGGAGAAATCCCATATAATTAACCTTAATTAACATTAACGGGTTAAGAACTCGACATCATCCATACAAAATCTGACTAAAACTTCATATAATCTGAACAAACTAAGGAGTTTAGCCAGACATAGTGAAAGAAGAAATCAGAGAAACAAGAGAAAAGAAAACTGGAGAAGCAGACATCTTACTCCGAGAAATTCTAATCCTGACGACTCAAGAAATCTATTGAGCTAATCCTTGCTTCTTCTCGCCCAATCGCGTCTTCAAAGCTCCGTCTTCTCCTCCGAGAGTGTCTAGTTTAAAACCATTTTTTCATCAAAATTGGAGTAAAAAGTCTCTCTCTAAAACTCCTCAAAATTGGGTTTAAAACCATTTTTTCATCAAAAAAGCTGAAAATCGCCAAAAGTGCGCCAAAACACTTTTCTTTTCAAAAGTAGCACTTTTTCTGCTGATGAAAAATTCCGCCGAATGTAATTGCAAAAGTGCGTCGAGCACATTTTTCTACAAAATGCGCACTTTTTGAGCTGGGAAAAGAAACATTTCCAACTCCTTACTTCTTTCGATGCTCCCCGCCTCGTTTGTACTCCGAATTGGTCCCCGTTTGAAGCGCCGAGCTCGTAGAAAGGTCATCCACAATATGGTAACCTAAAATCTCATAAAAAAAAACTCGAAAACATATCAAACGACCTAAAAGAGGGCCAACGGGGAATAAAACACAATTTTCACAAAACTCACTCGAAAACATCACAATAAGGTGTCAAACGAGGGGAATTTCGCTCAAATATGGCGAGATAAACGCGATAAATCTAACGTCATCAGCATCCCCTGACTACAATTGTCGGGGCATTTGGCCTCTAACGACCGAACCACGACCATTTAATGTGTTTGTTGTAGTTCCTTGTACTAGGCGAGTAACATTTGTATCTCATTTGGTGAGAGCCATAACCAATAAATACACATTTTTTATCCCGGTGATCTAATTTGGTTCTCTGGTGCTGCTGAATATGAACAAAGTCCATGCATCCAAACACCTTCGGTTCCAAGTATGAGATGAAATATCTCACAAGTGGATGAGCAGCTAAGAGCAAATCTTTCAGTGTTCTATATTGCAGAACCCTGCTTGGTAACTGGTTGATTAAGTAGGTGGCTGTTAGGATTGTCTCACCCCATAAGTACTTTTGTACTTGATTAATGAGCATAAGAGCCCTAGTTGTTTCAAGAAAATGCCGATTCTTCCTCTCATCTATCCATTATGTTGAGGGGTATCTACACAAGAACTGCAATGAATAATCCCTTGTTGTTACATATATATATGCTCCCCGAAACTGAGTTGAAATACTCACGGTCATTGTTTGTCCTAATAACTAGAATGTTCGTGCTGAATTGAGTTCGAACCGTGATATGGAACTCCTTGAACAGCTGTGAGGTTTTGGACTTGTCCTTTAACAAGTATGTCCAGGCTCGTATGATCATCAATAAATTTGATAAACCATCACGTACCATTAAGGTTCTTGACTTTAGCAGGACCCTACACATCATCGTGGATTATAGAAAATAGTTGTGTGGGCTTGTAATTCACACTAGAGTACATATTTGAGCATGTTTAGCCAATTGACATGCGCCAAAAACTTGATGCGAGAAATAACATACAATACTAAATCTTACTCACTAGAATGCTCTAGCGAAATCATATTTCTCTCGGGTATTTCTATTCTATTACTCAACAATGTTAATTAAGCTATTCAGGTTTCAAGGGTTCGGGTTTGGAATTGGTTTGTGATCTAATTAATCTAAGAATGCAAAAGTAAAAAAGTAAACAGATAGGGGTTTTTCAAGAATGATTAAGGCGGTTGTCTAGACTCGAATCCACTCTAGTTCGGTTAAGATGGATAGATGACATGCAATTTTGGATAAACAAACTTGATGACTCGACACTTCCTTAAGTAATCTCTACTCCATGCAGGCCGTAGAGATAATATCCCAACTGATCCAAAGGTTCCTATGGTCAAGCTAACATATGAATTTTCAAGAACGCATGCAAGGTGTTCGGTGAAATTCCACAAAGATAATGCTAAGAGATTAGGTCTACCGATCCTATGGTCAAGCTACCGATAGATCCTAACGACTTCCTAAACACCCAATTGACTCTCGTCCATGGTCAGGCCCGCGAAATCAAAACAAAAGATAGAACAATCAATCGATCATCAATCATCCAATCAAGATTAGGGTTTAAGAAAAACGCATCAAAATGTCTGAAATAATCCTCAAAAGCAATCAAATGGTTAAAACCCATCATCATCCACACAAAATCTTCCTAGAGTTTCATCTAATCTGAACAAACCAAAGAAGTTTAGCTACTCATGGTTTCGAGAGAAATCAAAGATAAACAAAGGAGAAGAACACCGAAGAGATGATCATCTTGCTTCGGGAAAGACTAACCATCTTGATCTAATCGAACACTATCACCTCCCTATTCAAATCATCAGTCATCTCCCTACTGACTACTTAGGCCGATTCAGCCTTAACAACATCGTCTTGGAGGCGATTCTTTCAAATCGAGAGACCGCAACAACATCATGGATAGGAGGTGGAGCTATGAGCTTTAACTGCTTCATTTTTTAGGTTATATGAGGATAAAATGTGGCCCATGCCATCATAGTGTTACCAAAATGCACGATATGTCATCATAGTTAAGATTCTGTATCGCATGCCATTATAGTAACTTTTAGGTGCATCACGTGCCATTATAGTAACTTTTATGTGCACTTACCGAATTTTGCAGGTTTTTCAAATTCTAGTAGGTTACAAGTTGATGACGTGGCTGTAAAAAAATGTAATAATGATATTTATTGTAACATTTTAATTTTTTCAGGTGACAATTATTATTGTAAAATACTTTAATATGTTAAATAAGGATTTGAATATAAATAATATTTATTTTATATTCATTTTTTCCACCTGACAATTACTTTTGTAAAATACTTTAATATGTTAAATTTCGCACAAAGTCTTCCTGTGACGATCAAGACACTTAGTTGAATCCCGTGAAACCATTTAATAGATGTTCCTTGATATCTGCTTTTTCATCCCATAGAAAGACATCACGATTTCTAGAGGCATAAGTTCTTTCTCCTTTTCTTAAATCGACTGAAATGGGATGATAAATCGTGTTCGACATGTTCTAAATATCAGTGCTTTTTTATGGATTGCAATTTCTTATTTTGAAGTGTTTTAGTCGTTGATTGAATTTAAATAGGTTGGAATTAACATTTAACAACTCATATGCGAGATCTGAACGAATTTTCACAAATATAAGAATACGGTTGTTCTCGTAACTTCACTCTTGACTTGAATTATATAAAAAAATTATAATTTAACATATTAAAGTATTTTACAAAAATAATTATCACCTGGAAAAATTAAAATATTAAAGTAAATAATATTATTTACACTCAAATTCTTATTTAAAATATTAAAGTATTTTACAATAATAATTGTCACCTGAAAATATTAAAATGTTACAATAAATATCATTATTACATTTTTTTTACAGCCACGTCATCAACTTGTAACCTACTATAATTTGAAAAAACTGCAAAATTCGGTAAGTGCACATAAAAGTTACTATAATGACACGCGATGCACCTAAAAGTTACTATAATGGCACGCGATGCAAAATCTTAACTATGATGGCATATCGTGCATTTTGGTAACACTATGAGGGCATGGGCCGCATTTTATCCGTTATATGAGCTACGATCAACAACTATTATCAACCCAAAAAATAGCTTTAGCCTTTGATGAATTCGACAATACTACAGAAAGAGGTGGTTGAAGATGTAAAATTTCATTGAACTAATTAGGCCTTAGGAAATAGGAACTTATATTGTGTTAACTAGTTTGTGGATTGTGAATTGTGATTATGTTTTCTTGAAAATTGAAGATCACAATAATAATTTTTTTTATGAAAAAACAAATTAATTAAAACCTTAAAATAAAGTTCAGTTAAAAAATAAATAGGCGCATGTATAGATTAAGTTTTGCATTGTCAATAACTGAATGATCAAAACTGTTGAAAGTGGTAGAAGAATTCATGAGGTAGCTATAGTGGGTTTGGCAAAGGAAGGATCTTTTTTTCATTTGATTGACTGGGTAGCCATTGTTTGACAACGAAAGGTGAGAGACTGCGGAAACTGAACACTAAAGTCCTTAAATTCGTGGGGTGTGTTTGTAAGACCAACTCCAATCCTAAGGTTTTAAAACCCAAAATTTAAGATCTCAAAAAGTAAATAATAGTACTAAAAGTAAGTTTTCTTCCAATCATGAAGTCTTATAATGAAGTTGTGCTTATAATTTGTTTTAGAGTAGATATCTAGTTTATAAATTTATAACTTGATTGTCATTTATGCATACACTACTGTAATTAATTAAAACGAACATTTCGATAAAAAAAATTAAATTTGAACAATAATTTTTTAAACAAAATAAAATAACTTGGTTACAAATAACTTGAAAAAAGTGAATTTTTTTAAACTACCGGTACATCTACCAACCTTCAGCTACCACATGTCCAACTAACTTCTTCACCCATCATTCACATGTGAGATCTACCCACCAATTTTAGTTCCAAACATCTATAAATATGTTATTTGGTTGTTATTTCAAGTCATCACTCCCACATTAAAGAAGTGTATCTAGTCTCAACCTCTCTAAAATTTATAATGGCTGCTACAATTCGAGGCATTCGTTGGAGTATAAACGAGGATGAAGCCTTATGCATGGCATGGATGGAAATTACGTATTTTCTGTATTATGTATTTCAAATTGGTTGGTTAACGGTTAAGAAGTTTGCAATTGTTAAACCGCTGGATCGACCGAAATCCATCGATTATTAATCCAACCAACCGATTACCATTCCCACTACAACACCAAATTTTAGAATATATTTTATCATTTTCGTACTTCAAATCTAATGTCTAAGTTTAATTAAGTGGACAAAGTGACTTTAAATCTTTTGTCCAAGTATAATTAAGTAGCTAAAATGAGGGTGATTGAGTAATGATTGCCTTGGTAGAAGGGAAATTAGTGGGGCCCACTTTTTAAGACCAAGGATGGAAAAGTCTTAAATATACAACTTTTCCATAAGATCTAAGTTTTGTTGGGTGAGATTATTTCATGATTGGAAGAGATTTGGTCTTAAAAGCTTTAAATTATAAGTTATAAGACCATGATTGGAGGTGGTCTAAGTGTCAATTAGAGAAAGCTACAATGCTGCCCACCCCTTCATTAATTCGCCTAACCTCCCCAACTTAGAGGGGAACTCCTATTGTGAGGACCCTTATAAGGGTCCTTACATAAGGACACCATTCGCAGCCGTTGGATGAGGATCCTAATCTAACGATGGGAACAAGTTATGGACAGTTTCAGATCTGGATCTTGATCCAACGACTACGAATGGTGTCCTTATATAAAGACTCTTATAGGTCCTCACAATAGGAGTACCCAACTTAGAGATATAACCTACCTACCCCATTTATTATTTCTTGTACCATATATCTATCATGTGTGGTTTAACTATTCCACCCCCAAACATGACTTTGCTTGATTCCTCACTGAATACTATGTTTGTACCCTCTCTAATTTTGATTTGTTTAAGTTTATACTTCTCCCACCATTTATATATACTCTTATCCCATTTCCCAAAATTTTAAACTAAGAATCATGTAATTTAGAATTTCAAGTTTGTATTCTCTAAAATTTTAGCTATTAACATAATGTTCTACCCACGAGAGTCGTGGCGAACAATGAGGTTCAACTTGGAGAGTTGAGGGATGAAGAGTTGTTCGCCTTGTTCCTGTGCACCAATGGTCGTCCAGAATGTACCTCGCAAGGTATACAAGAGACAGTAGTAAGAGGACGAACATTTATGTGTTTGTGAGTGGGGGTGAGGTCATATGAGAGAGAGAGACAGAGTAGTACTAGGGGTACCCTTAGGGTTTTGGGGAGTATACAACCCTGAGCGTACTAGCCGGAGCCTACAGCTTAAGGCATGTCCTGTGTGAGTATGTTGTGTGTCATGTTTTCCCGTAGTGATGGTTGATCCCTTATTTATACCCTTCGGTTACTGAGTCTATTTGGAAGTCATTTCCCTTATGGGAGTCGTACTCTGTGTTTTGAGATGAAACCCTAAACGGCTAGGGTTTTCTGTCTTCTCCTGGTGGGCCTTAGATTCCGCGCGATCGAGGTGGCTTATACAGAACCCTAGCGGCTTTCAGCCCTAGGGTTCAATCCCGTTGTACCTGTATGTCGCTATGTACGCCGGTGTTGGGGACCTAGCAACTTGGCTTGGGCCCAACAATTTCCCTCGAGCGTGATTTAGTAACTTGACCCCTGGAAAGGTTCTAGATCATGCTCTAAGGAAAATGGACAATATGCGAGTGAGTGCGCTTATGTGAGGGCGTTGGGAGTGTACGCCATGAACTGACGTCATCATGTTTGCCTTTCTTTGTTGTTAATGGCTTCCCTAAGGCAGTGGTTTCCTCTATTCGCCATGTGTCTCCCTGGGGCGGGCCTTTGCTATCAGACAGTTTTTTATGATTGCGTGTCTGACACACGCCTTTTTTGGAAAGGAGAGGGGGATTTTTTAGGCCTGCTTCTTTCCGTTGCATGACTGCCACGCGCCCTTCCCATGCACTATTGGCGTATACAGGGTGGTCTTCCCCCCTTGATTACCGTGATCTGCCTGTTGGGCAGTTAATAGGCGTCGCTTCACCAACCCTCATCCTAGAGCTCTGGAAAGTAAATGTGCTTCGATGGCTGGGGTGTTCCATCGGAGGTCTCCAGGCTCACGCTTAGGCCCCCTTTGCGGCCTTCACCATTGCTTGTAAGAAATAATATGTTCATCCTGATGCTTCCCAATTCCGGGTACTATTTCGAGTGAACTCTAGGGCAAACGGGATCACCTTTTCCAAGTGTCCCGAATTCCTTGGTGGGAACACCAGCACCGTGAAGACGTGTTCGTTCTGGTTCCACACTCATTTTTTTCCCAAGTGACGAGGACGCCCTTCGGTACGTCGACCTACCCCCCACCTGGTCCCCTGGAGATACTATTAACTTCAATGAGGATCTTGTCGTGCCTGACCAGACGCTGGCGTTGGCGAGGCGTATTAACTCGTACGTCTTTGACCTTGCCTACGTTGGTTACCATTTGTTGAAGCAATTTCTTCCTGGGGGAGGTGAGTGTCTTTTGCTTTTACTACTTCTTTTTGCATCATTGTGTTTTGTCTTATCCATGTTATTTTTGTGTGCATCTGACTCTTTGGCGAGCGGGCTGATTACGCCGCACATTTGGAAGTCGGCTAGGAACGCCAAGGTTACCTGGGCAAGCCTCCGAAGGCACCTGCTCCGTCCACAAAACTGCAACCTTCGGCGTCGGGGAAAGGAGGTCGCGACGTCTTCTCCGCGGTCTGTCGCTTCGGAACCCCCTTCGAAGACCTCCGCCGGTCCGCCTGGCAAAAGGCGAAAAACAGTTGTTAAGCAAATGGGGAAACAGGTTAAGTCTTCCGAACCGCTAGAGCTGTCGTCCTCTGATGACGACACTAACTTATTGGCTCGTCTCCTCTCCCTTGGCAACGTGCACTTTCCTCGAGTCGATCCTGGTGAAGGGTGCTCGACCTCTATCCTGAGCTCGCTGAACAAGTGGCCACAGAGTGGGGGCTGTATAAACCCATAGCGACGAAGAAGTTGAGGCGGCCACTAACGTCCTTTCTAATGTTCCTTCCCTCTTCTCTTCCTTTATTTTGTATGCTCTGTGACCGTTATTCCACATACATACTATCTAACAATTATGTCTACGAAAATAATACATACTATACCAATTATATACGTCTAAAAAATTTAATCGTACAACTTATAAATACAATTATATATTATATTCCTCTTAAATATTAAATTATAAAAATATTGATAAATTATCTTCCTATAAACACTAATCATGCATTTTTTTAGGATTTTAATGCTCCTCTTTCATTCTAGGAATGAGGGTATTTTGGATAAAAATTGATTCTAATATACAAATGTTTTTAATTCTTTTCTCTTGGACAAGGATCAAACTCTCAACCTTATGTTAAGAGACAAAGTGAACAACCAACAATGCCACACCTAATGATTAGAATATTTTATTCTTTAATCAGAGAAAAGTGGCAATATTTGTAACGTAACAACAAGAAAGCATAACTATAATGTTTTTTTTATCATATCCCCAACAACTGATAACAAATTTATAATTTTTTACCAAGATATGAATTAAATTATTACATGTTAAAAAGTAGAAATAAAAAAGGTAGAATAAATTCAACGGCACATCTAAGTAATCTTAATAAAAACAATTTTCCATTGAAATATTAACACAGAAATCGGTCAATAGGCCGATGATAATCTAGTAACTTATAAAGAAAGTTATAGATTATCTACCTCTAGACAACTTAATCGCATAACAGAAAAATGTAATTATGAATTCTTTGCCTCTTAAATCATAAAATAATATTTATATCTATTCAAGTACATTTGGAGAGACAAATATAATATGTGAATTAATAATTTTTCCTCTATGAATAAATTTATTTATAGTGAAATCATTATATAGTATGGTATAGACTCTTTGTTTAAAACATCCATAGTGTGCAACTATCAATGGATCAGAAGACTGGCCTTGTGTCCCTCTATCTAATGGATGCATATATAGATATATTAGTGGAAAGTAAGCTAGTCATACAATTTTGCATTGCACATTATTATCAATACTTATATTGGCAGCACTACTAGTATGAATGTTTGATGGATAGGAATAGTGATATTATGATCTGTGATATCATCAATAGATCATAAATCCTATATATAGTGGAGGGCTCAACTCAAATACTGAACTGGGGTCGTTTGTTTATGGATACTATTACAATTACTAGTAGTCCAAAATAGCTCATTATTGTATAGGGCCCAAATTGACCATCAGATCCCCACTACTATCGCCATCTTATGATCAGTCTTTTCCATTTATTGCTTTCATAGTTGCTCACATCCAACCATTGCTTTGGATTTAAGGTTCAGATTGTTTATATGTTAAACGCTTGTGTAGTCACTCAGTGTCTACGTATGTAATATGTATACATACATAGATGGGGATATTCATTCATGATGCCATTTTCATCTGCCCAATTTATCAACAAGAGAAGAGGATGAAGTCAGGTGTACATGTAACTATATTTTTGTTTTGTGGACAAAATGGCGTAGATGTAACTAATTAAGATGTAGTGTTTTAGTAGAAAATTAAGGTGCCGTTATTTAGTAACCATTGCAGTCTAATGCGGAAATGTTGTCAATTTATTGAATTAATATTTTTGTTTAATGAAAATGATGTTTTCAAGTATAAATTATACTAAACATGGATACTTTTTAAAGGGAAGGGGAGATAAGGTTGTCTAGTCCAACTCTCTATATGGGGTAATAAATCCGTTGAATTTCGGTTAATCATTATTGAGACTCTGGTTGTATTTATGCATTCCATGATCAAAGCGCACTATATGGTATTAAACGCATTAGTGACATGGTTAATGGAGTCAATTGACTTGTTTGACCGTTAAATATATAATACTATTAGAGTTAACGTGGTTTGTCACTTCATCTGCCACATAATATAACAAATTTTAAAATTTCAAAACAAAAATATTAATAAAATAAAAATTAATAAAAAAATTAAGTTTATTTTAAAAGGGAAAAATGATATTTCCCCATCTACTTGAGACAACCCTATACTACAAAATGATCGCACGATTTAACCCCTCCTACTACGATTTTGAAATTTTCTAGGAAAGTTTTCGTTATTATGTACCGTCCAGTATCAAAACGGTTGGAAAAGGTTAAAAATAGACAAATATGAGGTGTGGCTAGTGCCGCGCCAGCCAGCCAGCCAGAGCTGCGCTGGCCATCTGTCTAAACGCAGGCCACTCATGTCTCTGTTAGTCCAACGTTAGGGTTTCAAGTTGTAATTGAATTTAGGATTATCTGGGATATACGATCATTATGAACTAAATTGGTCGAAAGTGAGGCACTGAGAGTAGGGTTGTTGACGAACCAAGCCGCTCGCGATCAGCTCGAAAAAAACTCACTCGTGACTCGGCTCGATTTTAAATGAGTTAAGCTCAAGCTAGGGCATGTTCGACTCGATAGGCTCGTGAGCCGGCTCGAGTTCGAGCTGGAGAGCCAATTGAAATACTAGCTCCACTATATGACTCATTATTGACTAAATAATAAAACATGTGGGTTTTCATATACAATAGATCATATGCTACTTATGATTTTACTAATGAAAACACTATGCTATATTGTTTAAATTTAACCATTTTAAATTAGAAAAGTAAAAACTTGTAGACTTTAGGATAAATTATTTTTTTAACTTGATTCGTTGATAGTTTGTATCATACAAACTTTAAATTGGGCTCATTGAGTTGTTTTAATGACCGGAGTTGGACTTGAAGTCGAGTTTGACTCATCAAGTGTAGTTAACGAGCCAGGGTAGAGTATGCTCGAGCTCGTCACAAGCTTAAAATTCTAGCTCGAGTTCGAGTTCGACCTCGTTTAAAAAGTAACAAGTCAAACTTGAGCACAATGAAGTTCGGCTCGACTCGGTTCATGAACAACCCTAGTTGGGAGGCTGCTGGGAAGGAATCTTTTTATATTTTGGTTTGGACTTTGGAGGTGTACGTACCGTAGTAGGGGGCTGGAATCTGGTGGGCTTTAAATGTGAATAAGTGGGGCCCACCATTTTACGCGGAAGGAAGGAAGTAAGTAAGCAAGAAAGGATGGCCTACCAATAAAGCCATCTATCACGCTTCATTATTACTCCCACCCTTTCCTGTCTCCCCTCGTTTTCTAATAAATAATAATCTCCTACATCCACTCACACCTGCACCCGCCTCTCACATTTCATCTCTTCAAATCCTACCGCCACCTCACAGGCCACGTCTCCATCGCTATATCTGTGTCCTCCTCCTATGCAGAATATTGAATTTACACGTTTGTTGTTTCGAATAAGTTGGTAAGTAAAAAAGTTGTTATTTTACCTTTCCGTGCAAATAAATGATTACAGCTGTTTTTCATTTCAGTAAAAACCTGAACCTTTTTTACACTTTAGTGGTCAATCAAATAAGGTAACTAAAGGGATATATCATACAGCTACCAGCCGCCTATCGGTTTCGTAACCAGCTGCAACAACTATAAGATATTATGGAAAGGGCACGAACTTCAAATACAAGGAAGTCATAGACAAAACTGTTCCAAACTGGGTTTAATCTTGTAAGAGTTTCTCCTAGTTTCTCTACCCAAGTTTATGGAGCAATGATAAAAAGAATTTGGCGGAGGAACAGTCTTCTTTGCTAGTGAAAAAAGTTTTCAAACAATTACTGATCGTTTTACAATCGAATATCTTGCAGTAAGAGAAGCACTTATTTGGTGCCCTTGTTGTTTGTTGGTGATATCATTTAATCCTTCTGGTGGAAGGCCCAAGCTGAAATTCTCCAACAATATAATATGATGGGCTAAGCATCATATTGGCTAGCGAAGGTCCGGATTCTTGGAACTTGAAATACTTACAAATCAGCAGCAGAAATAATCGAGGAAGTTCCATCCGTCGTCCATAGCTTATAATAATTTAGCTACAGAAACGAAGTTGTGGAAAGTGGGCTGAGAGAACAAGAAGATAGTTGGGCTGGGCCCTAAACTTAGCTTCCTGTCCGAAATCAGATATGGGACATGGGTTCAAACTTAGCTGCCTGTTTGAGAGCTGAACCCTCTCCTCTAGGGCCTAGGACTTGCGATTGTTGGATTTGGTAGACTGGAATTGCTGAAAACCGGACCAATTTCTCAAAGAAGACCAATTTGTCCCTACCCTTATACTTACACTTGCGCCCTAGATTTTGTTTGACATAACATTGCTTCGGGTGCCAGATATGAATTCTCTTAGTGACACTTCATTGTTATTGAACTTACATTAATATTAATCTTATTAATTTTTTCCATTCATCATTATAGCTAAGCCTAATATAATCACTTTAAAAGCTAAAACAGAAGATATAAAAATGAATAATATAGTATTGCAGTGAATGAGTCACATAGAATGCTACATTCACATTGATTATAAGAATTAATATCTCCGTGACTGGTTATTCTCTTCACTCATGTAATTATATTAGCTTATAAGAATTATGGATTATATACCTAGAGGTTAGAAATAAAATACATCATTATATCAATTGTGATACTAATAAGAAAGAAACAATTATCAATTATAAAAAAAAAAAAAAAGAAACAATTATCTCATCTTTCTCTTGTGTTTCTCTGTACTCTCAAATGAGAGAGGTTCTTATTATTCTGCCGTGCTTGTTCGTTCTAAGACAACAACTAAGATAATAAAATCCTGACTTTTCTTTGGTTTCTATCGGGCTTGTCACTAAAATAAATAAAAAAATTAACTATTAACCTAAATAAATGACCATTCAAAACTATTGATTTTTGTAAATATAATCGCCCAAGGACTAGGCGATATCGCCCCGGCCCTAGGCGATATCGCCCCAACCACTGTAAAAGCCACCCGTGATTAGATTCCCGACCAGTGTCAGAGTCACGGGTCCTAAAATAGCCAAGCTTTAGGCGATTTCGCCTAGGACCTGGGCGATCTCGCCTATGGTCTGGGCGATATCGCCTAAAGCCTGGGCAACTAACGAGCCTTTAAATCCTTGTTAGTTTCGGGGGAGAGTCACCAAACCAAAAGTATTACAATTCTAGAATGGCCGACCACACTTTGTCACGAGAATTCCGGATCCAAGTTTTCTGGGGGGGCGTATCGTCCAGGATTGGACCGGCTTATCCTACGAAGGGGGAAAAATGTCCGTCTGAAGATGACCAAGCGAGCGACCTATGATAGTGTGGTTACCGTGTTTCGGCGGAAAATGGGTCTTGGAGCGGATCAGATAATTCAGTCATTTGTCTGGAGAATGCCGATATACAGTTCTGAGGGAAATCTGTCGCATTTCGTTTCTAGGCCGATATCGGACGACAACGGTGTACAAGTCATATACGACTTAGTTCGCGTGAACCCATTTTTCGAAGTTGCCGAGTTGTACGCCTTGATGGAAGAGGAGTCGTCTCACTTCTCCGATTTCTCGGGTGTCATTCCAAATCAAATGGCGGAGCAGAGCCAAACGTATGATGGGGAATACATGGCGACCAGTCATGTCGGTCCGGAGGAGGAGGAGGTTGATCAAGAGGGGTTGGCGCGAGATGAATATGTCACCACCGACGATTCGGGTGATGAAAGGAGTCATTGCTCGGCGGACGAAGGGAATCCAAACGTCGACGATGACATTGGCCAAACCGACGAGGAAGATGATGATGAAGAAGGGGGAGCCATAGAAAATAGCGTGGAAGTTTATGTGCCACTGGAACATGCCACGAGCGTGGGTGACGACTGTGACGACATCATGACAATCTCCAACACCTACTCCATGGACAGGCGCTTCCAGATCCCAGCGAAGTCGTACTGGTCGGTGGAGATGGAATTCTTCTTGGGTCAGACATTCTCTACAAAAGGTCAACTGGTGTCCCTAACGAAGAGCTAAGCAGTCCTCTACAACTATAAGTACAGGGTAATCACTTCCAACCCGAAGGAATGGGCCATCAAGTGCATCGACCGACGTGTCCTTGGAGGATGTGTTCTACATTTAGCAACAGATATGGGTTTTGGATAATACGACAACTCACACATAGTCTTTAATATTAGGTTGATCGTTTGATAAAATATATTAATATTGGTGTCGTTGGATCCGAAAAATTAAAACGAACAATATTTGTGAAGGAAATAATATTTTTGGAGTAGCACATAAAATATTATGAAAATAAAACTAATTAGAAGGGAAAAATTAGGGGAGAGAGAGTTTGAAATATTAAATAAAAATAAATTTGGTGAAATAGTAGTTTTTTATGCGTGGAAAGAAAGAGAGTAAGAGAAGAGAGAAATCTAAAGTTAAGGAGAGGAGGCCAAATGCTGATGTGGCAATGCATTTTTATCCAAAATGCTTATATATTGTTTTTATTTATATAGAATAGAGTAATAGGTGGCTGCTTATGGCGGATTTTCATTTTCTGTTCAATGAAGATTCAACGAGTAATTTTTGAACAAGAATGATGCATGATTAAATTTCTGCAAGATGTACAGTACTAGACAAGTGTGTGTTCATAAAAAAAAAAAAAAAATCTGAACCCTCTCCTTTTTTTTACTTATTTGTTACAGTCTTCGGTTTCATTGTCGAGAGGACCTAAATTAATTAAATACTTAAACTGAGCATTGATATGTAGAAGTTGCAAATGAGACAAGGAAAGAAGTCGATAAAAACTAGATAGAAACGGGTTTTCACTTAAATAAATAAAAAAAAATTAATTATTAATCTAAATAAATGTCATTCAAAATTATTGATTTTTGTAAATATAATCGCCCAAGTCTAGGTGATATCGCCCCAACCCCAGTTATTTCCGATCCACCCGATTCAAATCTGCCCAACCACCGATTAAATGCCGTGTGGCAGGACCCCAGGCGATCTCGCCTGAACCATAGGCGATCTCGCCCAGGATCTAGGCGATATCGCCTGAGGCCTAGGGATTGGGCAAACTCGCCCCAACCCTTATAAATACCCCATTTCCAACCCCACCATTCCCCCACACCACTCTTTAACCCCCTAAGGCAAAGGTAAGTCCCCATTCTCCCTATTTTTTTTAAATTACATTATTTTGTAGGTTTTAGGTTAGAGAATTAGTTTAGGGTTTTAGGTTAGAGGATTAGTTTAGGGTTTTAGGTTAGAGAATTAGTTTAAGGATTTAGGTTAGAGAATTAGTTTAGGGTTTTAGGTTAGAGAATTAGTTTAGGGTTATTATGGTAGAGAATTAGTTTAGGGTTTTAGGTTAGAGAATTAGTTTTAGGGTTATTATGGTAGATAATTTTTTTTCAAAATGATTTATTAACACTGTCATATTGACGTTGTAGGATTTTTATAAAATGGAGAGGACCTTTTTTCGCACCTTTACACAAGGTACGTAGTACATACATTATTTATTGTTCTTATGTCATTGTGAACCATGTCATTCTTTATGGATAGGTTAGAGAATTAGGTGAGAGAATTAGTATGATTAAGTGGTTAGCGAATTAGTATAATATTGAGGTTAGACAATTAGTATAATTTTGAGGTTAGAGAACTAGTATACTTTTGAGAAAGAGAATTAGTATAAAATAGTTTTCCTAACAATTTACTATACAATAGATGTCGAACTATGGATGGGCTGAACCGTTGGTTGATCGGACTCCCGAGGGCGTTAGGCCTCAACCTGGTGATTGTTCTCTATTGTGGGGGGAGATCAAGCATAGGGCTACTTTAGTGTGGCGTGACCCTCAGGCGTGCAAGGCGTTGAAGTTGCGACAGCGTAGTTCTTGCTTGGAGTGGAGTTCAGAGTACGAGGCATTCTTGAGAGAGTGTCGACTCCTCCCTATTGTTCGTTTACTCGGTTCCACACCGTGTAAGGAGCTCGTCACAGCATTGATTGAGAGATGGCGGTCAGAGACGAACACATTCCACCTGATACAGGGCGAGGCGACGATCACTTTGGAGGACGTTGAGCTACTTACGGGTCTTCCTACCGATGGAGTTCCGGTTACCGTAGCGGTGGACAGACGTCCTCCGAGTGTTATACGTGAGGAGTTGTTGGGTGTCCAACCCCCAGCTGGGAGTTGTACGGGATAGTCAGTGAAGATCTCGTGGGTGAAGGGAATGTTTGATCGTCTACCGGCTGGTGCTCCAGCAGATGTTGTTATCCGCTACGCACGAGCCTACACTTGGGTTCTTCTTGGCGCCATTCTACTAGCTGATCGGACTGGAGACTTGATACCGGTTCATCTACTCCGTCTTATTGGGGACTCTCGGGTTGCATCCACGTTCAGTTGGGGTAGTGCGGTTACTAGCATGGCTGTATAAGGCCATGGGGAGGGCAGCCTTCTTCACGGCTGGGAGTCAGAGGGGTACAGGTGACTTGGGAGGCTTCACGTTGCTGGTCCAGCTCTGGGCCTTGGAGAGATTCCCGATCATAGCTGATCGCTATGTAGCAGGTGGTGACCCACCAGATGCTGACACCGTTCCTCGTGGTGTGCGTTGGATGTCTGTCATCCGGCGCCATCAACATCGCGTGGCTATGAAGCTCGAGGAAATACGCTACGCACTTGACCGGTCCACGGAGTTCTTGGTTAGGAATCTTAACCTCTTGTACATACTCTCTCTGATTTTCTTAATTCTTCCTTATAACATATTTATTAATTCTCCAGTGGATGCCGTACGCCTTCCGCGAGGAGGATTATCAGTTGGAGGACGATGTGTTGTGGCGTGCTGTTTGCCCCATGCTGTGCATAGACTGTGTCGCATGGCACCATCCCGACCGTTGCATTCGTCAGTTCGGACATGGTCAGCGTATCCCACAGGACGCCGAGCCTGCTACTCGCGTCGAGGAGTTGCTGGGACTAGACTTCAGAGCGCCAGTACATGATTGGGGTGCTAGGTACCTAGAGTACTTACGTCTCTGGGAGCAGCGGGATCAGCACATTGCCGAGGGCGAGGTGAGAGCAGATCCATTGATCCACCACTTCCATGATGAGTACGACGAGTGGTACAGAAGACAGACACGCCTGGCCTTATCTCACGATGGTGCACAGTTTCAGGGGATGGTTAGTGGCCAACTACTTGAGTAACTGTAGCCAATTTAGTATTCCCTTAGAGTACACTGACATATTTTTTTGCCTTTCAGATAGCCTCGTTGGAGCAGGCTACCATTTTGAGTGATACGGGTGATTCTCACATGAGTCATGTGCTCCGATCTGGATTGGCTATCAGTGGATCATATGAGCGACTTCTCGATCGAGGACCACACCGCCCACGTGCAGCCTCACGCCTGCCGACATACCCTCCCTATGATGGCTATCCCATCCCACAGAGAGGTCACAGTACAGGGTTGGATGATGTCGATTACAGCAGTATCGCGCACCATGATGTGGGATACGCACCTCCACCCTACTATGTGTGGAATGAGGATTTTGCTGACAGGCAGACTTACAGTTTCGATGACCCTCCTCAGTACCAGTCGACGGCGCCTCAGTACCAGTCGACGGGGCCTCAGTACCAATCGACGGCGCCTCAGTACCAGTCGACGGCGCCACAGTACCAGTCGATGGCGCCACAGTACCAGCATCCAGTTCCACAGTTCGAGCATCCGGGCCGAGGACATCCAGGTGCTTCGAGTAGCCAGCCGTATGGACCCACCAGCCAGCCAGTCGATCAGGGCCATCCGGTCGGCTCCCAGGGTTTCTTGGACGACAGTGGGTTTGAGGACTGGGCCCAGCGACCTGATTTAGTACCGCAGGCCACCCAGACACCACCGTACACTCACATGTTACGTGATCGGACTACATTGCATCCACCGGATTGCTACACGGACGAGCAGCGACAGAGACGCCAGAGGGTCGGAGGCATTGATTAGTTTCACTTTTTCGTTACTGGTTTTATGTTATGGTTTACTGTTTTTATTTGTCGTACTATGGTGATCGATTGTACTTGTTTCAGCAGATGTAGTATTTATATTCGATGTAGTATTTTCAGCAGTTGTATTATTTTACTGATTTGCACTTTCATGTCATTTTCGTTGTTAATGTTTTTGCAATGAAATTCAAACATTTCGATATATAGTTGGATGGAACACTACTTCACCACATTTTATTATAACAAGCTTCAATACGAAAATTACATAAACAACAGTAGCAACACGGTTCAGGTCCGAGGGTTTCTCATAATGAAATTCATAAGCTCTTGTTGTTCTTTGATTTTCTGGTCCAGGCGTCAAATAATCTCGTCCTTCTCCCTAACGACCCTTTGGTTCTCCCTCTTAGCTCGATCAAGTTCTTTGTCCTTCGCCCGAATTATATTGTCCTTCTCCCTTCTGATCTTGTCCACAGCCTCCCGAACCACCAATGTTTCGAAATAACCACAACCCTTGTTCTTTAAAAAATGGCAACGAAACATGCGGGTTAGGAAATATTAACGGGATAGGTGACAAAGTAAGAAAATCATGTCAGTCTTTATACCTCCTTCTCAAGCGGACACCCAAAATAGGGTTCGAGATTCTTCAGTCGAATGGATCTTGTTGCCCTCAAATCACACCAGCAATTCACCTCACTTAGCTCATACTCGAACAGGTCTTCCTCAGGCTTCTTCATCTTGAACATTATACGATCAACTTCTGAAACTACACGACAATACCAATTGTAATTAGTGCACAACGTGAAGTAGATGGCGCAAACGAGGTTTGTTTTTTTACCTTTATCGCGAGCTCGACTTCTTTCCCCATGTGTGAACACCATAGTGTGACCGCGTTTGATGGATGATGATTATTGGAAAGTGAATGCGTAGCTAGAGAGTAGTGGTGTGTGTTTGGATCATGGTGAGAGTAGGGTTTTATGGTGGATACTGCCCCCTGTTGTGGCACAAGCGAGATCGCCTATGACACAGGCGAGATCGCCTGTGGCACAGGCGAGATCGTCCATGGCAAGAGTGACGGCCAGTGTTTGTATTACCTAAATGGCTTGGAATATGTGATATCAAATAAACAAAAGTGGTGACATTGATAACATTTATTTACTGAACGAACCGAGATGAAAATGTTACAGATACATTATTTTACTTCACGCTTGATTACTAGAAGACGCCCCAACACTGTCCCTTCTCCTTGCACATGTCCTTGCATTATGTCCCACGCGACCGCATGTCCTTCACTTACTTGGTCGACCCTCCTCACGCCAATCCATCTCGTTTCTGATTCGAGAGTGTCATGGACGACCCTGTCCACGAAGAAGATGAGGTTGCGGGATCACTGGTAGACCCGTGTGTGGAATCCAGTCTTTAGGACCCAGTATTGGTTGAAAGGACTGGGCATACACTAGCTGGGTCTTGGATACCAGGTAGAAGGGGCTGACGTAGTTTTGCCAGTTAACACCACCGAATGTGCAACAAGCTACAGCATGAGAGCACGGTACCTTGTAGCCCTGGAACTTTCCGCACGTGCACGTCCCTTACGATTCGACTGCCTATCAAACCGAACAACGTAGCTGTTATTACCGCTACGGTTCTGATTGTTGGACCAGACTTCACCTCGTAAACCCCGTTAGCCGCATCGTACTGCAGCACGTAGTGTCTGACGGAACTTGACGTAGATTCTGTGGTTAATTTCTGATAGTACTTGGTATACGCGTTCCCTTCTGCCAACATCCCCTAATATTCCCCACGTCGCCTATGCCAATATTTGACCATACAGTGGAATGTGTGCTTGATCACAGAAGACATCGGCAAACGTCGCACGCCCTTAAGTACTCCGTTGACGCATTTTTGCGCATTGGTCATCATGGTTCCCCACCGAGCACCGCCTCCCTCAGTGTTGTCGTAGGCAAAGCTCCATAAGGGCAGTTCCTCATTCACCCATTTTGGCTCCCGTACGTTTTGTTCATCATGGATCTCCAACCATTCTGCCTTCTTTGCCTCAAACTTCCGCACATTCTCTACTATTCCTGGGGGTAGCGATGACGACTTGTATGAATATCCAGTTTGCTTGATAATATTGTATTAGTTAAGTTCACATATACACCTTAAAGAATTTGCCAAATACCTAGTTCCAAAGGTGAGATTTCAGAGTTTGGTTGCGGTGTGTTTCTTGTTGAAGTTGCTTACATAATGGCGTAGGCACCACCTCGATACCCACCCTCGATCAATGTTGCGCATTGCCGCTGCTATCCCCTTGTGTCGATCACTGATGATTGTGATGTTGGCCCGATTGGTCACATGTCTCTGTAGATTCTCCATGAACCACTTCCAATTATCGTGATCCTCTTGGTCAACTATGGCGTACGCCAATTGAAAAATCCGATGTTGCCCATCGAATGTACTAGCCATCAACAACACTTGCTTGTACTTACCCGTGAGGAATGTGCCGTCAATGATCATGACCCCAGCGCAGTGCTTGAAGGCTTCTATGCATGGGCCAAATGCCCAAAACACACTCTTGAACATCCTACAGTTACCCGCCGGGTTGGTTCTGATCTCGTAGTTTGTCCCGGGGTTTGTGAGACGAATAGCATTCAGGATTGTCTCAATGTTTTTGTATGATGCCACCCAGTCTCTGTACAGCTTCTCGACAGCACGTTGCTTGCCAAACCACGCCTTCCGGTACGAAATATTGCGGTGGTACTTCTCCATAATGCAATCAATAACTGTTTCCACCTTCAACCCCGGCTCTCTGCGGACAATGTGCATGATTGCATCTGAGATCAGCGTGACATCGAGCTGTGGGTGGGGCCCTAGTATCGTTGACTGGTCGCAAATGTGGCAGGATAATCAAACCGCACATGAAGCATTACTTGCACCTACACATTACACCACAAAATTTTCAAGCATATTCTATCATATTATTCACTTACAACATAAACAAGCATATTATGTTGTTTATGTTCAAAACCTTAATCATTATAAAAATATATATAAAGACATCTTAAATCAATCTAATATATGGTTCAAGTGACACAATAAGAAATCATAAAGGCTAAAATTGTGCAACTCTCATCTATACTTTGATTAAAATACATTAAAAAATTTCAAGCACATTCAATCATATAGTTCATTGACAACGTTAATGGAACGAATATATAATTCATTCAAAATCTTAAATTGTTATACAAAATTAAATGCATCATAAATTAGTATAAATATAATTAAAATAACATACTTAATGATACTAAAAAAATTTAGCCAAAATTAACACTTTGATAATTTTACGATCTACTATACACTAAATTTTTCCAAAAACATTCAATAAATTTGTTCTCTAACATCGTCAATGGCCTAATATATGATTTATTTAACATATTAAATCAATAAAATTTTAAAACATTAAAATCATCCTAAATTGATATAATATATGGTGTGCAAAAATAGTTCAACAAATTTTTTCACTTTGACAAATAAATTTTATTTTAGATATATATTTGAAATTAAAATAATATGTTTTAAATAAATTATTTTATATGTGAGTGTTATAATAATTCATATAAAAAATAATATGATCAAGATGTTAATAAATCAACTAAGAGAATAATTAACATTATAAATTGGATTTCTCATATTAAAATAATATGATCAAGATGGTACAGTAAAATTTAAAGTATATAAGAAATCAAATATAAAATCCATTTAGAATATTTTATTTTCCAGCTTTCTCATGTTAAAGGTATAATGATACATCGGAATTTGAAGAAAATAATATATTATCATGTATATTGTCTCTTTCAAGTATAAAATTCAGTTGGAATGGTTTATTTTTTATATTTTTTAATTTAATTAAATTTTTAAAGATACACCGGGCTTTTAAAGTAAATAATATGTATTTCTCCATAATCTATATTGGATTTTGTTCATGAAACTGGTAGGAATATATTTTGAATATTCTTCCAACTTTAGACATGTAGAAAGATTTTAAGAATTAAGTAAGTTCATTTGCCTCAAAATCATAAGAAAATTTTTAATTTGGTTGTCATATATAATTAAAAATACTTGATATTTAGATATATAAATAATTTTTTAGAATATCTAGACCATTTTGCAAGTCATTTACTATTAAGTATTAACAAATTCAAAGTATTGATCGAGTTCATGAGTTTGAATTTGATATATTCATTAAACCTAAATATATTCATATAATATGATCTTTATTTTCATATTTATTCTAAGTTTAAACGGGCCAGTTGAGGTTTCATTCCTCACAAATGATTTTTTTGGACAGTGTTGTTTATTTTAATCTCGACTTTATTTGTTTATAAATGTTTCGAGAGAGTTGCAATTTCGTGTTCCGTTTGTCTTGAACTTAATTTTGTTGGTAAATTATTTCAATTCATATTGATTTACTGGACTTCACTCATTCAAAAAATTTGTTTGAAAAACAGTATAATTATTTATGTAATTTCTCCTTTGCAATGCCATAAATGGACCTATATAAAATGTTTTTTCTATAAAAATGTTAAACTTTTAGCAACTACGAGACTCGATCCCACAACCTCAAGGATAAAAACAAGCTAATTTATCAGCTAAGCTAGACAAGCTAATTTATAATACAAATATTAAAGCACATTGCTTTTGGACATTTTATTGCACAAAATAAAGCATATTTCACCCTTAATGATTTTGCACATTCATTTATTTTATGATAACCAACAATTTATTATAGAATGGAAGTGACAAATTGAATAGAGAGTAGAGTGAATGAAAATATGGCAATAATTTATTCATATAGTTTATTGTGAGATGATGACACTTTTGTTTAAATGAGTTCTATGTTGATATTTTAAAATGGGATAATTTATTTCTTAGCCACATATTATCCCTTGCATCATATACTCGAACATTTTACTTATCACTCCATGAATGTATATACAAGACTAATATGTTTACACACGTTATGATAATGATGGGAATGAGACATAAAATTTATTTTGATTGAATCATGATATTTTATAGAATAATTAAATTATTATATTAGATAATTTATTTGCTCAAATGAATTCTTGAAAGATATTCAAGCTGACTGCAAGTCATTGATTATTTAAAAATTAAAGCACATTATTTATATGTGTTGAAGCCATTCAAGCTAACTAAGTTATTATCTAAAAGAAGTATTTGTTAGTTAATATATCCATTGAGCTAGATAAAATTAGAGAGATACGGTTGTTCCTTTATAAGAGCAATGATCAGTGAGATCATAAGTGTGTGCAGCTGATCGCCATCCAACCCTTTCCAAGGGTTGGATTTTGTTCCAACTCTTTCCTAGCCATTGGATCATTCTTTGACCACCATTTTTACCTTTTGACCAATCCAATGGTCTATATTACTAGGGGTTATTTAAGACATATCACAAATAATTTAAATTTTTATTTCATTTTTAAAAAAATATTTTTCGCTCCGGTGACCATTACTAATCTCCGGCGACTTTTCCGACGAAGTACATGTTAACTAGTTCTATATATAATAGTTTAAATATATGGTGCATGCAAAACCATGCCATGGACGTCTACTCTATAATAGTACTTTATGTCCCTTTGTTGAGGTAATGGGAAGATAGCCATACCATACAGGTTCTTAATAATGGTATTACAAGTAGCTAGAGAGTTGTACGTAGAACTATAAGCAAAGCAGCTCATTGGGGAAATGAGGATGATGGTGAAGATCAGCATCAGCAGCAGCAGTAGATGAAGAGAAGAAAGTACGTTGGACTTCAAGTGCAAGTTCCTCCATGCTTACCCCACATTCCAGCCCTATCTGCATGCATTATCCACTTTCCACTTGAGTTACTCATCACAGAGTAATATAACATAATATTCACAGGTACATAGTGGAACCCACTTTCACTTATTTCTAATATATTAATTAATTCTCCTATGTTGGTATATAATACAATACAATGGATAGAGACGGCAAGGAATAACATTATTAATGCTGACAAAAAGGGACCATTTATTATTAATATAATACTTGGAGTATGTTTTGCATCGGTTACCGTGTACAATGTGTCAGACTCATACCCCCACAAATCCAAATGAAAATGACACCAACCAACCAACACACATTTCTACATTTTCTACAAGTCAAACTCTCTCCCCAACATGTATTTGAGTTTAAGGACTAATTAACTAAACTAATTATAATCACTTCTTTTTAATTAATACTTATTTTACATTCTATACTTTGTTCATGGCTTACCTATTAAGTTATAAATATTTAACAGATCACTTGAGCTTTTTATAACTTGGTATAGATGTTCAAATGTTTGAATGATTTACTAATTACATAATTAACTTTAAAATTTAAGAAGTAAATTTGTAGACTTGAGTGATGAATTGAGTTCACTTTATATTTTAAGACTTCAAATCAGATTATCTTAAAACAAAAAGTTACACGAAGAAAAGAATTGAACAAAATAAAATTTCATCTCAAAAGATCAGTAGCTAATATGACTCTTTTACTCCTCAAAAAATGTATCAAAGAAACAATTTAAACATGTGTTAATAAATTTTCTTCTATGTTTTGTGTATGTTTCACCTAGTTGAAATCAAGAAGTTTATTTTTGTCATAGATAGCTTCGTCAGGAGAAACCCAGATACCAGAAGATACTAAAAAGACTAAGGTTCTACCCAGGGAGACAAGACTACCGACAAGTTCCCTAGGAGAAAATCGAGAGTCAAGTGTGCCACAGAATGGGCGGCTCTATTACCAGACCGACGAACAAGGCAGAAACGAAGAGAATGAACTTGACGTTGAATCAACAGAAGCTCATCAACTATGGCACCACCCGAAGTAGCCCAAACTCGAGATGCAGAAAGAAAAGAGAAATTAAGGAATGTTTTATGTATTTCTCATTCTTTATATCCCAATCCATTCATTCCCCTTTGTTTTTTTTTTTCTCAAAACTACACGAGATCATGATGATTAGACGTGTATGCACTATGCATTATGCAACATCATCATCATCATGCATCAATTCATCATGTAGGAGATAAGTTTGTCAAAGAAATAAAACATCCACCTGCAGCTGCTGGAGTACCCTTTTCATTCTGAAACAAGCTAAGTTGTTAAGATGCAAGCGTTTCGAGATTAGTTTGTCATGGTCACGATGATCAAGCAGGTTTCACACAAATTAACGTCAACTTGAAAATAATGATGAAGTAGATATTATACCTTAAGGAGAAAGGAGTAGAGGACAGTATCATCCATGCTACTGATATTGAGATGGAGTACCTCGAACGACAGCATCTCAAGCACAGTTATGATCTTCACCACCTGACCCTCAACCCTAGTTGATATCACCTTCAACTCCACATTGGATCCTGCTAGCTTTGCTTCCACGTCAGCCACCGTTGAGTTGCAACATGCACCCAGCTGCGACGACGATGACGTCGTCCGACACTCCTTTACGTTCACGTTATTACTACTACTACTATTGTTGTTATGATCCACGGTAGCAGCAGCCGGCATAAGCTGCAACATATGACGTGGGCTAGGGCTACTAGCACTGCTAGGGCTCAAACTCAACCGCCTTTGTTTCTTGGACTCAAGTGCCTGTAGTAGTTGATGCAGCTCTTTTACGAACTCTATCACTCCCCCTATGATCGATGCTTGATCCCCCTTCCATAACATATATATATAATTTCATTAGTGAAAACCCTAGCTAGGCTAATTCATCTATCTAGTCTAGCAAAATGATTAGTGGTAAGAGATATAATATATACCCTTTTGATGTAGATGCGAGGGGTTAGAGATCTCAACACTTTGAGATTCTCGTTCATCTGCCTTCTCCGGTTTCTCTCTACCGCTATGTGAGACATTGGTATAGTTCTTGTTCTTGAAGAGAAAGAGGCAAAAGCTAAGAGGAGGATAACGGGGAAATCAAAAGGGATTGGTATATATAGGCAAACAAGTTTGGCGCAAAGAGATTAGGTTATGTGGTAAAGAATGGTAGCGCGTGTGATGACTATATGTGTGCAATAAATGAAAAGGGTTGGAGTCCCGTGATGGGGTTAGTTTGATGCCATTTCCTAAGTTTCATTCCCAATATACACTTAGCTACCTGTAAGCCTTGTGTCTACGTCTCTCTCCTACATATTACGGCCTTGGGTTTATGATATGATGGATAGGCAGTGAATATAATAAATTACAACCGTGTGGTGTGGCCTTGCGCTTACGCACGCACTCACTAGATTATTCCTACTCTCTATGTCTATCTACAGATTATTATATTATTTAATATTCCCCCATGCACTATCTTGTTACGATTAAATGTACAGTAATGGTTGGATATTGTATATTCTTGTTTCTAGGCTAGAGATGGTAGAGCATGAAAGTTTGTATATTTGTGATATTATATACTGCAAGATAGAAAGGGTAAAAGTAAAAGTGGGGGCGTGACAAAAGCGTAGGGGGTGTGTGTGTTAAATGTACATGGCTCGTATTTCATGAACGTATTGATCATTGCATATGATCTACCACTACTACCATACGTTGCTTACTACTACGGTATATTCCTTTTCTATGTTAAATGTTATATCACTTTTTAGAGAAATCCACGAGTATGATGGAATTTTTATATAGGTAATATATATGAATTATTAATTACTAGCATTTTTTCGGCCCGTTGGCCGATATGTTATATTTTAATTATTTATTTAGTATAATTAGTAAAAAATAAATATTTTTATCATGACTGATTTAATTTTATTTTTAGTAATTGTAAATTAACAAAAAATTAAATTGAATGATTAAAATTAAACGAACACTCAATGGGTCAAATTAGTTAACATATTACATAGTTGAGAAATTAAACAATTTAAAATAGAAACTATAGAAATAAACTAAAATTAAAAAGTGGGTTTCACATTATTTTTTAAAATATACTTTGATAATTTTAATTAATCTAACTTCAATGGGGAAGTGTACTTTTTCCTAAATTTCATCATGTATAAAAAAATATTTGGAATTTTATTTATTGATTACTTGAAAAAATTAAAATCAGTAGAAACAAAATTATATGATAGGTTAGTATCCTATTATTAAGGAGAGAGTTATAATTATATCTCTCTAATTTTATATTCTCATATAATAGCCATACCAAAAAATATATTATAAATTGAATATTGTGATTAATTATAGGATATTTTGGACATTAATTAATTTTAATTACATACTAAAATAAAATAGCTCTATTTATAATCATTGCAAAGGAGAAAATATATTAAAATTATAATTTTTATTTAAACTACACCCAGCATCCCGTAGCAAATAGTGGTGTGGCAAATAGTATTTGCTACTGCAAATTACTACATGAAATAGTGATTGTCGTAGCAAATACTAACTATTTGCTACTGCATTTTCATGCCGTTGTAATTTTGCAGTAGTTAAAGGTCAATTTTTTGTATGGATCTAAACCAATATGAATTCAAATACTTCACCAACAAAATCAGTTCAAGATAAATGAAAAAAATTGCAACTCTCTCGAAACCTTTAAAAACCAATAAAGTCGATGTTAAAGAAACACTGTAAAAAAATTTGAGGAATAGTTAAACATAAAGAAAATTATAACCTCAATTGGCCTATTAAAACTTAAAGGAATTTGGAAATAATGATCATGTTATATGAATATATTTAGATTTTATGAATATGCTTAATTCAAACTAATAAACTCGATCAATACTCTAAATTTGTTAATAGTTAATGACATGTAACCCGTTTTACTTACAATCTCATGACTCATACTGTTAAACACTCATGATCTCACGCACCATTGATCTTACTAAGATACAACCTTATTTTTTAGTTTTCTCTAGATCAATAAATACATTAATTGAAAAATAATTCTCTTAAATGTTCATGATTTTTTAAAATTTATGCAACTTGATCCATGATCAAATTAATTAACGAAAACTTTGAGTCCTTCAAATAATTTACCAACAAAATCCAATTCAAGACAAATTATTTTTTTTTTCAAATCCCTCGAAGCATTTGCAAACGAATAAAGTCGAGACTAAATATTCTATCATTGTAAAAAAAAATTAGGAATAGTTGAACATAATGAAAAATGAAACCTCAATTGTCCTTTTAAAACATAAATGAATTTGAAAATAATAATCATGTTATATGAATTTATTTAGGCTTAATGAATATGCCCAGCTTAAACCAACTCAAACTCTCAATTTCTTAATAGTTAATGACATGTAACCCGTTTTACTTGTGATCCTATGGCTCATACTCTTATACACTCATGACCTCACTCACCATTAAGGTCGAACCTTATCTCTTCAATTTTTTTATATTAATAAATATATTAATTAAAAAACAATTCTCTTAAATATTCGTACATTTTTATAATTTATGCAACTTGAACCTTGACTAAATTAATTACTGTCTTACCAAACATGGAGTCCTTCAAATAATTTATCAACCAAAGTTAGTTCAAGACAAATGAAAAATAAAATTATAACTTTCTCGAAGCATTTCAAACAAATAAAGTCGAGACTAAATAAATCATCATTGTAAAAAAATTATTTTGATGAATAGTTACACATAATGAAAATGAAACCTCGATTATATTGGCCCGTTAAATCTTTTAAAAAATTGAAAATAATTATAATGTTATATGAATGTATTTAGGTTTAATGAATATGCCCAATTCAAACTAACTCAACTTGATAAATACTCTCGATTTGTTAATAGTTAATGACATGTAACCTGTTTTACTTACAGTACACTCATAACCTCAGTCACCATTGATCTTACTAATGCACAGCCTTATTTATATAGTTTTCTCTAGCCCATTAAATATTAATTGAAAAATAATTCTCTTTAATATTCATAAAATTTTAAAATTATACAGTTTAATCCTTGATCAAATTAATTAATGTCTTACCAAACTTGGAGTTCTTCACAAACTTTATGAACAAAATTTAGTTCAAAAGAAATGGAAAATAAAATTGCAACTTTCTCGAAGCATTTGCAAACAAATAAAGTCAAGACTAAAGAAACAATCACTTTAAAAATATTATTTTGAGGATTAGTTAAACATAATAAAAATGAAACATCAATTGGCCTTTTATAACTTAAAAGAATTTGAAAATAAGGATCATGTTATATGAATGTATTTAGGTTTAATGAATATGTCCAATTCAAACTACGTCAACTCAATCAATACTCTGAATTTGTTAGTCGTTATGAATGACATTTTATTTACATCTCATTAATATCTTAACACTCATGACTCACTCCCATTATATTTTCTATATACAAAATAACAGACAAATAATTCATTAAATTCTAAATATTAAAATTAAGCAGTTTGATCTTTACAAGTTTAATGATTACAACTTTGGGCTATCAATAATTTACAACAAAATTTTATACAATTACAAAATTCACATCTCAAACACTTAAATAATAATCAATAAGAAATATCATAAAAAATAAATTAAGCAGTTGATCTTTGATCAAATGATTAAGATACGAATTTGGTTTAAATTTTCAACAAATTAAAATTGCAAAATTGAATCTAAATGAATTAGGTGAACCATTAAATAAAAATTGATAACGAAAAAAATGAAATCAATAATTGGGACCTTTAAAAAAGAAATTTCATGGCTTAAAATTTAAAATAATTTGAAAATAAGAATCATGTTATATGAATGTATTATTGTTTAATGAATTCGCCCAATTCAAATTGATCAACTCGATCAATACTCTAATTTGTTAATACTTAATGACATGTAACTCGTTTTACTTACGTTCTCATGACTCATACTTGTATACACTCATGATCGCACTCACTATTGATGTTAATGAGGTACAACTTTATTTCTTGAGTTTTTTGTAGCTCAATAGATATATTAATTGGAAAAAAAATACTTCTCTTAAATATTCATAATTTTTTTAACTATATGCAATTTTTCAAATTGACCAATTAAACAATGACTTTTTTAAGGGAATTAATCAATGAATTAATTTTTTCTCCTAGGTTGGTTCACGATCTATAGCTCACTCCCGCCCAGGAGTGCTACGACAAAAAAAATCAATGAATTAGTTAGTTTGAATGTTTATTAAAAATTCACATGAGCAAATACATTATTCAATATAATGATTTAATTATTCTACACAAAGTGTTAGAGCTTGATTATTAAAAGAAAAGTATCATCATATCAGAATAAACTATATGAATAGATTATTATCATAATTTCATTCACTCTACTATCTATTCAACTTGTTAGTGTATTTTTACAATAAATTATTGGTTATCATACAATTAATGAATGTGCAAACCATTAAAGGTGAAATGTGTTTCAATTTGTATGATAAAATATCAAGGAGCAATGTGGTTTAACATTTTAATGTAGTTATAAATAAGTTTGTCTAGCTTAGCTGGTAAATTGTGATACTTTTATCTTTGAGGTTGTGGGTTCGAATCTCTTAGTGTCTAAGAAATTATCACCTTTATTAAAGAATATTTTTATTCAAAATAAATTATATAAATTTCATTGATTGGCTCATTTCCTACAATTAAGGGGAAGCATGGAGAATCCTAGGTGGCAATAGGAAAAAAGCTAAAATGCTTATATATGTTTGTAGAATTAAATGGGATATTATTGTTTGGAATATCTACAATAATATTGGAACAATGGATCAAATATTAGTTAACAAATAACCTATGCATGATACTTTCAATGTTGCCAACAAAACAAATGTTATCTTCTTTCTTCATTCATCCTCAACACTACATAGTTCACTTATCTCTGTAATCACAAAAAATCTTCCTTGCAAAGTTCCAGAGTTAGATCGGAAGGCGGACATATACACTTCCAGTTGTCATAACAACGGCGAAGGAGGTGAAATCATTGGTCATGAAGCTGCTAAAGTTGGTGGTGGCTCCAATGATTGTTTGGTATACTCTCAATTTAAATGGTTGTCCATGGAGAGTGAAACCATCCACGAATAATTATTAATTACAAACACAATGAAGACACTGTTGTTGCCTTGGATGCCACGACCGAAACAACCTCGAATATTAGTATCAAGTAATTCAACACTGTGACTCGGTCACTCTCGTTGCAGAGATCTAATAAGTCTCCGAATTTCAGTTGACGTGGTTGGCTGGAATAATATTTTGGACTAAAAATTGATCAATAGAAATGGAAAGAACATTGATCCTTTCCTAAAGTCAAATTTGAGTAATTGATGTGTTAAAAATGAAAGTCGAGTGACCAATATGTTATCAAGTCTTAACTTAACTGATAAAAAATGTTATTAACCCAATTATTAATTGGTTTTTAACGTTCTCTTTTAACGTGAGAACATTATTAAGAGTTTTATATAAATTTTAGTTCTTATTAAAAACTCATGGATGAGGTGAAAATTTGAGAGAATGGTTTTGTCATATGTGGCAAAAAAATCTTAATGTTCTCCCATAGTATATCTTAAGATTCATTATCCTCATACCTAGATCCTCATTCTCCTCTTCGAACCCAGTTATTTGTAAATTCATTCTCCTCCACGAACCAAGATCCTCATAGCTAGCAATATGAAGAGATTCAAGCAGCAACGACCACTGTTGAAAGCCAGCGTCCTCGATCTTGAAGTTACCCGAAAAGCAGAGCAAGCTCAATTTTTGAAGTTACCCGAAAAGCAGAGCAAGCTCAATTTTTGCACTTGACTGGTCAAATAAATGATTACGATCTCCTCCCAGATCTGGACTAGATCTCTCAATGTAACTAACCACCATTGACATGATCCATGGATGCTCCGCCATACTTAAGCAAACAATGAAACTTTCAATCATGGTGGTTTATCTGAGTTTAAATCAGCCACCCTATGTTCTTCGATTGCAAGCCTACAACACAGAAGACCATTTTGATCAAATTAACTTCAAAAAATATTTTCATTAATTTACATACATGTCAGTTGGGTGGCCAAGTCAATCAATCAAACTTGAGACCAGATTTTTGGGGGTTATGAAGATGCGTTTTGTAAGAATATGCAGTTGGAACAACACTACACTCAACAGGACGCAACTGATCTGACTTCCACAGAGATGAGATGCAGTTAGCTGTGCCGCAGTAATATTCTGCAATGCTTCCGTCAGTTACGTTGATCAACCCAAGTAACGGCGGCAGCTTTCTCATGCCGTTAACCAACGGTGTCGAAATAAATGTCAATTTGAGCTTACTTGCTTTGCTTTGTTCCCATGATCTATCCCAAAATTTGCCAATATTTAATTCCGCCCTTCCTTGGACAGTTGGACGTTTTTATATTATACCAGATTATGATGGTTGCGCGATGCCGCGAGACTTAAATTGGAGTTAGTTTGACGTTGCTCACTCGTACATGAAGTTTTGAATATATATATAATTATAAAAGTAAGATGACTAATAAT
Organism: Linum lewisii; assembly: GCA_034768395.1. Classification (NCBI taxonomy): domain Eukaryota; kingdom Viridiplantae; phylum Streptophyta; class Magnoliopsida; order Malpighiales; family Linaceae; genus Linum; species Linum lewisii. The sequence continues at coordinate 9,973,217 of CM068299.1, forward strand.
TGGCTAGGTGAATTTAAAATGGTAATTTTTTGTAGTACTATTTTCGCTTGAGGTCGTGGATGAGAGGCTTCATTCCTAGGTCCGAACCTAACCCATCAAAACAAAACAAAAAACACACACAATAGAGAACGGCGAAGAAGACGAAATCCTTGATTATTGTTTGGACATGTATTTCAAGCACAACATTGTTCTTGTCTTGTTGATGGGTGTGGTAGCTTTAACTACTTGATAAACCTTAGATTTCTGCATCAACTTCTTCTTTACTAAATCAAACAATCCAACTATTAAAACCTCCATAAGTGAAAGCCACCATCTCTCTCTGCCATGTGCTGTTGTTACTTCCTTTTACACTGCTGCCAACGTATATGTACCAAAACTTAGTCTTCACCATTAAATCAAATGTCTCGTGGCAAGATTGTTGCACAAAGTTTTTGAAGTGAGCAACACGGTACATACTACATGTCCACGATTTAGTTCTGAAAACACAAACAATGTAGAGACCAGCTGATCACCTATGATTAGCATAGAGTCCAACTTCTTAAATGCAGGAAGATGTGTCTGCACGGGCTTTGGTAGTCATTACCTGCTTCGATGGAGATTGATGGTTGCAAAGAGAAAGGTTCCTTGGCTTCCATTGAAACCTGCGGGGAGGTCCTTAACAGAAGAGGTGGTTTGTCAGGTCGTAACCGGACGGAAAGGGAATGGCGAAAGTTGGGGACGAGTCCAGACTCATTTGTCTCGGGGCCTCGTACTACTAGGCGCGATAGATGTAATTCTCCTTCTTCTTCCCCCAATGAGTTTTAACATTCTTTCGTGGAATGTCCGAGGACTAGGTTTTCGGGATAAACGTTACAGGATTAAGCAGTGTATTAGAGAGATGGATCCATCAATTTTTTGCCTTCAGGAAACCAAACTGATTAGTTTTGATGACCGTTGATTAAGGAGTTTGATCGGAGGGACAGAGTGGCAGTGGTCCTTCAAGCCGGCCCTTGGTTCAGTAGGTGGACTTCTAAGTTGTTGGTTGGACTCGAAATTCGAAATTGAAGGAGAATGGACTGGCAACTTCTCCCTCATCTCGATCTTCCGTTCTCGCATTGACGATTTCAGATAGGTTTTAATTAATGCTTACGGTCCTTGTGAGCATAGACTCAAAGTTGATTTTCTTGAGGAATTGCGGCAGTGTTTAGGATGGTGGAACCTTCCTTTTTGCTTAGTTGGTGATTTCAACCTTATTCGCTCCCCGGACGACTCGACGAGTGTTTCTCACAACAGGTTAGAGATGCAGTGGTTTAACGAGTGGTGTAGTGATTTGAATTTGATTGAGTTGCCTTTGAAAGGAGCTTCTTATACTTGGTCTAATCTCCGCTCTCCTCCGACTCAATCCCGCATTGACAAAGTTTTCGTCTCTTTTGATTGGGAGATTCATTATCCTGGATGTAATCTCGCTGCCCATACTAGAACAAACTCGGATCATCGTCCTTTGATAATTGAATGTGGTGTTGTTTCTCGAATGCGGAGGCCTTGGCGTTTTGAAAACATGTGGCTAGTGCACGATTCCTTTAGCCCGATGTTAGAAGATTTTTGGTTACGGAGACATGGTCCTTCGAAGGGTATGCTCGGCTTAAGCAAGAAACTCAAATCCCTTAAAGCTTGCCTAAAAGTTTGGAACACAGAGATTTTTAAGAGGGTGGAGTTACAAATCGGGGCGCGTATGTCAGAAATCGAATCCTTGGATTTGATGGAGGACTCCGGCAGCCTTTCCGAGAGTGATCGATTGATACGGATTTCATTGAAGTGTGATCTCGATCGATTATGGAAGATGGAGGAGATATGTTGGGCACAAAAGGCGAAGGAAAATTGGCTCAGATTGGGAGATCACAATACTCGCTTCTTCCATCGGATCGCCAATGCCAAACGTCGCTTCAATTCCCTGGACAGAATGGTGATCAGTGGGATTGATGTTCACGGCCAATAGGTTCTCAAGACCGCAGCTGTAGACTTCTACAAAACCTTATACACTGACCCTATCAAATCTCGCCCATTTCCGATTTGTTTGGCATTTGACTCTATCTCTCCAGAGGTCTCAGAATCTTTGGTTGCTCCTTTTAGCTTAAAGGAGACTTGGGCAGTGATTAAGAAGTGTGAAGGTAATAAATCCCCGGGTCCGGACGGTTTATCCATGGAGTTTTTCAAGAATCATTGGGAAGTTGTTAAACATGATTTGTTCAATGCTCTTGCTGAGTTTGCTGCTGAACCCAACCTTCCCCGGTGCGTCAACAGCACCTTCATTGCTCTTATCCCCAAGAAGGAGTTCGTAGAGGAGTTTCAGGATCTTCGTCCCATCAGCCTTGTCGGAGGTATTTACAAAATTCTCTCGAAGCTCCTGGCAAGTAGGTTCAAATGTGCCATTTCTCAGGTCATTTCAGTTCAACAATGTGCTTTTGTGAACGACCGGCAGATATTAGATGCCATTCTTATCGCCAATGAGCTTCTAGACTCCAGAATCAGAAGCAACAAACCGAGGCTGATTTTCAAACTCGACATTGAGAAGGCGTTTGATCACGTGAATTGGGGTTGTCTGCTTAAGGTTCTGCATGTTATGGGATTTAATAAGAAGTGGATTTCTGAATTTCTGCATGCATTTCTTCTGCGCATTTCTCCATTTTGGTCAATGGTGAGGCAGCCGGCTACTTTGAGAGCTCTCGGGGTCTCAGACAGGGAGACTCCTTATCCCCACTGTTTTTCATTTCTGTCATGGATATCCTTTCTAGGATGCTCTCGTCTGCTCAAGAGGAAGGATTGGTGAATGGCTTTGCAATGAATCCTCGCACCAATAAGGGGTTGGTGAATCATATTTTCTATGCGGACGACTCGTTTAGTTCTTTGTGACGCCAATGCAGCTCAAGTCAGATCCTTAACAACCATTCTTATCTGTTTTGAATGCATCTCGGGTTTGAAGATCAACTTTCATAAGTCAGCCAAGTTCTCGGTCGGACAGGTGCATGATAAGGAAGCCCTTGCTGACATCTTTGGATGTCCTTTAGCTACTCTTCCTACCACCTACTTAGGGTTACCCCTCGGGACGAAAGGTCTATCGTCCAAGCTTTGGGATCCTCTCATTCTGAATCTGAGCCGAAAGCTTGATTCATGGAAAGCTAGATTCCTCTCTTTCGGCGACCGTTTGACCTTGATCAAAAGCGTGCTCTCCTCTCTCCTGGTCTACTATTTGTCCCTCTTCAAAGCGCCCACCTTGGTTATCAACAAGATGGAGAGAATTCAAAACAATTTTTTTGTGGTCCGGAGTTTCAGACAAGGAAAAGATTCATTGGATAAATTGGGATTTAGTGAAAACTCCGAGGAAGCTTGGCGGTCTTGGTATTCAGGATTTAAGGTCCTAAACACCGCTCTCCTTTGTAAGTGGCACTGGCGGTTCGCTACTGAACGCTCGGCTTGGTGGCGTAGGTTGATTAATGATAAATGTGGAACGGGCTACTCTGATTGGCAAGTGGTTTGGCCTTTTCGCTCAGCTGGTCTATCTTTGTGGAAATGGGTGTACTCTTACAGTTCGATCTTCTAGTCTCACGGCTTTATCGATCCAGGGGAGGGTTGTGTGTGTTTTGGTTCGATTATTGGGTGAGGGGGGTTAGATTAGTGAGTGAGTTTCCAAGAATTGTGGCGGCTGCTCAATTCTTGGATGCGTCAATTTCTAACGTTGTTTCCTTTGCAGTCAGGCTTCGATGGCGTATTCCACTCCGCTTTCAGTTGCGAGGTGGGGCTCTTGACGAATGGAACAGGATGATTCTCCATCTTGCTTCCATCCCTCGAGAGAGTATTTCTAAAGGGCCGGTTTACATTTCTTGGTCTCTACAGACAGATGGGAGGTTCACAGTTTCTTCTCTTCGACGAGTTTTGGTGGCAACAAAATTCAGCGGTATTGATGACTTTCCTGTAGATGTCATCTGGCATTCGGCAGTTCCTTCGAAGGTGGCATGTTTGAGCTGGAAGATCTATCACAAGAAAATGCCCACTGTTGACAATCTACAGAGGAAAGGTTTCTGCTTGGTCAACAGGTGTGTAATGTGTTTTTCTGACGCCGAGACGGTGGATCATTTGTTTCTTAGATGCTCTTTTACCTCCGAAGTCTGGTCTCGTCTCAGTTCAAAGATTTCCCTCCACGGACCCTTTTCTTCGTTGATCGAGGAGTTTATCCAGGGGTGGAAAGGTTTGAACTGTCTGCCGAGTTTCTCTTCGGTGATGAAGGTCCTTCCTCATGCTGTCTTGTGGTTCTTGTGGAAGGAGCGAAATGACAGGATCTTTAACGATGCTTATTCTTCTCCTTGCCTTGTTCTCCGCGGCTGTGTATTTCAGTTGGTGATTGGCTGATATTTGCCGGTAGCTTCTCGGCCGCAGATTTGTCCGCTTGGAGGCGGCTTGTATTTGATAATGGCTAAACCACCGAATTTTTTGATGTTTTGACTTTGTCGCTTGTTCTTTTGCTTGGGATTGTTTTCTTTCACCTGTAACTCTGAACTTTGTTGGGCAGTGGCATTTTCTGTTAGTGCCGCCTGCCGGTTTTGATGGGAAGCCTGTTTTTGGGTTTTTTCCATTCTAGTATATAATACATACACAATTTATAAAAAAAATAAATATTCTAAACAACAATTCCACACTCCACAACTAAGTGCCATCATGTTTCCCAACCTTAAACTGCTAAATGAGAAGTTACATCCATTAACATGCCATTAGCAACATCTTTCTTAGGAGGAACCACCTCAAACATATGACTTACAGGTGAAAGTAAACCAGTCCATTTTATGCATCCCCTCTTGAGGCAAAGGATCCAATTTTCATAGCTCCCCCAAAAGCATATGTTGATGACATATCATTGCAATGATTTAGAGTTGACAGTAAATAAAAGTTGAAAAATTTAAGCGATATTGATGTTGAATCCACCTGCAAGACTTGGAATAGCTCTAGACAATGCTAAGGCAATAGGTAATGAGTTTCATGTAGCAGAGAAGCAGGCTTCTTGTAAGAGAAACAAATATTTTGGTTTCAGTTTCTGGATTTTCTTATCTTAATTGTGAAGTTTGAGATGGAAGAGAAAATGGGGATTTCATTGAGTAAGATTCCAAAGGGAAAAAAGAAGAGATTATAACCCAACCAAAGACTCTTAATAGATGCTAGTAAGTCTTGAAGTGAACTTAATCAACGATAGTAGTAGCAAACTTGGGGGAAACTATGAACATCATAAGGGGACGTTGAAATACCAAAGACTCGTTGTCATCCTTCCAACTAAGTAAACTGTGGTAGGGGTTTCGAATTCGAGAGCATGATTATATATGAAGGTGATAAATATTCGGGAGAAGCAGTCGAGGAGATCGCTGAAGCATGCAGCAGAGAGGAACTCATCAGATCCAAATATATGGATTTTGTGCTGCGATGGTGGTTGTCACCAAGGAAGGAGTCGATCGAGGCGAGGAGTTAGGATAGACGAAAATAAGAAATAGAGAAGGGAGAAGAAGAAGAGCAAAAAACAATTGAAAATATAGTCAAGATAGAACTGAATGGAAGAAGCAGATGAATTGTTCCCCAACTTTCTATGGAACATGTGGCTGAGAATGAGGCATGAGGTGACTGTTTATTACTATTCCTAAGCCACAGTAATGGGCAGTCTAAAACTTTTATGCTTTTTTTGACACTAGGTTATTATAATCGCCCGATGCCGCGAGACTTAAGATAGAGCTGACGCGATGTTGCTTACTCGTAAACAAAATTATACATAACTATATAACTATGAATAACTATATAATTATGAAAAAGATAATAAATCTTGATAGAGTTACTTTAAATTGATAAGATATAATATAACATAGCATAGAGATTCTACCACCTAAATTGAAAAGATGAAAAGAGGTTTTACAAAAAAAAAATCTAATATTATTTATAAAATATTTGTACTCTATAGTGCTATTAGGATTGATCAGATCGTCTGATATAACCTAAAAAATCTTGAATCTTTCATTAGATCAGTTTAGTTTATTAAAAATATCTCTAAAAATATATTATTTTTTTGTCATGAAATATTGATAAACCTTTCAAACGTTAGTTGCCATTTTTTCTCAGTTTTGTGACTAAACAAAATATATATTTTCTAATGTTGTTTATGATTAGTTTGTACTCTGTACAGTTGTTAGAACGGGAACGGACCGTACGGTGTGATCTAAAACATCTTAAACTTTTTGTTAAATTAGTTGAGTTCATGAAAAATCTCTTGTTGGTGGTGTAGTTCTCGTTTAATAAAAATTTCTTGTATAAAAAAATCTTGAAAAACTATTCGATTTTTACATGTCAATTTTTGTGATTCAGTGAGTAAATTTAAAAGAGTAACTGTTTTTTTACTATGTATTAATATAAATCACAAGTTGAATAATAATGAACATCAAATTATTATATTTGTCATGTCATTTTAGCTTCAATTATTGTTTATAAGTAATATACATATATAATATTCATTTTTGCATAATGCGGCTAATTTTTTAAACAAATTTTTAAAAATAGGGAAAATAGTTGTTTGGCCGCTCTACTTTACGAACTAACAGATAGACTATAAATTGTTCTTTTTACACTTTTCTACATTAACCACTTCGGTTTTTGGGTCCTTTTGCTTCAATTTTTATCTTTTTTATGCTTAATTAATGTGCACTGAACCCGCCACGTCAGCTCCAATAACCATGTATTAGCTTACTAAGAATTTATATAAACTTATATAATTACATAGGATAAAATTTACGCATAACACATGCGGTTTTAAAACTCTTCATATTTCACCATATTATTCATGATACATCCCCTAATTTTCCTCCCAGACCATCTCTTCGTCTCCTGCCTCCAGTATCTCTCTTCGTCGGCGCATGGATACATTCAAATTAAATGTTAAGAAAACGAAAGTTGGAAAGGAAGAAACCAAAGGGTAAAATGGTTGAAATAGGAAGGGTAAAAAATATCTATTCATAGTATGGGACTATCTGTTAAGTTGGCAAAGTAGAGAATCCAAAGTATTATTTTTTATCCAAACTAAACTTTTGAGATTTAACATCTCTAATCTAATTAAAAGCAAACTAGGAAAAGTATTATTTTTTATCCAAAATAGTTGAATACCAATCGGAATTGTACAAAAAGCAAACTAAGAAAAGGCAGGGTCACTGTTGCTTAGGAACAGTAATTCCACTGGTTTTTTATGGTTTAATAAATATTCACAGCCACGCAGCCAAACAAGCAAACACCACACAACGTAAGGTAGTTTAATGTTTAATGAGTTTTTTTGACTACACGGTGTATTATGATCATTAGGTTAAAGTTTTTTTTTTTCAGGACATCTCCAGAAGAGATATCGTAGACCGTGAACCAACTTAGGAGCTAAAAAAAAAGGGGGGGAAGGGGGAGGAGGGGGCGGGAGGGGTGGGGTGGGGCGGGGAGCTTATTGAAGCTCAATTTATTCAATCCGCAAAACAAATCCGTTAATGGTAGAGAAGAATAAAACAGAATTAAGTAAGTAATGTTTGCTTATATGAATAAGTCTTGTCGTTTCTCCCGGATCATTAGGTTAAAGTTTGATGATATAAGGTTTAGCTTGTGGTTAAATGATTAATTATATTTATGTTGATTAATTATATTTATGTCGATTGTTGATTGTTATTTAAGAGGACACCTCTAGCTACAAGTCTATGCATAGAAGAAGCCGTGCGCCAGTGAGGGAGTGTGAAGCTTGGGCGTTGCTACAGGGCCTTCAATGGGCTGAGGAGATGCAGCTGGAGAGGGTGCTGTTTGAGTGTGATGCAAAAGCGGTGGTGGACAGCCAGCAAAGTAATAATGTGGATTTAACGGATTTTTAACTAAACTAGGGCAAAATGAAAATTCAATTCTCAAAATAGGGTGATCTAATGATCAATTTCTAAATTAGGGTAATTTTTCTACAGTGTAAGAAAATCGCCAATTGAACTGGCGATTTAGGTTCTGATAACATCATCGCCACAATAAATGGTGACCTATGCAATTTTTTTATTTCATCCCTTTTATTATTAATATATTATGAAAGGAAAGGTCATAAACTATGTCTCACTGATCAAAATTATTTAATAATTTATTTTATGATTTAATGTCAACTAAAATATTATGATCTAATAATATACTATTCAATGTTCTTAAAAATGTACCATTAAATCGTTGAGTCTAAACAGTAAGCGATTTAACCGCCAAAACTATTATAAACTGTAGTTGAATCATTAATTATTGTACAATCATTACATCCATATTGTACTATACCGTTTTGGCGACTGATTCAAGATTCAACCTGTTTGACTGGTCATATTGGTACGGTTTTGAAAACACGGGTGTAGATACCACGTATCCACCTCAAAATGAGGTCTAGATATCACATATCCACTATCCACCTTAAAATAATTTTTAAAAACTTTTTTCACTAATCATCCATATAAGATTAGTCATTTCATGTAATGTTCTCAAAACAGTACTCGTATGACCGGTCAGACTGTTTGAATCTTGAACCACTCGTCAAAAAGGTGTAGTACAATATCGTTGTAATGGTTGTTCAATAGCGATTCAGCTACAATTTATAACGATTTTAGCTGTTGAATCGCATATATACCGTTTAGACTCATTGGTTTAATATGTTGGTACGTTTTGAGAAACACTAATTTTATATTATAATATAGAAATTTTAATTTTTGAATATAATATTGTTAAATCATATTATTTTAGTTAGCACTAAATCATAAAATGAATTATTAAATACTTTTGATCATAACGATCAAGACACAATTTATATCATGTCTTTTCACTTTTCCTCTCATAATAAATTAATAATAACAAAAGGGATGAAAGAAAAAAGTGCAGAGGTCGTCATTCACACTGGCGATCATGTTGTCAGAACCTAGATCGCGTCTTTAATTGGCGATTTTCTTACTTTGTCAGCCAAAATAACCCTAATTTGGGAATTGACTATTAGATCACCCTATTTTGGGAATTGAATTTTCATTTAGCCCTAGATTTGGAAAAAATCTGGATTTAACAGAGTTCGGCTATTTGATGTGCAGGGACATTTTGAAAGCTCACATGTTGTTTTTGTGAGGAGATCCGCTAACATGGTAGCTTACTTAATTGCGAGGAGATCATGTTCACTTCTGTCGCCCTACGTTCCTAGCTGGGTTCAATTCATTTTAATCTCACTGATCAATTCGGTTGAACTTTCAAAATAAACTTATCGAACTCAAAAACCAAACCAATACCTACAAAAATGGCTGACCCAAATTTAGATGAGTACTCTGTTACAAAACGAAATTAGGTGACCACGCTATTACAACCCCCAAACTTAGGTGACCGCTAATGTTTTTGACCTAAGAAATTTCTCATAAATTATCACTATATGCAATTTTCAGACACTCTCTAATCTTATAACCAGTAGTTTGATCAACCCAACAAACACCAACTACAAAATGGGCAAACATGGTTCTAGTTTCTTAAGACATAACAGTGAAATGAGTTTAATCATACATATGATATGCTTCATTCATTCATTCATTCATTCATTCTCTAACCCGTTAGTATCTGTTTTTCTTCATTCAAAAGAATCATTCTCAAAATGCCATCATAACACACCACTGCTTGAAAGCTTTGTCCTTGTGCATTCATCATCTTGGCATTCTAACCGTCTTGGGCTATGCATTCATCAGCTTAGAAGATCATCTGATGCATCAAAATACAAGATAATTAATGAACATCGCCTTCTAAGAATTTTTCTCCTTAATTTTCTTCACATTCATAATTTCAGGACCCAGAAAGATATGCGTTATATCCTCTAACTTAGCAATAGACTGACAATGATCTGACTAGTCTACTATGAAACAGAAACCACAAAATACGATAAAGATTCACCTTGAAGAGTCTGCTGAAACTTGCGCAGTTGTGAAATGAATCCGGGATTGGGATTAGCCTGAGGTCTCCTACTCCGGACATGTTGCAATGCCTGAGATAAGGTCATATAATGCTTCTTCATCAAGTAAGCAACAACAATAGTCACACTGCAAAAAACAGAGCACCCAACAAAACGACTTTAGGTAGATGCATTCCAATTAAACAGCAATGCAAGCTGCCTACAGGTGAGTTGGGTTACATTATTAGTTCATAAGATAATATCATTCATCGTAATATTGCTTGTGTTGGTGAGAAAAAATTAACGGTAATCCAGAAATATAATGTGTCACCTTCTGGAAACTCCCATAAAGCAATGTACAAGCACACCACCACCAAGTCGTTTAGCTTCATCAATGAAGTTGAAACATTCATCGAAGTGTTGTGCTATGTCAGTGTCTTCCCTGTCCATAACTGCCAAGGAAATGAGTGCAAAGGATCAGCATAAGCTCTTTGGAAGACGAACAAATTCAAGCAGATTCCTCACAACATATATAATAGTTGAAGGAACATAAAAACCATAGAAAAGGAAAGGGAATGGATGAATGATGAGCATACTATTGACCGTCTTATATTGAAAATGCTCGGGAAAAGAAGGCAGGAAGCTGGCAACGGTCAAGATGTGAGTTACATTGGCGCGTTTGAGTGCGTCCTTCATGTTTGCTTCAGTAATTGAGCCTAAGAACAGACCCTGTTCAACAAATCGTCATATTCGTATAACTCTAATCAACAACACTGAGAGGAAAATGACACATAATGCAGGGTTAGATAGCTTACCTCTTCAATTTGACACAGAGAAATTTCACGTTCAGTGACATTGTTTTTTAGTGGCTGAATCGGAACGTTCATGATAGAACAGTCGGTCCGATCCATTTGCCAGTAAGAGAAAAATCACGGTTTAGATTCAAATCCCTAAAAGAACAGTAGCAAAGAAGGCGCAGTTAAACTTAGAAAGAATGCAATTGTCGAACATATTTGAAACGCAGAATCCGCCAGTTTGAGAAGAAGATAAAGAAAACCTTTCACCGGAGTTGTGAGAGGTTTTAAGGAAGTAATCTGTGGTGAGGACTGAGGAGAGACAGCAAAGGAAAAGAGGAGGACGACGACTGACGGGGGTGAATCAAAATTCAAAGCGACTAAAAGTCTAAACTTACTACAGTCTCCAGTCCAATAAATAGTTGTGGGCTCGTCTGCACGCTCCAATATTGGGTCGTTTAGGCCTTTGGGATATGGTTCCGTTTGCCAAGTAACACCCTCATGCATCATACTTTAGATTTATTACGACTTTGTACATATCGTTTGACGAATTCTAAGAATGACACGAACTATCAAAGTGTTTTTCGAAATTAGCATGTCGTCAGTTTTTGCACCAAATCATCTTACGTGGCCTGACGGAACTAGCTGACTGTGTCCAAATTCTTACGTGGCATGTGACATGACTGCCACGCCATAATAACTTTTTTTTTTTTTCAATTTTCGTGAAATTTCTCCCTCATCCTCCCTATTCTTCTTCCCCTCTCCTAATCTCCGTTCTCTTGCCCTTGTTCTCCTTCACTGCCGCCGCCCTCTCCATCTCCGCCACTGCTAAACTACATCGGGCTACGGGGTTGAGATCTATATATTAATATATATAATAATAATAATAATAATAATAAGATTTTTAATATAATTTTCATAAGAAAACTTCATTTATTTTTTTTGCTAACAGGGGTCTTTGTACGCCATGGCGGACATGCCCATCTCATTGTTCACCTTTTTCGCATCAGATCAACAGTTGGGGTTTACTCGCTAGGAGCCCCATTCCACTTTCCCTTTACCCCTTTTTTCTTTCATCATATATTGCACATAAATTGCTTAATACGAAATTGAAAAATTTATCCGTATAAGAGATCATATTCACTCAAATACCGTGGTAGGTAAACTTGAAGGGAAAAGAGAGATCACTTTGGGCTTTGTTGATTACTACGTGATGATTTTATTGAAAAAGATCGAAGCCATGGTATTTATTTCACTCAAGATTGGGTCTCTCTACCGCTGTATTTCATTTTTCAAATTTCGAAGTTAGCCAAAAACCTATGCAACAGTTACTTGACCTTCATCCCTTATCTGGCAATTGCTAATATAAGGACCCCTACCTGGCAATTTGCTAATATGAGGTGATAATCTAGTGTGCAAGAAGGTACAACCGCAGTTTCGGCTGAAGAAGAAGGTACATCCGTAGTTTCAGTGGAAGAACGCTTTTAGAGTGAGTTTGTCTTGCTCTTCGGCTTGTTGACAGATGTGGTTATTTTGCAAGGGTTGGGGCATACTGAAACTAGTCTTGTTGTTGGGGTTGTGGACATTGTCATGGCGAGGATGAAGAAGGCGATGCACGGGCTTGTTGACAGATGTGGTTATTTTGCAAGGGTTGGGGCATACTGAAACTAGTCTTGTTGTTGGGGTTGTGGACATTGTCATGGCGAGGATGAAGAGGGCGATGCACGGGTAGGGCTCAGAGCCCCCCAAACCAGAGAAACCAGTAATAAGTGATTTAAGTTTAGGGTTTATGTGTCGATTTGATTATGCAAATGAAGTATTGCCCTTCAGTGGTATGACTGATCTAACATTGTTCTCGAACGATGACGATGTTACCCACAATTTACGCAAATTATACTTCAACGGCACTTGCTTCATATAAATTCTTTGGATTGGGAGCCTATCCTTGTCCGGGTTAACTGGCGTGAGAACACCTATAAGTGTTCTCATATGAGAACACCTATAAGAGCCTTTAGATCAATTTCCTAAGATCCAATGGCTGTAAAAGAAAGGACAAACTTGTAATTGAACCTAAATTAGGGAAGAGGTTCATATTATCTTGGGGAAAAAAAATCTGATCCCTAAACCAAAAAATCCCTAAATCTCTCTCCTTTCCATCGTGTTCCATTGAAGCCGCCGAGAACCATGACGTCGCCTCGCCAGACGAAGCCATCAAGGGGACCGGCTGCTGGTCGGCGAGCGGGATCGACCGGCGACACAGCCACGGCGGCTGCTGGTAGTGTCGTTGCTACTGATTCAGTTCGGCAAGGAGGAGCGGTCGAGGAGCGGACGAAGCAATTAGCGGAACGGCTCCAGGTCGGCGAGGAGGAGCGGCCGGTGATGCCTTGTCGGATAGGAGCACGGCGGCGGCGGCTGACGTAGGCGTTGCGTCAGATTCAGTTGGAGGCAGAGCTATTCATACGGCCGGCGAGGTTACCCATGGTCGGCGTAGACCGCGTTCATAAGCTGGTACCTGGATCCGATTTTAGGTACATAAGCTGGTACCTGATTCCGTTTTTAGGTACATAAGCTAGTACCTGAATCTTATTTTAAGTACATAAGTTGGTACCTGTATCCGATTCTAGGATCATATGCTGGATCCTAAACCTAATATTAGGTACATACTGTTGTTCCTTCTATCACAATTGTGTACATATGTTTGATCCTGAGATTGCAGAGATTGCGAATAGTTGATTTGTCGATTTAATATTGGTGCGTAATTGCATATGTATGAGGATGATAAAGGTTGTAATTAAAATCATGTGATTGTTTGTTGTGCAATGTAGTAAAATAATTTGGTTCATAAGTACCTTAGAATATGTATGAACAATGAAAAAAGTACCTATAGTTAGGGGTGGCAGTCCCAACCTGAAACCCGAAAACCTACTCGTAATTGACCCGGTCAACGCGGTTTTATAACCGGACTGACCAAATAACGGGTATGGGTCGGACGGTTAAAAAAAACCGGCCAAATATTAGGGCGGTTATTGGTCCGCCAGATAACCGGGCCGACCCGGCCGAATGCCACCCTTATATGGATGACTTGACGAAAGTTGGGATCATCACATCGTTATGTTTTAAATTTATTTTCTTCGAACTCTTAGTATTCGCAATTTCGGATGTTAATTAGTTATTATTGAACAGAAGTATTTGTGTTATTATTTTGGGATTTCAGATTTTTAGTTTTCGGAATTAATTATTTGGTTAGTTGTTTAGTATTTCAGAATTAATTTTTATTAATTGTGTCACTTAATAAGTTAGTACGAAGTACGAACTAAATTATGAAATTAACATATCCCAAATTAAGTGCTACAATTGAAATAACAAATTATTTGGGCTACTAAAACCCATAATTATGCAGCCCAATTGGGTTTGGAAGCAGTTGGGCTGCATTTGGATTCGAATTTGGGCCGCAAATGTTGGGCTTCACGCTAGGCCGGGTATAACCGTTGGTGCCCGCCTGCCCGTCGGTCACGGTCACGGTAAGGAAAATAGAACCGACGGGTCCGGGTCGGGCGGTTAAAAAAAGGGCTAAATATTAGGGCGGTTATTGGTTCGCCAGATAACCGGGCCGACCCGACCGAATGCCACTCCTACCTATTTAATTTGGTTCATGCCAACTATGGTTTCTGGAAATAAATGAAAGAATAGGAAAATCCAAACTATTTCTTCATTTGTTCGACATATTCAGCAACGACTTCAGCAATCAGTGTCTTCTTCTTCTTTGTCTTCTTCATTTTACGACGAATGATCTCCTGAGAAGACTTGATACATCTAGTAGCCTTGTTGGGATTATTATGCTGCTTGAAACTACTACTTGCTATCAAAACTTCATTTGCGGTTGGGTGAATGGCGGCATCTGTGGAGTAATGGGGGAAGAATGTAAGATTAAGTACCAATAATAATTAGAGGGCTCACACTTTATGGTGATTTTAAAGCAATTACTTAACGAACCTGAAGCATGAACACCGGTAGGAGTTTCACCGATATTGTGGGTATGGACCGACTTGTCAATGAACCTGGTACCAAACACGTAAAAGAAAGGAACATAGGCCACTGCGTTAGTACTCGAATATGAAGAAACGTTACATAATGTACCTGATTGGAGACAAAAGGTACCTAACGAATCTGAAGCGAGAATGTCTGATGACGATGGAATGGTGGTTGGTCAGCAACGGGCCGGACTCCGATGATATCTTCAAACCTGAAGCATGAACACCTGTAGGAGTTTCACCGATATTGGGGTTGGGGACCGACTTTGTAAATGAATTTGCCAAACATGGGAAAAAAGAACACAAGCCACTGTGTAAGTACGGAATAAGAAAAAATGGTACATAATGTACCTAAAGTGAAATAATTGTACCTAATGAACCTGTAACAACAGTGTCAGATGATGATGGAACGGTGGTCGGTAACAGACCGAACTCCGATGATATCTTATCATCTGTGATCGTTTCCATTACTGCAACATTATGGGAAGATTAAATGACTGATCACCATAATCGAAACAAAACAGATGGCTATCAAAGTTCAATTCTGAAAAAACCTGACGAACAAATGAAGGTTGTGGGATTAAGCAATGATGCAGGTTCGATTTGATGCTTGTTTGATGTGTCTGCCGTCGATTTCCGCTGCCGATTACCGTCGTCAATTAAAGCTTGAAGCAAACCAACGAAAAAAACCAGCGTCGATTAAATAATGAATGAGCCGCACAAACTGCCGAAGAAGAAGAATAGCCGCCGAAAAAGAAAGGAGCCGCCTGAAAAAAGAAAGGAGTCGCCGGAAAATGGTAGCAGACGTGAAGATGATCAATAACCGCCGGAAGTTGTATTCTTTCCCATAACTAATTCCTACTTTTTAGTTAGAATTAATCTTTTAACATATTATTTTATTAAATGTTTTAAATAAGGAAATTAATGTTAATAGGGAATTTACATAGATGCCCATGAATTAATAGCCATTAGATTAGATTAGGAGAATGGATGGTAGAGATTAGTGTTCTCATGGTGAGAACAAAATGAGTGTTCTCATACAAGATTTCCTGATCCTTGTCGATGTGGTCCATTTTCGTCGTCTTAATAGATAGTTGTTTCTATGTTATTGGGTAGTTGTTTGTATGTTATTAGGAGGTTATTTGTGTGTTATATGGAGGATGAATGGTATTCCTATATTGGACTCTTACCACATTAGAACTTGCCATTTACTGGAGTTTTCACCATAATAAATAAAAAAATAAAACTATATACCAAAATAAATACATATTTAAACTATGTACAAATATTGGTATATCCACCTAGGGTCTAGGCGATTTCGCCCAGGCCATAGACGTTAACGCCCACTGAGGAAAAGGAAATGTCGAGTCATCTAGTCTGTTGAAACTGAGATTGCATAACTTCATCCATCTTAACCGAACTAGCATGGATTCGAGTCTGAACAACCGCCTTAGTCTATCTGCAAATTTGCTTGCTTGCTTTAATTGTTTTCTTAGTTTCATTAGTTCATAAACCAAATTCAACCAAACGACACATACCCCGATCAGCTTTAACACACATTTCTGAGTAATAGAGAAAGGAAGACCTTTAAAAAAAACGATCTCTTTGGAGCAATCCATTGAGTAAAACTAGTGCGCGTTAATTTTCGCACCACCCACATCACAGGCGACTTCGCCTAACTGTCGCATATTAACAAATTCAAAGTTTTCATTTCTTAAATTTACTTTGCAAAATTGTAAGCCCATTTTTTATAATTACAAAATGATCACTAGTTTATATAATTTTGTAAAATAATCATTAAAGTTTGAATTTCAGTAATGAATTTGACCGTGCTACCGTAATCGTAACTAGATTGAATTCAATCCCTACTCAGGAGCTTGTCGTTGATTAATTCTTTAACAAGCCAAACTTAACGAGTTGACGAATTGAGCTCCCTCGAGCATCAAGCTGAATCGAATAGGCTTGAACGCTCATTTATTCAAATTCAAAAAACTTGTTAACTTGTCGAGTATATATCGTTCGAATTGAGCTCGCTCGAGCATCAAGCTGAATCGAATAGGCTTGAACTCGCTCATTTATTCAAATTCAAAAAACTTGTTAACTTGTCGAGTCTATATTGTTCGAATCGAGCTCGCTCGAGCATCAAGCTGAATCGAATAGGCTTGAACTCGCTCATTTATTCAAATTCAAAAAACTTGTTAACTTGTCGAGTCTATATCGTTCGAATCGAGCTCGCTCGAGCATCAAGCTGAATCGAATAGGCTTGAACTCGCTCATTTATTCAAATTCAAAAAACTTGTTAACTTGTCGAGTCTATATTGTTCGAATCGAGCTCGCTCGAGCATCAAGCTGAATCAAATAGGCTTGAACTCGCTCATTTATTCAAATTAAAAAAAAACTTGTTAACTTGTCGAGTCTATATCGTTCGAATCGAGCTCGCTCGAGCATCAAGCTGAATCGAATAGGCTTGAACTCGCTCATTTATTCAAATTCAAAAAATTTGTCGAGTTTATATCGTTCGAATCGAGCTCGCTCGAGCATCGAGATGAATCGAATAGGCTTGAACTCGCTCATTTATTGAAATTAAAAAAACTTGTTAACTTGTCAAGTCTATATCGTTCGAATCGATTCGAGTTCGAGCCTACCCGATTCAGCTCGATGCTCGAGCGAGCTCGATTTGTCAACTCGTTAAGTTTGGCTCGTTAACTTGTTAAAGAATTAATCAACGAAAAGCTCGTGAGTAAGGATTGAATTCAATTTAGTTACGATTACGGTAGCACGGTCAAATTCATTATTGAAATTCAAACTTCAATGATTATTTTACAAAATTATATAAACTAGTGATCATTTTGTAATTATAAAAAATGGGCTTACCAATTTGCAAAATAAATTTAAAAAATGAAAACTTTGAATTTGTTAATATGTGACAGTTTGGCGAAGTCGCCTGTGGTGTGGGTGTTAATGTCTATGGCCTGGGCGAAATTGTCTAAGTCCTAGGCGGATATACCCATATTTGTACATAGTTGAATAGGTATTTATTTTAGTACATAATTTTATTTTATTTATTATGGTGAAAACTCCTTATTTGGTGGACATTTGCATGTTTGTTACTCCTATGTGAATGTAGGCAAAGCCTCGGCGTATCAATGTCGGTTCCAGTTCAACCACAGTAATGAAGGTTATTCCATTTAGATGCAAAACTAACAGGATAATCACCATGAACTCTAAGATTGATTCATTGGCCAAGGGTCTTCCTGTTTATTTTTGTACAAGGCGGAGTTCCATAGTCTTTGGAGGTTCAGGTGGAGCTGATTGATAAGGAGTTGGTTGAGGTCCTCATTGTTGCGTTTAATCCTGTT
Source organism: Linum lewisii (assembly GCA_034768395.1). Taxonomy (NCBI): domain Eukaryota; kingdom Viridiplantae; phylum Streptophyta; class Magnoliopsida; order Malpighiales; family Linaceae; genus Linum; species Linum lewisii. The sequence continues at coordinate 9,991,353 of CM068299.1, forward strand.
GAGAAGAAGTTCAATTTGGGAGGGCAGTGGCTGGGGTTGGAGGTTGTCGATGTGGGCAGAGTATATGTTCTTCCCAGTTCCGGGAAGGCGATGAACCCTAAGATGTGTAGAGCCAAGGACATTAGGTTCGGGCGAGATACGAATCTTGCAAGGTCAACGTCTAAGTTCATAGAGATGTCACAAGTGTGGGAGACGGTGAACACCACGACGGACCCGTAGCTTACGCAAAGCTTTACATTCTAATGGCGTTGGGTGAGTTGTTGACCCCGTGGAATACATTCAGAGTGACTGTCTACATGGTATGTTTGAGGGAATTAGTGAGTACAACTGGGGGCAACATGCCGTCAACACCGTACTCGCTGGACTTGTGGAGTTGAAGACTGGACTTGTGGAGTTGAAGACAACTATGAAGACCTCCAACCCAGACGGGGATATGAACTTCACCGTGGTAGATGTATACATGTACCAGTGATGTACTGGCCATTCACCTCGTATATATACAAGTTTTACCTTTGCACGTACCTCTGTTGGCAGCCTCACTTACTAGACATGACGATTATAGAGGGGGTTCGAGCAACCGAGCAGTCCACATGTGGACTTTGATTGTCTACATATTGCAGCTATTGTCCACACTAATCTACAATCCTGTCTGATTCTGTACTTATTTCGAGCCGAGCTGCAGGCAACGCTGCAGTCACACACAGATATTACCCTCACAAAGTGGACCCATGGCAGCAACAGCAAGCAACTATGATGGTTCTGATTCAAAGAGACAAAAAGAGTGATGCATCAGTTATGGAATAGTTGAACTGCTACACTAAGAAAACAAAAGATTCACCACGCATTGATCAGTTGACATGTTGAATCATAGAATAGTAAATGTAAACTACACTTTGAATACAAAAAAAAAAAAGCCTAAATAGCGAGGGAGATCATTCATCGAACATGCTCTGATACAAGAAACAAAGAAACAAAGAAACAATAACAAAAATCACAATTTAGATTCGCAGAAGCAGTCGGGCAAAGCTGATCCTCTTCCCATCTCAAATTCTTCTTTATGAGCTGACCATAACCCTTCCGTCAACTCTTTCCCTTTCAGTCCCTTAAACCTCAGTTCGGCAAAAGCTTTCCGGCTCAAGAACAATGTCTTGTACAAACCTTTATATGCCCTCATTGCTGCAACCATCTTATCCATGTTCCCAAAATAAGTTGCCACATATGAATCACTGGTGATGGAAATGTAGTAGTCGAGTGCAGCTTTCGTGTTCCCGTGCATGTTGGTAAAATCCTGGCTGTTAAGAAGTGCAGATTTAGTGTATATGTTTTTATAAACAGATGTTAGCCCTTCGAGTTCCATAATACCATCTCCTGCCGCAAGATATATATTTGTGTTGGTAGGGATGTAAAGTGCCTGCAGAATTAAGGCCGTCTCATTAGGAGTCAGGGGACACTTCCCTCGCTTTCTCCAAATACTAGCCGTTTCTCCAGTCCAGGGTTTTCTATCTCCCCCAACTGCTTTGATGGCTTCCATGGAAGATGAAGACAGACCTGAGTACTCACATTGGCTGTATGCTACCATGTCCGGTTCAAAGCGCAGATGTAGTGAGAGGAATGGTTTTGGTATTGCTTCGAAGAGTTCCAAAGCTTTCTCCTCCAATGAACTTGTTAGACGTAATGCGCTATAACATGCTTGACAGAGTGCAGCTTTTGCATACAGAGGATACCTAATAAATAAAAGAGGAATAAAAGTATAATCACGTAAGTATTCAGCTTTTGGTAAGAATAGAATTCACACAGTTGACACACGGAATTGCCATCAATTGCTAAATATAAGCCTTCATCATGATGGACAAAACCTACTGAGAAAACATGCTAACCTGTCCCTCCTTTGGCTCATTGCTGGTGTAATTGATATAAAGCGGTGCTCCAACAACGGTGGGAGGACACTCTCGACATAATCGAATTGTCCTTTGCGTTTGCTACAATCAACATGAAACGGCTCTTTTGATGCTATTTCTGGTGGCAGTTCCTTGACGACTTTAACGAAACTAGCCACTTGCTGAATGAAGTAATCCACATCAAATACATCTGCAAAACCACTGTCCCAACAGAGGAAAAACACTCAATTTATGGAATGTCGAACCCACCAAATTCACTTGCAATTTCAAGTCCACTGTAAATATACTATTCAGTCAATTGGATCACAAATCTGAATGAAATTCTCTTCAATTCTTATTACCAAGGTAAAAGGTAAGCACTGAATATAAAAAATAGATCTATCAACAATATAGCAGAGACACAGCTGCTAAGGCTTATTTCTTACAAATACAAAATCACGAGTCAGAGAATACTCTGAAGACTGATGAACATGCAGACTACAACAGAATGTATTGTTTCTGACGAAAGAATCCCTTATCAAATGGATGACTGGTGGACTTTCGAGCTAAACTTTCAGTAAACTGTCAAAATATTAGAAGGCAATAATACTCTTGTTCATTCATTGCTCTAAGACATTACAGCTCTTATATAGAACTATTTCTAGAATAGCTAAACCAACCCATACTTAGGAATTCCCTATGCCAACATAAACTAAAGTGAAAAATATTCAGACTCATCAAACGAGATTATGAATAATCTGTTGAAAGGGTCATCATAAATGATGAAACTACCCAACTAGGAAATAACCAACATGCAAGCCACTAAGATACACCGTCAATCTACTTTAATTTCTCATCCGCAAACAAAAGTCAGCATTGCATACTCATTACAATATGAATATATCTGCTAGTAAGTGTTAGAAGACGGCAATATTTTACATATAACGAACATACGAAACCATATCCATGGATCATAAAATCACTTTGCACATTTGGAACCTGACATTAGTTGGAGTTACCTCGACTCATTCCAATATGCAGCTGCCTCAAACCTTGGCAAAACGAGAGTTGCATTCAACAAGCGGGCAATGCCAACTCCATCACAGAACTGCAACAATCCAAACACAGCCATTTACCAGCAAGCAAATAACAAAGCCCTTTATTCCACACTTTATATGGACAGATAGAACACTCACATCTCTTCTCATCTGATTGAGGCCACCATAGCAATCCACACGAATATATCCATTATTATCTGTCGGTGGAGCTGCAGGATTTCAACAAAAAAAACCAATGCAATCTTCTGCAATGAAAGTCAATTAAACTTGACTCAGGATATAAAAAAGAGTGACCAACGATGTCGATATGGCAAAAATCCCCATTCCTAACCCACAAATTCTATCTGAGACTTACAAGCTGAACTAATAAGATGCACAACTCAACAAAGTCCTTTCACACTAGTGCAATCTCAAATCTCGGTGGCTAGCTTAACTAAAAGATTATGATTTCAACCAGCAATTAAAATTTCCCAGTCTTTCTTCAAACCAACAATTAGAATGGGGAAGCTGAGAAGGTACCATTAAGATGACCCTGAAGCCACCACTTACAAGGCCTCCATTCCACAATTCTTTTAATGTTCCATATAGCCAATCCCTCCCTGGCCAAAAACAACAGGTAACACAGGAAGCATAAAAATAATGCATAATCATACACCAATTTAACTTGAGGAAGGGAGAAAACTGAACTTACGTTGGGTAATCGGGGGAAACTGGAATTACGGGGAATGTAGGAGAAAGCAAAGTGATGGCGGCGAGGAGGGAGAGAGTGAAGAGGGTAATGAACAATGGTTTCACAGAGACGGCAATCATTTGAAAGAGTTGAGATCTTGGTGCGTTGATTTGGATTAGATGGAACGGGAATTCGGTAACCAACAAAAGGCGCTATGAATGAGCGAAAAATTGGTGATTGGATTGAATCAGGGTTCGTTGAGTTGAGAGCAGAGAAGTAACTGGAAAATATGATTCGATCTATGATCTTGATTCAACTTTATTGGACCGCTCAGGTTGAGTTCGAAAAAGTAAAAACTCTATGCATTGCTCAGTACTCTGGGCTTAATATTCATTGTGGTCATCAATCTATTAGATTTATAACAGTCTCGTCACCTATCTTTAAAATGCAACAAACTTATTTCAATTGTAACAATGTGGTAATTCCCTTATATCCATCCAAAAAAAACTTGTCAAATTACCATGTCAAGTTGTCAACTTCCAATTTATGTCACGTAATACATTTCCATGTTACATACCATTCAATTAGTCTAATTTTACACGACCTATTTGACCCAAACACTTAGGTTCAGTTTAGGTCAAGTTCTAGAATAGAATATGTGATGTGGCAGAGGATGACATAGATAAAAATAGTGAGTTGGTATGATGATATGTCAAGATTTTTATGTAGCATTGGCAAAAAAATCATATTATTACAACGGGAATATGTTGGTGATATATGCAAGTTACCTTTTAAAAATTCATAACCACATTACTACAATCTCAATAAGTTGATGACTACAATATTGAATACTAAGCTTCAATACACTAGAATCTCAAAATTATTCATTCATTTCTCATATATACACAACTTATTCGTGATTGTGACATCTTAAAGTCTAAGTTCCTATAGTCAGATAAATTTTTTGTTTGATGAGAGCAATATTAATTTTAGGTCCCTTGCGTCACTCATTAATTAGAGCCCAAGATTTAAGAGTCAAGATTGAAAAGGGCAAATAACTAAATAAGTCATTTTCTAAACTATTTTATTTTATTTTAAAAAAAATAATCAACAGTACTGACACGGTGGCTGGACTTGGAGCTCCAGTGACATGAGATGTCGCCGACTACCAAAGCTCCAGTGACTTTCGCTGATGAAAAAATTTCGACAAGTTTTTTAACCACCAAAGTTCTAATTCAAAGAATTTTCAGCCGCCGCACCACCTTCTAATGGAGCTATTTTTCTAGGCGAAAAAAACTTGTGATGTTCCATACACGTTTTTTTGGAAACGGTGCGCGTTCTGCAAACGAGCACAAATGTCAAACACATCAGCTATTCATGAAAAAAAAAAATCAGATTCTTCGGGAGTTTGACGTGTAAGGAATTCTTCTCCAAGTGCTATTGAGATCCGCAACTCAAGGTCGGAGCAAGGCAAGCTCGTTGAACTAGAACTTGACCACTTCCCTCGTTCATCTCTTAATCATTCGATTTTGTTTGCAGAATTGTACCTAGAGAAATTGAGATTGAGAGTTTCATTAAAGGATATTCAGTTTATAACCTAATCGACAAGAAACAAGTCAAATGGAATTTTATGTTCTTCGCTCAATGTTTCTCGGAGGAGGTGGAACTGGACAATTTTTTGGGGTTTTAGTTATTATTGTTATTTTATTTAAAAATTGACGTAACAGTAATATTTTGATTAGGTAAGTAGATGTCACATTAGCTTCATCTACATCGCCACTAACACCGCCATGTCACACATGCAAACTAATGATAAAAAATGATGTCATATCATACTAGAATTTTACCCAATATGTTGTTGATGAACCCAAGGGCATCAGCCCACTGAGCCCCAAATTGCAGACAAGACACTTCATAGTATAGCCCATAAATCATCCTACACTATAGTAGGGGGGTAATTGATGGACCCAAGGGCAACCGCCCTCTGATCCCCACATAGCAGATGCTCCCTCGGTCTTACATGACCTTATAAATATTGGGTCACCCATTCAGAAGAGGACACACAACCACTGGTTCACCCCTCACACACACTATCTAACGCCCTTGTCTTACACTTGCAAGGAACCGCCCCAAGTAACCCAAGGCGCATCAAGGGCTTCCCATATCCAACTTTCAGTTGAACCAACTTATTGATCCACCAGTCCAACTGGGCGGATAGTTATATTGCTTCAAACATTAAAAAAAAAATTATTATTCAGTGTCATTCTAATTTTTTTTAATTGTTATTGAAATGAAAAGAATGCTTAGAACGTTTCTTGCCATTCTTCTGAACAATGCGTGTTTGGTGATGATATGAGATAAACCCAAGAGGATCGCTTAATATCCAAGCACATGAATTATTCTCCATTATATTCAAAGTACAAATATTGCCCACTAATAGCTAATGATTCTTGTGTATGCTCACCTGTTTGAAATGAAAAGAATGCTTAGAACGTTTCTTGCCATTCTTCTGAACAATGCGTGTTTGGTGATGATATGAGATAAACCCAAGAGGATCGCTTAATATCCAAGCACATGAATTATTCTCCATTATATTCAAAGTACAAATATTGCCCACTAATAGCTAATGATTCTTGTGTATGCTCACCTGTTTTACATCTAAAAACATATATATGCATTTTAGACAAAAATTATTTGCCACATAAGCTTTTGGAGGCTTCTCCTTAAGTGTAGGGTTAATATTATTTATTATTTATTTATTTTTTCAAACTTTCTCTCCCCTCTTTTTTTCCTTTTAATTAATTTTCTTTTCATAACATTTTATGTGTTACTCAAAACATATTGTTTCCTTCACAAATATTGTTCGTTTTAATTTTTTGAATCCAACGACATCAATCTTGATATATTTTAGTAAAAAATGAATTTTCTATTAAAACCTACGTGGAGGATAATCAAACCGTTATCAAGCATTACTTACACCTACACATTACACCAAAAATTTCCAAGCATAATCAGTCATATTGTCACTTACAATGTAAACGAGCCTAATATGTTGTTTATTCAAAATCTAATCGTTATAAAATATATAAAGACATCATAAATCTATCATATAGATCAAGTGACACAATAAGTGGCCCTAAATGCTAAAACTGTCCAACTCACACCCGCGCTTTGATTAACTTGAAATCTAGATTTTGTTAAGGGGTTGTTTGGTTGCAGGGATATTGATATTGATAACAGCAGATATCATGATATTCAGGATATCATCGTTTTTTCTGTCCTGAATATCATGATATCTGGGGCCAAAAGTGATATCAATATCACTCAACAGATATTCATGTGGGGAGGTGAATATCTTCAGAGTGATATTGATATCACAGTTTTTGGACAATTCTATCCTCACTCAACCTTCACAATTATAATGTCATCAACCCCATTACCCCAATTTATTTTTTCTCTTTCTATATTGTCTCGTGTTTATGTATTTTTATATTTATTTATTAATTAAGATAAATAATTATGATTTAGTTTTTAATTACTTAATTAGAATTTTTTTAGTTAGAATTAGAATTCACCATGAAAATTATTTTAAGTTTTTTATTTTATTTTTGCTAGAAGAGGAAGATGTGTTAGCAGTAAATATAATACTAATTATTTTCTTAATGAATGAGCATTTATTATTATGAAAGTATAATTAACTCGAGTAATTAATTTATAAATACATTCACGAATTAAAAAAGAGAGATTACAAATTTTAATTATAAAACACACATGCTTTTTAATTAAATGTTAGAACTACTTTTATACTGTGTTCAAGCAAATGAGGGTATTTTAGTACATTCATCCATGCACTCACAATACATCACTCATTTAAATATCACTATCCCAAACAGTGATATAAAAGAATCACTTTTACAAATACCAATATACTAACATATCAATATATCTCACATATCATGATATGTAGATATCATCCAACCAAACGACCCCTAAAACAATTCACACATTCAAGCATGTAGTTCATTGGTAGCTTTAATGGAATGAATACATAATTCATCCAAAAGCTTAAATTTTATACACAAATAAATACATCATAAAACGATATAATATATAGTTAAAATAACATATTAAATGATACTAAAAGAGTTTAACTAATATCCTCACTTTGATTAAAAAAATTACGAATAGAATTATGAATTTTCATTCAACGAAAGGAAGCAAAAAAAGTCAGAGTTATGTACAACCTAGCAACTCGAAAAACCTATAGGGAACAAAACCTGACTGTCACCTATAACACTATTTATGAACAACCACAGGAATGAAATCGTAGCTGTAACTAAAAAATTGAAGTTGTGAATGATTTTTTTTAGCTATATAAGATGTTAGGATTACTAACTTTTCTACCATGATATCTTCAACATCTCTCTCCGAATCTTTGCAACAACTCCACACCATAAAGTTTTGCAGATAATGTCATTGATTTTGTTCTCTTTAGCAAGGAGAATAAAATGCTCCATATTAGGCCCCCAAGAATATTGCAATATGCGAGTATCAAGATAGCCAACAAAAACTCTATCCAAAACTTCTATATAATATCTGCAACTAAATTATAAATGATTTCTACTTTCCATAATATTACATGGAAAAAGATAGCAGAGCTCATTCAGAGAAATTTCCCAATGTTGAAGCCAATCCAAGGTCGTCAATCTGTCAAGAATAACTAGCCAAGTCAGGAAGCTATCATGAGGGATATGATAGGAACCCAACACCAATCTATACCAAGGAATTAACTTTGAATCGACTATCATGTATAGAATCCCAGATAGTGGTAATCCAAACCTTCTCATAAGCCATCCCATCCTAGCACAATTGTGAAGTAGAGTTAACTGATATATAAAATGCTAGAGTGGGACGAATCTTCAACAATCTTCTCCACGCCCAAAACCCTTCCCTTAAGGACCAGATATCACCTCCATTAATACACACTTTGATAATTTTACAATCTACTATACACTAAAATTTGTTCCATAATTTTACAATCTACATAACACATTCAATAAATTTATTCTCTAACATCGTCAACAGGTCTAATATACGATTCATTCAACATATTAAATCAATGAAAATTTTAAAATCAAATCCATCCTAAATCGATCTAATATATGATATTTCATCTAAAATTTTAATTGTCCAAAACAGTTCCAATTTCCAAGCATATTCAGTCATATTTTAACTAGATTATTTTATATTATGAGTGTTATAATTCTATAATATAAAATAATTCATATAAAAATAATATGATCAAGATGTTAATCAATCAACTAAGAGGATCATAAACATTATAAATTAGATTTCTCATATTAATATAATATGATCAAGATGATACAGTGAATTTGAAGTAATAATACATCAAATATAAAATTTAGTTAGAATATTTTATTTTTCAGCATTCTCATGTTAAAGGTATGAATAATTAAATATACATCATGATTTTGAAGTAAATAATAAATTATGTATGTATTGTTCCATTCAGATTAAGTTAGAATGGTTTGTTTTCCAGCTTTTTAAAGTTAATGTTTGAAGAAACATCGGGCCTTTAAAGTAAATAATATGTATTGTTCCATAACCCATAGTGGATTTTGTTCATGACATGGGTTGGAATATAGTTTGAACATTCGTCTAACTCGAGACATGTAGAAAGATTTTAAGAATTAAGTGAGTTCATGTGCCTCAAAATCATAAGAACATTAATTTGTTCGTCATATATATTTAAAAATACATGATACTTAGATATATAATTGCACTATTGTTCTTTGGTTCGAATATCTAAGGAACATATTGACAATTATTTATTCAGTTCATTTATTTAGGTTGCCAACAGTGAAGTGAGAAAGAATCTCGAATTGGCCAACAGGTCAAAAAACTATCAAGAATCCTTAGTAAGCGCAATGGTAAGTGAGGTCATGAGTGTATAAGGGTATGAGTCATGACATATTAAGTACAGCGGGTTACATGTCAATAACTTTTGCCAACTCAAATTATTGATCGAGTTTAGTTAGTTTGACTTGAGCATATTCATGAAATCTAAGTATATATATAACGGGAAAACGCTCCAGTACACACGGGGTACCGGTACCCTAACACTAAAATTTCATCATATCTGTGTTTCAATGTTAGAGTTTGAGGGTTGTAGTTTAGTGTTCAAGGATTATGACATAATGTTAGGGGTTTCATGTTTATTATTGGGGTTTATGGTTATTTAATTAGAGTTTGACGTTCGATTTAAGATTAGAGTTTATGATGTAGTATTTGATGGTTTAAGATTTAGTGATCTTTACTTCTATATTCTTTTAACGTGTCAAATGAGGTTTTTTTTTAGGTAGAACTACATCTGAACATACTTTTTTTTACAGATGATGGTTTCTTTAGTCTTGACTTTGTTTGTTTGCAAATGCTTCAAATGAGTTGTTATTAAATTTTTTTATTTGTGTTGAATCGACTTATTTTTGCAAGAGGTTCAGATTAATTAATTTTTTTTATAAATGATTAGAGAATTTTATTCAACATAACCCCAAAAGGGAAGATCACACAATAGTTCAAACAAACAACTCCTCCACCAAAACACCCTAATCAAAACAAGAAGCCGAATCTCACTAATCCAGGAAAAACCAACTCACGCACAAGTCCTCCCTAAATCAAACATTCTACTTCTGCAAGTATACGATTATGAACAACATCAACTCCAGCTGCAATCTCTCCTACTTTCCGCTTGCATCTTTCGTACCATATATGACTAATAATAGATCTGGTCATCAACCACCCCTTCCTGCTTGCATAAGAACTCCATCTCCATCTGTTCTGCATTTGGTTCATGAGGTCTATCCACTTTGTAGGTTTTTTTTTATCAAAGGGGTCTGATTTATCCAGTCTGTAGCACTACAACATAACCTGGCTAGGGAGGCACACACTATTTGCCTCTAAAAAGCATTTTTTTGCCTCTATAGAGTTTTAAAGGCAGATAGTTAAGTGCCACTAACGCTGCTGCGGCTAAAAGTCTTTAGAGGCAAATACGGTGGCACATATTATCTACCACTAAATGGAAGAATTAGTGGCAGATATAATTGTTGGCAATTGCATCTTTAAACAACACTTATCTGTCATCTTAGCCACCTTTTAGAGACACTTATTTTTGTTGCTGGTATATTTTTTTAGAGGCATATATATATGCTTTTAAAAAGAATTTACTCCTACCAGGACATTTTCCTTTATTTGACTCTTCCACTATTTACATATATTACTCTCTATTATTTTGCTATCTATGAGATTTGAACCCGGGTGGTTTAAGGAAATACACTAAGTTCTTAGTTCTTACCACTTGGCTCAGGAGTACTTACTGATACTTCTTGCGCAGTTTTTAAATATAAATTATAAAACTCAATGATATGGAGAAACTATGCCAAGAAAAAGAAATCAAAATTGAAAAAATGAATTTTTTTTCTTACTCATTATTAGAAAAGAAAATTGTTAGCGTTTATTATATATATAATTTTTTTTGGATGAATAGTAATTTGCATTCAACCAAAAAGTAGAGGAGATTATATATATAATTAATTATATATTATCTAACATTTTTTTATACAAAATAATACAAAGTTTACAAGTTATCTACCTTTACAAATTTTAATCATTCATCATATAGAGATAGATGAATTATTTGTCTCTAAGCTAATCATACAACCTATAGAGGCAATTGTAAATTATCTGCCTCTAAAAATTTTAATCATATAACCTATAGAGGCAGTTATAAATTATCTGCCTCAAAAAGAGTTTTTTTGTGTAAGACAAAAAAATTATAGAGGCAGTTACAAATTATATGCCTCTAAAAGAGCTTTCATATAACTTATAGAGGCACTTATAAATTATATGCCTCTAAAAGATGTAATCGTATTGACTTATAGAGGCAATTATAAATTATATGCCTCTAAAACTATAAAAATTATTTATTAATATTAAAATAAATAAATAAAATACAATTAGAGGCATATATATTCATCTATAGAGGCACATATAGTATTTGTTCTTTAAAAGTATATTTAGAGGCAAATATTTTATGTGCCTCCATAAATCTGCCTCCGTAGCTATGTTATGTTGTAGTGTAGGTTCAGAGAACATAATCTCTGCTTTTTGGAAAAGACTGCGACCAAACCTACTTTGACAGAAGATATGATCTCTATTATCCACCCCATTAGAGCACAAAAGGCAACTGATATCAATGGCCAGTCCCCATGAGGCATGCATCTCCTTTGTGATTAATTAAATATTATGTAACAAATTTTTTGAAGTCACATTGGTTTAGAAAACATTAATCATTTGAAAAATTTGTTGGAACAATAGGTATGATTGTTTATGCAATAAGTGGACCTATTTTAATGATACTTTTTATTTAATAAATGGTCATAAGTGGACCTATTTTATTTTAGTATGTAATAAAACTTAATTAATATTTAAAATATCCTTAAATTTATCATAACATTCCATTTAATAATATATATATTTTGGTATTGTATTAACTCAACCAATGGGCCAATAATGATATACATATTATATAAGCATTTATAATTAGAGGAGGGGGGTATTCCCCTTAAATTAAAGATAGGAACCTATAATATTATTTTATTTCTGAACTTAATTTTATAGGAACCTTATTTTAAATTAACTATTAGAATTAGAAATTAATAAATAAAATTTCAATATCTTTGAAGGCTGAGAAGTTTAAGAAAAATATTTTTTATTTCTGAACTTAAAATAAATTGTTTTTTGAGCAGAGAATTTTAATGATAATTATTTTTATAATATTTTTTAATTATGATTATTTATCTTACTATTTATTACACATTTTATAATATTTAATTTATGCATATCATACATATCCAAATAATAATAATAATAATAATAAATAATAATAATAATAATAATAATAATAATAAATAGAATAGAACACTTAATAAAAATAGGGTACCCATATTAATAATATAATGTTTAAATAGAAAATGAATACACACTTTTTATGAATAAGATATATAATAATACACCTACAAAACATGTAATTTCATTTGCCTCGACCAATCATCACATAGTCGAAAACTTTTATTTTTTTATTTTGGTAAACTCTTTAACAATGCTCTCTATAGGGCCACTTATTTTTTTTCCATCACATTCTACTATATAAAATAAAAATTTATCTTATGTGAGAGCTATTAAGCTAAGTAAATAGAAAATGACTTGAAGATGTTTCTAAAATATATAAATTTTGACCCTTGAGTTTTTAGTTTGATTTAATCTTTTAATTCAAATTTAATAGTTGATTTTTATCTGGCTAAACATAATCCTGAATTTATTCATTTACATAATTATTAATCATTTACTAATTATACCGAATAAAGTCGGCCAACGGGCCGAAAAATTGCTAGTATGATATCAATTGATAAATTCCCTCAACCTTTTAAGCACTGAAGGATCGCGCTAAGTTGCTCACCTTTTTTGTTTAGAGTTTTAACTTTTAGGGGCATAGTATTACGGGGATTTGAAAAAATAGCCTCTTGTACTATATATAAATCAATCGTTCTTTTTACTCCTTCTTACTTTGATCACTTTGTATTTTAGGTCCTTTCATCCCAACTATCGTCTCCATGACATTAAATCGTTGATCTAATGTCATGAATACGATAATTACAATTTAATGTTACGAAGATGATAGTTGAGATGGAAGGACCCAAAATGTAAAATGATCAAAGTAAGAAGGATAAAAAGCATATTGGACTCAGTGTGACTTAATTAATATTGAACTGATATTCTTTTTATACAAGATATAATTATTCTTAATAATAAAGTTGATCTAAAATAAAATTTACCTTTCATTTAACTACATTCGTTTAAATCGTTCCCCACAACTCCCACGATGGTACACTAATAATTATTAAAAACGTTGCACCAGTAAGTGCATAAAGCTACTATATAAAGCTAGTTAACTCAAAGCTTTGGAATTGCCATTAATCTTTGATTAACAGGCGATTAAATATAATTAAAAATGTCTCTAATTAACAACAACCACGGCCACGGGCTTCTAATCCCCTGTATTACCACCCTTGTTTTCACAACCCTATTAATCTCCCCATGGAAAACTCACCAATCACTATTAACACTCAACAATCCAATAACCATCCATCTTCCTGTTTTGAAAGACTCCAACACTCTCCAATACGTCACCCAGATCAAACAAAGAACACCTACGGTTGCCGTGAACCTAACTCTCGACATCGGCGGCCGCCATCTATGGGTTGACTGCGACCAACCTTACATATCCTCCACCTACTCCCCTGCTTCATGCAACTCTCCACACTGCTCCCTCATAGCCAACTCCAACAGCTGCTTCAACGACTGCTTCTTCGGACCGCCCCAACCTGGTTGCTACAACAATACATGTGGCCTCATCGTTGATAACTCCGTCGCTGGAGTAGTTGCCGGTGGCCAGGTTGGACACGATGTCCTGTACGCTCATTTTGGGATGAGATTAGCTAGGTAAGTCGCATATGGTTATCTCTTTTTCTCCTGCGAAAATTATCTAAAGGAAAAAAGTACAAGTTTTGTATCAAGAGGGTAAAGACGTAAAGTTGTAGTGATGTCATATATTTAGTCAAATTTTAAGACTTCTTGGTTAAGGTTTTTTTTCACCAACCTTGATTTTGTTATCTTATGATTATGACACTTATTTTCACGTTATATAATTAATAATAAAAACATCTGTATATGTGACACGGCAGGCATCCTGGTTTTCTATTCACATGTGGGACGAGCTTTTTACTAGAAGGACTTGCAGACAATGTTTCCGGCATGGCTGGACTAGGGAGAACTGAGATGTCCGTTACTTCCCAATTCTCCTCAGCTTTCGGCACCGACAGAACCTTCACACTCTGCCTGGGCCCCACGACCGGAGCTGTCGTGTTTTCCTCGACAATCATCATGACCAATTCTTCTGCCCTCTTGAAATCTCTTGTCTTCACTCCATTGCTGACAAACCCGGTTAGCACGGCCACGGCTTACTCGGACGGCGAGGCTTCAGCGGACTACTTCGTAGGGGTCAAGTCAATAAAAGTCAATGGAACTCCAGTCAAGGTCAACTCAACACTGTTATCGATTGACGGCCAAGGATGCGGCGGAACGAAGATCAGCACCATCCATCCTTACACGGTGCTGGAAAGTTCAATTTACGACGCCGTATCGGGCGCCTTCGTGGACCAAGCACCCCGTGCTCGCTATAACTTGCGTAGAGTTGCGTGGGCTGGGCCTTTTGGGATGTGTTTTGAACTGAGCGGGGTTAGAATGACCAGAATCGGGCCCATTGTGCCGATAATAGAGATGGAGTTTGAAAACAACATTATTTCGTGGCGGATGTTTGGGACCAACTCAATGGTCCGGGTTGGCCAGGATGTGGTGTGCCTTGGGTTGGTGGATGGAGGGTTGAACCCCAAGACGTCGATTGTGATCGGAGGGCATCAGTTAGAAGATAATTTGGTGGTTTTCGACATGGATTGGAAACGAGTAGGGTTTGGTTCGTCATTGTTGGGTCAGGGAAAGAGTTGTGACAAATTTCTCGAGGAAATTGCGAAAGAAGTTCTCATAAGTAGGGATTCAATTTGATGGTCGTAATTGTTATTTGGGGTTCTTTTTCTTCCAATAGGTAATTCCAGTGGAGATCAAAAGATAATCATACATGCATTCTAACTATTCATCTAAGTTAATGATCCAAACTGATTTAGAAATGGGGGACTCGAACGTTAATGATCCAAACTGACTCGACTTGTGCTATCCAGCTTCTTCGGGACACGAGGAACTATGATCACCAACATGCTAGTCTCATTTTGCAGTCTGAGGAGATGCTGAAACGCGATTGGGAGGTCAAAATTCAACACATCTACAGAAAATGTAACTTCCTTGCGGACCACCTTGCCAACATCAGTCGCATGTTTCCCTTTGGTCTACATCTTATTGATAGTAGCACTCTTGCGGTGGCTAGTATTAGATCATCCCAACTTAGGTTGGTGCTGCGTATTCTATTGTTCACAAAAAAAACATTTATCTGAACCATGAGGTTTACCACTCGCCAATTTGAAACACATGCAAAGAATTTGACGTGTCACTTAATAGACAATTCTGTTTACCGAACGACGAACGAGGCGGGGACCTTTACTTATATACACACATGCATGAACCAGATTATTAACCTTTTTATTGGTCCTCGGGGATATTTTGATTAAGTACTTCAGGAGAATACTAGTCGATGGCAAACATGGCATTTTCTATTTATTTACTAGAAATGGAAGTTGGAACACTCCACAGACTCAGCCAGAAGCGTATTAGTAAACCCAAGCCTGTCTGAACCCAAATCAAATTGCACCAACACCCCTTGCATCTGATAAGCTCCGATCACCGCTGCTGTCGTCGGAAAACTCACCGTCGCAGGACCGCCATCCAAAATCCTAAACAAATCACATTCGGACTCACGTCAACCATCGAATTCACCCCATCAATACCCCACCTCACATCTCCGCTCTCGAAAATCAGCGCAATCTCCGGCAAGGCGATACCGCTCAGCGTCATCGGCAGAGCCCCCTTCTCGTAGCAGTCACGGAACGGCGCCACGGCTGCCGCTTTCTTCACCTTAGGCGTCTTCATCACCTCCTTCTCAAAAGCCCTAACAAGAAATTTGTAGATGGAGCTCTCGAGAATCGAGTACGGATGCGTCGTTGATATGAACCGGCCCAGCTGCCCTGGCACACGCCAGTACACCTACACTCCCCCAGGGTCACCCGTTGGAGGCCGAACCCTAGGACCCTACAAGAAGCGCCTCGAACTAAGGGCTGGCCTCTTACAAGCCCTCAAGCCTAGGTATGAGATGAAGTATAGGCTGAGGCCCCCTCGGGCAGAAGGAAGACCCCACAAGATGGAAGGATATTCCAGAGCATGCTATTGGCCGAGAACATAAGCCCTAGACCGGGGACAGAGTCTCAGCCCTTCCCTAACTTCACCTCTATGATCCCCCAAGTCAAGCACACCCAAAAGCCATCTAGAGACAGTTCTGGAGTACAGAAGTCAAGAGGATTCAAGAATACGTGGCCAAGACAGGATGGTCCCTAAGGACACCGCCCCGGCCCCGGTGGATGCGGACAACCAGCCCCTGCCTCAGACAATCCTGCTCAGCACTCAGAATCTGGCGGACAAGTTGATGCCAGAAGATTCAGGAGGCCAAAAGACTTGGAGAGAACCTCGCTTGTCCGAGGAAATGTAAAGCGGAAAGCCAGAACAGCCCGGCATCACCAAAACCCTAGCACCGGGTCCGGAGCGAATGATGCCGAGCCGGTCACCACAGCCGAAGGATGCCACCCGACCACCCGGTCTCCCGGAACCCGCGATAACTACGGAAATGCCACCGCGCGCGTTCCAGGCACTTTTCCTAGCCGCGTCCGGATTCCTGCCCGCGCCCGGAGGTTTCCCAATCCCACCCGGACAAGGAAAGCCGGATTTGCCCTAATCCGCCCGAATTAGGGTTTTGCTCAATTTTTGCCGGTTTAGGAGTTTGATATTCGGACAACTTTGTTTATTTTAATAGTTTCCTCGGCCTATCTTTTAGGATTATTTTAGTTTTTCCTTTTTAGAGTTGGAATTGGCCTAGGCCACCCTTGAGCTATAAATAGAGGCCTCAGCCATCATTGTAAGGGAGTTTTTTACCGATTAATGAAAATTTCAGAACTTTGTTCTTTTTCTTTCAAGTCTCGTTGTTGCTTAGCTTAAGGTTTTGGTTTATCATCAAAGGCAATCATCCTTTGTTTGTGGCACCAACTCGACCGAACACTTGGGGTTCCTAAGTCAATACTTAGTGGATTTCAAGGTTCTCCGCGGTTTCAAAGGTTAGGTTCTCGTGGGGCTGATAATATAGTTTTGGGTGTTGAGTCGATCCCTTCCTAGAGGAGGCGGTTCGCATCAGTTGGTATCAGAGCACGGTTCAACTCTTGGACCACATCTATCCCAGTTTCCAGGTTCTTGCTTGGATTCATATCTTTAAATTTTGTTGTTTTCAATTTCAGAAAAACCCTAAATCGTGTATTGTGTTTGTTCTAATCTTATACCTTTCTTTAAGTTTTTGTTGTGAGAAAAAGTTGTGGCCATCAAAAGAAAATACAAAAAGAAGAATCAAAGAAAAGAAAGAAAAAAAAATCGAGGTCTAGAAAAACAGAAAAATTGACCTAGCTAAAAAGCAAGGCCACGTTCACAATCAAGGTAGTAGGTTAAGTTTAAGAAGAGGGGTTTTTCATAAGATTAGCTAGTAGCTTTCTTAGCTAGAACACCCAAGCTTGTTTGTTTTTGTCATCCCACGACCTAGCATCAAGATTCTGGCCTTAGAAATCCGAAACCCTAGGTATAAGGTCTTGTTTTGTGTCATTGGTAGACTTAAAATTGCCTTTCTTTTGGAATTTTCAAAGAAAACCCTAATTTGAGTGACTTTAAATTTTTCATACACGAGTGGTAAGAAAAAGAGTGTGTGAGGTTTTCTTAGAGTGATTTGAGAGGTCCATTGTTCTTGTACTAATCATGGCAGAAGAAAGGCTTGTTGCTTTGGAGGCACACATGACTACCCTAGCTCAGAACATGAACCGATTCACCCAGCAGTTTGGAGCCCCGAATGGAGATGGCCCCCGACGGCCAAGGAGGAATGAACAGGAGATAGATGATGATGTGAGCAGACTGAAGCTCAATGTACCCAAGTTTGCTGGCAAAGCAAACCCCGACGAGTACATTGATTGGGAGAGGAGCATGAAAGATTTCTTTGAGTGCCATAACTATTCCGAGAGGAAAAAGGTAATCCTAGCCACACTTGAGTTCACTGACTTTGCTGCTTTATGGTGGGCTCATCTCAGAAATCAGATCAGGAGAGAAGAAGAGGACCCCATCCCTAGTTGGAGGAGTCTTAAGAGAAAGATGAGAAGAAAATTTGTACCGATCAGCTACAGTAGAGACTTGCACGCCAAGCTTCAACTTTTAAAGCAAGGGAACATGTCAGTTGAAGAGTACAGTCAGGAGATGGAGATCTTGGTCACAAGACTTGACCTGAGTGAAGATGTGGATGCCAAAAAAGCAAGGTTCACTGGAGGCCTACGAAGAGAGATCCTACATCAAGTCAACATCCTAAACTTTGTTGATTATGATGACTTGGTAACCACATCTATTAGGGTTGAGAAGGAATTTAAGAATGGACTTGGAAGGAGGGCTACTACCCCACCATCGATCAGTGCCCCTGTGAGAGGAGACAGGAGTGCAGGGAACACCCCTTGGAGGACAAACCCTAGCCGGAGTTCTGGATCGAGACCGAACCCTAATCAAGGGACCACATCACGGGTAACACCTAATCCTGGCTCAAAAATCCCTACTACTAATGCTCGGCCTAGTGCCATTGTGTGTTTCAAGTGTCAAGCTAGGGGTCACATGGCAAGGGACTGCCCTAACACCCGAACCATGGTACTTAGAGAAGGAGAGGTTGTCACGGATGATGAAGAGGAGCCAATTGTTGAAGAAATAGAAGAGGAGTCCAGTGAAGGAGAAGAAGTCAACGTGGAAGGCCTGGAAAAATTTTCAGCCTTCAACAGCCGAGTGATCACGCCGGTCACGCCGACTGATGCCGAGCAGGTCTTCCCCGGACCAGCATCAGCCCTGCCCCGGCCCAGCATCACGCCTGCCCCGGACATCCTGTCCGAGCCAGATGATGTCAATCGGCCTACCCAGGGCCTTTTGAACATTCCCTCGGCCAGTTTTGTCTTGAAGACAAAAGAAGGCCTCGTCGACATCCTGAAGCCGAGCGCCGGCCCCGACGGCCACCCGGCGAGCCCGACGGACAAGAACCCGACGGCCACCCATCCCGAGATTCATTGGAAGATCATCTCCCGATGAATTTTAAAGGCTGCCCCGAGCAAAGAAGATCCAGATGCTGACTCGGATGAGGATATGAGTGAGGAACCCTCGCCCAGTGGATCCCGAGCCTTAACATTGTTGTTAATGGTATTTCAGAAGAGGAAGAAATGGAGACTGAGGAAGAAGACACTGAAGAATCCGAGCCCTGGTCCGTCACCGACTCGAATGACACCCCTAGGACCATCGATGATGCTGAGTCTTCCCCGACTGAAGCCAACAAGATTGCTGAAGTTTGGAAAAGAGTGATGGGTTCTAGAAAAGACTCCGGATGGATTTGGGGACAAATCCCAGCCAAGAAGAGGGGGATGATATGAACCGGCCCAGCTGCCCCGGCACACGCCAGTACACCTACACTCCCCCAGGGTCACCCGTTGGAGGCCGAACCCTAGGACCCTACAATAAGCGCCTCGAACTAAGGGCTGGCCCCTTACAAGCCCTCAAGCCTAGGTATGAGATGAAGTATAGGCTGAGGCCCCCTCAGGCAAGAAGGAAGACCCCACAAGATGGAAGGATATTCCAGAGCATGCTGCTGGCCGAGAACATAAGCCCTAGACCGGGGACAGAGTCTCAGCCCTTCCCTAACTTCACCTCTATGATCCCCCAAGTCAAGCACACCCCAAAAGCCATCTAGAGACAGTTCTGGAGTACAGAAGTCAAGAGGATTCAAGAATACGTGGCCAAGACAGGATGGTCCCCTAAGGACACCGCCCCGGCCCCGACGGATGCGGACAACCAGCCCCTGCCTCGGACAACCCTGCTCAGCACTCAGAATCTGGCGGACAAGTTAATGCCAGAAGATTCAGGAGGCCAAAAGACTTGGAGAGAACCTCGCTTGTCCGAGGAAATGTCAAGCGGAAAGCCAGAACAGCCCAGCATCACCAAAACCCTAGCACCTGGTCCGGAGCGAATGATGCCGAGCCGGTCACCACAGCCGAAGGATGCCACCCAACCACCCGGTCTCCCGGAACCCGCAGTAATTAGGAAAATGCCACCGCGCGCGTTCCAGGCACTTTTCCTAGCCGCGTCCGGATTCCTGCCCGCGCCCGGAGGTTTCCCAATCCCACCCGGACAAGGAAAGCCGGATTTGCCCTAATCCGCCCGGATTAGGGTTTTGCTCAATTTTTGCCGGTTTAGGAGTTTGATATTCGGACAACTTTGTTTATTTTAATAGTTTCCTCGGCCTATCTTTTAGGATTATTTTAGTTTTTCCTTTTTAGAGTTGGAACCGGCCTAGGCCACCCTTGAGCTATAAATAGAGGCCTCGGCCATCATTGTAAGGGAGTTTTTTACCGATTAATGAAAATTTCAGAACTTTGTTCTTTTTCCTTCAAGTCTTTGCTCGTTGTTGCTTAGCTTAAGGTTTTGGTTTATCATCAAAGGCAATCATCCTTTGTTTGTGGCACCAACTTGACCGAACACTTGAGGTTCCTAAGTCAATACTTAGTGGATTTCAAGGTTCTCCGCGGTTTCAAAGGTTAGGTTCTCGTGGGGCTGATAATATAGTTTTGGGTGTTGAGTCGATCGCTTCCTAGAGAAGGCGGTTCGCATCAGCTGGTATCAGAGCACGGTTCAACTCTTGGACCACATCTATCCCAGTTTCCAGGTTCTTGCTTGGATTCATATCTTTAAATTTTGTTGTTTTCAATTTCAGAAAAACCCTAAATCGTGTATTGTGTTTGTTCTAATCTTCTACCTTTCTTTAAGTTTTTGTTGTGAGAAAAAGCTGTAGCCATCAAAAGAAAATTCAAAAAGAAGAATCAAAGAAAAGAAAGAAAGAAAAAAAATTGAGGTCTAGAAAAACAGAAAAATTGACCTAGCTAAAAAGCAAGGCCACGTTCACAATCAAGGTAGTAGGTTAAGTTTAAGAAGAGGGGTTTTTCATAAGATTAGCTAGTAGCTTTCTTAGCTAGAACACCCAAGCTTGTTTGTTTTTGTCATCCCACGACCTAGCATCAAGATTCTGGCCTTAGAAATCTAAAACCCTAGGTATAAGGTCTTGTTTTGTGTCATTGGTAGACTTAGACTTCATAGCTTCGAAGAAACTTGCAACTACTTGAATTGAAATTGCCTTTGTTTTGGAATTTTCAAAGAAAACCCTAATTTGAGTGACTTTAAATTTTCATACACGAGTGGTAAGAAAAAGAGTGTGTGAGGTTTTCTTAGAGTGATTTGAGAGGTCCATTGTTCTTGTACTAATCATGGCAGAAGAAAGGCTTGCTGCTTTGGAGGCACACATGACTACCCTAGCTCAGAACATGAACCGATTCACCGAGCAGTTTGGAGCCCCGAATGGAGATGGCCCCCGACGGCCAAGGAGGAATGAACAAGAGATAGATGATGATGTGAGCAGTCTGAAGCTCAATGTACCTGATGCTGCAGTTTTAGCGGTATCAAATAACTAATCTACCAAGGCAGACTAGATCGTATTCTACTTTGGTCTCTTCTTCTTGTCTACTCAAATATGTTGGGAAATTACTCAGGTTTAAACAAGTTGTGCGTGGTGTGAGTTCCACGACTTCTAATCTAATAAAGCAGGAAAATAAAAGACAGAAAGATTAAAAGATTGACTAACGAGAAGATAGACGAGCTTAGATTTCGAATCCCCCTTTAGATCACCAAAGCAACAACAATAACAAGACCAACGGTTTTCAATTCTAATTCAATCAATTTCTATACACCACCATAACTCCTTACCCTTAGGTTTAAGATTGGCGAACGTTCGCTCTATCCGATCTAACTACCAAGATTAACTAGCCGCCCGGGTACGGTCGCCTCTCGCAATGACTTAATTAACTGGTGCAATTACTAACGATTTATGAGTTACTCTTGTAGTTGATTAACCCTAATCGGTTCCTATGAAAGGCACACTCCAATTATAAGGTTAACTGGTTGAATTGATGTTTTAAAGAGAGGCGAGCATTCGCTTCTATCCTCAGCTTAACAAGAATCTAAACTAGGTGATCAAGGAAGACAGGTTTAAGCGCCAAAGCAGGGAACCGTCTAGCGACTAACCCTAGCTTGCAAAAACCTAATCTAGGCGACCAACCAGAAAAGAAACATGAACAATCAAGAACAAAACAACCATGCAAAGAGAAACTGATTGAACTTCGAATCTAATTACCGCCAATCCGTGACCGCTTTAAAGCCCTGGGTCACTTAGGGTTCATCTAATCTAAGCTCTACAAGTTTAGCTACTCATAACGATAATAGAAGAATCAAAGGCAACAAAGGAAATCATCATACAGAGGAAGAACAGATAAGAACTGAAAAACCTAATTCTGACGACTTCGGTGAAGCTTCAATCTCCTGGATCTTCAACTTTAAGCTCTGAGCTCTTCGAGGTGGAAGGATGGCGTCACGATCTCTCCACGGATCTTCGAACTCTCTAAACTCTATCTATCAACCCTAAGGTCGTGGCTAACCAGCCAAAATTCGTGTGTATTCAATCTGGCTTCAAAAAGTCTATATATAACCCTAGAAACCCTTTACAAGTTGGAAAAGGCTGAAAATTAGGGTTTCTGCCCGGATTTTCAAAGGAATTTTCGCCGAAAACATCACCAGATTTTCGCCGAAAATGTTAGTTAAAAACCAGCTCCAACTTGTTTTGATGATTCCCGCTTCGTTTGAACTCCGATTTGGTCCCCGTTTGAAGCGCTGGACTCGTGAGAGAGTCCTCTATAATGTGGTAACCTGGAGGCTCAACATAAAAGCTCACAAAAAGGGTAAAAATAGCCATTAAATGGACATGTATGCACTAGAAGCCTATAATCACGAAGTTACGACAAATACACCAAATACTCATCAAAATGGCATCAAAGGGGCAAGAAATGTCACTTAAATGGGGATGAAAATCACGTCAAATTGATTGTCATCAATACCCCACACTTAAGCTTTTGCTTGTCCTCAAGCAAACTGAACTAGAACACACTCAAATTCACAAATGACACGAGATTAAACTGAGATTCAATTCTAACAATTTGGTTTAGACTGTTCCACGTAGAAAGAGTGACCTACACATGCAAGAACATCAACCAAATAAATTTTCGATCTCACTAATCTCTGCACACTTCAAGTAGTAGTTTTAACAAAGCACGTTTCTTGGGAAAACAATTAATCATAATTAACCGACTACGATAACACCAATTCTAATAAAAAAGACTTTAAGCTCTAGCCATGATGTGGATGCGGAGGTAGGAAAAGTGACGTGGCTATCGACTCGACTTCATCCATTTCTAGATCTGTAAGTTACATGTTCTAGCTAGGACCAATTTAAACAATGATTTATTTCAAGTTCAACTTCTTCCTTCAATTGATTTACTGCATACTAGTGCTCGATACCAAACACTTCACTTAGGTGTTGGACCTGCCTAGCTCACAGTATTTGTGCTTATGCTAGTGCTCAACCCGAACACTTCACTTAGGTGTCGGGCTTGCCTAGCTTTATTTTCAGCACTTTCAAGAACTTAACATTAACTTGAACAACTCAATTACTTGATTCAACAATTTAGCCACTTGGTCCTAGCTAGTTATAACTTTTTACACAAGATTTCGAATTGGATTTTCGTCTAATCTCAAGCCACAATCACAGGTGAACAAATATTGAGTGAAAAACATGGGAGAAGCTAACATTTATCATCTTAGAACGGTGTTATCGAGCTTTGTTATTAACAAGTCAATCAATTCAATTAATTCAAGTTCAACTACAAGAATGATTTATGATCTGTTCTGACCTAGACTCATTTAATATCAGTTCCGACACATTGGTTACAGGTTCTAAGTGGAACAGTCTAGACGTCATTGTTCAAAGTTGAAGTCCATTTAACATCAAAAGTCAAGAATTGAGCAATTCTATGCTAGAGAAATTTCAAATTTGAACCACAGAATCATAGATAGCAAGCAAGATCAGGCAAATTCTAACATCCTACCCCACACTTAAACGGTTCTGTGTCCTCACAGAACTAATCTAGAGTAGAGAGATACGAAGAACCTGGAAGGTGATGGTCGGTGTAGCGGATGAGCACGGAGAGTCTGGAGTGGAGCGCAGTAGCTACTCAAG
Source organism: Linum lewisii (assembly GCA_034768395.1). Lineage (NCBI taxonomy): Eukaryota > Viridiplantae > Streptophyta > Magnoliopsida > Malpighiales > Linaceae > Linum > Linum lewisii. The sequence goes on from CM068299.1 coordinate 10,016,034, forward strand.
TTCCTACAAAAACAAAAACAACAAAAAGATCAAAAGGATATCGGGACAAGTGCCCCGGATCCACACATAATAAAAGTCGAACAAAGACGGTTAGGTGAATTTTTGAAAATATTTTGACTCTCTTTTTGAAAAGGTTTTCAAAAATTTTCTGACCCAACTAAAGTTTTTGCCGAAAACTGGTGAAGTTTTCGGCGAAAACTACTTTGAAAACAAAGACAGACGACTTAACTAAACATTTCACCGAAAACTTTAGAAGTTTTCGGCGAAAACTATTTCAAAAATAGAAACAGACTCAAACAGACTAAACATTTCGTCGAAAACTTTAGAAGTTTCGGCGAAAACAACTTTGAAAACCCACTGGAAAATAGACTCGAACCAACTAAAGTTTTCGCCGAAAAATCTGAGGAGTTTTCGGCAAAAATTTGACCTGACACAGAAAATTAAAACAGACGAAAATAAAAGAAATCTGACACTTTGGCTCCCTAAACTGACTCGAGCGACGAAAAAGACTGACTCAATAATTGAAAAACGGACTCCAGCCGTGGGTTGCCTCCCACGAAGCGCTCTTGCTTAACGTCCTTGAGCCGGACGGTACCTGTTAGGGACCCCAACTTAGGAGTTCCTTGAAGTCAATCGTCTTCTTCAAGGACAGCGGTTGAGTGCCATGTAGCACTCCAGAAGGGTGATGTAGCCGGTAGTGCTTTAGTAGATCGCGGTTCTGTTTGGATGACCAGTTCTTCTCGAGTTCTCCTACTGGAGGAGGAAAGAGGTAGTACGGCGCGGCATGGTCAATGAGCTCCATCTTCTCCACTTGATGATCATCCAGAGGTCTATCAGGATCGAGTATGTATGCTTCCAAACCCTTGACGTCTTCGATCCCCATGTGCTCGTCTCTGGCTTGATCTATAGGTTGGCTCGGCGGAAGCTCTATTGAGGATATCTCCTCGATTTCTTCGTGCTCCTCTTCAGCTTCAACTTCAGGATGGATTGGCTTTATGTCTTCATCAACAACCACCACCACCAAGGATTCTTCATCGGATTCCTCCAGCTCATAATAGTCATGGACGGGGTCATCTTCTTCTTCGAACAGCTCTTAAGCGTCTTCTATCATTAACTGCTTTGGTTGCTCGAGCTTGATGTCCGTCGTGAGATGAGCTTGTAATATTGTAGAGATATTATCCAAGGCGGATAGGGTTCTCGACGAGCATTGTTGATGTTCACGAGCTTGTAGAATGATCTCTTCGTTATCTCTAGCGCCACTTTGATGTGCTTGTCGGTGTATCTCTTGGTAACCTTGTAGCATTGAAGAGATCTTATCAAAGAGGGAGTCAAATCTCGCCGTTTGTTGTTGTTGTTGATGTAGCATTTCTCGATAATCTTCGGGATATGGTGCTTCATTGATGTACCACTCTTGGTACTGGTCATCCCACCTGTAATCCTGCATAATCAAAACTCAAAAGCACTACCCAGGTAAATCATGGAAATATGGAGGGAAAATAAATGGTAAGGCGGAAAGGTAGAAGAATAATTTACCAGCTCTTCTTTCAAACAATTAGAAGAGTCCCCGGCAACGGTGCCAATTTGATGTTGCAGTTTTAGCGGTATCAAATAACTAATCTACCAAGGCAGACTAGATCGTATTCTACTCGGGGTCTCTTCTTCTTGTCTACTCAAATATGTTGGCAAATTACTCAGGTTTAAACAAGTGTGAGTTCCACGACTTCTAATCTAATAAAGCAGGAAAATAAAAGACAGAAAGATTAAAAGATTGACTAACGAGAAGATAGACGAGCTTAGATTTCGAATCCACCTTTAGATCACCAAAGCAACAGCAATAACAAGACCAACGGTTTTCAATTCTAATTCAATCAATTTCTATACACCACCGTAACTCCTTACCCTTAGGTTTAAGACTGGCGAACGTTCGCTCTATCCGATCTAACTACCAAGATTAACTAGCCGCCTCTCACAACGACTTAATTAACTGGTGCAATTACTAACGATTTATGAGTTACTCTTGCAGTTGATTAACCCTAATCGGTTCTTACGAAAGGCACACTCCAATTATAAGGTTAACTGGTTGAATTGATGTTTTAAAGAGAGGCGAGCATTCGCTTCTATCCTCAGCTTAACAAGAATCTAAACTAGGTGATCAAGGAACACAGGTTTAAGCGCCAAAGCAGGGAACCGTCTAGCGACTAACCCTAGCTTGCAAAAACCTAATCTAGGCGACCAACCAGAAAAGAAACATGAACAATCAAGAACAAAACAACCATGCAAAGAGAAACTGATTGAACTTCGAATCTAATTACCGCCAATTTGTGACCGCTTTAAAGCCCTGGGTCACTTAGGGTTCATCTAATCTAAGCTCTACAAGTTTAGCTACTCATAACGATAATAGAAGAATCAAAGGCAACAAAGGAAATCATCATACAGAGGAAGAACAGATAAGAACTGAAAAACCTAATTCTGACGACTCCGGTGAAGCTTCAATCTCCTGGATCTTCAACTTTAAGCTCCGAGCTCTTCGAGGTGGAAGGATGGCGTCACGATCTCTCCACGGATCTTCGAACTCTCTAAACTCTATCTATCAACCCTAAGGTCGTGGCTAACCAGCCAAAATTCGTGTGTGTTTTCAATCTGGCTTCAAAAAGTCTATATATAACCATAGAAACCCTTTACAAGTTGGAAAAGGCTGAAAATTAGGGTTTCTGCCCGGATTTTCAAAGGAATTTTCGCCGAAAACATCACCAGATTTTCGCCGAAAATGTTAGTTAAAAACCAACTCCAACTTGTTTCGATGATTCCCGCTCCGTTTGAACTCCAATTTGGTCCCTGTTTGAAGCGCTGGACTCGTGAGAGAGTCCTCTATAATGTGGTAACCTGGAGGCTCAACATAAAATCTCACAAAAAGGGTAAAAATAGCCAACAAATGGACATGTATGCACTAGGAGCCTATAATCACGAAGTTACGACAAATACACCAAATACTCATCAAAATGGCATCAAAGGGGCATGAAATGTCGCTTAAATGGGGATGAAAATCACATCAAATCGATTGTCATCAGTACCCAAGTTTGCTGGCAAAGCAAACCCCGACGAGTACATTGATTGGGAGAGGAGCATGGAAGATTTCTTTGAGTGCCATAACTATTCCGAGAGGAAAAAGGTAACCCTAGCCACACTTGAGTTCACTGACTTTGCTGCTTTATGATGGGCTCAGCTCAGAAATCAGATCAGGAGAGAAGAAGAGGACCCCATCCCTAGTTGGAGGAGTCTTAAGAGAAAGATGAGAAGAAAATTTGTACCGAGCAGCTACAATAAAGACTTGCACGCCAAGCTTCAACTTTTAAAGCAAGGGAACATGTCAGTTGAAGAGTACAGTCAGGAGATGGAGATCTTGGTCACAAGACTTGACCTGAGTGAAGATGTGGATGCCAAAATAGCAAGGTTCACTGGAGGCCTACGAAGAGAGATCCTACATCAAGTCAACATCCTAAACTTTGTTGATTATGATGACTTGGTAACCACGACTATTAGGGTTGAGAAGGAATTGAAGAATGGACTTGGAAGGAGGGCTACTACCCCACCACCGATCAGTGCCCCTGTGAGAGGAGACAGGAGTGCAGGGAACACCCCTTGGAGGACAAACCCTAGCCGGAGTTCTGGATCAAGACCGAACCCTAATCAAGGGACCATATCACGGGTAACACCTAATCCTGGCTCAAAAATCCCTACTACTAATGCTCGGCCTAGTGCCATTGTGCGTTTCAAGTGTCAAGGTAGGGGTCACATGGCAAGGGACTGCCCTAACACCCGAACCATGGTACTTAGAGAAGGAGAGGTTGTCACGGATGATGAAGAGGAGCCAATTGTTGAAGAAATAGAAGAGGAGTCCAATGAAGGAGAAAAAGTCAACGTGGAAGGCCTGGAAAAATTTTCAGCCTTCAACAGCCGAGTGATCACGCCGGTCACGCCGACTGATGCCGAGCAGGTCTTCCCCGGACCAGCATCAGCCCTGCCCCGGCCCAGCATCACGCCTTCCCCGAACATCCTGTCCGAGCCAGATGATGTCAATCGGCCTACCCCGGGCCTTTTGAACATTCCCTCGGCCAGTTTTGGCTTGAAGACAGAAGAAGGCCTCGTCGACATCCTGAAGCCGAGCGCCGGCCCCGACGGCCACCCGACGAGCCCGACGGACAAGAACCCGACGGCCACCCATCCCGAGATTCATTGGAAGATCATCTCCCGACGAATTTTAAAGGCTGCCCCGAGCAAAGAAGATCCAGATGCTGACTCGGATGAGGATATGAGTGAGGAACCCTCGCCCAGTGGATCCCGAGCCTTAACATTGTTGTTAATGGTATTTCAGAAGAGGAAGAAATAGAGACCGAGGAAGAAGACACTAAAGAATCCGAGCCCTGGTCCGTCACCGACTCGAATGACACCCCTAGGACCACCGATGATGCTGAGTCTTCCCCGACCGAAGCCAACAAGATTGCTGAAGTTTGGAAAAGAGTGATGGGTTCTAGAAAAGACTCCGAGATGGATTTGGGGACAAATCCCAGCCAAGAAGAGGGGGATGATATGAACCGGCCCAGCTGCCCCGGCACACGCCAGTACACCTACACTCCCCCAGGGTCACCCGTTGGAGGCCGAACCCTAGGACCTTACAAGAAGCGCCTCGAACTAAGGGCTGGCCCCTTACAAGCCCTCAAGCCTAGGTATGAGATGAAGTATAGGCTGAGGCCCCCTCAGGCAAGAAGGAAGACCCCACAAGATGGAAGGATATTCCAGAGCATGCTGCTGGCCGAGAACATAAGCCCTAGACCGGGGACAGAGTCTCAGCCCTTCCCTAACTGTACCTCTATGATCCCCCAAGTCAAGCACACCCCAAAAGCCATCTAGAGATAGTTCTGGAGTACAGAAGTCAAGAGGATTCAAGAATACGTGGCCAAGACAGGATGGTCCCCTAAGGACACCGCCCCGGCCCCGCCGGATGCGGACAACCAGCCCCTGCCTCGCACAACCCTGCTCAGCACTCAGAATCTGGCGGACAAGTTGATGCCAGAAGATTCAAGAGGCCAAAAGACTTGGAGAGAACCTCGCTTGTCCGAGGAAATGTCAAGCGGAAAGCCAGAACAGTCAAGCATCACCAAAACCCTAGCACCGGGTCCGGAGCGAATGATGCCGAGCCGGTCACCACAGCTGAAGGATGCCACCCGACCACCCGGTCTCCCGGAACCCGCAGTAATTACGGAAATGCCACCGCGCGCGTTCCAGGCACTTTTCCTAGCCGCGTCCGGATTCCTGCCCGCGCCCGGAGGTTTCCCAATCCCACCCGGACAAGGAAAGCCGGATTTGCCCTAATCCGCCCGGATTAGGGTTTTGCTCAATTTTACTGGTTTAGGAGTTTGATATTCGGACAACTTTGTTTATTTTAATAGTTTCCTCGGCCTATCTTTTAGGATTATTTTAGTTTTTCCTTTTTAGAGTTGGAACCGGCCTAGGCCACCCTTGAGCTATAAATAGAGGCCTCGGCCATCATTGTAAGGGAGTTTTTTACCGATTAATGAAAATTTCAGAACTTTGTTCTTTTTCCTTCAAGTCTTTGCTCGTTGTTGCTTAGCTTAAAGTTTTGGTTTATCATCAAAGGCAATCATCCTTTGTTTGTGGCACCAACTCGACCGAACACTTGGGGTTCCTAAGTCAATACTTAGTGGATTTCAAGGTTCTCCACGGTTTCAAAGGTTAGGTTCTCGTGGGGCTGATAATATAGTTTTGGGTGTTGAGTCGATCCCTTCCTAGAGGAGGCGGTTCGCATCAGTCGTGCTCACCTTCGTGCCCCCAATTCCGTTCAGGAGAAACTCCAGAAGCGTTGAATTGATCCGTATTGGCGAACCCTTGACCAGAATTGAGGTCATTTTGACGAAGTAGTCTGGAATTTCGGCTCCTCGGACGCCAGGGGAATGCGTTCGGTGGTAATTCTTGTGAAGCTTCGTGTAGATTAGTCTATGGGAGACGTCGATCGAACGGGAAACGTTGTCGGAAGGGTAGAAAACGTAAGGGGAGTCGCCAAAGAACATGATGTCGTTGGAATTCGGAGCAGACGGCAAGCAAATGGCGAACTTCTGGGCTAGGGTTACCGCAGAGGAGAGCTGGGAGGGGACAGAAGCTGGGCTTCTGGAGAGGCCGATCGAGCCAAAAACGCCTGTGGGGAGGTTGTCATAGAAATCGTTGCAGGCGAAGATGAAATTGGGGATGGAGACGTGTTTGCCGGCCTTGGCGCCGCCGATGGATGAGCAGAGTGATACCGTGTCGAGGGCGACATCGGAAAATTTAGCGGTGGGTTGGAAGGGGGTTTGAGTGAGAAGACGGCAAGTGACAGCCGGGGCTAGTAGTAGATGAGCAGATCCCAGAGCAACGGGCGGAGGAGAAGGAGCAAGCAGAGGAGCCACAAAGGGCTAGGTGGTGGGTGGAGGAAGAAGTGGAGTAGCCGGTGTTGCAATGGAGGCAGGAGATTTGGCCGGCAAGGTCAAGGATGAAAGTTCTAGTGACCGGAGGGGTACCAATGTGGAGGTGGGTCAGGATTTGGTGGGTGGCGCCATCTTGGGAGAGTGGGAGGATTAGTGATGTAGGCTTGGAGGAAGCGAAAATCAAATTGGAAAGCAAAGTGAGGAGGAAGAGTTGTGTGATACGTGAAGCCATTGATGAATGATGGAGGTGTTTGTGTTATGAGAGGAGAAAGGGTTTATGTAGTGAGAATTCAGAATGTATGCCATTGAAGACTGAGTAAAAATATAGGTTGCTTGCTTGGTATTGATGAGTGCGTCTACTCCTTTCCACTTGCTAGCAGAATTGGATGAATGTGAAGAACCAGCAGAGGTATTAACTCAACGACATTGCAGTGAATGTAATTCTCTGGTTTGCAAGCATCTCTGGATCAGATTGGCATATCCACCCTCTTCTTATTTGATATGTCATTATTAATTAAATGGTTTCCTTCGTCCACGTTCAGTAACTGTTGCAAACTCTAGTTTAATGGTTATGTAAATTTATGATGGTGCTTAGATAGTCACTGATGCTTAGATATTCTAAAATTACCAGTATCGATATTTTGTGTAATCGATTACGAAAAGGACACACTGTTGTTCACTATCAAAAAAATTTAAGATCGAAATTACACCTACAGAGGTACACGAATGGGTAAAAGACGTCGTGATAACGTATCTATCGTGTGTTTATAATAGATTATTGGAGTAATGAATTTTATTTATTTATGTGTTTTTGGAATTCTTGTATTTTTGTTTTATAATCGTTGGGTCATATGAATGAATGGATGTAATCGTTTGTGTTGAGACTTAGACTAATTTAACTTTAGATGAATTTGATACCTAGGCTAAATTGAGTATTATATTTAAATTAAATATTGTAATCAAAATAGGTCATACAATGTCCAGGACACCACCATTCGAGGGAATAGTTTATTAGAAGGGGTCTTATACATGGGAGAGGGATCAGATTAGCGTTCAAGAGAATGCTGGTTTGAAAAGTTCCAAACTCATTCTCAACCATTAGATCTAGTTTGACCTTTTGACCAATCTAATGGTCCTGATTTATTAGGGGTATTTAGGACTTTACACAAATAATTGAATTATTATATTTAATTTAACTATTTTATTATTATATTATATAAATATTTAAATATATTATGCAGTTAGCTTTCTTCTTCGGCGACCGGCCACACGTCGCCGGCGACTTTACGGCGACCGGCGTTGGCGACTTTTCCGGTGACCGTCGAGATTTCTAAAATTTTCTTGGCGACCAACCAAACTCTGGTGACTTTTCCGACGACGTCTAGTTAACTAGTTAACCTGATTTTTTTACAAATAATTTGTTAACTTGTTAAACATCATGATTTATCGAGTTAACTAGTTAACCGATCAAGTTAACTAATTATCTTGGCGAGTTAACTAGTTACCTCGACAAGTTTACTAGTTATCTACTCGACTTTTCCGGCGACCAGCAACTTTTCTGACGAGATTTCAAAAATCAACCAAACTTCGGTGGCTTTTCGACGACGTCTAGTTAATTAGTTAACCTGATTTTTTACTAATAATTTGTTAACTTGTTAAACATCATGATTTATCGAGTTAACTAGTTACCAAGTTGTTAACTAGTTAATCGATCAAGTTAACTAGTTAACCGATTTTTACTAATAATTTGTTAACATGCTTTTTTTTATTGATAATTAGTTAACTTGGGTTTTTATAGTTAACTAGTTAGTTAACATGTTTTCCGGTGACTTTTCTGGCGACTTTTCCGGTCAGGCTTCGGAGACCGACCAAACTCCGGTAACTTTTTCGACGAGAACAAGTTAACTAGTTAACCTGAGTTTTTACAGTTAACTTTTTTTTCGACAAAGTTTTTACAGTTAACTAGTTATCAGCAGATAACTAGTTAACATGTTATCTAATCGAGTTAACTAGTTAACCTGATTTTTACTATTAACTTGTTAGCAACTTATCATGTTTTTTATTAATAACTAGTTAACTTCGGTTTTTATAGTTAACTAGTTAGTTAACATGTTTGCCGGTGACATTTCCAGCGAGGCTCCGGAGACCGACCAAACACCGGTGACTTTTCCGGCGAGGACAAGTTAATTAGTTAACCTAATTTTTACTAATAACTTGTTAACAAGTTTTTTTATTGATAACTAGTTAACCCGAGTTTTTACAGTTAACTAGTTAGTTAACATGTTATCATAAGATTTTTTTTATTGTTAACTAGTTAACTAACTAGTTATGTTGTTTATAATTGGTTAACTAGTTAACTCGATTAGATAACTAGTTAACTACTTGGTAACTAGTTAACTCGATTAGATCATGATTTATCGAGGTAACTATTTATCAAGTTGTTAACTAATTATCTAATCGAGTTATACAGTCGAGTTAACTAGTTAACCAGTCGAGTTAACTAGTTAACTTATCGAGTCAACGAGTATCAAATTTACTAATAACTTGTTATCATGACTTTTTTATAGATAACTAGTTAACTAGAGTTTTTACAGTTGACTAGTTATTTGCTAATAACTAGTTAACATGTTATTTTATTGATAACATCATGAGTTAACTAATTAACATCGTGATCGGCCAACTAGTTAACATGTTATCTAGCGAATAATATCTTAACTTGGTATTAGAAAAATAAATTATACACTGGCATGATTTTTGTTAATCGGCTGTTAAAAGAACCAGCATTCTACTACTATTTTGCATTTTGCATTTAGGCCCAAAATCCAATCAACAATCTGCACATTGCCAATCTTTAGACATTCAACAAATTGGTCCAGAAACTTTATCAGTTAGCAAACTTGGTCAAAGATAACACCATATCCTCAACTGCCACATTTAACAAAATGAATGACCAAAATGAAACTCTATAGAATTACAAGGCTATCATTATAGAACTCCAAAATTACCAAATGGTCACTTAACTATCTGGAATAACCAAATGGTCATTCTTCTTCCCCGATCAACCATGTCTTCGCGGCGATAAGCCGCCACCGCGACTCCCATAATCTTGGAAACGAAATCGACCATCGCTGTCTCTCTATCCTCTGTTTTCCTCCATCCACGAGGCTCTGATGACCATTGACTTTGAGTGCTAGGGTTCGAACTTCCGCTCGACTCCACCAACTTGTCGCTGTCGCTGCCGTGAGAGCTCCGCTCTAACAGCCACCCTTCTTCCTGATTGCCACTTCCGAACGCCACCACTGGGCACAGACAACAACACATCCCGATTTCAATCTACTCCAGATCCAGCCCCAACTTTCCTAATACCCTGCACCAATCCATCACCTCTCAACTCCTATCTCCCGATTCCACAACTCAACATCCATCTGCAACCTAGCACTCAGGAATATGGAAGTAGGGAAGAAGAATCGGCCGGCGGGAGAGCAAGTAATCAATTCGGTGCGGCGGCCATTGAAACAAGAGAAGGAACGGCGGAATTAGGTTATATATTTACTTTTTCAAAAAGACGAAACTACCCCTCCGAATTTGGGTTTGGAATTGTTCCAAACTGAAAATCCTGGACGCAGATCCTTTGCCCATGGGAGAGGATCGGCGTCCAGGAATATATGGGTTTGGAAAGTTCCAAACCCATTCTCAACCGTTAGATCTAGTTTGACCCTTTGACCAATCAAATGGTCCAGATTTGTCAGGGGTATTTAGGACTTTACACAAATAATTAAATTATTATATTTAATATAAATATTTTATTATTATTTATTATTTAAATATTTTATGTTTTATTACCGTTGGCAATACACTGTCGCCGTCCAACGTTGTCGGCCGCCGGTCACCGGCCGCCGACCGCGGTCGCCGGCCACTGGTGACTTTTTTTCGGTGATTTTTTTGGTGACTTTTCCATGCGACTTTTCCGACGAGGACAAGTTAACTAGCTAACATGATTTTTACAATTAATTTATTAGCATGATTTTTTTATTCTATTAATTTATTAGCATGATTTTTTTATTCGTAACTAGTTATCTAGTTAACTTGGGTTTTTATAGTTAACTAGTTAGTTAACATGTTTTCCGGTGAGGCTCCGGAGACCGACCAAACTCCAGTGACTTTTCCGGCGAGGACAAGTTAACTAGTTAACCTATTTTTACTAGTTAACTAGTTAACTAATTAACATCATGATTTAGATAACGAGTTAACTAGTTATCTAATCGAGTTAACTAGTTAACCAATCGAGTTAATCTAGTGAATCAATCGAGCTAACTAGGTAACTCGATAAGTTAACTAGTTAACCAATCGAGTTAACGAGTTACCAAGTTGTTAACTAGTTATCTGATCGAGTTAACTAGTTAATTGATCATCCAATTTTTACTCAACTTGTTATCCACAATTGATTAAATTTGTTGTTAACTAGTTACCTAAATAGTTATGTTGTTTGTAATTAGTTAACTAGTTAACATCATGACTTTTTCCGGTGAATTTTTCCAATAACTTTTCCTTAACCTGATTTTTACTAATAACTTGATTTTTTTTATTGATAACTAGTTAACTAGTTATCTTGGGTTTTTACAGTTAATATGTTTTCCGGCGAGGCTCCGGCGAACAACCAAACTCCGATTACTTTTCCGGCGATGACAAGTTAACAAGTTTTTTTTATTCATAACTAGTTAACTAGTTAACCTGAGTTCTTACAGTTAACTAGTTATCAGCAGATAACTAGTTAACATGATATAACAAATAACCATGATTAGTTAATTGAATTTTTTGTTAACTAGTTATGTTGTTTTTATCTAGTTAACATCATTATTTGTATAGTTAACCAATCGAGTTAACTAGTTAACAAGATTATTTGATAACTAGTTAACATGTTATTCGAGGAACATATTATATAGCTATAAATTATTCCACCAATATTTACATTCAAATTTTTATAAAATGCCCACCAAAATCTTAATTTGTCAACAACATACAATTTAGTGACTGAACTGTAATTTTCCACTTTGTGTTCCTCCTTCATCCTTTAACTTTGTGTTCCACCGCCCAACGCCCGACCCCACCCCTGCACTGGTTCCCACCCACAAACCCAAAGTCCGGATCCCACCAAACCGCCACCCAGCAT